>OU015614.1:2681452-3351815 GCA_907165245.1 Habrosyne pyritoides
TTTCAAATTTACACTTTTCATAATTAAATTTTTTCAATAATTATTTACTATTTTGTAGTTGGATTTTCGTTAAAGGCGTGTTATTTTAATTTTTTAAACTGTAATTTATTTTTCATTTTTGAGTTAAATCGCTATGGCTGATTATCCTAGAGGATAACGGGCCTAACTCTTTAAAATATTGAATTGTCATCGGTCCTCGATAAAACTACAAAGTTTGAATGAAATCGTTAAAAGTGGGTCAAAATCGCGCCCAAAGAGGTCGGTTACAAACATACAGGTGAAGCTAATAAAAAGCGTCATTATATATAACAAATAGATATAATAAACTAGCTGTCCCAACAGACGTTGTCCTGTCGAAATGAGTCTATAAAAGAGTTCCCTAAAAATTAAACGTTGGTACTTTCAACACAGCGCCATCTGTTAGAATATTTTGGAGTTAACAGACCAATAATTTGCAATAAAATAAAATGGCGACTATAATTAAAGATCTAAGCTATCCTATCTCTTAAGTTGGACCAGACTGCTCACGGTGTGCCAATTTAATTTAAAATCGGTTTAGTAGTTTAGGAGTCCATCGCCGACAAACATCGTGACAGAAGATTTATATATATTAAGATAATGACGTATTATAGACAAATCAATCATCAACTTCACGGCTCTCATAAACAGCCTAAATACTAGAAAGCTACTTACGCATGAAGAAAGGGACAGAAAATAAATGCCGTCTTACAGTGTACCTGTTGGTATCTAACAACAAAACCTTTTTTAATCACACTATTCTTAATTATAATTGATCGAAAACCATTTCTACTTTTGAAGATATACTTCTTATCGTTACGAAAAAATGATGAGAGTAAAATTTTAAGATGCGCGCGCATCAGTGTAACACAAAATTCTCACGGCTGAAGTTAGCTGATAACGGTCTCTCCGGAACATCGCACAAAACGCAACTGTCAGTGTCAATGAGTGAGTAATGATGTTATTGTCAGTAATAACCTAACAACGTCAATAAATTGATATGTGATGCTACAGACAGGTGCAATTAGTTTGGACACTACAATTTCACGACTGAATAGTATAAAATGCTTTTAGTGCAGTTGCAGCAAACGACATTTACGCCAACGGGGAGGTCAACACGCAGAACCGCATCGTATGCAAGGTTCCACAGTAGGAGGTCCAGAACGGAACCCTGTATGTGGTCTCTCTCGGGAGACAGACATTGTCCTGTCTTAACAATGAATATTGAATTCGAATCTTCCGATTGAATCGACTGTGAAATGTGCAATAAGAAATTATAAATTAAATTTTTTATCAATATAATTCCGAACCATGCCTCTATTTTAAACGATGCAGCGCGCATTCTGTCAATCGCGCTAACTGTCAAACTACTGACAATAATGTCAAACATTATTCATACATCAAAATTTTCTAATTTTCCACGCAACTTTCTTAATGTTTTCTTCCATAAGAACCTTCCCCTGACAATAAGAAACACAACAAAAAAAGAATTAGCGTAATCGGTCCAGCCGTTCTCGCGTGATGCCGTGACCAAGGGAAATAGGGATTCATTTTTATATATATAAATATATATAGAAAAAATACCTAAAATAAAAAAATACCTACAAATACCTACGAATTTGCACTGACCGGTTTTTTTTCTCAAGTTATTGCGAGTCAGGCATTTATGTTTGCTGATTGGATTGCCCCAACCATTATAATATTTTTCCTACCTCACCTGTCCACCATAAAATAAAATAAAATAAAATAAAAGATATGATCTCTTAAATCCTTTTGATATTTAAATATAAAGGAGCTTTTTAATTATAAATAAATATCCCGGGACACTTACACACGGCCATCTGATCCCAAACTAAGCAGAGCTTGTTCTATGGAAACCAGATAACTGATATACTACATATACTACTTTTTATTTTTTTAAATACACACATATATAGATATTTACACCCAGACACAGAAGAAACTCGTGCTCGTGCACACAAATGTTTGTCCTGGATGGAAATCGAACCCGCGACCTTCGACTTGGCAGTCAGGGTCGCTAACCACCAAGCTAATGGGCCTGTCAATATAATATTGTATTATTAATAGTGAATCTCAATTACCCTCACTACTAAACGACCGATTTTGACGAGACTTTTACTGACAGATAGCTGATGTCATAAGGAGTAACTAAGGCTACTTTACATCACGGGAAAATGTTACATCCCTCGGGAAACCGGGTGAAATCACGGGGGACAGCTAGGCAAACGTAGCATTTGACAAACAAAGAGCAAAGTTCTCAAAAATATAAGTATTGTAACATTTTTCCGGGATAAAACGTCCTTAATGTTATTCCAGGGCATGCCCTATCGATTTGCCATGTTTCATCCAAATCCCTAAAGTATTTTTAGCGTTAATCATAAACGAACATCCGTGCATACGTCCTCACAAACTTTCGCAATTATTAAATTACTAGCTGTCACCCGCGGTTTCACTCGCGTTTATCGATATCATATATAGCTTATATCCATCTAGGAAAAATTCCGCGTCGAGTGGTAGCAGTCCCATCCCGATATGTTCAGTAGTTTTGAGGTGATGATCCGACAAAGGAGCCTGTTATCCTTTTTTATATATATTTAGATTCCGTTTCATATTTGTCTTTGTTGTACTATACTAATTGTTCCCCGCGGTTTCACCCGCATTTCCGAAGGATATAATTCCTGGATAAACAGAATTACTTTTGCATTTATAATTAGTATGAACAGGAAAAATTCAAGCTAAGGGGAAGTTGTTTTATAAATAATTAAGGTTTATCTGGATATCCCAACATGTTGGTATTTTAATTACAGTCTCTACAAGTTTTACCTTATCTTATACGAATGATGTTGCTCGTTTAAATTCGCACTAGCTATTCTCCGCGGTTTTACCCGCGTTGCCGAGGAATATCACATTTTTCCGAGATAAAAAGTAGCATATAGGTTATTTCAAGACATGCTCTATCTATGTGACAAGTTTCATCCAAATCTGTCTCATAGTTTTTTGCGTGAAAGAGTAACAAACCTCACAAATATATATACGACCTATCCTTCGCGGTTTCACCCGCTCCACGCTATTTTGTTGTTTCTATCATCAATAGTTCTCGCAGTGCGCGCGATGTAAGGAATTTTTTTGGTCATTTTTTACATCTCGGGTTACATTATTAGAGTTTTGGTAAGGAACCCTAATATTTTTGAAAATATAATATAGCCTTTATCACCCGGGGCTACAGTAGCTTCTTAATGGCGAAATAATTTATGAAATCGGTCCAGTAGTTCATTCATTACATACAATTCTTTCCTCTTTATATTAAAAAATTGTGCACTTTTACACCTTCTTCACGTTACTTAAGTTTTAGTAAGGATCCCTAATCTTTTCTAGCAATAAATATAGCTTATGTTACTCAGGGCAAATGTAACTTTCCTATGGTGAAATAATTTTTTAAATCGGCACAGTAGTTTTTGAGTTAATTCATTACAAACATACACAAAAATACAAAAAATAGTATAATATTACTAGCTGTCCTCCGCGGTTTCACCCGCATTCCCGAGGAATCTCACATTTTCCCGGGATAAAAAGTAGCCTATATGTTATTCCAAGACATGCTCTATCTAAATGCCAAGTTTCATCCAATTACTTTTGGTAGTTTTTGCGTGAGAGTAACAAACATCCATACATGCAAACATTTGAATTTTTAATATTAATATGATTACTGTAGGTTTTTCCTCCTTGATGCATCTTCATTATTAGTAACCATTTATATTCCTCGTGACATTAAGTTGTTGTCATTAATCTAATATGCTAAACTTTGCGTGTAGACTGTTGACCCTGACCGTCGGACAAAATAACTAATTTGGAATTTATCCTCATGTTATTAAAATCCCAATTCGTTTTTAGGGTTGGGTAGCTCTAAAGAAAATGCCGAACTTAGAGTAGAGGAGATTTTTTGAAGTTAGAGAGTGAAATTTTAAGATGCGCGCGCACCTGTGTATCAAAAGTAACACTGAAGTTAACTGATAACGGTCTCTCCGGAACATTGCACTACTTCACGGCGGAAATGGGTAAGGTGGTAAGTACTTCCCCGAACGAACTCTGCACTATGGGCTCTACTACTCAGGTACACATCCGTTTGTTGGTATATAAATAAATAAATATCCCGAGACATTCTCTACACACGGCCATCTGATCCCAAACCAAGCAGAGCTTGTACTATGGAAACCAGATAGCAGATATACTACTTTTTATCTAAATACATACATAAATAGCTATTTACACCTAGACACAGAACAAACAGTTATATTCATGGACACAAATATTTGTCCTAGGTGGGAATCGAACCCGTGAAATTGACTTGGCAACCAACAAGCCAACTGGCCTGTCATATAAAATGGAAAAAAAACAATTTTTGCAAATACAAACTCATATTTTTTAATATTATACAGAATACTCGGTGTGGAAGTCAGAGACGTACTTGTCTGGTTTTTTTGGCACGTGAGCTACGCCGTAAGTTGATGGCTTAAACTGAAGGTCATTGTGCTTATGTTACAAGTCAGTCTCGTGTCTTGAGCCACGTCATGGCATTTTCAAAATGTCGGAAACAAATTAGACTTTAGAACGCTGTATGAAAAATATTAACTAGCCGTCCTCTGCGGTTTCACGCGCTTCAAGGGATATAAGCATACATATAAATTAATCTTATGTTATACAGGCTGTTACAAAACTACCCGTAATGCCGAAAGGAGGTTAAATGGGGCCTTATTACGAGTCCATTCACAATATTTAAGAACCGTAGTAACGCTGTATAACATGCCCCAAAAAAATTTAAAAACTGATTTTTATTAATGTAAAATAGAAAAACTATTAAAGTAGACAATTATTAGGTAAAATAGGTACGTAGGCCTTTCTGTTAAATAATCTGGTTCCCTGACATGACAGCTTACTAGGGTTGTTGGCTTTGATAATTAATTATATTTTTAAGGGGTATTTTGTAACAGGTCTCAATTGTTGTTACTCAATAAAATATATATGTTACGGTCGAATTTCGATCGATAGGCGTCCACTGGTACCTATAATTATACAGGAAGTTATTATATCTACTTTTAACAATAATTAATAAATCTATGTATTTTATTAGTTTCACCTGTATGTTTGTATGTAACCGATTCCTTTGGGCGCGATTTTGACCCAATTCAAACGGTCAGATTTCATTCAAACTTTGTAGATTTCTCGAGGACCGATGACAATTCATTATTTTAAACTTAAATTAGTTAGACCCGTTATCCTTACTAGGATAATCAGGATTTGCGGTTTAACTAAATAAAAATAAATAAATAATAAATTAATATAAAAAAACTCGCTTTCATAGAAAATCTAACTGAAAAATAGAATTATGAATAGTGTAAATAAGAAAAAAAATATATGGTAAAAAAATACGTGACTGCTTTTTAGACATTATCAAAATGATAATCCTTCTAATCACATCTGTGAATAAATTGTTTATAACTATTGGCACCATGCACCCCACTCTTTTTTCACTATCATATTTTTTTCTTATTAACACTATTCATAATTAAAATTTATTTTCTATTTTTCAGTTGGATTTTCTATAATTTTAGGGCAGTAGGCAGTGCGACTCTATCCTCTAGTAAATAAATAAATGTTTTTGCAGACCACGTACCACGACACAGTATGTGCCGACGGAACCGGTTTACGTGGACACCATGACCGGGATGAAGGCTGGAGACCAGTGCCAGCCCATAGACCCCACGCTCACATCACCGAGGACTGGCCGGAAAGCCTTCGATAGTGAGTATTTTACCCAGTAATCTATCTATGTAATACCTTTAAACGAGCAATTCTTGTATCACTACATAGTATAAAACAAAGTCGCTTTCCCTGTCCCTATATCCCTATGTATGCTTAAATCTTTAAAACTACGCAACGGATTTTGATGCGTTTTTTTTAATAGATAGAGTGATTGAAGAGGAAGGTTTTTGTGTATAATACATGTGACATCCCACGTAAACGCGGGTAAAACCGCGAGGGACAGCTAGTATATATAATTAGGATCTCGGAAACGGCTCCAACGATTTTCATGAAATTTAGTATGCAAGGGGTTTCGGGGGCGTTAAATCGATCTAGCTAGGTATCATTTTCAGAAAATGTCGTTAAATCCGTGTATTTAGGCAATGAAAACTGCTACAATGTCATTAGAAGGTAAGTTTTCAAGTTACATCTTTTGTGAGAAATACTGTTAATGCCTTTATATTTTATATTGTTTATGCCCTTTATTATCGCATCTAATTCGTATTTAGGTATATTTGACAGGGCTTTAAAAAAGATAATACGGTAGAAGTCACGTTAGTTAAGAAATCCTGAGCATTGCTCGGCCATCCAGGTACTGTATTATAAAAAATACAAATATATTACAGACACATGAGACTTAACAACTTCACTCAGGGTCGACAAAGCATTGGCGATGTTACTGTTGCAAATGTCCATAGGCGGTGGTGACCACTTACTATCAGGTGGACCGTCCGCTTGTTTGGCGGCCAAGTGGTATAAAAATATAGTTGCGATTTTCTTTATACATTTATAATGTTGTCACTATATTAACGTTGTGTCTATAATTGGCACAGACATCCGACTGTATAGCATTTAATCAAAATTACTTTGTAATAATGTGTGTTTTGTTGACGTACCTTATCGAAAAAAATAAAAAAACATCAACGTCACAACTCTTATAATGCGCGTAGAATATTAGCAAAAATCCATGTACGTATCAGGATTTGAAAATACCTCTAGAGAGATGAAATCGTGTATTATTTAACACTAGCTGTCCCACGCCGTTTTACCCGCGTTCCCATGGGATGTCACATGTAAACCTTCCTCTTCACTCACTCTATCTATTAAAAAAAACCGCATCAAAATCCGATGCGTAGTTTTAAAAATTTAAGCATACATAGGGATATAGGGACAGAGAAAGCGACTTTGTTTTATACTAGAATACATATGTAGTGATGAAGACATCAATATATCGACAGACTCTCAAATCACCCAAACAAATTAACCGATGCGTTTACATCTTCGGATGAAATCTATGGTACAAGATTAAAAAGGCAGTGTAACAAGCCTAAAAAACAGATTCAAATTGAATCAAATCTTAAGAAACGAGATTCTTGGATCGCTCTCAATCAGAGCTGCGAATTATTTGAAATATATAAATTTTAAATGCAAATACAAAATACCTATTTTCATTTTACATTTTTAAATAAATTTTTCTTATTTTTCATTCTTAAATCCAAAATTACTTTATTTATGAACGCACTGCCCCCTTATTCACCAAATACAAACTTCATCGGCGAGCCGCTTCACGGAGGCCTCGGAGAGCTTATCTCTCACGTGATTAGTAGTATTATAGGCCGCGACGAAACATCCTCGAGTTAGTGTCAGTTTTTTTACAGAATGAAGCCCCTGATCGTGATCCAAATTTTTGTCAACGAGAACAATAGATCTGAAAGCATTACAATATTTAAAAGACGAAGACAATACTTTAGAATCCTTGAACAGATATCCACATGTAAAAAAACTCTTTCTGTACCTGCTTACCAAATTCTGCAGGGTAATTATGTAATGGTCTCGCAATCAATATCGAAGCCAATTTACCAATTGACAGTCATACTATTGTTATCTCTCTTTGCGCGTGAGTGTGTGAATGAGACAGCAATCATCCAATGGTCAATCTAGTAGCAAATCCGCCTCCTCTAAGAAGAGCATTACCGAAGATCAGCGTTGGCTATACGTACCTAAACTGGTACGTACAGCCAACAACATGCTGAGTTGGAGGGCCGATTTGTGGCAAATATGTACCTCGTTTCTTTTTGTAAACTTTCATGTGATATTTTTCCCCTTGTCACAAATAAATTCGTTTCTTTCTTTCTTCTTTCTTTTCTTTTATTACACAATTGCCTAGCTGCCTGCTGAACGACTCTTTTCATTGAGTAGAATGATTATGAGACCTCATAGACGGTACATGAAAAATGGTCAGTTTGAATGAATACTGGTATTAAAATCATTTAAATAAGTAACAAAGTATTTTATTTGGAAAACCTATTTTCAAAATACGTATTTTGCATTTTGTATTTTAATACTTATACTAAAATATTTTTTCACATTTCTGCTCTCAATACATTACCATAAATATTTAGCACAAACGAGCGAATCTTTATACATTTTTTTTTCTTTACTGCTTAGGTAGCAAACAAGCTTGTAGTAGAGAGATACTCGTATATAATATGCATTTAATTATTTACAACAACTATTAAATGTAATTAAAATAATATTAAGGAAATAGATAAAGTTAATTTGGCTGTAGCATTCAATGAATGGAACAAGATTAATAAATCTTGAGTAGTTGAGCTCTTAGTGCAGAGTTCATCCGGGGAAGTACCACCTTACATTATCCACATTTTTGTCTTCAGGCTCGATGGTATTTAAGTTGCGAAGATATACCCAAGTATTCACAGTTATCAGCCCCCTTATTTAGCTAATACAAATCTTGGCCCAACAAGGCCCAGGAGATTGTACCTCTCACGTAATTGCGTAGTTAGCGAAAGAGACAGAACATAGAAGCCGCGACGAAACGTCTTCGAGCAGTGTCGGAAGGATATATGGAATAGCAAGATATGAGAGTCCTCCATTTAAAAGGAAAGATCTTCCGTCAGGCTACGCGATCATGCCTGTGGACCGCGGTCCAACTGTTGATTTTGGATGCTTGTATATATGTCAAATTCTGAGAGAATCTCGATATCGCGAAGTAGGAATCTCGCGTATTTCTCGTTCATAGATGTCGCCACATCACTGTGGTGCGGGCGGTGAAGGATTGCAGGCGTGTTCATAGATGCGCCACATACATTGGCTATATACAGGTGATGATCAGTTCTTTAATAACTATTTTAATTACAGAATGCTTGGACTACCAAGAGCAGTTCGTGTACCCTTGCGGCGTCAGCGAGTCGCTGATTCCAGGTTCATACGCAAGAGGCAGGAAGTGCAAACATAACGCTGATCAGCTGATCGTTGGTGGGGAGGACGCCCACTTATACGAGTTCCCCCATATGGTAAGCATGTACTAGCAATCTGAGGTATCACTCTCAAATTCAAATTATTTTATTCAGACAACAATGGATCCATTTCTTAAAACTACCAAGACAAGTAAGAGTTATAAAATAAATAAATTTTATACATACACAAAATTATCAGTTTTTATAAAAACATTGCTGGGCATGGGGGTTTATCAAGGTAGGCACCCAAGGCTTCTGCAGAACACTATCACATCTGCCAGCCAGAGCTTCCAGCACCTTGTTAGAGCTACCTAACATACACAGTTTAATAGATGCTACTTTTTTCGTATTATGGCGTTAAAGTCATTCACATGGGCATCGGGAAACCTGCCTGACGCGCTGCAGAATCTAGGTAGCCCAAAATACAGCCCGTGATTGTAATATAGCCTATGTCACTCGATAATAGTGTAGCTAATAGGATTTATTGTAAACTAGCTGTCCCCCGCGGTTTCACCCGCGTTCCCGAGGGATGTAACATTTTCCCAACACAAAAAGTATCCTATGTTACTTCTAATACCTCCAAGAATATGTGTTTCAAAGTGTCATGATGATCGGTTAAGTAGTAATTAGATTATAATTATATTATTGTAAAAATAAAAATAATAAAAATTTGTAAGACGGTAAAAATGCAATGTTCAAGTTTTATCTCCTGCCGGCACTCTCGGAGTGCATCCCGTTGTTTCTTTGATTCCATTTGGTTGACAAACAAGCAGACGGTCCACTAATGGTGAGTGATCACCGCCTCCTCTTGAGCTGCTAAGTCTCATGTGCCTGTAATTTCCCCGTGGACCGTCTATCTCTTTGTCTAGTAAACAATCTACTTCTTATAAAAAAATTAAGGAAGGAATTAAGACTGTTTTAGTACAAAAGGCTTTCTACAACACAAATGATTATTTTAATGACGACAATGCTTGGGTGTAGCGCTCGCTCCAGCAGGACACATCTTTATGTACAAAATCTTATTTTGAAAAGAGTAATTGCTGTGTTTATTGCCGGCTCTTCTCAGTAAAAGCAACCTTCCGAACCGGTGGTAGAGTCTGACCATTCATAAGTGCATGTGAAGGCCTATTTGAATAAATATATCATTTCCATTCTGTTGTATTAATATATAGTGGGTAATTGAAAATAAATCAGTCTTTGTCCAACACTCGGTCGTTTCACTTCATGGTGACAGCGGTGGGATATATTATTATATATATTTTCCAGGCTTTGCTCGGTTATGGAGAAGAACCAAACACAAAATGGGACTGTGGTGGCGCCCTCATCAGCGATCGGTTTATCCTCACCGCGGGACATTGCCTCTCCAGCAGAGAGTCGTAAGTATTGCTACGTTGTTTTTTATAAAAACTTGAGCGCATTTGACTAGATCTCACCTGATGGAAAGTGACGATGACGAGGACTCAAGTAATGCCTATTCACTCTTGCCTTAAAGACTCCCAGACTACGTTATGGAGTTTCATGGAAAAATTTACTTAACACCTTTAGAAATACTGTTCCATTTGAAAGAAGAGCCTGTTTGTTAGTTTCTGCAAGTTTAACATAATATGAAAACAAACAACAAATATGTAGTAACTAATTCCGCTGGATCTCCTTCTCTGTCAAGTCCCAAACAAGGAAACTCAACAGGAAATCGCCACGTGTTTCGCTTCTACACAAAGCATCTTCAGGACGTATTAGACCCGATGTTACTGAGTTGACGCACTAGCACCACAGACGTGTTACCTCGCCGACCGCTGGACTTTCTGTCCATCTTACAATAGATTTGAAAGGCCACGCCTGATAAATGATAAACACAATCTATAATAAATAAATAAATAAATATCCCGGGACATTCTTTACTCACGGCCTTCTGATCCCAAACTAAGCAGAGCTTGTACTATGGAAACCAAATAACTGAAATACTACATTTTTTTCTAAATACATACTTAATACATATTTACACCCAGACACAGAACAAACACAAATATTTGTGGGTGGGAATCGAACTTGCGACCTACGGTTTGGCAGCCACCAAGCCAACTTAGTTATCTTTGACATAAATCAAATTGTTAATTTTTCAGTGGTAAGCTCACCTTCGCAGCTTTCGGGGCGCTGCGTCGCCAGGACATCGTCAATTTCCGTCGTCACAGGATTGCTGAGATCCTCAGACACCCGGGGTACCGACCCCCCCACAAGTACAATGACATCATGCTGCTAAAAACTGACACAGCGTAAGCTCTCTTTCCTACACTCTTACTTCATCTTCAGGGCCTTAGTTGAAGAAAAACCAGCCTTCATCAAGCTGGTCTAAATTTGGAGATCATTCAGATGGTTTGTTCAGTTGAACAATAAATAATACATATGCTGTTACAGTAATATTGTGATCATCTGTTATTTTGACTATACAGGGTGTTACAAAACTACCCGTAATGCCGAAAGGAGGTTAAATGGGTATAACGAGTCCATTCACAATATTTAAGAACCGTAGTAACGCTGTATAACATACCCCAAAAGAATAAAAAAAAACTGATTTATATGAATAAAAAATAGAATAACTATTAAAGTAGACAATTACTACGAAAAATAGCGTAGGCCTTTCTGTTATAATAAATAATCTGGTTCCCTGATATGACAACTTACTAGGGCTTGTTGGCTTTGATAATTAATTATATTTTTTACGGGGTGTTTTGTAACACGTTGTATAATATGCTAGCTGTCCCCCGTGGTTGCATCCGCGTTTATCGACATCATATATAACCTATAAACATCTAGGAAAAATTCCACGTCGAATGGTTGCAGTCCCATCCAGATATGTTTTTATCTATTCTGAACGCGTACCTATAAATAAAATCAAAATGCATCCTTTAGAAATGTTAGCAAGTTCGAAAGTTGGTGGTACGTGAAACCGTGGAGTCAAGTCTGATACTTCTCTCTCGTACTATCAGTGCAACTAAGCAAATTGTATGTAATAAATCCATTTCGATTCTGCAATAAACTAGATAAACCAAAACAAAGCCAACAACCCTAGTAAGATGTCATGTCAGGGAACCAGATTATTTAACAGAAAGGCCTACGTATTTTACATAACAATTGTCTACATTAATAGTTTTTCTATTTTTCATTCATAAAAATAGTTTTGTTTTTTGTTTTTGGGGTATGTTATACAGCGTTACTACGGTTCTTAAATATTGTGAATGGACTCGTTATAAGGCCCCATTTAACCTCCTTTCGGCTTTACGGGTTGTTTTGTAACAGTATTTGTTCTGTATAATGTTCACGAATGATTTCTTCAGGGTGAAGCTCGATCAGTTCGTGGTACCGGCATGTCTTCACGTAGGAGATGATGGTGACGAAAATCAAGCCCTGGCCACTGGATGGGGACTTACTAAAAGTGGTGGGTCGACTTCAGAAATCTTACAGAAGGTAAGCATAATCATTTATTTATTGGAGAACCAACAAAACATACACTGATACATGTAAATAATTTTAAGATGATGCAGTAATGAAACTAGAGTGTTGCTTTAGTAACAGGTTGCCACTGCATGCAATTGCAATACAGGGCTATAAAGGGTTTTTACCCAAGTATGGAACTAAAAATATTAATACATAATTAAACAGTTTTAACAAAACAAAAAATAACTTTGAGAACAGGGAACAAAAATATTATTATTAATCTTTAATAGTGGCGTTGATGTGACTTTTGAATTTTGAATGACTGTCATGAAATATGTCTATTGACGGACTAGTATTATTGTACTGCTTTTGCAGTCTATTTATCGTGGCATCATTGGTATCATGGTCATCATGGTATCATTAAAGAAGTAGAGAGTATAGAAGAAGTAGTGCATAGTTCGTCCGGGGAAGTACCACCATACCCATTTCAGCCGTGATGCAGTACTTGTGTTACTATTTCTGTTAGACATGTGAGGCGGTAAAGTTACAGGCACATGAGACTTAACAACTTCACGTCTCAGACTCGACGTATTGCCTGATGGTCCTTCCGATTACGGACTACTTTACAAAAGGAAATAATATAATACAATAAGACATACGATAGTTAGCAAAATTATGGGCGACACCATTTTTGTAACAACAGACACTGCAATCCCCTCTTCCTAAGGGTCTTAGGACGGGGAAACGTCTTTAATCAAATACCGACTGATGAAGACACGATAGAAGTGACACTTTTGTATTACAGGGAAACATTTTCATTATTCATCAATTACTTTTGAATAGCATACATTGTGTTTATCATTCATTAATTTTACGTCACACAAAAGGGTTGCGGGTCAAAATTGCAAGGCCCTCCGAAGAAATTAGGCGTCAGATTCAGAAGCGTTTCACGATATTTTTGTTTAGATTTTGATTAGCTTGATAACGTGCGAGAGAGACGGCGCTAATGCTCTCCTCATGTCACGTTGGGACTTGAAATATCTGAGGTGGCCATGAATCATCGAGATGCAGTTGTCATGGAGAGTCTTTTGGGAGCGAAACCATCCGAGGCCAAAATAGCTTAAACTTTAATATTTAGAATTTTAGAATAAATTATGATGAATAAGTGTAACTAAATTTAAGTAAATCTTAAATTATTTATTTATAACCCATGTAACGGCAATAGAAAAATTCAATGTAACACTATTATTAAGGAACCACAAGACTCAGTTCAAAACAACGAGCTGAGCAAGCGCGGAAAGATGTTAATTTTTAAAAACACAATACAATTAATCTTAAAATAATATATCGTAGAATCTTCAAAGAGTACGGACTAAGAGTCCGTAGAAAATGTAAAAAGAAAAAAAAAGAAAAAATATCTGAGGTGGATCTAGAGACTTCTCCTACGGAATGACGTCTGATATTAACATCTTGTTTCAGGTGATCTTAAACAAATTCTCCCAACAAGAGTGCCAGAAAGTGTACAAATACCATCGTCATGCGAAGCAGGGTATCGACGCTTTGACTCAGATGTGTTATGGGGACAAGGTTGAAGCTAAAGATACCTGTCAGGTAAGAATTTGTAAAAGATACCATAAATATTTTAGAGTAGTAGAGCTCTTAGTGCAGAGTTCGTCCGGGGAAGTACTACCACCTTACCCATTTCTGCTCTGAAGTAGTACTGCAATTGTATTACTGTGTTTCAGTTAGAAAGGTAAGGGGCCCGGTGAAATCACAGGCACATGAGACTTAACAACTTCACGTCTCATGGTCGACAACGCATTTGCGATGCCCCTAGTGTTGCAAATGTCCATAGGCGGCGGTGACCACTTACCATCAGGTGGACCGTCTGCTTGATTCTAGTAGCTTCAGTAACTTTAAATTTGACCTTCATAAGTGCCTTCCGAAGGTCTAAACTGAATAAATGGTTTTGAATATGTTTGTCGGCCCAAGTGGAATAAAAAAAAAATATCAGAGACCAAAAGAAACAGTCCTGAGGCGGTGGCGAAAAATTAACATCTGTGCCCAGCCCCCTTATTCAGCTGATACAAACTTTGTCGGCGATCCGCTTCACGAAGGCCTCGGAGAGCTTACCTAATAAATATCCCGGGACATTCTTTACACACGGCCATATTATCCCAAACTAAACGTAGCTTGTACTATGGAAACCAGATAACTGATATACCTTCTACATAGACATTTACACCCAGACACAGAACAAACAGACATGTACATGCACACAAATTTTTGTCCTGGGTGGGAATCCAACTTGCAACCTTCGGTTTGGCAGTCATTTGCTAACCACCAAGCCAACTGGCCTGTCAGAAGAAAACCAAGTCATCGCATTCACCCTCCCCTTTACGTCTTTCAGGGTGATAGCGGCGGCCCCCTCCAGATCAAGAGTAAGAAAATAAATTGTATGTACGTGATAATTGGAGTCACATCCTTCGGCAAGGGTTGTGGAAACATCCGAGACCCTGGAGTCTACACAAGGGTGATAGACTACGTACCCTGGATTGAGAGCAAAGTCTGGCCTGATGCCTGATGGTCAAGCAACAATATTTAATTTTTAAAACAATTTTTGATTTTTACTCATATCTATACTCGTATATATATAAAAATGAATCCCTATTTCCCTTGGTCACGGCATCACGCATGGACGGCTGGACCGATTTCGCTAATTCTTTTTTTGTTGTGTTTCTTATTGTCAGAAGAAGGTTTTTATGATAGAAAAAATTAAGAAAGTTGCATGAAACATTTGAAAATTTAAGAAAACAACGACTTTACTAGCGCTTTTGACAATATACACTTTTTTAATGTAACCTGTTTGACATTATTGTCAGTAGTTTGACAGTTGGCGCGATTGACAGAATGCGCGCTGCAAATATCGTTTAAAATAGAGGCGTAGTCAGAATTATATTGATAAAATAATTAATTTATAATTTCTTATTGCACATTTCACAGTCGATTCAATCGGAAGATTCGAATTCAATATCCATTGTTAAGACAGGACAGCGTCTGTCGGGTCAGCTAGTTCTATCATAAATATAGACTAAATAGTAGATGTATTGTATAGATGCGTTGACTGTTCTCAGAAATGCTGATTATTGATCTAATTCCATTTAGTCGTAAACTCTAAGCTCTAGTTCTATCTGCGTGCCAATTTTTTATTATTAATTGCGTATTTATGTAACAATTTTTTGAAGTTATACTTCTTTAGGCGCGTTATGAAAAAATGATGAGAATCAAATTTTAAACGCGCATCTCTGCATCACTGTAACATAAGTGTAACAGGTTGAAGTTAGCTGATAACGGTCTCTCCGGAACATCGCACAAATCGCAACTGTCGGTGTCAATGAGTGAGTAATGATGTTATTGTCAATAATAACTTAACAACGTCAACAATTGTTATTCGTTGCTACAGACAGGTGCAAAGAGTTTGGACACAACAATTTCACGACTATTCAGTAAAGACATATGCTTTTAGTGCAGTTTTTCTCACCAATAATTTCGGGTATAACTTCTTACGTGCGTACATAAGTACACACACAAGATTTTTTATTTGTAGTTCTATATGTTTTTTTTTAATTAACAATATATGTATATTACTTTAATTATTAGACTGAAATATAATTAAATAACAAACTAGACATAAGAAAAAGCTAACTGGTAAACAAATGTAACCTTGCTGAGTTTCTTGCCGGTTCTTCTCAGTTGCAGAGTTACTGAACCGGTTGTGACTTCTATAGTTTTAACTTTACAGTGCATTTTTACTGAATAAATGATTTCTACCTTGGGTATTATTTTTCTTTTATTTTGTTCAAAAACTACATAATAATATGCAATACATCAGTTATCTGGTTTCCATAGTACAAGCTCTGCCTTATTCAGCTAATACAAACTTCGTCGGCGAGCCGCTTCACGGAGGCCTCGGAGAGCTTACCTCTCACGTGATTAGTAGTTAGCGACAGAGACAGAGCATAGAGACCGCGACGAAACATCCTCGAGTGTCATTTTCCTTACAGAATCAAGCCCCTGCTTGGTTTGGGATCTGCTATGATATTCTGCAATCAAACTCGACGATGAATTCACGTAGTGACTATTCCCTGTCTCTGTCTCGCAACTCTGCAATTAGACGAGAGGTCGGCTCTATCCGCGTGTTCACCTGAGCGATCACTCGGAGAGTTTGGCTTGTGAATAGCACTGCAGATGACCGTGTGTAAAGAATGTCCCAGGATATTGAAATTCATACTGTGGCGACTGAGTTCCAAATTGTATGGTTGTAGACATACACGTCAAACCATCCATTAGATTGCCCAAAAAATTAAGTAATGAAGAAAAACAGGGGGTGTCATAAACACGATAGAAGTGAAACTTTTGTATTACAAGTAAACTTTTAATTATTCATCAACTAGCTGTCCCCCGCGGTTTCACCCGCGTTGATCGATATCATTTATAGCCTATTATCTAGGAAAAAATCCGCGTCGAATGGTAGCAGTCCCATTCCGATATGTTCAGTATTTTTGAGGTGATGGTGCGTCAAAGGAACCCCATTTAGCTTATATATATATATATACTAGCTGCCCCCTTGGTTTCACCCACGTGTATTGATATTATATATAGCCTATAACCATCTAGGTAAAATTCCGCGTCGATTGGTAGCAGTCCCATTCCGATATGTTCAGTAGTTTTGAGGTGATGGTGCGTCAAAGAAACCCCATTTTGCTCACATTGTAAATAGAAGATCACTTTAAAATAGCATAGATTGTTGTGATCATTAATTTATTTTTCGTCACACAAAAAGGTTGCGGATCACAATTTCAAAGCCTAAAAGGAGTTTCATCAAAAAGGTTATAATAAAACAGGTTCAATTCATAAAAAAAAAGTATTTTAATATCTATTCTATAGTACAATATTCTTTTTTATCCATGGCACATACCTTACCACTTTTGTGTATACCGCGGGTATACCAGCAGTACCACACTCAGCATGTCCAAAACTGACCACGCCAGTGACTTCTGTTATTCTCTTGTTCACATACATGAGTGGTCCACCAGAGTCTCCCTTACAGGAGTCTTTGTCGCGTTCCCCTCCAGCACAAATCTGGCCATCCCATAAATCAGCGTAACGTTGAGTCAAGTTGAATTTTGCTTGGCATGTCTGTAAAGAAATGAAAGTTTTTTCATTTAAAAAGGCCTTTACTAGACCGGGTTCAACGATATATATATGACTAGCTGTTATAACATGTTCCCGGGGTAAAAAAAGTAGTCTGTATCTTATTCCACCAATATATGCTCTATCTATGTGCCAAGTTACATCCAAATCAGTTGGGTAGTTTTTGGGTGAAAGAGGAACAAACATCCATACATATGTGGCGACATCTATGAACACGCCTACAATCCTTCACCGCCCGCACCACAGTGATGTGGCGACATCTATGAACGAGAAACACGCGACAATCATACATCGCGATATCAAGATTCTCTCAGGATTTGAAATATACACAAGCATCCAACATCAACAGTCGGACCGCGGTCATCAGGCATGATCACCTAGCGGCGGAAGATCTTCTCTTTTAAAATGGAGGAGTCTCATATCTCGTTGGTAGCACATGTTTAATACACGGAAGAAGGTCATATATCTATAATTTTTTTTTATGCCTGTGCCATGTCTGTCCGTGGCACCGCTAGCCCTATCAGAATATCAGCGCTGCGTTATCTACGGCAGCTTATGCTGAGATAGCTGCCTTTTTGGCCTTACACAGTGTACATACTGTATGATTGTGTTGTTATTGGCATATCGTACCTGTGTGTAATTTGTGACGTCAATGAATTTGTCTATGTTGATGCTGTGTGAGTACAAAAGAAATGTTTTCTTTCTTTGTTTCTATGGGATAGTATGGTAGATCTAAGTGATGAAGGTCTGGTCTGGAATGTGATGAGAGACAAACCTGTATATCCACGTACGGCAACGCCACGTGTTGCTTGATATTACTAAATTTCTGCTCGTCACTGACTGCTCCCCAACCGGCAGCGTACAAGATGAAGTTCTCTGGCGGAGATAAAGTCTGGTCGACAGACGGCAGGCAAATTGGTCGGATGAATTCTGAATGAAGAGACTTAGTAATTATACAGTTTATACAAACACAAATAACTAGTAACTAATTCCGCTGGATCTCCTTCTCTGTCAAGTCCCAAATAAGGAAACTCAACAGGAAATCGACAAGTGTTTCGCTTCTACACGAAGCATCTTCAGAACGTATTAGACCCGCTGTCACTGAGTTGACACAATACGTACAGAAACACACTTTTTTTAGTATAGATAGTCGTTTTTACGTGCCACACAATTCGCTCTTACTGCATTCACATTAAGGATCATGAAGTACTAGCTCTTTCTTGAATCATTCCACTTATAGATTTTTTCCCGTTTTTGCCACATTTTTCATTGATGCTCCGCTCCTATTGGTCGTAGCGTGATGTTATAAAGCCTATAGCCTTCCTCGATAAATGGACTATTTAACACAGATATATTCAAGTCAGTAGTTCCTGAGATTAGCGCGTTGAACCAAGAAACAAATTCTTCAGCTTTATTAGTATACATTTCACAAGCTCCGCATTCAAAGTAAGATTCTGCAGCACCTGTACTGTGAAACTCTCTCTGATTCATTGTTACAGCATATTTAATTATAGGTTGATGGAAAAGCAGACCCAGCGGAATTAGTTACTAGATATTTGTTTTTGTATAGTCTTATATTAGTAGTAGCTTCAGTAACTTTAAATTTGACCTTCATAAGTGCCTTCCGAGGGCCTAAACTGAATAAATGGTTTTGAATTTTGATTTTTTTTAAATTGAATGTAACGTAATTTTTCATACCTGTGTAAGGTGCAGGTCTGGTCATCCTAATCAGGGCGATATCATGTCTAGAAGCGGAGTAATAATTGAAAGCTGTGGTATAAGCTGGATGTATTAGAACACTCTCTATCGGTATGGATATTGCTCCATCGGTGTTGTCGAAGTACCCAGGTTCCACTTCAATGGAGTCAGGACCTTGTTTTGACGTATCGTATTCACCCAGCCGGATGTTTTTGCTGCGAACAAATTCAAATAATTCGTCGATGATTTCAATAAAATTGTCTATGTCGATGCTGTGTGAGTACAAAATAAATGTTTTCTTTCTTTCTTTCTTACTTTCTTTCTAATATTATAAACGCGAAAGTTTGACAGGTTGGGTGTTTGTTACTCAAACACCAACAGCTGATTGTTCCTGACCCTTATTCAGCTAATACAAACTTTGTCGGCGAGCCGCTTCACGGAGAGCTTATCTCGCACGTGATTAGTATAAGCGTAGTTACCGAAAGAGACAGAGCACGGAGGCCGCGACGAAACATCCTCGAGTTAATGTCATTTGACAGGCCAGTTGGCTTGGTGGTTAACGCTCTGACTGCCAAACCGAAGGTCGCGGGTTCGATTCCCACCCATGTCTGTCTGTCACACCCAACATGTCTGTTTGTTCTGTGTCTGGGTGTAAATATCTATATAAGTATGTATTTTAAAAAAAATGTAGTATATCAGTTATCTGGTTTCCACAGTACAAGCTCTGCTTAGTTTGGGATCAGATGGCCGTGTGTAAAGAATGTCCCAGGATATTTATTTATTTATTATTATTTATTTTCCTTACAGAATCGAGTTCGATGAAATTAGGCACAGAGGTAGATTGCAGTCTGGATTAGCACATAGACTACGTTTTATGCTTTTTGCTTAGTCAGCTGTAATTTCATTTTTAGTTAAATTTAATTTATCAGTGTCCTTTTTTTTGCTTTTTAGTTTTGTGTCTGTTTTCTGTCATACATGCTAATTTGAATGCGGTCTTCTCCTTTAAATGGGACCATACATTTTTGAGCCTTAATTTTTTAATGTGTGTAGTGTGGGTCATGTTGGAGATCTAATAAATCAAAAATATATATAATGAATTCCGGGAAAATGTTACATCCTTGGACAACGCGGGTGAATCTGTGGGGGGCAGCTCACCGTTATGATATTAGCCCAGAGATGTCCACTGCTGAACATAGGCCTTGGATCCCCCTTGGCTTCAACCTGCCGGATAAACCACGTAGCAAGAGTAGCAATTGCTACGGGCCCCGCGCAAAATGGGGCCCCGCGTGTCTAAGGCCGCCCGCCACCGATTGTTTTTTTTACCGCTTTATTCTTAAGACCCCATATGAAATTAAATGAAAATATTTTTATTCAAATAGGCCTTTACAAGCACTTATGAATAGTCTGACTCTAATATCGGTTCGGAAGGTTGTTTTTTTACTTAGAAGAGCCAGCAATAAACTCAGCAATTACTCTTTTAAAAAAAAACCAACTTAGCTTTATTACATAAAATCTATTTCGTCTCACTGACAATACCTGTGTGTTATCGCAAAAGTGAAGAATTATTGAACAATAATATAATATTATGAATATCTAATTTAAAAAAAAACAGGCCAAAGGCCCCTCGACAGAATTTCCTACGGGCCCCGCGCTTGGTTAATCCGGCACTGACTTCAGTAGATTGACTATAATGTCATTATAAAAGTTCTTTATTTTAAATTCAAGAAACACTTACGCCGGACCATGGATCAGTCGTCCATGTACGCAATGTGCAGCTGTCAGCACGTATTTGCTGCTGATGAGGGTGCCACCGCAGGATGTGAACACCTGGTCACCTTGGACGTATTCTATGAGTACCAGCCAAGGGTATTGGTCGATTCCTGTAGCTACACCACCTGGATACAAAACAAATATGATCTGGTATTAATTCAACAAATTTTTCAAATACGAAAGTTTGTGCGAGGATGTTTGTTACTCTTTCACGCAAAATATACAAATTGATATATAATATATATGAATATTGATGAAACTTGGCACATATATAGAACATGTCCTGGAATAACAAATAGGATATTTTTTTCCGGGAAATAGTAACATCCCCGGCGAACGTAGGCAGAGGCGGCCTTGGGGAGTGGCGAACAGGGCAATCGCCCGGGGCCTCGCTCTGGCAGGGGCCTGCGCAACCCAAGCAAATTTAAAAAAAATGTTTCTAATTTAGTTTATTTGTATAACTTTAGCATTTCTTGTCAAACATGACAAATACCTAAACCAAACAACCAGACTTACTTTCGCATCACATACTTTTCATGAAGGACAAAGGGCCTCGCAATGACCTGCCGCCCGGAGCCTCGCAATGGGTAAGGCCACCGCTGAACGTAGGTAAAAACGCAAGGGGGCAGCTAGTCCATACTAATGCCAGGTGTCCCCCACAGTTTTACTCATTTCCCTGAGGGGTGTTACTTTTCCCAGGATAAAAAGTATGCTCTGTGTTAATTCAGATTATAAACTATATATGTGCCAAGTTTCATCTAAATCCGTTAAGTAGTTATTGCGTGAAAGAGTAACAAACGTCCAACCTTACGAACATTCGAGTTTAAAATATTAGTACTAGTAGTTTGTTACTCTTTAACGCAAAAACTGCTGATTGAATTTAGATGTAACTTGGCATATAGATAGTTTATAACCTGGATTAACATATAGGATACTTTTTGTCCCGGGAAAATGTTACATCCCTCGGGAACGCAGGTGAAGGGACAGCTTGATACGTTTTAAGAACGTCTGCGCGGCAATACAAACACAAGCTGATCAGCTTGAGTGAACTCAGTCCTGCGTCTGGCCGCGACGCGAACGTACGTTTAAGCGGGAGTTTGGTGTATAATAATAAAAAAAATATTGTCTCTTTCTGACAATGGGGTCCTTTATATCGCTGTCACCTTCTAACCTACTCAGTGATAGAAATGAAGTTGCTTAGGTTCTATGTAGGTAGTTACTAAAATATTTTTATTTCTTCACAATGTCTCTATTGGTAAAATCTCATTGGTTCGTACCTCTTATTCTGTTGCCAGCAGAGTTGTCAATGCCACAGCATTCGCTACTTGGGTCCGGCGGCATGGCGGTGATGGTGGCAGCACAGTCGTCGGCCGGCACCTCTTGAGGAGTTGGAGTTTCCCTGGGTGTAAATATCTATATAAGTACCTGATTCGATAGATATTCTTCTGCCAAGCAGGTGACAGCTTGAGTTATAAGTAATTTAACTACAGCGCCATCTACCGGAGCGTCAATTGTTTTCTTCTTAAATTTTACATCAACCGACAGATCGACAGTTGCGTAAATCACACCAAGAGATGGCGCTTTTAATGAGCCGAAGTAATGAAGTAGAAAAGGTGGAAGGAATAAAAGGATTACATGCTCTAACAGCAATTTAGTTAGTTAAAGTATCTAATAGTAAATACAAACTCACTTGTAATTCTCAGAATAATACCGATTCCCATGTTTTGGAGACTTCATACCCGCAAGATGTCGACCTGCTTTAACATTGGCGCATTCTGCTGTACCATCAGAAGTTCGGCATGGATTTGGACAGCAGACCTGTAAGCATCAGAAATTCATCACCTTTTTTTATAAGTACTATCCGACAAACAAGCGCACGGGCCACCTGATGGTAAGTGGCCCGCAGATGAACGTTTGCAACACCAGGGTCATCGCCGCGTTGTCGACACTGAGACGTGAAGTTGTTAAGTCTCATGTGCCTATAATGTCACCGGCCTTATCTTTCTAACCGAAACACAGTAATACAAGCACTACTGCTTCACGGCAGAAATGCGTAAGGTGGCATTAATTTTGTAAATATTTTTTTTTTGTCTGAATAAAGGGTATTTTAAACCTACCTTTTCAACTCCCCCGTCGGACCCACATGAAGATTTCTGTAGGAGGTCCGATTGTGCGGCTGTTTTGTATTTGTTATTAGAAAGAGCCAATAGTGGCTCACAATCGGTGAGGGACTGGCATGTCCCTTCACCACCACTTGGCGTGATGCATGATGATTCTGTGAAGAGAAGAAACTTGGTGTATAGTTGACAAAACTTGCTTGATTGGAGAGTCTGACTGTCACGACACAGGTCGGCCGTTCGATTCCCACCCAGGACAAACATTGGTATCTATTAACAGGTCTATATGTCTCTGGTAAATATCAAATATTTACAAAAATAAATAAAAATGTACGAAAGGAGGTTAAATGAGGCCTTATAACGAGTCCATTCACAATATTTAAGAACCGTAGTAACGCTGTACAACATACCCAAAAAAAAAAGATTTTTATGAATGAAAAATAGAAAACCTATTAAAGTAGACAATTATTCGGTAAAATAGGTACGTATTCCTTTCTGTTAAATAATCTGATTCCCTGACATGACAGCTTACTAGGGTTGTTGGCTTTGATAATTAATTATATTTTTACGGAGTTTTTTGCAACATGTTGTAGGTATATAGTATGTCAGTTATCTGGATTTCACAAGCTCTGCTTAGTTTGGGATCAGATGGCCGCGTGTAAAGAATGTCCCGGGATATTAAAAATAGTTCGTCCTGGAAAGTACTACCACAACAACCGACATCAATCATGAATTAGAATTTAATGTATGTTCGTAAAAAGGTACTACAATTTCCTTGAAATAGCGACAATAGTATTAACACTAGAAACAAGTACAAACTTGCTGTACCTGTAACTGCCCACTTATTCAGCTAATACAAACGTCGTCGGCGAGCCGCTTCACGGAGGCCTCGGAGAGCTTACCTCTCACGTTTAGTAGTATTAGTGTAGTATGCAACGGAGCATAGAGGCCGCGACGAAACGCATCCTCGAGTAAGTATCATTTTCCGTACAGAATAACTGGCCGTAAATTTTAAAAAAAGGTTGTAAAGAATACTTTATTTCAAAAGGTTCGCCGCGTTGTTCACCCTGAGATGTTGGTAAGTCTTATATGTCATGGAGAGTCTTTTGGGAGCAAAGCTATCCGTTAATAATCAACCTGACAACTTCAAGGTATGTCGCGACCAACCTTAAGGAAGTTTATTGCATGTGAACAGTTACTGAAGCTCATTATTTTATTTGATTAATATTTTTTACTATAATCGAATGACGTTACTAATGACATGTTACCATGACTACACTTCGATTCGACCTCAGTCGGGATTGCTCGAGTTTTTCTCAAGTTATGACTTAGAATAGCAATTTTGAGGATTCCTCGAGAAAATGCTTAAGGTATCCTCAGTCGAGTTGGAGTCGAGTGACGTCTGAGGAAACGTCTTAGAATATGGGTGTAAAGAGAAAAAAGTCTCATATGGTTGTTTCCTTCCACAATATTTCGCATTTATAATATTAATACAATTGAAAATATGATCCAACACTGCTCAATCGCTGCAACATATATTTGTGATCTTTAAAACCGGTCTAGATTAATTTATGATAAATATAATTATGTAAATGGTTATAATCCTGTCAAACGTGCATCTTTCTTTACTTTTTTGTTTAATATAGTAACTAGCTATAATTCTGCGGTTTCACTTGCGTTCCTAACAGATTTCATCTTCTTAGGATGAGAGCCTATGTCACCCAGGAAAAGTGTAAAAATCGGTGAAATAATTCTATATTGGTTTTTCTTTACACGGCTTTTTGCTTTTCAACTTAGCAGAGCTTGTACTATTGAGACCAGGGGCTCGATTCTGTAAGGAAAATGACGCTAACTCGAGGATGTTTCGTCGCGGCCTCCGTGCTCTGTCTCTTTCGCTAACTACGCTAATACTACTAATCACGTGAGAGGTAAGCTCTCCGAGGCCGTGAAGCGGCTCGCCGACGAAATTTGTATTAGCTGAATAAGGAGGCTGATAACAGTTTTTTTTTTATACACCAAACAAGCAGACGGTCCACCTGATGGTAAGTGGTCACCGCCGCCTATAGACATTAGCAATTCCAGAGCATCGCCGCGTTGTCGCTAAGACGTGAAGTTAAGTCTTATGTGCCCGTAATGTCACCGGCCGCACCTTTCTAACCGAAACACAGTAATACAAGTGCACTACTGCTTCACGGCGGATATGGGTAAGGCGGTACGACGGACGAACTCTGCACTAAGAGCTCTTCTAGTACTATAATATTGACGGGCCAGTTGGCGTGGTGGTTAGAGACCCTGACAGCCAAGCCGCAGGTCGCGGGTTCGATTCCCACCCAGGACAAACATGTGCATGAACATGTCTGTTTGTTCTGTGCATGTAAATATCTATTTAAATATGTATTTAAAAATAGTATATGTAGTATATCAGATATCTGGTTTCCATGGTACAAGCTCTGCTTAGTTTGGGATCAGAATTTCTCGGGATTTTGTTGTTATTTTAATCTTGTGACGTCACGTGGGTCAAAATGCTGTTGACTGCCGGGTTCCGAGGGTCAATCAGCAGGCACTTAGATAGGAAGGTCACTGTCTACTGATAAAGTGGATTATTATTTGATCTTTCTTACGTATTGAAGGCGCATTATCTAAAATCGCTTTGAATAAGTTTAAGGTACTAAACTGACGTTGTTTGTGTTTTTTTTATACCACGTGGGCCGACAAACAAGCAGACGGTCCACCTGATGGTAAGTGGTCACCGCCGCCTATAGACATTTGCAACACTAGGGAGGGGCATCGTCAATGCGTTGTCGATCCTGAGACGTGAAGTTAAGTCTCATGTGCGTATAATTTCACCGGCCCTCTTACCTTTCTAACAGTAGCACAAGTGCACTACTGCTTCATGGCAGAAATGGGTAAGGTGGTAGTACTTCCCCGGACGAACTCTGCACTAAGAGGTCCTCTCTAAAAAATATGTAAAAAAGATGAAATGGAAATGGGCGGGGCATGTTGCAAGACTTTCAGATGAGCGTTGGACCATAAGGGTGACTCAGTGGAGAAGCCCAAATGGGAAATAATACAGAGGAAGGCCGCTTACAAGATGGGCGGACGATATTATAAAAACGGCTGGTTCCAGATGGATGCAAACAGCCCAAGCTAGAAAAAACTGGGGTTCCTTGGAGGAGGCCTTCACCTGCGGAGAGGCCCTTGCAAATTCTTGATATATATCACTATCACTACATAGTATAAAACTAAGTCGCTTTCTCTGTCCCTATATCCCTATGTATGCTTAAATCTTTAAAACTACGCAACGGATTTTGATGCGGTTTTTCTAATAGATTGAGTGATTGAAGAGGAAGGTTTTTATGTATAATACATGGGATATCCCACGGGAACGCGGGTAAAACCGCGGGGGACAGCTAGTGTACTATAATTAGGATGAAGTTAATTTCAATTCATTGTGTTTATCTTTTTGTTTTGCAAGAAATAAATAGGCTCTATTTGTTTTATTCTAAAAATGTCCATAGGTGATGACCACTAACCATCAGGACCCTCTACTGGTTTGACATAAAAAACACTACGGGAGTTCCGACAGAAGTAAAATCTGACATGATTCTCTTCCCTTCTACGATCAACCCCTGTTTTTTAATCGCGTTTTTTATATTATTCCGTTCCATCTACAGATCCGCAATAGGGTTGCTAGATGGCTATCGAATATAATAATTTTAGTACGATAAATATTAATGTAAAGTTTATAATAAAGTTAATGTGGCAAAACAATGTTTGCCGGGTCGGCTAGTTTTGCTCTATATATCTAACTATCCTCAGTTAGTTTCAGCCCTTATTTCACCCCTTCAAGATTATTAAGACAAAAGATAGCCTCTGTTCTTCCCCAGGACATAAAGTACCTCTTTGCCAAATTTTATTACGATCAGATTAGCTGTTTAGTCGTGAAAAGATTACAAACAAACGAACAGAGTTGCTTTCGCATTTATATTATGCCCCCGAAGTTTTACGCGCGTTCTCGCGTTAGAGATATCACATTTTCCCGGCACAAAAGTATCCTATGTTACTTATAATACCTCCAAGAATATGTGTACAAAGTTTCATGATGATCGGTTAAGTAGTTTTCACGTGAAAGCGTAACAAACAAACTTACATTCACATTTATAATATTAGTAGGGATTACTAGCTGTCCCCTGCGGTTTCACCCGCGTTTATCGATATCACATAGCCTATAACCATATAGGAAAAATTCCGCGTCGAATGGTAGCAGTCCCATCCCGATATGTTCAGTAGTTGAGGAAATAGTCAAAGAGTCAAAGGAACCCTATTTCCCTTATCTATATATACTCGTAGATGATCACTTTTGAATAGCATAGATTGTAGAATTTAGATTAGAAGATAATTGCTGTGTTTATTGCCGGTTAAACAAAAAAAAACAATCTACCAAACCGGAATTAGAGTCAGACAAAGTAAATATTCTGATGTACATCTCAAATTTAGAGATCTCCATAGGTACCCTTCTCATGATGCATGACCTTCCTCAAATGTCGTCAATCTTTAGTAACCACTCATTATCCCTACTAATATTATAAATGTTAATGTAAGTTTGTTTGTTACGCTTTCACGCGAAAACTACTTAACCGATCATCATGAAACTTTGTACACATATTCTTGGAGGTATTAGAAGTAACATAGGATACTTTTTGTGTCGGAAAAATTTTACATCCGTCGGGAACGCAGGTAAAACCGCGGGGGACAGCTGGTAAATTAATAAATATCCCGAGACATTCTTTACACACGGTCATCTGATACCAAACTAAGCAGAGCTTGTACTGTGGAGACCAGATAACTGATATACTACATTTACTACTTTTTTTAAATACATACTTATAGATAGATTATAGTTACATTTACTTGACTTATGTGAGTTATTACATGCATAAAAGCTATTTCTTTGATAATATTGTACCAATGAGTGTACTAAAGAGTCGCTCCCCGCCGTACGCAGGTGATGTGCGCTTATATCTTTTAAACTACGCAACAGATTTTGATGCGGTTTTCTTTAATAGACAGAGTGATTCAAGAGGAAGGTTTATGTGTACAGTAGACCTCCTGTTATCCGGCCCTTGTCTAATCCGTCGTCCTCTGAAATCCGACTTGCCAATCATTGTTGAATGTAGGTATGGAAATTTTTTTTTATAATACCTGATAGTAAGTGGTCACCGCCGCCTATGGACATGGCAACATCAATGGTATCGCAAATGCGTTGTCGACCCTGAGACGTGAAGTTGTTAAGTCTCATGTGCCTGTAATTTCACCGGCCTCACCTTTCTAACCGAAACACAGTAACACATTTGCACTACTGCTTCACGGCGGAAATCGTGCAATTGTCGTGTATTTGTCGAAAAATTCCGTATATTCCAACCCACGACTATCGTCACAGCATTACTAACTGAGGAATCATCCTTTTACAAATAAATATCCTAGAACAAAACTTCCCAACCAAGGGGGCACGACCCCCTAGTGGGAGAAATGTCAAGGGGCGTAATAGGTACGTTAGCATTTTTGAAAAACGAGGAAACTAAAAAGTACTTTTTTTATTAAAAATCCTTGATAAATACATTTATTGTATCTGCGTTGTACCTATTTAAAATTCAAATAAATAATATAGATAATTTAAACAATGTGTGTTTATTATTTATGTTGAAACTTAAGGGCTTGAAAATATTATTTTTGATTCGAGGCTCGGTGAAATAAGGGTTGGGAAAACCTGCCCAAGAACATTCTTCACACATGGTTCTCCGATCCCAAATTAAACTTGTACTATTGCAACCAAATAATAATTGACATGCCAGTTGGCTTGGTGGTTAGTGACTCTGACTGCCAAACCGAAGGTCGCGGGTTCGATTCCCACCCAGGACCATGTTTTGTGTCTGGATGTAAATATCTATATATTTAGAAAAAAAAAGTAGTATATGTAGTATATTAGTTATCTGGTTTCCATAGTACAAGCTCTGCTTAGTTTGGGATCAGATGGCCGCGTGTCTGGTATATTTATTCATTTATTATTATTAAAATAACTGATAAACATTTACACCCAGACATAGTACAAACATTTGCACAAATATTTGTCCTTGGCTAGAAACGAACAACCGATTTCTTCGGAAGTCAGAGTCACCAACAACATCGCCTCTATTTTAGTTTAGAAGCATCATCAACTTACGTCCGTCCACAAGGAGCAAGCCCGTCGCGACGAGCGCGAGCACGTGCAGCGGCGCCATGTTGAAGGCCTGCGGCGGCTCACTGCACGCCGGGTCACTGGGCGTGCTGGGGCACGTCTGCGGCACTCCGACGCGGCCGCACTCTGAGAGGACGCCGCGCGACTAGTCACTTCGCTACAGCTTTGTTCGACACTGATATAATATACTGGATTGGTGATAAAGTCTTCAGTCTTGATGTTGTTTTTAAAGTTTAGATATTTTTTTTAGATTGAATAATTTTTTTTTATGGCCGTGTCCTTCTGACATGAGGGTCAGAGACCTTGTTTACTAAAAGAATTATCAGCAGAGAGTTAAGTCCAAGGTTATAAAATATATTAAAAAAAAGGAAGAAACAAAAACACAACACCACCAATTTAGCGTAAGGCTGGGGACTTATGGAGGTCAAAATAACTGATGCCACCGGTTCGGAAGTCAACCTTCAATTGAGAAGAACCGACAGGAAACTCAGCGAGGTCACACTTTTTATCTTTATCGAATCCGGTTATAATATTTAACATTTAGAACCAAATCATTAAATAAAAAAGCCATTAAAAACATCACCTCAAAGCTGCTGAACATATCGGGATGGGACTGCTGTTCGACGCGGAATTTTTCCTAGATGGTTACAAGTTATATATGATTGACAATATTATTACACTTTGGGTTACAATATTGGACTATTAGTAAGGATTTTTTTTGAAAATATAATATAGCCTACAGCCTTCCTCGATAAATGCACTATCCAACACTGAAAGAATTTTTCAAATCGGACCAGCGGTTCCTGAGATTCAGATAGCGCGTTCAAACAAAATAACTCTTGCTTTATAATATTAGTATAGATATCGATAAACGCGAGTGACGCCGCGGGGGACAGCTAGTAATTTTATATTTTTAAATATCAATCTGATAATGATGAATATGAATACTTAAGGAAATAAACAATTTAAAACCCGTTGCTTTGTTTAGTGCGGTCTCACTCGACCGGTTGCTTTGTATGTCAAGAAGGTTAACAAACAGGCAGACGGTGTACCTGATGGTAAGTGGTCACCGCCGCCTATGTTCGCAACATTTCCAGTACCAGGAAAGGTTAAGTCTCATGTGCCTGTATTTTCTTAACTGTCTATAACGTCAAAAAGGCCTGTCCTGCAGATATTTGGTAGTTCCAAATGGACAAATTAGCTTGGCGACCATGACGCCACGGCACAGGTTCGATTTCCACCCAGGACAAACATTTGTGTGCATGAGCATGTCTGTTTCTTCTGTATCTGTGTAAATATCTATATAAGTATGTAGTATATCAGTTACCTGGTACCCATAGTACAAGCAGTACACTGCTTAATTTGGGTTCAGCCTCCTTATTCTGCTAATACAAACTTCGTCGGCGAGCCGCTTCACGGAGGCCTCGGAGAGCTTACCTCTCACGTGATTAGTAGTATTAGCGTAGTTAGCGACAGAGGCAGACCACAGAGGCCGCGACGAAACATCCTCATTCCTTATTGAATCGAACTCCAGGTAACCATGTGTGAAAAATGTCCTGGGATATTTATACGAGATTATACATATAGATCCCTACTAATATTATAAATGTGAATGTATGTTTGTTTGGTACGCTTCCACGCGAAAACTACTTAACTCGTCATGAAACTTTGTACACATATTCTTGGAGGTATTAGAAGTAACATAGGATACTTTTTGTGCCGGGAAAATGTTACATCCCTCGGGAAAGCGAGTGAAACCGCGGGGGACAGCTAGTATCTATATACATCCTCAAAAACTTTCCCATATACGAGTAGTTGTTCAGTGGTTGCGACGCCTTGCGGCAAAGGTTGAAGTTCGAATCTCACGTTGATCTTGAACTTTGGGTGAAAGGATAGCGTCGTCTCGCTCTATTTAAAAGAACGTATGAATGTCACGGGCTATTCTTGGAAAATATAAATTATTATTACCTACTCGAATCTACCTAAATACAAAAATCTATCTAGAAAGGCTATCTGAGCTTTCTTGGGACACCATTTATGATTAACTTAGTTAAATGATTTTTATACCTGTAATTTTACAGCGAAGTTCCTTAACGCGGCTTAAGTGAGTCTCTCTGTCCCTATCTATTTTTTTATAACCTCAACACAGGGTTTTTTTACATAAAAAAATTATCGAATTAACAACATCTTTATAAAATAAGCAGACGGTCCACCTGATGGTAAGTGGTCACCGCCGCCTTTGGACATTTGCAATAATATAGATATCGCCAACAAGCTCATATGCCTGTATTTTAACAGGGCCCCTTACCTTTCTAACCGAAACACAATATACAAGTGCAAGGTGGAAATGGGTAAGGTGGTAGTACTTCCCCGGACGATCTCTGCCCTAAGAGCTGATTAATACAAAATACAGAATCATTTATAAATAACTAGCTGTCCCCCGCGGTTTCACCCGCGTTCCCGAGGGATGTAACATATCCCGGCACAAAAAGTATCCCATGTTACTTCTAATACCTCGAAGTCAAGTGTTTTGTTATTCCATGTCAGATGCGTTTTCTCTTTGACGTCTTTGAAATTTAGTATGTGGGGTTTAGGTGGCGTTAAATCGATCTAGCTAGGATTCATTTTCAGAAAATGTCGTTTTATTCGTGTATTTAGGTAATGAAAACTACTACCATGTCATTAGAAGGTAAGGTTTTCAAGTTACATCTTTTGTGAGAAATACTGTTATTGGGAGCCCTTTATTATCGCATCTAATTCGTATCTAGGTATATATGACAGTGCTTTAAAAATGAGAATACGGTAGAAGTCATGTTAGTAAAGAAATCCCGACCAATGCTCGGCCATCCAGGTACTATAGATAATAAACTATGTTCAAAAAATTCAAAATTAATAACCATTTATTCAGTTTAGGCCCTCGGAGGGCACTTATGAAGGTCAAATTTAAAGTTACTGAAGCTACAACCGGTTCGGAAGTTAGCCTTCAACTGAGAAGAACCGGCAAGAAACTCAGCAAGGTTTCATTCTTTTTTATTTTTTATTAAATATTTATTATATAAATTTTATCTGTTCTGACTTTTTAACTATTTTATAATATCAATTTTACATAATATTATATTTAACAAATACAAAATACTTAATATAGGTAACATTCAAAAACAAAACAAAAAAAAACGAATTAACAAGACTACAAAATAGAAAATAACAATATTACTTACAACTTAAACAAGAAAATAAGAAGTGCACTGTGCAGAGAGTAGCTAATTCCATACATTTTTATTATGAAAGAAATTTCGTTCCGACCGAGTGTTCCACGACACTCATGCATTTTTTTTAATGTATCAGTGTGTGTCTTGTTGGCGATCTAAATGCAGAAATAACTTTCCCCGGGTACAAATATTATGCCACTCGACCAACAAGGTGACTTATAAGCGAATAATTATAGTAGACAAGTATATTTACTGCCTTGAATTAAAAACAAACAGGTTTTAACAACTTATAACATTGATAGCTTACCTACTTGGCGAGACCACTTGTGACGGGAAACAAAGTAAAAAATACACTATCTGTATGTATATAAGCAAAATAGGGTTCCTTTGACGCACCATCATCTCAAAACTACTGAACATATCGGGATGTGACTGCTACCATTCGACGCGGAATTTTTCCTAGATGGTTATGGCTGTAACGTGTATAGCTGTATGATATCGATAAACGCGGGCAAACCCGCGGAGGACAGCTAGTAATATTATAAAGGCGATAGTTTCTGAGAATTGATGTGCCGATGTTTGGTACTCTTTCTGAAAAAAAATACTGAGAAGATTTTTTTTTAAACCACATGAGCCGCCACACAAGTACACGGTCCTGATAGTAAGTGGTCACCGACGCCTACGGACATTTGCCACACCAGACCATCACCATTGCGTTATCAACCCTGAGACATGAAGTTGTTAAGTCTCTTATGCCTGTAATTTTTTTTTTTTTTATATATTTGAGAAAGCAGATGACTGATGTGAAGTAGAACTGTAGTCGTAATGCGAAAACCGCTACAGCCAGTACAGGAGTGTACAACACTAGCCGCCCTCACCCTGCCGGCCCGCAAGGTGCATCTTCACGCACTTGGATTTGGTTGTATCTTGGCACATAGATAAAATATAGCTTGGAATAAAATATAGGTCAATTGCTTGGTGGTTTTTTTTTTATGCGGTCCTTCCTTTAGAAGAAACCTCGTCTTGTCCCTCTAACATAATCAGAGACCTTATTTAGCTTTTTCTTTTTTTTTCCTTTATTTCTTTTCCTGTGTTATTCCCCATTTACCACTGTTTCTACTTTATATTTCTTTTCTATTTATTATGTGCTATTTCCCCTTTTTTCCTTTTCATCCTATTATTGTTATTTTTCTTGTGTGAGTTTACTATTCTTCCGTCTATCTTTGTTCCTAGTTTTCTTTATTTCTCTTCATATTTTCCATTCTCTCCTCTTTCATTTGGCTTATATCATTCTTCTATTTCTGTTTTTTCATATTGCCTTTCATTCAGCTCCTATCTTTCATTCATTCTAGCGTTATTTTTACCGCGATCAGTCACACTTCGTTCATTCGTTCAATCCATTCTTCTGACTTACTATTTTCATTCATAGTATATGCTATCTGGTCGTCATAGGAACTCTGCTTAGTTTGGGATCAGCTAATTCAGCTAATACAAACTTCGTCGGCGAGCCGCTTCACGGATGCCTCGGGGAGCTTACCTCTCACGTGATTAGTAGTATTAGCGCGACAGAGACAGGGCACGGAGACCGCGACGAAACATCCTCGAGTTAGTGTCATCTTCCTCACAGAATCGAGCCCCAGAGACCCGTGTGAAGAATGTGCCCGGATATTTATCCTTATTTTATTAACTTGCTGGTGTTTACCCAGAGGCAGAAAATCGTCCATAAATCATTGTTAAATTAAGGAAAACATACGAGTTTGCATTTAAAAAAGAATTGATTCTATTTTTTCTTATTGATAACACTAAAGCTGGTCAAAAGACACAAATAAAAAAAAACACAAACAAGAGAGTTACTTGAATGTTTTGTCTTTTTATACATATATTTTATACCTTACTCCCGCGGCTTTACCCGCGTTTATCGATATCATATATAGCTAAAACCATCTAGGACAAATTCCGCGTCGAATGGTAGCAGTCCCGTCCCGATATGATCAGTAGTTCCGAGGTGATGGTGCGTCAAAGGAACCCTATTTCCTTAGATATAAAGATAAGATTTAGATAATAACTTAATTTAACTGTTACAATATTATAATTGCTGAAACTATATAATAAACTAGCTGGCCCGACAGACATTGTACTGTCTTAACAATGAATATTGAATTCGAATCTTTTGATTGAATCAACTGTGAAATGTGCAATAAGAAATTATACATTAACAATTTTATCAATATCATTCCGACCCATGTCTCTATTTTAAACGATATTTGCAGCGCCCATTCTGTCAATCGCGCCAACTGTCAAACGACTGACAATAATATCAAACAGGTTACATTAAAAAAGTTTATAATGTCAAAAGCGCTAGTAAAGTGGTTGAGTTTTCTTAAATTTTCAAATTTTCCGCGGAACTTTCTTCATTTTTTCTTTCATAAGAATTTTCTCCTGACAATAACAAATACAACAAAAAAAGATTCATTTTTATATAGATAAATAAACATTCTTTACACACGGCCATCTGATATCAAACTAAGGAGAGCTTGTATTATGGAAACCAGATAACTGATATACTCAGCGGCGGCCATTTCCCATACCCATTGCGAGGCTCCGGGCGGCAGGTCATTGCGAGGCCCTTTGTCCTTCGTGAAAAGTATGTGATGCGAAAGTAAGTCTGGTTGTTTGGTATTTGTCATGTTTGACAAGAAATGCTAAAGTTATACAAATAAATAAAATTTGAAATCCATATTTTTTAATTTGGTAGGTTGCGCGAGGCCCCGGGCGATTGCCCCGTTCGCCACCCCCTAAGGCCGCCTCTGAATATATTACATATACCACTTTTTAAATACATACTTGTATAGATATTTACATCCAGACACAGAACAAACAGACATGTTCATGCACACAAATGTTTGTTCTGGATGGGAATCAAACCCTGAGGCGTGGGAGTCATGGCAATCACCAAGCCAACCGGCCCCTTCATCTGAATAAGCCTTTTAAATGAGCTATTTATGGTTAAACGTACAGGATTGTTCATGGTAAAGCTATCTGTCCTTGTTACTCACCAGTGAGCGTATTTTTCTGAGTGAGAGGGATGCATCATTAACAGTTCGGTCTTTAGCTCACCAGCAAGATCATTGATGCAACACCGTTTTATTTATCACATAAAACCTGTTTTGTTGTAATGCTAAGTATGTGCATTTTAAAAACACAGTGTTGAGTCTAAAACTTGTTTGATTATTACTTTGGTAAAAATGAAAATCATTCTTCTATATCTATATATATTATATAAAAATGAATCCCTAATTCCCTTAGTCACGGCATCACGCATGGACGCCTGGACCGATATCGCTAATTATTTTAATGTTGTGTTTGTTATTGTCAGGAGAAGGTTCTTATGAATGAAAAAATTTAGAAAGTTGTGCGGAAAATTAGAAAACTTAACGATCATATGAACTTTCCTAATGTACACTTAGTTACCGTTTTTGACAATATAAACTCTTATAATGTAAGCTTGGTGGTAATGGTGTTTGACATAAATGTCAGTTGTTTGGCAATATCGTTTAAAACAGACTCTTCGAGGTTCTCAATTCGACTGTATGTTTGTTACGCGATTACTCCGCTAATCGTGAATGTTTTTTTTTCCTTTGGTAGGTTGTGATTCAGAGGTAATTTTCAAAAGTATGGTATATAGACGACTCCTTCAAAACAAAAAAAAAAGACTTAAATAAATAAAAATTAAACCGACTTCAAACGGCCCGTTTGATGCACTAGATACACAATGCGTTAGATCCACAAAGAGCGCCGTTAGGCTCAGTGGATGACGTTAGGGGTGGGATATAAGTGGGGGAGTTTGAGCGATCCACTCAATAAGCAGATTATAAAGTCTTTTTTGACTCCCCACGCAACATCCTGAACCAGAGGTCCAAGCCCCACAAGGCACCACAGTGCCTGCAGTGCGCAGTTGCTTAAGGCTCCTCCTCCGTAAAATACTGTAAAACTGACTATCTATGTAACCAGTTTTTACCATTACCTGTAGCACTATTTTAATCAAAAAAATACACAGTTTTCTAAAATATATGAGACGTGATGTGTTGTTTCTAGAAATATGTTTTAATTTATAGAACTGTAGATAAAAAATCCTGAATTCACCCCTATTTTTTCTGGTTGTAACCGTATTACAGCTGCAATTTTTATCGAAACTGTATGAAAATTTATTACCTTTTTTAGAAAACAATATCGAATGATTTGTTGTTCTTACTTTTTGAAAATTCATTATATCTTGTTTATAATAAATATAAAAAGCAATTTATCGGGGAAAATTTTCTGCCTTACCCCGCAGTCGTCCAAATAGTCAGTGGGAGGCGGGTCGCGTCGATAGACGGACGTGTGCTTCTTTGCGGAAGAATTTTACTTAGGCAAATTTCTAAATATTACAAGTCAAAGAGTAAGTAAAAATAGATGGGTCACTCTTTGCCAAAGTACCTACTTACGAGGTGTAAATCATATAGAAATATCTGAATGAAAAAATTACAGGCCAGTTGGCGTGGTTAGTTAGATATATCCTTTTCAACCCACAGGTCGTGGGTTCGATGCCCATCCAGGGCATGAACATGACGTCATAAGTTTGCTGTCATTATCTATGTAGGTACCTAAGTATGTAGTATGGTAGAATCAGTTTGTAACGTTTATTTACTTTATTTATTTAACTTATTTTATTAGAAAATAACGTTCAAATTATGAGCTCAGAATATAACCAAATGGACATTATCGAAAGAAACTCCCTTTTTTATATATGTGGTTATCTTCTAAAAAAATGCGGTGAATATCACAACGATTGTCGAATTCTGAAATCATATCAAACCAAATCAAGCCCGCCATAACTTCAGTTCAGAAAGTCACTACATGAGATACAGATAATACAGCAAAGATACTAGCCGAAGCTTACTAATTGTACCAACAGATGATTTTGTTCAATATGTCGAGAAAATGGATGACATTTTTCGTTATTGCTTTAAAAAAGAACACACAAACTGCAAAGTAGCCGAATTTATTTATAAAGAATTCGACAAAACCACTTTCATAGTACCCTGTCCTTGTTTCCCAATAGTTTTTTTAAAAAAGCTGTTCATAAGAATGAGACTTTTTTTACACAATAAAACTTAATAATAAAGAATTCCGTACGTGTCGTAGCAGACGAAAGTATTTTTTTAATACGCCTTTATTAGCTTGAGGCGTATGTTAGTATGTAACGGAATCTTTGAACATGATTTTGACCCCCTTCAAGACATCGGATTAACTCGAAATTTGGCATACTTGTTAAGGACCGATGACAATTCAATATTCTAAATAGTTTAACCCTGATGATCAGGTATAGCGGTTTAACTAAAAAAATAAACAATAGTTTAAAAAAAACTAAAAAACACGCTTTTATAGAAAATCCAACTAAAAAATAGAAAATAAATTTGAATTAAGAATAGTGTAAAGAAGAAAAAAATATATTTTATTGTAAAAAAAGCGTGGGGTGCTTTTTATTTCAGTTAATAATTTGTAACCGCCCTTTTATGTTATTATGTTGAATGTAGTCATGTATATACTGTGTCCAAACTATTCCTTATATTACATTGTTTTTCCCTACGATCGAATACAACTAATTTAGGTACTGCAGAGCAGTGTTGGCAGACGAGTTGAAACATCGTTATTGTATCAGTGCCTTAAAATTGTTGTACTTTCAATAACTTTCATTAAAAATTATTGTACACTTAAATTACTATATACAGAAAATTGCTATCGATCAAAATTATTATCCTTTTGACAAGGTTATACGCTTAGGATTCACGATTGAAAAATTCATGTTATTATGATACATGTACAATAATTATTGTACGTCTGCTGACACTTCTGCAGAGGTAATAAGCAGCCTTTGTGAGTTCCGAACTGGTGTTAGAGCCTGACCATTCAAATGTGCCTGTGAAGGGCTATTAATTAAATATTTTATTTAATTTTATTATTAACAATTGACATAATGCTACTAATAACATAGTATTTTTTTATCAGTACCGTTTTTTTTTTAGCACAAAAAGATATTAAAATACAATATTAGTACTTCTTCTGCCATAAAGGGTACTAAGTATTGGTGACCTCTCTGTAACTTTTATACTCTTCATAGCGGTGTCGTTACCGTACCTAAGAACGCACGCAACTGCATCGAGTATGCTCGTGCGATGTTTAGGAGAGGGTAGCGCGGGGAGCGGTAAGTAGCCCCGCCCAAACACTCAAGGTCGTTGGCGCGGGTACGAGCCTTAACATCAAAAACCAAAACAACAAAAAAAAAAGAAAAGCGATACGGTGACTTTCCGTCCGGCGGTCGGCGAGGAACACGTCTGTGGTGCTAGTGCGTCGACTCAGTGACAACGGGTCTAATACGTCCTGAAGATGCTTCGTGTGGAAGCGATACACGTGTCGATTTCCTGTTGAGTTTCCTTGTTTGGGACTTGACAGAGAAGATCCAGCGGAATTAGTTACTAGATATTTATTTTTTGTGTAATCTTATAATGAATTATCGCACATCACATACAAAATTAGATTGTTACAACTGTATCTAATAATAAAACGATGCAAAATAGTTTGACAAGCTAAACAATCAAAATATACATTTGCTATCCTTAGCAACTATCCTAGAAACTAAACTAAATGCTAGGTATATTGAGAGAACAGGCTCATGAGACTTAACAACTTCACGTCTCAGGCACGACAACGCATTGGCGATGCCCCTGGTGTTGCAAATGTCCATAGGCGGTGACCTCGTACCAGGTGGACCGTGTTGTCACAGTATGTCTAAACTACAGATCCTGATATATCTAATCCCCATACAGCCAGCTGGTCTTCTATCCACTTTCTGAACATGGGTACATTTGCGAATACCCCGGGGACGTCTTGACCGCATGCGATGCCCCAAGAGGCGAGGCCTGCTAGCTTGTACCTATCATTACCGATGGAGCAAGCCAGGGATGCCCCTCCATCACACTGAGAAGAGAAAACAACAATAAATATCCTGGGGCATTAGTTTTTTCTTTACCAAGGGATTCAAGAGCATGTAAAACCTACAAGGTTTACAAAGGTACAAGGTTTTTGAAGTAGTAGAGCTCTTAGCCCAGAGTTCTTCCGGGGAAGTACTACCACCTTACCCCTTTTACACCGTGAAACAGTAATACATTTGTAATAGTGTCTTTCGGTTAGAAATGGGGCAGGTGAAATTACAGTCAAATGAGAGACGTCTCAGGGTCGATAATGAATTGACAATGCCCCTGGTGTTGCAAATGTCTATAGGTAGCGATACCACTTACCATCAGATGGACTGTCTGCCTGTTTGTCGGCTACTTGTCCTTTATATACAAAATCTTATTTTGAAAAAAGTTATTACTGTGTTTATTGCCGGCTCTTCTCGGTAAAAGCTACCTTCCAAACCAATGTTCGAGTCTGACCATTTATTTACTAATATTACATTTCATTTCATTTCATGACTAACTCCCATATTCTAAGACGTTTCCTCGAAAATTCCTCGACTCCACTCAACCTCACTCAAAGATATTAGTATTCTAATTACAAAAATCTCCTCCACTCGACTTGACATCTCTCACTCGAGGTGAGGAAACAACTGTCAGCTTCAAGGTACGTCGGGACCAACCTTAAGGAAGCTTATTGCTTATAAATAGTTACTGAAACTCATTATTTTATTTGATTAATATTTTATGTATAATAGAATGACGTTACTAATGACATGTTACCTTGACTACACTTCGATTCGACATCAGTCGGGATAGCTCGAGTTTTACTCAAGTTATGACATAGATTAGCAATTTTGAGGATTCCTCGAGAAAATGCTTAAGGTATCCTCAGTCGAGTTGGAGTCGAGGAATTGTCGAGAAAACGTCTTAGAATATGGTCGTAAGAATCGATATAGTTCCAAACCTGGCAAATGTCGTTTCCCTCTTGCGCCTGACCGCATACAAAGGTGTTGATGAGTCTGGCGTTGTTCCCAAGGTATTGCGTCAGCAACTTGCTACAGCTAGGCTTTGGGACCAGGTCCAGTTCTACCCGCTTGAGGATCACGCAGTTGTGACGATCGAGCTCTGTGGAAGTTCCTTTGTTTTTAATATGCTTTTAGCTGAAATTTACACTCAATTATTTTTGGTGACATTGCAAGATTAGAAGTGACATCATTCATAATCCAAAATGGTTCAAAAGCCATGTCCATGTCACGGTTATCTAATGAAAGGGTTGTTTTAAGGCTGAGAGTTTGTTTTAACTGAATATTATCTATAATTTTACACTAGTTTCTTTACAAATAGGATGAATTGGGTGACAATAGTAATAGCGTTATTTTAGAAATCATTTTGTCAAGATTTACGCCGCGACTTCCCAGTAAGTAATCAGAGATACTTGTGTTGGGAATGACTCGCAACTTGCCAATTGGATTACAAAGATTTCACTTATTTTTATTTATTTTTCAGTTTATAAAAGAACAAATTAAGATTATTAAAGGTTAGTTAGAGTGTGTGCTTCATGTGTGTTTATGTGTGTCTGAATATATGTAGGTTTGGTGTATGTGGATGTGTGATTGCCTATGTAGGGCTGTGTATTTGTACGATTACACCTTTCCATTCAGTTCATGTCAATACTATAGTATTTATCTAATAGGATGAGTTGGGTGGTGTTTTATAAGATTTCTAAATGGTTTATGTTTATTTCGACATAATAAGGGGATACCGTGACAGAGCAAGGTCTCATGAAGCGTTTAGTGTAGTATCTTAGAGTAATCAAGTGCTATTTCGCAAGATATGGGTAAAAAACCTTCTACTGTCACTACTTATTATGTGAATTATAGATTATGATTTTATACTTGTTTGTAAAGAATAATCTTAAGTAACTACTGGACCAATTTTAATGACTCTTTCTATGTTACTAAGCTACTTTAACCAGAAGTAATATATCACGCTAGCCCTAACAGAATATCAGCGCTGCGGTATCTACGGCCGCAGCTTATGCTGAGATAGCTGCCTTTTTGGCCTTACACAGTGTACATACTGTATGATTGTGTTGTTATTGCTATATTGTATCTGTGTGTAATTTGTAATGAAATTGAAATTGTTGATGCTTTGTGAGTCCAAAATAAATGTTTTCTTTCCGTTTTTATGTATAAATTCGAGATACATGCGATCTTTGGGGAAAACCGGTGAAATCACGAGACTGAAGCCAGGTTTTTAGGGTTTGCATTACTTCTTTGTTCTCTGATCTTTATAGAGCAGGCAGACGATAAAAACTCACCAAATACTTCTTCTCTCCAACCACTGGCGACACATTTGGAATTGTCGAATGTCTCATCTTGTTCAGGAAGACAGATCACATTTATATGGTCCACCAATTTAAATGGTTTAGCCAACTTGAGCAGCGCGATGTCGTTTTTCAGGGAACTGCTACTGAATTCTGTAATTTTCAAAGAGGGTTGAATGTAATTTTAATGTCAGAATGATAGCGGAAGGCGATGGAAAGTGGTTAATGTCGCTTATCGATAATTTTGGCCATATGCAGAGTAGAGGGCCTTTTACCCATTAACGCATTTCGGTTGGAAACGGGGCCGGTGAAATCACTAGCCCATGAGATTTACAACGCATTGACAATGCCTCGGCTGTTGTAAATGTCTATCAGTGGGGGTGAGCACTTACCATCAGGTGTATAGTTCCATAAGTCCATAAAAACAATCTGATCTATGATGAATTGATTTGGGTGTCTTCAAGGCTAGAGAGTGAATAGGCTCTTAATAAACTAGTGCGCCTCAACATCAATGATTGCATCACTGCTTACCATCAGGTGGGATCGCAGTCAAGCACTAGTTTATATTAGAAGAGGTAGCTAGCCAAGAAGATACTAAAAAGTTATCTTCTGCTGTACTACAGTTTCCTTATGTTGGTTTCCTTAACCAAAAGCTCAAACAACTTCACTAGCGCATTGCTATCAATATCCTCAAATTTTCATGCTTAAGTTGAAGAAGGTAGGTGGAAGATCTATTCTCAAAATAAGAACAGAGCAAACCAGAGTTTAATCATATTATTATGCTTAATTGCCACATTAGCGCAACAAAAACCATCAGACCAAGAGCAGGGGCCCAATTCCACTAAATGCAACGTTCGAGTAGCACGTTTGGTTCGGCAATGGTATGGTTACGATTAATGTCAAATTGAAGTTTGACATTTCATAAATATGGTATTCCTACGCACTACAACCGAAACAATTTGACGTAATCTTTCGAACGAATGTGAACCATTACCGAAACACAACCGCAGTTCGATCGTTGGTGTGTTTAGTACGATACCATTAAACGTCAAATTTGAGATTTTGGTTGTGATATGGTAATTGTTCGGTGCATAATATGTTAGTGGATTGTCCCCCGATCTAATACATGGTGCATGGTGATATGATGATCATCTCCTCAAGAAAATCTATCTCGAAGCACGTAGTATGTTCCGAGGGCAAAACACCCTTAGCCCTTTCAGCCGCATTATCTTTAACTATGGTGACATATTTTTCTTTTTTTTATGACGGGATTGCGATTTTCCTTAATCTCACCTGATGGTAAGTATAGATGAGGCCGAAGATGTAGCTCGCTTTCCCGTTACTAGCCTCTTCACTTTTTTCTTACAGAGCCCCGAGTTGTAAGTTTCAGAGAACACAGACGAGGGGAGAGAATTCCAATCTCCAATTTTGGTGTTAGCCAATGCAAAATAAATAAGGAATACCTTTATGAAGGTATATCTCCTGGACATCTCGCTCCTGGAAAGGCAGGATCTCTTTGATAGTCTTCATGTCCCATTCACCAGCTCTGGCCCGGAGCTTGCCTGGTGGATACCTGGAATTGTAAAATCATCATCAAAGACTAGCTGAATTACAGGCACATGAGGCTTAGCTTCACGTCTCAGGGACGACAAAGCATTGGCGATGCGCCTGGTATTGCAAACGTCTATAGGCAGCGTTGACCATTTACCATCAGGTGGACCATCTGCCAGTTTGTCGGCCCAAGTGGTAACTAAATGACTTAGGCGTGACCTTGCGGAAACCCATTATAAGAGTATACAAAAAAACGAATATCTAGTAACTAATTCCGCTGGATCTCCTATGTCAAGTCTCAAACAAGGAAACTCAGCAGGAAGTCGATACGTGTTTCGCTTCTACACGAAGCATCTTCAGGACGTATTAGGCCCAAATAGTATATAAAAACGAGTGTGAGTTCGATTCACACACAGGTCAAACCATCGTGTTTTTGAACGTCCGTTTGTTTTTTTTTCTATCTAGTTGTTATAAGTATAATAATTTTTTAATTAATTGATGTGGTTGCAATCCATGTGCTGGATGATTGATGCGATGTTTAAAAGGATTCTACGCTGTCTATGACAATTTTAGGTCGAGACTGACTGTGGTTCACCTCACAAACCGGTAAAACAATGCGTCATTGGTTACGTTAAGATTGTGTGCTGCATGCGTCGCGCGTGCTGTCGCGACAGTAGTTGGTGCGCGACTAAATAGAATTTGGTCAAAAAAGCATTTTATGATGCCATTTCTGTGCACCTATAACGTTTTTATAGTTTGCAGACCATTGCGGTAGACCCAATCTTTATCGTAAACCATAGTAAATAAATTTGCTGCTATCAAATAGCAAAGCAATTTTTTTGCAGCATTGAGGTTTTAGTTTCAGATACTCACTTCTTAGATACGATATGAGCCGCCGTCATCACAACTTGGGGATGGATCAGGACCCCAGCAGCAATGTAGGGTCCAGATTTTTCCATGAGTGCAACTACCCAAGGGAATTCGGCGAATTCAACTTCATTTCCCTGAAAAAAATTGTGCACCACTTAAGGAAATATCTTCTCTTCTTAGTCCAGAAAGCTTCGGCTCCAGCTAAGTTTCTGGAGTAAATTTTTGAGTGTATTTCCTTTTTTTATCTCAAGAATGATTTCATCGATCTTAATGAAAATTGGGATATGGTCGGAACTGGTGATTGTGGGAATGATAAGCTATTTAATATCGATAAATAAATTAGTATCCCGGGACATTCTTCACACACCTGATCCCAAACTAAGCAGAGCTTGTACTATGGAAACCAGGCAACTGATATATTACATTTACAACTTTTTTAAATAAATACTTATATAGATATTTACATCATGACACAACAAAAACACAGGTTCATGCACACAAATGTTTGTCCTGGGTGGAAATCGAACCGAAATCGAATTATTTTAATATCAATTTGATTTTTTTTCTATGTCGCAACGGAGAAACTGATACCCTAGGCTGTGACATGTGTTATTCTTTATTATATTCAAAAAAAAATAATAATTCCAAATTCCGTGGTAGTTTAGGAAGGTCAAATTTAAAGTTATTGAAGCTACCACCAGTTCGGAAGTCAGCGTCCTACTGAGAAGAACCGGCAAGAAACTCAGCAAGAAATACGCGTAGAACTACTGTTGGACACAGGCGGCTCAGAGCCGTTTGAGTTGGAAATGAAAGGAGAGACCTATGTTAAATAGGGGACATCCCTGAGCTGATATGATGATGATGATGAGAACTGCTGTTCTAACAATGATACTCACAGTAACACCGGCTATTTCAAACTTGAGGTTCTTCAGGCCCTTGGGATTTCTGTACCCGCATCCCTTTATTTTTTTGATCTTGTTCTTTGGAGGCTCTGGAACGTCAGGTATAAAGCAGCAAATCTCGAGACTCTCCTGGCAGCCTGTATCACCAGACCTGGAAAATTAGTAAAGAATATGAAATATTATTATTTAAATAGGCCTTCACTGGCACTTATGAATGGTCTAATGCCGGTTCAGAAGGTTGCTTTTACTGAGAAGAGCCGGCAATAAACACAGCAATTACTCTTTTCAAAATAACATTTTGTACATAAAGATGTGTCCTGCTGGAGCGAGCGCTATACCCAAGCATTGTCGTCATTAAAATAATCGTTTGTGTTGTAAAAAGCCTTTTGTACTAAAACAGTATGAATTGTTTCTTAAAATTTTTGATTTTTGAAAATATTATCTTCAAGGCAAATTTCCCAGAAGAGGTAGGCAGAGTAGTAACATTGCACCGAAGATATTTTAAGTCACACATGCGTCGGGATCATCGTCGTTTAGGCACTTTACAAATCTCTCGAGCTTAATAATTAAAATCCTAGGATATTCTTTACGGAACAATTGTTTTGTTAACTTGGTAATACAAATAAAAATCAATATTGGACTGAGAATGGCTCCCTGGAGAACCCGGGGTAAAAAGTAGCCTATATGTTATTCCAGGATATGCTCTATCTATGTGCCAAGTTTCATCCATATCCGTTTAGTAGTTTTTGCGTGAAAGAGTAACAAACATCATCATCAGCCTATATCTATCCACTGCTGGACATAGGCCTCACCTATGGCACGCCACTGAGCTCGATCTTCAGCTCTGTTTCCAACCGCTGCCAGCCAGCTTGCGTATATCATCGCTCCATCTAGCTGGAGGGCGCCCTATACTACGTTTACCGAGCCGTGGTCTCCACTCTAGAAACATACTTCATACAAATCTTTCCTCTTTATAATATTAGTGTTGATTAACACAAACCTGATACTGAGCTCTCCCCATCCAGTAACACTAATGTTGTTTACATGCACTCCGTATTTGTTCACGTCGCACAGATAGTGTGGGACGCATTTGCAACTCAGCCAATCCAGGATTTTAGCCGATTTGTCCATCTATACATACATAAAAAGAATGTTAGTCTGTGAGTCACTTAAAGACTCGATTAACGGAGCTCTGACAGGAAAAAATAAATTAAAAGAAAATAGTCAGCGAAAAATGGAAAGTATGGAAGAGGGGAAAGTAGGAGGAAATACTTTCAGTGAAGACGATGGTGATGCACGATACTGAAACTTTAGTATTACAGGGAAACATTTTAATTATTCATCAATCACTTTTCAATAGCATACATTGTGTTTATCATTAATTTATTTTTCGTCACACAATAAGGTTGCGGATCAGTATTTCAAAGGCCTTCCTTAAGAATTTTCACTTCAAAAACTAGGTAGTCTTTTGCGAAATCAACTGACAAGATAATAGTCAAAAAGATACAGTGTGGTGGATAGATATCCACACGATAGAGGTCATGAGTTCGATTCCCATCCAGAACAAACAGTTTTTTTTTTTTATATTACATGGGCCGACAAACAAGCGGACGGTCCACCTGATGGTAAGTGGTCACCGCTGCCTATTGACATTTGCAACTCTAGGGGTATCGCCATTGCATTGTCGACCCTGAGCCGTGAAGATACGTCTCATGTGCCTGTAATGTCACCGGTCTTACCTTTCTAACCGAAACACAGTAATACAAGTGCACTACTGCTTCACGGTGGAAATGGGTAAGGTGGTAGTACTTCCCCGGACGAACTCTACTACTCGCAAACATGAGCATGAACATACCAATTATATGCAAATAAAATTTTGTTTTTAGGGTCCCGTACCAGAAGGGTGCCAACGGAACCCCATTATTAAGGCTCCGCTGTCAGTTCATCCGTGTGTCTATCAGCGAGCTGTATCTCAAGAACCTTGATAGGTACTGTTGAAATTTTCACAGTGTGTACAACTTACAACTTAGGGCTCTTCAAGAAATGAGTTAATAGGCTACTAACGGGAAAGCGAGCTCCATCTTCGGCATCATCTTCACTTACCATCAGGCGAGATTGAGGTCAATCGCAATACCGTCATAAATACAATTTAAAAAAAATTGCCGCGGTCACACGAAATAAAGTAAAAAATTTAAGGTTACCCTATTCACGCAACGTGTTTTGGCCTGTATTTAATACTGAGGTACAGGGGCTCGATTCTGTAAGAAAAATGACACAAACTCGAGGATGTTTCGTCGCGGCCTCCGTGCTCTGTCTCTGTCGCTTACTACGCTAATACTACTAATCACGTGAGAGGTAAGCTCTCCGATGCCTCCTTGAAGCGGCTCGCCGACCAAGTTTGTATTAGCTGAATAAGGGGGCAGCACCCGCCGTGTACTAATTTTTCATCGTTGCACAATTGTTATTTTTCCTATTACATTTTAAAACCTGTTTCTTTTATTACGCACAATACAATCAAAACAACCATACTTAAAACAATTAAAGCTGCGTTGTATCTCAAAATATGTGTACACAAAAAACATAAATCGTTTAGAATTTGATTTTTTACTTCTAAATGATAGTTAAGATAACTAATTGACTCAGGCGACCTTGCGGAAAGTCATTGTATTTTTATTTATTTTATTTCTATGTTTGTATGTTTGTAACCGACTCCTTTGGGCGCGATTTTGACCCACTTTAAACGGTCAGATTTCATTCAAACTTTGTAGATTTATTAAGGACCGATGACAATTTAATATTTTAAACAGTTAGACCCGTTATCCTTACTAGGATAATCAGGATTAGCGGTTTAATTAAAAAAAAAATAATATTTAAAAAAACACGCTATAGAAAATCCAATATAATTTTTTTTTATTAAGAATAGTGTAAATAAGAAAAAAATATATTTTATTGTAAAAAAAGCGTGGAGTGCTTGTTGTGCAAGATATTATCGAAATGATAATCCTTCTACTCATATCTGTCAATAAAATATTAATAATTATTGACACCATGCACCCCACGCTTTTTTTACAATACAATTTAGTTTTTCTTATTTATTCACTTTCCGGCGGTCGACGAAGTAACACGTCTGTCTGTGGTGCTAGTGCGTCGACTCAGTGACAGCGGGTCTAATACGTCCTGAAGATGCTTCGTGTAGAAGCGAAACACGTGGCGATTTCCTGTTGAGTTTCCTTGTTTGGGACTTGACAGAGAAGGAGACCCAGCGGAATTAGTTACTAGATATTTGTTTTTGTAAATTTTATATACCTTCTCAGGAGATGATGAAGGTCCGAAGAAATTTTTGAACTTCAATTTGGTAGCTGCGTCGATGGCGTTCTGGGCAAGCGCCACTGGCAGCATCAGAGCGATGATGAGTAAGTTCATATTACTGAAAACGACATTCCAAAATTAACTCTCATTCTATACAACTAAATAAAACTGAAGTCTGTTTGTAATCTCGAAATCACAGCTTTTTACTGAATGCAGTTATGAAATTACCAGCTGTCCCCTCGGTTTTGCCCGCGTTTATCGATATCATATATAGCCTATAACTATCTAGGAAAAATTTCGCGTCGAATGGTAGCAGTCCCATCCCGATATGTTCAGTAGTTTTGAAGTGATGGTGCGTCAAAGGAACCCTATCTTCCTTATATACATACCCCAGAAAATAATAAACTGATTTTTATGAATGAAAAATAGACAAAGTATTAAAGTAGACAATTATTAGGTAAAATAGGTACGTAGGCCTTTCTGTTAAATAATCTGGTTCCCTGACATGACAGCTTACTAGGGTTGTTGGCTTTGATAATGAATAATTTTTTTACGGGGTATTTTGTAACACGTTGTATATAATTCTACTGTACGTGTGTATGTCACTGAACTCCTTCTAAACGGCTGGGTAGATTTTGATGAAATTTGTTGTGTGTGTTCCAGTGGATTCCAGAATAGTTTAGATTCATAATTGGACCCGGTATGTGGCGCTGCGATCGAATTCCTGCATTTTTGAATGGACATATTTCGACAGCACAATATGTTGGACGGGCCAGATTGTTTGGTGGTTAGAGACCCTAACTGCGATGACATAGGTCGTGTAATCGATTCCGAACCAGGACAAACATTTGTGTGCATGAACATGTCTTGTTCTGTGTCTGAATGTAAATATCTATATGAGTATGTATTTAGTAAAAAAATAATATCAGTTATCTGGTTTCCATAGTACAAGCTCTGCTTAGTATGAGATGTCCCGTGTGTAAAGAATGTCCCGGGATTATATTTTTTTATACCACATGGGACGACAAACGAGCAGACGGTCCACCTGATGGGAAGTGGTCGCAGCAGCTTATAGACATTTGCAACACCAAGGGCTTCGCCGCGTTGTCTCTGAGACGTGAAGTTGTTAAGTCTCATGTGCCTGTAATGTCACCGGCCTTACCTTTCTAACCGAAACACAGTAATACAGGTGCACTACTGCTTCACGGCAGAAATGGGCAAGGTGGTAGTACTTCCCCGGACGAACTCTGCACTAAGAGCTCTACTACTCGAATATATTAATTTACACTTCACTAAAACAAAACTTGTCTTTCCAGTTTCTCAAACTACCTCTTTTCGTTGTAAAACTGATTAGTAATCAAATATTTTATATCGAATATGTTATCTTTATATATACAGTGTAAACTCTTTATAACGAAACTCAAGGGACTGAGCATTTTTTGTCGTTATAGAGAGTTATCGCTATATGGAGTGAACAAAAAAAAACAAAACAAAGTGAACAAACCAACCAACTTGGGCTCACTTCAACGTTATAGGGAGTTTATCGTTATAAAGGATAACGTTATAAAGAGTTTACACTGTATAAGGAAAATACTGATCCTTTGACGCACCATCACCTCAAAACTACTGAACATATCGCGATGGGACTGCTACCATTCGACGCGGAATTTTTCCTAGATGGTTATAGGTTATATATGATATTGATTAACGCGGGTGAAACCGCGGGGGACAGCTAGTAATATTATAAATAGTAAATTGAAGATGGATGTTCAGATATATAGCTGCTTGTAACGTTACGCAAAAAATACCTGACGGATATTGATAAAACATAGCACATTGGTAGTTTATAGCTTGGACATATTATGTAGATGCTGATTTCCTCAAAAGAACCTCATATCCCCTGGAAATGCAGGTGAAACCGCGGGGAATAGAGACCAGTATTAAAAATGAGATATATGATGATAGGTGTTTGGAAAATCCGCTTACGGAAAAACCACTTGATGGATTTAAATGAAACTTAGCACATATATAGAGCATATCCTGGAATAACACATAGAATACTTTTTATCGAGGGAAAATGTAACATCTTTCGGGAATGTATTGAAACCACGGGGCTCAACGGTACATATTGTTATTAATTAACTAGCTGTCCCGCGGTTTCCCGAAGGATGTCACGGTTCCCCGGGATAAAAAGTAGTCTACCAGGATATGCTCTATCTATGTGCTAAATTTCATTTAAATCCGTTTTGTAGTTTTTGCATGAAAGAGTAACAAACATCCATACTTAAAAAGCTCGCATTTATAATACTAACTGCCCCCCACGGCTTTACCCGTTTTCCCAAGGAACGTTAAATTTATTCGGGATAAAAAATAGCCAATATATTATTCCAATACATGCTCTATCTATGTGCAAAGTTGCACCTAAATCCGTCGGGTGATTATAGCTTGAAAGAGGAACAAATATCCATATGGTCCCCCGCAGTTTTACTCTCGTTCCCGAGGGGTGTCACGTTTTCCCGGGATAAAAAGTAGCTTATATATCATTCCAGGATATGTTCTATCTATGTGCCAAGTTTCATTCAAATCTGTTCGGTAGTTTTTGCGTGAAAGAGTAACAAACATCCATACAAACTTTCGCATTTATAATTTTAGTAGAATTAATTAAAAAGATTTATTGATTCAATACACGCACTGTTTCACTAATAAATGTAATATTTACTTAAAGGCACAGTTACTAGTTAACACTAAACATACCATAACCGGGTCAAATGACCCATTTTGAACTTTGCATTCAAAATGCACGTATCGTCTTATTGCCTTTGCACATTTGACTTCATAACTTTTTCTTACTAATAAATATACAGTTATAATATTTATTTCCCTTCCTAACAACCATATTTCATACATTCAAGCAGGAAACGTAAAGTCACATTTGACCCCCTATGGTAGAAATAGGTACCTAGTAAGTGTTGGTATGATTAGTGTTAAATTGAATATCAAGATAATACCTATCAATCGTGGAAATAAAAACTTACCAGTTTTTTTTAAGACACAGCACAACGATAAAGTTTTATAAAGAAAAACTTGATTTTTTATAAGGACACTTGTAAGATGTGAATCCGGCCAAATCTCATTGGAAACTAAATGCCTGATTGTTAATATACCGCGGACACTACCGGTTTCGCTATCTTGATTATATTAGGGTACCGCTGCGAAATCTTAGAATAGAATAGAAATATTACAATACAATACAACAATACAAATATGCATTGTTATTCAGATACAGAGAAAATTTAATAAAAAAGTATTTTACAAACATTATAAGTACAAATTAAGCGGCCTTATTGCTGAAGCAATTTTGTTTTAGTTGTGCCCCGCGGTTTCACCCGAGTTCCCGAGGTAACATTTTCCTGGGATACAAAGTATCATACGCTATATATCGCTTGGCTCGTGCCATGATTTTTTTTCTAACGTTTTGGGCATGAGACGTGTGTCAGCGAAGTTTGTTCCGAAATTGCTAAATTTTTACCAAAAGAACCGTCGCATGAGCATCGCTCAAGAACTGTTGAATGACGTCAACGACGACCCGGGTTTACTCAAAAGGGTCATTTGGCCCCATGTGACTTTTTCTTGTTCCCAAAACTAAAGAGACCTATGAAAGGACGGAGATTTGCAACGATTGAAGAGATAAAGACTGCATCGCTGGAAGAGCTCAAGGCTATACCGAAAAGTGCTTATGAGAAGTTCTTTGAGGATTAGAAAAACCGTTGGCATAAGTGTATTGTATCTGACGGGTATTACTTTGAAGGGGACAACATATTGATAAATAAATAAATATTTTTTCTTAAAAATACAAAGTCACCTTATTTTTTGAACACACCTCATATGCTATTTAAATATATGCTCTGTCTATGTGCCAAATGCGTTGGATAGTTTTTGCGTGAAATCCATACATTCATACATTCATACATTCATACATTCATACATTCATACATACATACATACATACATCCATACATACATACACACAAAGTTTCGAGTTTATAATATTAGTAGGATTCATGTAGGCTTTCACAGGGTTTCATAAACCGTTTATACATGTATTTTTTAAATGCACACCATGTGATTAAAAAATAATAATTTCACAATAAAAATACGTAAATGGGTAGCTTGGCAGGTGAGCAATTCATTGCCAAAGATTATTATCTTCTAAATAATCAGATATACTATAAAATCCCTTTTGATATAAAGTATTCTTTACCACCTTTTTAAATGTATGTACGGGTAATGCCCTTTGAAAGATTAAAAAAAAAATTCAAAACATTCTTAACCATTTATTCAGTTTAGACCCTCGGAGGGCACTTATGAAGGTCAAATTCAAAGTTACTGGAGCTACAAGATGATTTAAGAGGTATAAGAAACCATTATGATTTCATCCTCCTCTGTTATAAGGCGACATACAGGTATGATGGTAAGCGGTCACCAGACCAGTTGCAAAAGCTGTTAAATCTGTTTCCAATTGCACAAGCTCTTTTTTATACCATATGAGTTCACAAACAAACAGACGTTCCACCTGATGGTAAGTGATCACCGTCATGGTCATTTGCAACACCAGTGGCATCGCCGCATTGTCGACCCTGAGACGTGAAGTTAAGTCTCATGTGCCATTGTCACCGGCCTTACCTTAACCGAAACACAGTAAAGTGCTCTGCTTCACGACGGAAATGGGTAAGGTGGTAGTACTTCCCCGGACAAACTCTGTACTATTAAAAAGGTCAAAACTTCATATGCTGCTACCGGTTTGTAAGTCAGCCTTCAACTGAGACGAACCGTTGTTTAATGATGAGTATGAAAAAGCTAAAAATAAAATATATTTTTTTAAAGCAGACTCCGTAATCTGCCCACGCACACATACACACACTCACACAAAACGAACATTCTTTTTCTCTCCTACTAGTTTTAAAGATAGGATTTTGTGTTAGAAAATATATGTATTCTAGCTGCCCGGACAGAAGTCGTTCTGTCGAAATAAGTCCATAGAAAATGTAGGAATTCGCTCGCACCGCCACCTACAGGGTCCAATTGTGCGCCACCCAAACGCATACAAAAAAAGACATTCAAATCAGTCCAGCCGTTTAGGAGGAGTTCACTGTCAACACACGTACAGAAGAATTATATAAATAAATTTATATATAATATAGATTTATAAAAGGAGGAGCTGACTGACTGACATATCAACGCAGGGCCTAAACTATAAGGGTAAGAAACTTGACATTTTGCACAGGGGTTCCTTTTACAACGTAAAGGAGCATTAACAAAGGATTTTTGAAAATTCTCCCGCTAATGTGGTAAATCGGGGTTGCACATTTTTTTAGAAATAATGTGTTTTCTGGGTCTGGTCAACTATAAACTAAACGCGGATAAAGCCGAGGGGACAGCTAGTCTATATATTTAGTGCAAAATAGGGTTCCTTTGACGCACCATCACCTCAAAACTACTGAACATATCGGGATGGGACTGCTACCATTCGACGCGGAATTTTTCGTAGATGGTTATAGGCTATATGATATTGATAAACGCGAGTGAAACCGCGGGGAAAAGCTAGTATAATATACAGGGTGACTGGTGAGATACCTTCAATATTTGAGGATGTGACAGTTGGCGATCTTATATGATGAAAAAAAATAACATTAAAAATTAATATTAAATTACTTCTTAGTAAACTTAGTAAACAGTACACCGAGAGTCCCGTATTTACTTGCGCAATACTTGGATACGCGCAGCGCGCTATCAACACAGAATACATAGGTACGTACACTGTATAGCTGTTGCCATGGGCGTACCCAGGTTCTGGGCCAGGGGGGGGCAATTCAGATTTTTTATAAGCAAGTGCTTATAAAGAATAAAGGCACTTAAATTTAAATACTATTATAGAAATAGATTTTATATAAATTAGTTAATTAAGTATACAATGGCTATTTTAAAAGTAACTTTCGAGGGTCTTCAGCAAAACGATTTATGTCGTCTTCCGTGAAAGAATCGCCCATACCGTTACCAATTTTCTGTGCACACTGCGCATACATTTACCCCATTTAATCTGTCTTTGGTCATAGTCGGCTAAGATCAGTCACGTTTTTACACGTCTTAGTGTGCTTAATGATCTTTCAATTGTAGCAGTGGAATAAGGCATTGCCAGTAAAATTTCTAGAGCTATCTTCACTTCGGGTAAAAAGATTCTGCTTCTTGTATTAAATCGTTTACCCAAGAGGTTTAGTCTGTGGCAGGCGCAGTGAAAATATAAACCTTTTTATAAGTCTCTCTATATTTTTTGGACTTCACCATCTTTTCCATCACCATCCACAAAACCCATAGACCTATTGCTAGTTGTTACTTACAAGATATATGTATCTGCTGATTCATCAGTTATCGACCAATTTTTCTCTTATTAAGATACCGCATATGTTACAAATTTCAAAAAGAGTGGTTAAATTTGCGTTTTAAATGCTACACATTTACCATCAGCAAAATCATATGTTTCCGGAGGTACCCAGCATAGCTTTAACATTTCCATTCGCTTCTCGGTTGTCAATACTAAAGACCGTCCAATCCATTGTATATCGTTTTCATGAAAATTTTCTCCATCATCCAGAATGAAGGTAGAGATGTAGACGCACGAGATTCAGCTACCTCATTAATAATATTACAAGAATGTACGGTTTCTGATTCTGAATCTTGCGGGTTGAAAAAGGAGTTACACATTTTTTTATTAGCAGAATAATATTGTGTTATTGACACTGGATCCACATCACTAGACTGTTGCAACTGGCATCATCATCCTCTTTACTTGTAAAAGTTCGTTTTCTTAATTTTTATCAACTAAACTAGATAGTTAGTAGAGACGTCAACATTATCCAGGGGGGGGGCAGCTGCCCCCTCCCTGCCCCACCCTGGGTACGCCCATGCTGTTGCTTACCTACATCAAGACCTTTCCCCATGTATGATCCCCATGAGCATGATCCGTTTTCCCTTCATACTTTAATCCTGGCTTAGGACAGGCAAAAATACCTAGGTAATCAGTTATTTGTTGACTAAATAAAGTGTAGAATGTTGACAATAGAATTTGAGACAAGGTTAAATCTACAGAGCCACTGATAAGTTCAAGAACCTTGGTATTTTTCGGCGTATTTAAAAAATGGAATCATACCTATGTACAACGATTGAATTTAATTAAATTACCTACCTACCTTCAAGATGTTCAAAATGTGTGCCGCCTCGTGTGATGCATAGTAGCGCGTGCCGCACGTGACTAGATCAACTTAAACAACAAACACCGCGGCGTGTTTAGAGAGTTTAATATCCACATTTCACTTATTTTTAGAGAAATTTTGGTCAAAAATTAAGCACCTTATTTTATTACATCATTTTAACGAAAATCGAGTACCGAGTACTCTCCATAAGTATCGAAGGTATCTCACCAGTCACCCTGTACAAGTAAAATACGTTTCCTTTGACGCACCATCACCTCAAAACTACTGAACATATCGGGATGGGACTGCTACCATTCGACGCGGAATTTTTCCTAGATGGTTATAGGCTATATGATATTGATAAAAATTCTAAATGCAAAACCATTTATTCAGTTTAGGCCCTCGGAAGGCATTTATGAAGGTCAAATTTAAAGTTACTGAAGCTACTACCGGTTCGGAAGCCAGCCTTCAACTGAGAAGAACCGGCAAGAAACTCAGCAACGCTAGTGAAACCGCGGGGGACAGCTAGTATAGTGGAGCATAAAAAAAATTGCTATACATCATTAATCACTTTAACTGCATTGTGACACTGAAGGTTACTGTTACTTATAACGAGGGTTTCCTGTTTTAAAAACTAGTTTTTTGTAGTAGAGCTCTTAGTGCAGCGTTCGTCTGGGGAAGTACTACTCATACCCGTTTCCGCCGTGAAGCAGAGCACTTTATATCGCTTTGAATGGTAATAATGATTAATAAATATCCCGGGACATTCTTTACATACCATATGAGCCCAAACTAAGTAGATCTTGTTCTATTAAACCAGGGGCTCGATTCTGTAAGGAAAATTACACTAACTCGAGGATATTTCGTCGCAGCCTCCGTGCTCTGTCTCTTTCGCTAACTACGCTAATACTACTAATCACGTGAGAGGTAAGCTCTCCCAGGCCTCCGTAACGCGTCTCGTCAACGAAGTTTGGGGGCCAAATAACTGATATTCTACTTCAACTACTATTTATTTTCTAAATACATACTTATATAGATATTTACACCCTGACACAGGACAAACAGACATGTTCATGCACACAAATTGTTGTCATGGGTGGGAATCGAACTCGCGACCTGCGAGGCAGTCATGGTCGCTAACCACCAAGCCAACTGACCTGTAAAAATATGCATATATGTATTTTGGAAAAACCGTTTGGTTTTTACGTCAAATTTTAGAGAAAGTATCGGAACACGTTTTAATAATATGATGGAGACACCAATATTTATCATTGTTTGTTATATTATTATTACATTTACTAGCTAGCTATTCCCCGCAGTTTCACTCTCGTTTATCGATATCATATATAGCCTATAACCATCTACGAAAAATTCCGCGTTGAATGGTAGCAGTCCCATCCCGATATGTTCAGTAGTTTTGAGGTGATGCTGCGTCAAAGGATGTCATTTGTCATTATATATTTTATATTAGGTTTCCCCTGCGGTTTCTCCCGCGTTCCCGAGGGATGTAACATTTTCCCGGCACAAAAAGTATCTTATGTTACTTCTTACACCTCCAAGAATATGTGTACAAAGTTGCATGATGATCGGTTAAATAGTTTTTGCGTGAAAGCGTAACAAACAAACTTATATTCACATTTATTATATTAGTAGGGATAGATACCAGTCTATCACTCTCCGTGTGCAATGTATATTGAATCTCGTTTGTATATTCGATCAAAATTTTCTTTGTATCATTTTTACGATATTTTCCTGTGTTCAAAATAATTTGTTCATTCTAGGCCTCCTTTGAATAAACTACCATGTTACCAACTGGCAGAATTCTGGTCTAAACAAATTTCGCCAAAACTATCGAAACGCAAAAAAAAATTAAAAAAAAAAAACCACTTAACAAGCACCTACACAATAAAGACTTCACTAAAGTGAAAATTTTTGGCGATTTCTTAAACGAGTAGACTCGCGAGAATCCTACATCGCGTCTCACACCTCGCTCCTCCATACATTTTTGTAGAAAACAACATGAACTCTGCACAAAATGCGTAAATCAATACTTCACTAATTCGATTTCGCTAATTCTTTTTATTGTTGTCAGGAGAAGGTTCTTATGAAAGAAAAAATTGAGAAAGTTGCGCGGAAAATTAAAAAAAAATTGAAAACATAACGACCATATTAACTTTTCTAATGTAACCTTACCGCTTTTGACAATATAAACTCTTATAATGTAACCTTATGATATTTGACATTAATGTCAGTCGTTTGACAATATCGTTTAAAACAGGAACTATATTGATAAAATAATGAATTTATCATTTCCTTGTGCACATTTCACAGTCGATTAAAACGGAAAATCGTATTGTAATGTACTGTGAGTTTTTTAAAAAGTGTTTGTACATCACGGTTAGTTCAGAGCGTCATCACGCCTGATATTAAAAGTTTAAGTCAAAAGTGTTTTAGTACAAAAGGCTTTCTACAATACAAATGATTATTTTAATGACGACAATGCTTGGGTGTAGCGCTCGCTCCAGCAGGACACATCTTTATGTACAAAATCTTATTTTGAAAAGAGTAATTGCTGAGTTTCTTGCCGGCTCTTCTCAGTAAAACCAACCTTCCGAACCGGTGTTAGAGTCTGACCATTCATAAGTGCCTGTGAAGGCCTATTTGAATAAATATTTCATTTCATTTCATTAATGTTCTTTGTATTTTATTAATGATACAATTCGAATTCAATATTCATTCAAGACAGGACAGAGTCTGCCGGGACAGCTAATGAATATAATAATTGGAATACGATAAATTTTCATGTATAGTTTATAATAAAGTAAATATGGCAAAACAACGTTTGCCGTCAGCTAGTACACAATAAAGACTTCACTAATATTGCGAAAATTTTTGGCGATATCTTAAACGAGTAGACTCGCGAGTAAATCAATATTCCACAAAATGGAAACATGAAACAAAATTTGAAGAAATATTAATTTATTAAAAAATACATATTTATATTTCTAGTAGGGGTCAGATTAACACTAAAAAGCAGGTATGCAAAAAAGGAAAACGTGAATAAAGGTAGAACAAGAAATTACAGGCACATGAGACAACTTCACGTCTCAGGGTCGACAACGCGGTGATGCCCCTGATGTTGCAAATGTCTATAGGCGGCGATGACCACTTACCATCGAGTGTTTGTCGATCCAAGTGGTATAAAAAGAAAATTAATAAATGAATCACTCGGGGTCACCCAAAACGGAGTAACACTTGACAATTTTGAACATTTGACATTTGACTTTAGCCAAAGGAAAGGGATGAAATTGTAGTATTTTAACACTAATCATACCAACACTTACCAGGTACCTATTTCTACCATAGCGGGTCAAATGCGACTTTATGTTTCCTGCTTGAATGTATGAAATATGGTTGTTAGGAAGGGAAATAAATAGTATAACTGTATATTAATTAGTAAGAAAAAGTCATCAAGTCAAATGTGCAAAAGCAATAAGATGATACGTGCATTTTCGATGCAAAGTTCAAAATGGGTCATTTGACCCGGTTTTGGTATGTTTAGTGTTAATAAGCGACAACCATCAGGTGCACCGTCGTTTTGTATGTTGGCCCATGTGGTAAAAAAAAAGAAAACCATATCGTATCTTTTTTTTTTTATTTATTTATTTATATTTTTTTTTTCTGACGGTTTTGCGATTGACCTCAATCTCACCTGATGGTAAGTGAAGATGAGGCCGAAGATGGAGCTCGCGGCGTCTCAGTTCCCAACCGTAATTTTAAGTAGAATGAGGCGTCAAATACCACACGTGCCGACAAACAAGCAGACGGTCGACCTGGTGGTAAGTGGTCACCGTCTTTGGACATGTGCAACACCAGGAGCATCGCCAATGCGTTGTCGTCCCTGAAACGTGAAGTTGTCAAGTCTCATGTTCTTGTTATTTCACCGAAACACAGTAGTACAAGTGCATATACTTAGGCCCAAATACTTAAGTACTAACAGCTCGATGATAATCGCTGTTAGTACCGACTTTGTCCATAGAAGTACTAACTTACCGATTACCGCCGCGAAGCAGTAGCAATTGTATTACTGTGTTTCGGCTAGAGATGTAAGGCCGGTAACATTTGACGCACACCACCTCAAAATTACTGAACATTTCGGGATGGGACTGCTACCATTTGACGCGGAATTTTTCCCAGATGGTTATAGGCTATATATGATATCGATAAACGCGGGTGAAACCGAAGGGGACAGCTAGTATTATATAAGTATGTATATGTATAGATGAGTTAGGATTAGGATATATGACAGAAAAATCCAAAACAAAATTTAAAACTCAAAAGTTCCAATACAAGAAACTTGTTTTCTTCGGGGTTTTGTAAAATATGTACGGTGGCACTTATCCCTACCAGAAGGGATAGCTCAGTAGGGATACGAGTATCCCTCATTGTCTCTTGGCCGCTTTCTTATTCTGCATCAGGCCATACGACAATTTCAATCCAAAGCAAACTCAGGGGGCCCCTCGAACTCTGACTTACAGAGGCGTAGCTACCGGAAGGCTTGACGGGGCAGTGCCCCGGGGTCCCCAAGCTGAGGGGGCCCCTCGGACTGACTTAAAAACAGTGGTGTAGCTACCGGAGGGCTAGACGAGGCAGTGCCCCAGGGCCCCCCAAACTCAGGGGGCCCCTCGAACTCTGACTTACTAACAGAGGCGTAGCTACCGAAAGGCTTGACGGGGCAGTGCCCCAGGGCCCCCCAAACTCAGGGGGCCCCTCGGACTGACTTACAAACAGTGGTGTAGCTACCGGAGGGCTAGACGAGGCAGTGCCCCAGGGCCCGCCAAACTCAGGGGGCCCCTCGAACTCTGACATTCACACAGTGGTGTAGCTACCGGAGGGCTAGACGGGGCAGTGCCCTGGGGCTCCCAAGCTTCGGCTGGGGGACAAACGTATTAAATAGTTTAGTTGGGGCCCTACAAAATTTCTTGCCCCGGGCCTTTGGTTACCTAGATACGCCACTGCCCGAAGACCACATACATGCAACGTATCTTGCTCCATAACTGCATTGGTCCAATGCCCCTTCCCTATAATTCCTCTGAGCTTCACTGAATTCCACTTAGCTTAACGTGCGTTACCAAATTATAATTCAACAAACGGTTTAAAAACCAGTTGCGACTTTGACCCAAGCACACTCAGTTAATTAAAAGTTTGTAGAAAAGAAACAAAATAACCACAGATATACCTACAGTTATGACTCTGTACTGGCAAGTCAGCTGGGTAGCCGGTTTGTACAAAAACTAGTTTACACACAAACAAAACGAGGAAAAAAACTAAATCAGGTTTTAAAATATTACATACCAGCAAACGCAGCTCGAAGATAATAAACAAGGAATAATAACAGCAAATGCCTTTGTATTTTTTTGTAATTAGTTTTTATACTTCAATAAAAACTCAAAGTTAATTCTTTTTTAAATGGAAAATTCTTTAGCGGCGTTGAGCACTTTTCTTGGGATGGGTATAAACTGTTAAACTGGCGTCAGGACACGTGACCTGATCGGAAATTCGTAAAACGGTAAAAATGCACAACGTTAATGTTCAAGTTCTCTCGGAATGCAAGCCGTTGTTTTTTATTTTCCGTTTTAATTCTTATTTAAATGATGGCGACCAATCTCTTCATGCTGGCCTCATTTAGTGGCTGTCAAAAAATATTCTGCAACTTTTTATCCTGGGGCTCGATTGTGTAAGGAAAATGACACTAACTCAAGGATGTTTCATCGCGGCCTCTGTGCTCTGTCTCTTTCTGACTAGCTAACTACGCTAATACTACTAATCAGCTAAGATAAGCTCTCCGAGGCCTCCGTGAAGCGGCTCGCCGACGAAGTTCGTATTAGCTGAATAAGGGGGCTGATTTGTGAAGACGTGGCATACCTTTTTAAATTTCTGCACAAGCTTTTGCTTTATAAAATAGAGAATCGGGTGAAATAGGGGTTGAAAGTTTGTATGGGCAATCCATTATTCTTCAAGGAAATCCAAGAAATTTCATATACCACATGGATCGACAAAGAAGCAGACGGTCCACCTCATCTTAACTGCGTGCCTATAACTTCATCGGCCTTAACTTTCTTACCGAAACACAGAAATACAAGTGCTCTGCATCACGGTGGAAATGGGTAAGGTGTTACTTCCCCGGACGAACTCTGTACTAAGAGCTATACTACTCTAAACAACCGATCATCCCGTTTGGTATGGTTTTTATTCATGTACCAAACGACGTATCAATGTCATATTCCCAACCCTGAGTGCCATTGACCCTGACTGTCAGAAAGGTAAAACCGGTGACAGCCATCATCAGTGTCGAGAACGCATCGGCCCCTGGTGTTGCAAATGTCCATAGGTGGCGGTGACCACATACCATCCGATGAATCGTAGGGCTTAGGGCTCGATTCTGTAAGGAAAATGACACTAGCTCGAGGATGTGTCGTCGCGGCCTCTATGCACTGTCTCTGTCGCTAACTACGATAATACTATTCACGTGAGAGGTAAGCTCTCCGAGGCCTCCGTGCGATGGCTCGCTGACGAAGCTTTTATTAGCTGAATAGGGAGGCTGATAGTGGGCCCACTAGGCGTAAAAAGAAATAATAAATTGATTATTTGTTCTCATGGCCACATGATGCAAATCATCAGTTAATTAATTCTCATATGATATAATTAAATCAGTTCATGGATAAAAACATGTGTCTACTGGATTGGGTTTAATATTGCTATCATTCCGCCAAAAAACGCTCCATTTGTCAAAGATTTTTTTTTTAATCAAATGTTTGTGTGTACTTATTTAACAGCTGTCCAACGCGGTTATCGATATCATATATAGGAAAAATTCCGCGTCGAATGGTAGCAGTCCCATCCCGATATGTTCAGTAGTTTTGAGGTGATGGTGCGTCAAATGAACCCTATTTTCCTTTTATGGATAAATCTACGTGACTTGATTCTTATTGAGATGTGCAGGTTGAATTTGTGATTAGATACATGTGCTGTCAAGCTACAGGTCGTTGGTTCGATTCCCACTCAGGACATTTGTGTGTATAATCATTTCTGTTTGTACTACACGGTTTGTGTTTAGGAAAAAAATAAGTATTTGTAGTATATCAGTTGTCTGGTTTCCATAGTACAGGGTCTGCTTAGTTTGGGATCAGATGGCCGAGTGTAAAAAATGTCCCGGGATATTTATGTTACTAAAATCTTTTTTGTTATTTGAATTTAAAATTGACATAATTTTTTTTTTTATTTTGACATTGATTTTATATTGTTTCCTTTATTATTATTGTACAATGAAATTGAAATACTTTAATGAGTGCACATATAACATTTTTATAAAGAGTTTATTCTAATTATGACATTGTTTTCTATATTTTAATTGTTCATTTCAATTTTTTATGCCAGTATTGGCGATACATGTTGAACCAAACCATTTTTGTACACCTATTGTATACCATGTTTCAGACATATTAATTATTATTATTATTATATGTAACGTTAAGCCTGACTTCATTAACTTAACTTCAGTAATATCGACCTTTATAAGTGTCAAAAATAAACGGTTATCAATTCTCATATGTAGGAATCGAACCAGTAACCTGAGGGGTATCTAGCTACTACAAAAAGGCCTGTAGACACTAGATAAAATACTAAGAAATCTAGGTACAGTTAGGATTGCCAACCATACTGTTAAAAAACGGTATTATCCTTTTTTTCGTGTGTTATTGCTATTTTCGTCCCCGTCGTTTTTGCTCTTCGATATCTGAGTGCAAAAGCCGTTTTTATCCGCTAGAGGATAAAGTAAATTGAATTTAGAACATCGTGTCACGTGTTTGTGAATTCAAAACATCATTAAACCTATTTACTTCTACCTCCATGGTGCCGAATTTATCATACAACCTATTTAATTTGTTAAAAACTCAGACTCGGAACCTTCTAGGTGTACTTTTTTTTATATGCTTTGCGCGCGCCATTTTCTTTTTTTTTTTTTGCATTTAGTCATTTCCTCGCTGAGGTGGGATGAAAAGTAACGTGTTGCACTCGAGTGCAAAGATTTTTCACCTCGTGCTCTTTTGATTCCCTCGCTAACGCTCAGGATTCAAATTTTTAGGATCCAATTTTAGGATCCTTCGCTTGCTCGGTCATCAAAATTGAGCACGCGGTTAAAAAGCAACTTTGCACTCTTGTACAACAAATAATGATTAAGTACTGTTCTTTAAAAAAAAAGTGAGTGGAGATGCTTATGAAAATTTTAAAAATGATAATAAATTGTGCAAGAAGCTCCGAAAAAAATATCACAAAAATAAAATACTGATTTCTTTTGTAAAATATTGTTCATTTTATTTTTCAGACACTTAATTTCTCATACAAAAATTTAGGAACCCTAGGTACAGTGCCAAAATCACAAGAACCCACCAAATTTGGATTTACCGTATAGCCAATCCAGTGTATTATATCAGTGTCGAACAAAGCTGTAGCGAAGTGAGTAGTCGCGCGGCGTCCTCTCAGAGTGCGGCCGCGTCGGAGTGCCGCAGACGTGCCCCAGCACGCCCAGTGACCCGGCGTGCAGTGAGCCGCCTCGGGCCTTCAACATGGCGCCGCTGCACGTGCTTGCGCTCCTCGCGACGGGCTTGCTCTTTGTGGACGGACGTAAGTTGATGATGCTTCTAAACTACAGTAGAGGCGATGTTGGTGGTGACCCTGGCTTCCGAAGAAGTCAGTTGTTCGTTTCCAGCCAAGGACAAACATTTGTGTACGTGAACATGTCTGTTCTGTGTCTGTTCAGTACCTGGCCACCGCGGTTTCACCCGTGTTTATCGATGTACCCTCTGTATCTTTGGCCAGCCATGAATAGTTTTTTTTTTATACCACATAGGCCGACAAACAAGCGGTCCACCTGATGGTAAGTGTTCACCACCGGCTATGGACATTTGCAACACTAGGGGCATCGCCAATGCGTTGTCGACCCTGACACGTGAATTTATTGTCTCATGTACCTGTAATTTCACCGGCTTTACCTTTCTTACCGAAACACAGTAATACAAGTGCACTACTGCTTCACGGCAGAAATGGGTAAGGTAGTACTTCCCCGAACGAACTCTGCACTAAGTGCTCTACTCTTAAAGTTCTATGTTACTTCTTATACCTCCAAGAATATGTATACAACGTTTCATGATGATCGGTTAAGTAGTCGCGTGTAACAAACAAACTTGCAGTCACATTTAAAATATTAGTAGGGATTCAGGCTTGGTACGGATATCTTTGTGCTGAGTTTCATCCAGATCCGATCAGCTGTTCTGTGATGAACTAACTTCCATCCATAAAAACTTTTGCATTTATAATAGTACCTATACTACCGGCACGCTATGATGGCCGTTTTGACGTTTCAGATTGTCATAGGAAAAGAAACTGTATTGCTTTGGAATAAGGTTGATTTCCATCATCATTAAATTAGCTGTTGGATCAATAGATGGACCTTATGTCTGAAGGAATAAATGTTATTTTTCTTTGTCATTGTTAAACGTCAAAACGGCCATCATTGCGTGCCGGTAGTATAGCAAGAGGGGATTATTTGGAACACATATTCCTTGGCACTGAATTGCTCATCTGACAATCTCTTTATGTAATTAAATATTATAATGTAATATTATTTAATAATAATAAATATCCCGGGACATTCTCTACACACGGCCATCTGGTCCCAAACTAAGCAGAGATACTATGGAAACCAGATAACTGATATACTACTATTTATTTTTCTAAATACATACTTATTACATTTTACATCCAGACACAGAACAAACAGACATGTTCATACACTAATTTTTGTCCAGGGTGGGAGTAGAACCCGCGACCTGCTACTTGACAATCAGGACTAACCAACAAGCCGATAAATAATTATCCAAACATATTTATTTATTTATTGGACCTTGAGTGTTGCTTTAGTAACAGGTTGCCACTGCATGCAATTGCAATACAGGGCTAAAAAGGGTTTTTACCCAAGTATGGAACAATTTTTTTTATACATAATTAAACAGTTTTAACAAAACAAAAAATTACTATGAGGACAGAGAACAATAATATTATAATTTATTTTTAAAAGTTGCGTTGATATGACTTTTGAATTTTGAATGACTGTCATGAAATATGTCTATTGACGGAATGTTCGTGGCCTCTACGCTCTGTCTCTTTCGTTATCTACCCAATCATGTGAGAGATCCACTCAGAATCTTCGACCGCGACCTAACAAAGCACGTATTAACAGAATTAGACAGGCGTGGGAAATCAGTGCAATTGTAGATTCCAATACCGGTTTCTAATGTTTTTACTGACAGCAAAGTAAAAACAGCAAATTATAATATGTTTTTTATAGAAAAAACAATATACATTAGTTACGTTTATTACAATATTATAAATGCGAATGTTTGCTACTTTTTACATATAGATAGGGTATATCTTGGAATATATATAGACTTCTTTTTAGTCCTGGAAATGTTACATCCCTCGGGAATCCGGGCAAAACCGCGGGGAACAGCTAGTGAGCAATACAGCTGTGGCGACATCTATGAACACGCCTACAAATCCTTCACCGCCCGCACTACAGTGATGTGGCGACATCTATGAACGAGTAGAAACACACGAGGATCCTACATCGCACTATCAAGATTCTCTCAGGATTTGACATATATACAAGCATCCAACATCAACAGTCGGACCGCGGTCCCCAGGCATGATCACCTAGCCTGGCGGAAGATCTTCCCTTTTAACACTAATCATACCAACATTTACTAGGTACCTATTTCTACCATAGCGGGTCAAATGTGACTTTATATTTCCTGCTTGAATGTATGAAATATGGTTGCTAGGAAGGGAACTAAATAGAATAACTGTATATTAATTAGTAAGAAAAAGTCATGAAGTCAAATGTGCAAAAAAATTAAATAATACGTGCATTTTCAATGCAAAGTTCAAAATGGGTCATTTGACCCGGTTATGGTATGTTTAGTGTTAAATGGAGGAGTCTCATACCTCACTCCTCCATAGTGGTGACCCCGATGTGATCCCCATCCCTTCGCTTCAAGCTCAGCTGCATTCACACAGCAAGCCAGCTTCGCCTTTATCCATACAGCCAAAGTTGATAATTATAACAAACCCAAAAACAATAAATAAATAAAATCTCTAAACAAAAATATTATTTAAAACGAATATCCAAAATATTTGCATAATAAAATGATGTTTAAACTTGTTTTGTAATTTAAATACCATTTTGCGGTTCGTGACTTCGCTGCGACCGGTTTGAGAAGCTTGATGACAGATAGTGTTGCTCCGCGGTTTTGTCTGCGCAGGAACTTCGCAAAGGCTAATTACTACAGAGAGAATCCTACTTCCTAGTTCATATATTTATAAGCAAAATAGGGTTCCATTGACGCACCATAACCTCAAAACTGCAAAACATATCGAGATGGAACTGCTACCATTGGACGCGGAATTTTTCGTGCATGGATATAAGCTATATAATATACTAGCGACCCGCCCCGGCTTCGCTCAGGTGCAATGTAGATACTAATACATATAAACTTTCCTCTTCAATCACTCTCACTTAAAAAAAACCGCATCAAAATCCGTTGTGTAGTTTTAAAGATTTAAGCATACATAGGGATATAGGGACAGGGAAAGCAACTTTGATTTATACTATGTAGTGATGATATCAATAAACGCGAGTAAAACCGCGGGGGACAGCTATTAATTTTATAAATGCAATTGTAGGCATGGCCAATGCTTTGTCGACCCTGAGACGTGAAGTTGTTAAGTTCCATGTGTCTGTAATTTCGCCGGCTTTATGTTTCTAACTACACAGTAATACAAGTGTTCTGCTTCACGGCGGAAATGGGTATGGTAGTACTTCCCCGGATGACTTCCGCAGTGATCTAACTTATAAACGATGAACATTAAGGAAGAGGAAATAAGATTCAAATTAAAAACATTTCGTGACCAAAATTTGTTGTGATTCATTTTAAATATCCTTGACTTCAAGTGATTATTAATCGTCCAAAAAATATAACCACGCATGATATTTCTATCTGTATCTATCTTCTATACTAATATTTATACTATTGTTTGTTTGCATTGAATATGCTCCGAAACTACTGGTCCGTTTAGAAAATGTCTTTCACCGCTGAGAAGCTTCTTTTTTTTTTTTTTTGGGAGTGGCTTTAGTGGCCCGGTTTACCCACTAAACGACCCAGCGGTGCTCTCAGGCATCGTCTATGTGGAGAGGGGCTGGGAAACCGGCAGAGCCTTGACGTCCATATTTAATGTTAAACTGATAGCTTCGTAGAGTAACAAATATTTTTTCATCCCTCCATCTCCGAAAGAGTATTTTTGCTTTTCGATAACTGAGTGCAAAAACCATTTTTATACTCAAGAGAGATAAAGTAAATTGAATTTAGAACATCGTGTCACGTGTTTGTGAATTCAAAACATCATTAAACCTATTTACTTCTGCCTCCATGGTGCCGAATTTATCATACAACCTATTTAATTTGTTAAAAACTCAGACTCGGAACCTTTTAGGGGAACTTTTTTTTGCATTTATTCATTTAGTCATTTCCTCGCTGAGGTGGGATGAAAATATTTTTATTTTATCTTTACGCTATAAATAATGTTACAATTTCTCATTGCAGAATCCAAATGCTTCACCCCGATAGGCGGCGAAAGTGACTGCAAATCTATACTGGAATGCAGCCCTCTGATATCACTTTTCAATAACGAACAAAGAACTACTGAACAAGAAGAGTACCTGAGAAATTCCTTTTGTGGATACGAAGATGATATCCCAAAGGTCAGTATTTAGAGAAGGAACTTTGTTATTTTTTAGATAAGGAACTTTGTTATTTTTTTTGGTTTTTTTTATAGAAGCAACTTTGTTTTTTCATGCTACTTTGGCCGACAGACAAGCAGCCAGTCTCATGGTAAGTGGTCGCTGCCGCCTATGGACATTCAACACGAGAGGCATCGCTGCGTTGTCGACCCTGAGACGTGAAGTTGTTAAGTCTTCTAATAATACCCTTGCCACTTCCGCATATAGACTTCAAAAAGTGCAAGGCTCATTTTTAGGACTTAGTGCACGCATCTACAGTATGTTACAAAACTACCCGTAAAGCCGAAAGGAGGAATGGGGCCTTATAACGAGTCCATTCACAATATTTAAGAACTGTAGAAACGCTGTATAACATACCCCAAAATATAAAAAAACTGATTGAAAAATGGAAAATCTATTAAAGTAGACACTTATTAGGTAAAATAGGTACGTAACCCTTTCTGTTAAATAATCTGATGATAAACCTTACTAGGGTTGTTGGCTTTGTTAATTAATTATATTTTTACGGGGTATTTTGTAACACGCAACAATTGCATTATTAGACTACTTAAAAGTCAATCAAATTATTACGATAATATAATGTAGTTACAATTATTGTTATTTTTGGAGTCGGTTTCAGCCAACGTAGGCTTGTACATAGTTATAGGTGAGATGTGCTTGTGTCGCACGCGCGATTTTACGAGGCGAGAGGCGTTAAATGTGTTTAATTATTAAAGTATTCTCGTATTATTATTGCTAGGTATATTGTAGTGTTTCCTTGGCTGACACCGCCTCCAAAAATAAAAATAATTGTAACTACATTATATTATCGTAATAATTTGATTGACTTTTAAGTAGTCTAATAATGCAATTGTTTTTTCCTTTTTAGTGCGAAATCGGTTGGCGTGATATTGAGTTACTCGTTCATTTGTCGCACACATACTTAATGCTAATTTTAGACATATATGGTTTTCTCATGGGTGCCATTGTCAGAACTGGACCAAATTGGGAAACACCAGCTTTCAAATAAAAAAAAGAGTCATTAAAATCGCCCAGTCCAAAGTTACGAGGTAACAAACATAAAAATTTTAAAACTTCAACCTCCTTCTTTTTTTGAAGTTAGTTGAAAATCCCCATTAACATTGTCACACTTTGTTGAGCCCCCCATTGCCCCCATTGACGTGTGACGTTATATAGATGGTCCCTATGGCTTCAAAGTTAATTAAAGATGCTCTCCAGGTCTGCTGTTCCAATCCATGCAGTACCCCTGATGGAAAATCAGGTGACTGTGTCCATATTAATTCCTGTGGCCATCTCGCAAACATGCAGAAGTCAAGCCTGGAAGAGGACATTCAATTCGTACAGAAGTCCAGGTAAGCTGGGATATCCTGGGACATTCTTTACACACGGCCATCTGGTCACAAACTAAGCAGGGCTTTTACAATGGAAACCAGATAACTGACTTCTATGTAAGTATATATGGATGGGAGGATGGTCAGCGAAGCGGTCTAGGCAATTGTTCTCCATCGTGGGCGTGTTGTAGCAGGAACGTTAAAATATTACCACGTGCGCAATTAATAACAATCAATAATTTTATTCCAATACCCTTACACACAAAATATAGCGCAAAATACAAGATGCAAATGGATTATGAGCCAATAGGTTAGCACGCGTGCACCTCTTGCACTGTCTGTCTAATGATCGACCGAGGTCACCGCGTAGGCGCAGTGTTGCTACTCTATTCGGGGCTACCCGCTCATATTTTACTATTCGACAGATTGAAAGATTAAACCGATTTTTTCTTATTTAAAATTCAACAACAACAAATCAACGAAATTACAATCAGTTTTACATTAGTAATTAACAAAACTCAGAGATTAGATTCTCTTTAAAAATACCTATTTGTCTATTTTTCACGTAGCTCTACTTGCGATGGCCGTGTGTAAAGGTTCCAGGATATTTATTACTATTTCAACTTAAATTATACTACCGGCACACTATGATGGCCGTTTTGACAATTCAGATTGTCATAGGAAAAGAAACTGTATTGCTTTGGAATAAGGTTGATTTCCATTATCATACAATAGGCATGTGTTCTGACATATCAAATCAGCAATTCTTTATGAAATGTCAAAAGGATCGAATGTATGGAGTTTTGTATGAAATAGCAAGTTGTGACGTCATAATTGTACAGCATCAAATAACATACTTTTTATGATTAGATCGGTACTGAAAAATCACATTAATGATTTAATTTTGATCATATTTAATGTTTTCGTATATTTTTGGATGTTCAATACACTGGTTAGTGTTTGATCATTTATCTTTAATACAGGAGACATCCCAATTAGCTGTTGGATCAATAGATGCACCTTATGTCTGAAAGAATAAGGGTTATTTTTCTTTGTCATTGTTAAACGTCAAAACGGCCATCATAGCGTGCCGCAAGGTTGATTTATATTGTTCTAGCTGTCTCCCGTGGTTTCACCCGCGTTCCCGAGAAATGTTAACTTTTCCCGGGATAAAAAGTATAATCTATTTCTGTGCTAAATATCACCAAGATCCGTTCAGCAGTTCTGCCGTGATTGACTAACAAACAGCCATCCATCCAAACATTCCCATTTGTAATAGAAGTAATAATAATAATAATAATAATAAAACCTTTATTAAAACAATCTTAAATAACATCTTTGTTCTATACTTAAATAAATATCATTGACACCAGTTTCGCGAAGGTTGTCTTGCTACTCAGCATAGGCCTCCCCTAAAGCTTGCCATAAAGTGCGGTCTTGTGTCTTCCTTCTCCATGTGGCGCCTGCTATTATTTTTATGTCGTCTTCCCATCTCCGCCGTTGTCTCCCTCTCTTTCTGTTGTGTTGTCTTGGACACCATTCGGTCACATCCTTAGCCCACTTGTCCTTTTTGTTTCTCATCATGTGGCCAGTCCATCTCCACTTTAATTTCTTGACACAATATGTCACATCTGTAATTCTAGTTTGCTTCCGGATTGTTTCGAGTTTTATTTTATCTCGGAGTTTAATATTGAGCATACTTCTTTCGATCCCATGTTGGCAAGTCTCTAATGCGCGTATATTTTGTTTTTTTAGACTCCATGTTTGACATCCATACGATATAACGGGCAGAATACATGAATCGAATACTTTTTTCTTATATTTCAGTGGTATCTGCGGGTTTTTTTTACAATTTCTTTCAAAGACCAGTATCTTTTCCAGGATAGATTAATTCTGTTGTTAATTTCTTTTTTTGTTAGGTCTTTTGGAGTTATAATTTGTCCAAGATACGTGTATTCTTTCACATAGAAGTACAACAAATGTAAATTTAACTGACTGAGTTCTGCGCGAGCGAACCCAGGGGCAAAAGCAAGTAGATCAATAAAATTGAGTGATATGCACTCCATCAATACTAGAAATAAGGATAAACTTGTCACTTCTGCATATAGACTGCAAAAAGTGCAAGGCTCATTTTTAGGACTTAGTGCACGCATCTATAATAAAATCCCTAATGAAATTTTAAATTTGCCTTTACAAAAATTTTAGGAAAGAATTAAGACTGTTTTAGTACAAAAGGCTTTCTACAACACAAATGATTATTTTAATGACGACAATGCTTGGGTGTAGCGCTCGCTCCAGCAGGACACATCTTTATGTACAAAATCTTATTTTTAAAGAGTAATTGCTGAGTTTATTGGCGGCTCTTCTCAGTAAAAGCAACCTTCCGAACCGGTGTTAGAGTCTGAGTTCTTCTGAGTTAATTTCAAACTTTAAATGTTTCTAATACAGATGTGAAGGTCCGGGTCCAAACTTCGTCTGCTGCGGCCCACCTCCGGACGGCGAGCAAGCCGCCTGTGCTACCATCCTCTCTGCCTACCCTCCAGACCCAAACAGTGACTGCTGTGGCATCGAAAACTCTGCTGATAACAGAATTGGGGGCAAGTCTTGAAATATAACCTGGCACCTTCAGGTAGATAAGGGGTTGACTCAAAATTTTGCGAAATGCGAGTTACGATCATAGAGAGACTTAACAAAGTACACTCTATCCGATGAATAGTAAAGCATAGTCAATTTAATGACAGAATAAGCATACCGATACTTTAGCCTCTTTAACACCGGGACGCACCCTCCCCGCTCAGTGCGAGAATGACCCAATCAGAGATGTGCCAAAAGTAATATTTTGAGTTAAGCACCTATCGTTCTGAGGGTGCGACATGAACCCTGCGGTTTTACCCGCATTCCCGACGGAAATTTTCCCGGATAAAAAGGCCCATATGTTCCAGGATATGCTCTAACTATGTGCGAAGTTTCATCCTAATCCATCAGGTAGTTTTTGCATGAAAGAGTAACAAACCACCGTCCTCACAAACTTCGACTTTTATAATTATAGTAGAACTAGCGACCCGCCCCGGCTTCGCTCAGGTGCAATGTAGATACTAATACATATAAACCTTCCTCTTCAATCACTCTATCTATTAAAAGAACCGCATCAAAATCCGTTGCGTAGTTTTAAAGATTTAAGCATACATAGGAATATAGGGACAGAGAAAGTGACATTGTTTTATACTATGTAGTGATATAGCATCAATTGCCTACCCTTATTATAACGAAAAAACCTTTCAAGTCATTAAACTGACATCACGTATGCTTGGCAAACCCTTTTATTAGACACCCATGACATGGAGGTGGCTAATGAATCAATAAATGCCCAACTCATCACTTCGTTCTTGACATAAAATAAATAACTGTGAGAATCGCTGACGACTTTAAGTGACATATTCTTTTTGTTTCCAGGTGGTGTAGCTACAGGAATCGACCAATACCCTTGGCTGGTTCTCATAGAATACGTCCAGGGTGACCAGGTCTATACATCCTGCGGTGGTTCTCTCATCAGCAGCAAATACGTGCTGACAGCTGCACATTGCGTATACGGACGACTGGCCCATGGTCCAGCGTAAGTGATATGTGACTCTCAACTCGGGAAGAAGTTTAAAGATCTTGTTCAAATTATTAATATATTTATAGACAGATCAACAGTATACACATTAAAACTTTTAAGTAGGCCAGAAGTTAGGCACACAATGTCTTGCATCTGATGTGTATACCTGTAACAGGGGTGTATAGCGTTGCCAGGTGTCCGGATAAAATCGGACATAGGTCTTTGATTGGGTGTCCGGCCAAAATAAACGGTGTCCGGCTCGTCCGGCTTTTGTAAGGTTATTTACATGTCGCAAACGAGCTGGTAATAATCAAAGAAGCTTGATTTTACATAATTTGTTTTTGTCGTACTTATTATTTGTATACTTATCAATACTGATCCTCAATAATGTAAGGTGTCCGGCCTTTTTACCCGAATATCCGGGTAAACTGACCTGCTTTGTCCGGCTATTACGCTGTACTGCAGTCAAAATTGTAAGTGCTATGGCTATAAACTTAGAATTTTGAAATGATAAAAATATATTTTGACATTAAAACATTTTTTTTTAAATCCATGTTACGATGATAAAAAAAATATTTTGACATTAAAAAATTTTTTTATCATAATTTTTTTTTAAATCCATGTTACGATGGTAAAAAAAATATTTTTGACATTAAAACATTTTTTTTATCATCGTAACATGGATTTTAATGTAACATTTAACATACTCAATTTGACATTCGTAAGTGGTCACCGCCTATGGGAATTTGCAACAACAGGCGCATCGCCGCGTTGTCGACCCTGAGAGGTGAAGTTGTTAAGTCTCATGTGCCTGTAATTTCTATAATAATTTTGACCATTGGTCATTTCTCAGGAAGAACATCAGGCTGGGCGAATACAACACATCTACTGAAGGTCCCGACTGCTTCTTGGTGGAAGACGACTATTGTGACAACACAGATGGCGCTGAAGTCATACCAGTTGAGAGAGTCATACTTCATCCTGGATATAAGAAAGAATTGACTTTATACAGTGTTTCTAAGCACGACATTGCTCTCATTAGGATGCAGTGGGCTGCACCATATACAGGTAAGTCAACAGTTCTGATGTATACCGGGATAAAGATCTTACCGCTTACTAAACCGAGTTCCCAAGGGATGTAACATTTTCCCAGGCTAAAAATATATGGACTGGTCACTTGGCTTGGTGGTTGGTGAGCCTGACTGTCAAGTCGAGTTGTTGATTCTCACCTGGGCAAACATTTGTGTGCATTGTTTCGAGTAGTAGAGCTCTTAGTGTAGAGTTCGTCCGGGGAAGTACTACCACCTTACCCATTTCTGCCGTGTAGCAGTAGTGCATTTGTATTACTGTGTTTCGGTTAGAAAGGTAAGGCCGGTGACATTACAGGCACATGAGACTTAACAACTTCACGTCTCAGGGTCGACAACGCATTGGTGATGCCCCTAGTGTTGCTAATGTCCATAGGCGGCGGTGACCACTTACCACCACGTGGACCCTCTGCTTGGTTGCCGAAACAGGAACGGTAGCTTGTAAACGTTTTTCCTTTCAGATTTCATTCGGCCAATATGTCTGCCGTCTGCTGACCTGTCTGCATCACCTCCAGTGAACTGGACGCTGTACGCAGCTGGCTGGGGAGCTGTCAGCGCTGAAAAGCTCTCGAGCGACGTCAAACAGCATGTGCCTCTGCCATTTGTCGATTTAGAGGTACGACACTTAAGGATTTTCCAGGCCAGGCCTCGAATTGTGAAACTGTCTCGGATACGATTTAGAAGCATATTTCGTAATAGATTGCGGTTCGACGCGCGAGCAGTGTGGTACAACAGTTGTACCCGCGTCAATGTAATACATAATTGACTGCAACGACGTTTTTAAAAACACAGTCGCCGTGCGGTATCCTAGACTTTGCATGAGTCGGGTTGTTACTGTATAAGCTAGAACTACAGAGCCGGAAAAACCTATGATTATATGCATGTAAATCGTAGTTTTGAGGTGATGGTGCGTCAAAGGAACCCTATTTTGCATATACATATATATAGACTAGCTGTCCCCCGCGGTTTCACCCGCATTCCCGTGGGATGCTATATGTTCCCGGGCCTTAAAGTGCCCTATATGTTATTCTAGGACATGTTCCAAGTTTCATCCAAATCCGTTTGGTAGCTCTTGCGTGAAAGAGTAACAATCATCTAAACATAAAAATTTTCTCATGTTCAAGTTTGTATGCCATTTCTGTAAAGTTTTTTGAAGTTGTTACTCATTTTTATGCAGACGCAGATTTTATGGCAAATATACTTCGATATATACGTGCTCGCTTTTCAATGTATAGCTTATGTGTAGTTTTCCCTCCAAAAGTAACATGAATAAAAGAAACAATAAAAATGTTATGTACTAGGATTAAGCATTACCGCCGTCTAATGTTCACTACATTCTAGCTCTAAAAATGATGATAGTTCCATACAACTTTTCATCCCCCTTTTAACCCCTTACACCCCTTTTTAGTATATTTATGTAGTATATCAGTCAACTGGTTTCCATAGTACAAGCTCTGCTTAGTTTGGGATCAGACCGCCGAGGGGAATGTTCCAAGATGTTTAGAAGAAAGAAGTGATAAAATTTAAAATTTGTAATCACTAAATTTCTTTTCAGACATGTCAAGCTGCGTATAGCTTACCGAATCGTTACTCCGAGCTATGGCGCGGCCAGATCTGCGCTGGTGGTCAGGCTGGCAAAGACTCCTGCAAGGGAGACTCTGGTGGACCACTCATGTACACAGAAGGGAGATACGCAGAGATCATCGGCATCGTCAGTTTTGGGCATGACAAGTGTGGCTCTGTTGGCGTCCCGGCTGTTTATACCAAAGTATTTCAATATTTAAATTGGATTAGAAAGACCATGGAGCCTTAAAACTATAATGTTATAGTTATGTGATTTGTTTGGTTAAACGCGCTAAACTAAGGGAGGGGTCCTATTTGAAATTTTCTTGCACTGTGAAACCTCATTTATTGACGAAGGCTATAGGGTTTTAGCCCCACTGCTGGGCACGATATTAAATATCGACGGAGCCGCGAGCGGAGAGCTGCTGAATTATAGCAAAAATCGTTTTTTTTTTTAATGCTGTTCAGGAGTTCCCTCGTTGAGAGCCAACCCTGCAGCAGCCAGGTAATGTAGCAATTCAAAACTGGTACTAAAATGTTGAGGGATGAGGAGTTCCGTTGTCTGATGCCAATACGAATTAATCTGTTATTGCTTTTATACGTAATTCTTCCTTCTTTAGATTTTTTATTATGTTATACAAAATTCCGTGGGGTGAGGACCTGGTGATCTGTACCACAGGCTTACACCTATAATAGACACCAGCTCCGCACATACACTAGACTGTAAACTGTGAAACCAAAATATATATTTTTAAATTTTTGTACCTAGCATAAGTCTTGTCATTGTGAGGAGAAATAAATAAATATTATTATTATCCTGGTAGAATCAGGTCAAGTGTACGATACAAACGCATTGTCAATGGAACTGAATCAATTTGTAAAAATTCAAGTCCGTAGAATAAAAGGAAGTGGTTCTAATCCAGCTTGCAAGATTTGTCCGGATCTAACATACTCGTATATGCAAGTCAAATAAATGTTTTTAAAAAGTATTAAATTATATAGATAATATGAATTTTGTTTTTTGTTACATACCTTATATCTAGGTTAGCCCGGCACCAGTTTAACTAATAAAAAACTGTTTTTTTATACGGGCGAACGGTCCACCTGATGGAAAGTAGTCACCGCCGCCTATAGACATTTGCAACACTAGACATCGCCAATGCGTTAACCCTGAGACGTGAAGTTGTTAGTTATAGTTAATCTCATGCGCCTGTAATGTCACCGACCTTACCTTTCCGGAATACAACACACAGTAATACAAGTGCTCTGCTTCACGGCGGAAATGGTTAAGGTGGTAGTACTTCCCCGGACGAACTGTGCACTAAAAGCTCTACTAATTAAACTACAGTATTTTTGAGTTTAGGTTTTGTTTTACATTAGACATTCACTCTCTCGGGAGCGAATGAAGCCGTAGAAACACTTTTTATTTAATTTTCTCTGTATGTGGTGTGAACAATAAAGCATATTTGTATTGTATTGTATAGTTAAGTAAATAAAAGGTTGAAAGTGTCTAAAGAATGTCCGAGGCTATTATTATTAAATTATATTGACAGGCTAGTGTGGTGGTTTGACCCTATTTGCCTCGCCGAAGGTCGTGGGTTGGATTCCCACAAAACAAACAATTGTGTCCATGAACAAGTCTGTTTGTTCTCTGTCTGGATGTAAATATCTATTTAAGTATGTATTTAAAAGTAGTATATGTAGTATATCAGTTATCTGGTTTCCATAGTACAAGCTCTGCTTAGTTTGGGATCAGTTTTCCTTGTGTAAAGAATGTCCCAGGATATTTATTTGTTATTAATATTAAATTTGGAGGGCTGTGTAACATTCTAAAGAATTATATTTCTTCAGTCAAGATCTAAAACGACCTATCTAACAGCTATGAATGCCATAGGAAAACCAACTCTATTGCTTTCCACATATTTATTAATCTAATAGGTGGAATGTCAAACTTAAATACTTGAACCGGATATATCCAGTTTCCAGACAGCGAGCTGGTCTTCTATCCATCGCCTAAACATGGGGACGTTCGCGAATGCCCCGGGGACGTCGTTCTGACCATAGGAGATGCTCCAAGCGGCGAGACCGATCAGCTTATAACGGTCTGTACCGATTGGGCAAACTAGAGGAGCTCCACCGTCACCCTGAAAAGAACATCAACTTAATTTACGAAAAAAAAGGCATCTATTAATCTGAGAATGCTGGGTAGCTCTAACAAGGTGCTGAAAGCTCTGGCTGGCAGATGGGATAGTGTTCTGCAGAAGCATTGGGTGTCAATTTGGATAAACCCCCATGCCCAGCTATTTTTTTATATAAATTGATAATTTTGTGTATGTAATATATTAAATTTACTTGTCTTGGTAGCTTTAAGAAATGGATCCATTGTTGTCTGAATAAAATAATTTTGATTAAATTTATCTACAATGAGCTTCTATGACAAGCCAGTTGGCTTGATTGCTAAACCGAGACCCTGACCACCATACCACAGGTCGTGGATTCCAAGCCAGGACAAAGACAATTAAGATCACGCAGCTCATACAAACTTCGTCGCGGCTCGACGAGACCTAGGAGAGCTTACCTCTCACGTAATAGCGTAGTTAGCAAAGGAGACAGAGCTAAGAGGTTGCGACGAAACACCCTCGAGCTTGCCATTTTCCTTATAGAATCGAAGACCAGTGCCTTTACCATGAGATTTTAACGTACGTACTCGCTAGCGACTGTGTAAAACATTCCTATGGCAAATGTGTACAGCGCCACTAGCGGTCACCTCAAGGACTAAAATCGATAGTACGAGTCGATAGATAAAAAACCTATCGAAACGTAAACACAAGCGAGTAACGTTTTTTAGCCTTTGCTATAGAAATTCGGTACCACGAGTCACAAATTTGACAGTTGCTATCGAGAAATACTGTATCGATAGTAGTTTACTCGTTGACTAAAGTAAGTTTCGATAGCAACTCATGGTAGAGGTACAGGCTTAATTGGTTAACAGTATTATTTGGGTAAAAGATTAGCTTTCTAACCTCGCAAATATCATTGTCGTTCCTCCCTTGTGCGCACACAAAGCTTTTCAGCAGCCGAAACCTGGTCCCCAGCTGGGTCCGCTTCAGCTGGTCATTGCAGCGAGAGTGTGGGATCATCTCAAGGTCCACACGCTTCAGGATCACAGCGTTGTGGCTTTGGAGATCTGATGGGATGAGTAAGTAAAGGTTTTAGCGAGACTCTTTTCGTTGATGGATCAAGTCAAAATCCTACAAATATTATAAATAGCTGTCCCCCGCGGTTTTACCCGCGTTCCCGTGGGATGTCACATGTATTATACGTAAAAACCTTCCTCTTCAATCACTCTATCTATTAAAAAAAGCCGCATCAAAATCCGTTGCGTAGTTTTAAAGATTTAAGCATACATAGAGATATAGGGACAGGGAAAGCGACTTTTTTTTATACTACGAGTATGTAATGACGATGTGAAACTTTTTTGAGTATGGATGTTTGATACTCCTTCACACAAAAAGTACTCAACGGATTTGGATGAAACTTGGCCCAAAGATAGTTTATAATCTTTCAAAAATTCAAAATTCAAATTCAAAATTCAAAACCATTTATTCAGTTTAGGCCCTCGGAAGGCACTTATGAATGTCAAATTTAAAGTTACTGAAGCTACTACCGGTTCGGAAGTCAGCCTTCAACTGAGAAGAACCGGCAAGAAACTCAGCAAGGTTACATTATTTTTTTTTAGGTTCAAAATTCAAAATTCAAAACCATTTATTCAGTTTAGGCCTTCGGAGGGCACTTATGAAGGTATCTGAACTAACACATAGAAGGACAGCTAGTCATCGATAAATCGGTAACTATTCAGTTTGGGATTATGAAGGTATTCTCAAGTTACCACCAGTTCGGAGCCAGACTTCAATGAAGAAGAATTGGCAAGAATTGCTTAGTTTCTTTCATATACCAATACTATTATTAATCCATATTCTATGACTTGAGCAAAACTCGAGCAATCCCGACTGATCGAATCGAAGTGTAGTCATGGTAACATGTCATTAGTAACGTCATTCTATTATAAATAAAATATTAATCAAATATAATAATGAGCTTCAGTAACTGTTTAAGGAATAAACTTCCTTAAGGTTGGTCGCGACGTACCTTGAAGTTGACAGTTGTTTCCTCACTTCGAGTGAGGGATGGCGTCGAGTGGAGGAGATTTCTGCAACTATGAATACTAATATCTTGGAGTGACGTTGAGTGGAGTCGAGGAATTTTCGAGGAAACGTCTTAGAATATGGGTTTTTTTTTTATGCTACTTGGGCCGACAAACAAGCAGACGGTCCACCTGATGGTAAGTGTAAGTTTCATTCTTTATTTATCCATAATGGCCACTTTTATGTGGCACTTATATACCCACGATGCTTCAACGGCGTTCCCGGGAGATGTAACATTTCCCCGGGATATAAAGTACCCTATGTGTTAATCCAAGTTATAAACTATCTGCATGCAAAGTTTCATCCAAATCCTTTTGATAGTTTTTGCGTTAAACATCAACACGACTAAAAATTTTAGAGTAGTAGAGCTCTTAGTGCAGAGTTCGTCCGGGGAAGTACTACCATCTTACCCATTTCCGGCGTGAAGCAGTAGTGCAATTGTATTACTGTGTTTCGGTTAGAAAGGTAAGGGGGCCGGTGAAATTTCAGGCACATGAGACTTAACAGCTTCACGTCTCAGGGTCGACAACGCATTGGCGATGCCCCTGGTGTTGCAAATATCTATAGGCGGCGGTGACCACTTACCATCAGGTGGACCGTCTGCTTGTTTGTCGGCCCAAGTGGCATAAAAAAAAAATCTGGCGAATTATCTTATCTAAATAATAATAAATATCCCAAGACATTCTTCATACATGGTTACCTGATCCCAAGTTAAGCAGATGTACTGCTTGTAGTGTGGCTACCAGGTAACTGACTTACACCCAGACACAGAACAAACAGACATGTTCATACACACTAATGTTTGTCCATGGTGGGAATCGAACCGTCGACCTTAGGCTTGGCAGCCAGAGTAGCTACCCACCAAGCCAACTGGCCTAAGTAAAATTACATAAGTAAGCTCTGAAATTCCTGAGCGATAATAATACATCTTACCAAATAATTCCATTCCCCACCCATTGGCCATACATTTAGAGCCATCAAAGCTCTCATCCTGATCAGGCAGGCAGATCACATTGATATGCTCCTCCAATCTAAAAGGTTCCGCCAATTTGAGCAGCGCCACATCGTTATTTAAGGATCTGTTCTTGTAGTCTGTAATAGGTCATGAATTGAAAGTTAAAGAAGTTGGAAGATCTTTGTTCTATGGTAATTGATAGGTCGATGATGGACAGACGATACCAGAAAAATTTAAGGCTGAGAATTGAGAACTGGTGAGTCCTTGTCAATAGTCTTCTAACTTGAGGGTCGAAGCCAACCGGGCAGGTACTATGAAGTACCCCAGATATGGTTTACGTTTACCAAAAGATCTTTGGAATAAACTGGAAGTGTATAGCTGGAAGTAATTGTTATTACCTTTATGAAGGTATATCTCCTGGACATCTCGCTCCTGGTAAGATAGGATCTCGTTTATGGCCTTCATGTCCCACTCACCAGCTCTGGCCCGGAGCTTGCCTGGTGGAAACCTGAAATTTAGTAAATAAATACATTTTGTTCACACACGGTAATTTGCAATACGTGTTGTCGACCTTGCGACATGAATTTGTTGATTCTCATGTGCCTGTAATTTTAATATCTCGCGATCATTTCTTTTCAAACTAAGCAGAGTTTGTACTATGGAAACCAAATAGCTGGTATACTACATACAACTGGTTATATTTCTTCTATATGACAGCAGAACAGACAGCATGTTCATGCTCACTTATGTTTGTCCTTGGTGGGAATCATGCCTAAGACCTGGGGCGTGGCATCCAGGTCTTACCACCAAGTCAACTAGTCATCAATATCAATTTCACTGGCCCCCTTTCCTAACTAAAAGAGTAAAAATGTCCTCTACTACTTCCCGGATGATCTCTACAATATCAACTCTACTTTTTAAGAATATAGATACTCACTTCTTAAACACAATATGAGCAGCCGTCATCACAACTTCAGGGTGGATTAGTACCCCAGTACCAACAACGGACCCAGATGTGTCCGTGAGCAGTATCACCCATGGGGACTCCCCAAACTGCGCTTCCATGCCCTGAAAGAATATTTTGGCTTGAAACTGTATTATAAATCTGAAAGGGGGTTTGATACCCCTTGCCGCAGCAATGTGATAAAGAAAAATGAGAGTAGTAGAGTGCCGGGTTAATCAAGCGCGGGGCTCGAAGCAAATTCTATCGAGGGTCCTTTTTTTAGTATAGGTTCTTAAGTATAAGTTGTTAAAAATAACATATGTGATGTTCTCGGCCTTAGATTTTAAGCATAAAAATTACACTCAAAAATTACGCTCAGGCGGGGGTGGGCCTTAGACACGTGGACCCCTTTTGCGCGGGGCCCGTAGTAATTACTACGCTACGCGGTTAATCCGGCACTGCACCTTACCCATTTTCGCCGTGAATCAGAGCACTTGTATTACTGTGTTTCGGTTAGAAAGGTAAGGCTGGTGACAATACAGGCACATGAGACTTAACAACTTCACGTCTCAGGGTCGATAACGAATTGGCGATGCACCCAGGGTTTCAAATGTCCATAGGTCGCAGTGACCACCTAGCATCTGTTAGACCGCCTGCTTGTTTGTCAGCCAATGTAATATAAAAAAAAAACAATGGATGCACTCCGGGAGTGCCGGCAGAAGTGAAAACTTGAACATTAATTTTGTGCATTTTAACCGTCTTACGAATTTTCGATCAGGTCACGTGTCCTGACGCGAGTTTAACATTCAACATTTTATACCCTTCCCAAGAAAAGTGCTCAACGCCGCTAAAGAAGTTTTCACTTCAACAAGGTATGGTGACGACCTCATTCGCTCTTAACTAGAACTTCACCCGTATTATGAAACTCTCTGGGATTCAATTTCAAGGCCCATTACATAATAGATTGATAGTTCGACAGGCAAACAATGTAAGACAACATTCGTAGCGCCTTCAATCTAACACTAAAATAACCAAAAAAAAAGGCCAATCCGAGCAATACACAACCATTGGAACCAAGGGTCAGCTTACTCACAGTCGCACCAGAAATGATAACATTGTAATTTTTAATTCCCTTCAGATTTCTGTAGCCGCATCCCTTTGGTAGTACTTGCTTGAGTTCTGGCGGCTCTGAGCCCTTGGGTATGATGCAGCAAATGTCAATGCTCTCTTCGCATTCAGCATCACCTGATCTGAAAGTTGGAGTAGCAGACTAAAATGGTGGCGTCGATTTCAACCCAGGTTAATTCGTTCGATTCCGAATATTTAGACAGCAGATTGTCTCTTGGGGAAGGACCAAAAATCTTTATCGTACTTATATAATAAATACAAATGTTTGTATGTATAGATCTTTGTTACTCTTTCACGCAAAAACTACTGTACGGATTTAGATGCAATTTGGCACATAGGTAGAGCATATCCTGGATTAACATATAGGGTACTTTTTATCCTAGGACAGCTTGACATCCCTCGGGAACGCGGGTAAAACTGTGGGGGACAGCTAGTCCTTTAAAATCCAGCAGAGACTGCGAGGCGGACGGCAGTATCAATATTAAGTATTTTCTAGCTGACCCGACAGACGTTGTCCGGTCTGAACTATGAACATTGATTTCGAATCTTCCAATTGAATCGACTGTGAAATGTGCACTAAGAAATTATAAATTTATTATTGTATCAATATAATTCCGACCATGCCTCTATTTTAAACGATATTTGCAGCGTGCATTCTGTCAATCGCGCCAACTGTCAAACTACTGACAATAATGTCAAACAGGTTACATTAAAAAAGTTTATAATGTCTAAAGCGCTAGTAAAATCGTGAAGTTTTCTTAAATTTTCTAATTTTTCACGGAACTTTCTTAATTTTTTCATTCATAAGAACCTTCTACTGACAATAACAAACACAACAAATCAAAAATTACCGAAATCTGTCCAGCCGTCTATGCGTGATGCCGTGACCAAGGGAAATAGGGATTCATTTTTATATATATACAGTGCAACCTCAATATAACAAATCGGAGGGGAACAAGTAAATATTCGTTATGTCAAGTAATTCGTTGAACTGAGGTTTGTTATGTTGAGGTTAGGATGGTCCAAAATTCGTTATAAAGAGGTAAAAAAATAGTTTCTTTTTTCTTACATTAATAATCAAAATTAAATGCAGTAAAAACCGTGACAGAAGGTACATATCTTTGTCGGGGGTACATACATTATGTAGGTAATTTATTGTTAATTTCAAAGATTCGCACAACAAAACTCACGAATTAAAGGTAAAGAATCAACAATGTGGTTATACATATGTAGTAGCTTAATCTCAATTTTGTTCATTTTAATTAGAAAAAAACAACAATGATTGGTTTACGAACAAAAGCGTGTCTAAACATGTCGCGACATGAATCACATACTATGAGATTAATAGTCATACATTGGTGACACTACAACTTTATATAAAGGTTTTGGGTTGACAAAATTCGTTAATTAGAGGTATTTATACTTTTTCTTGATTGTTGAAAATTCGTTATAAAGAGGTTGTTCCCAAAAAATGTTCGCAATGTAAAGGTATAATTTATATTGACTCTTATGGACAATTCAAGGGGATTACGAAGAATTTGTTAAATCGAGGAAGTCGTTATATTGAGGTACGTTATATTAAGGTTGCACTGTAGATAGATGAGCTTTAGGTATGATTGCTTGGTTGGTTGTGACGTCGAATGCCGTGGGTTCGAATTCTATATGAGCTTTACCATTCTCCGAAGGAAATCTTGAGGAAGCCATTGCATACCTGATGGCTATATGTTGAAAATCGGACGACAACATTTTTGGTGAGTTGTATTTCAGAGACAAACAAATCTAGGCAACTAGGTAACTAGTAAAATCAGTCTTACCTGATACTAAGTCCGCCCCAGCCAGTAATACTAGCATTGTTTACATCTACTCCGAAATTGTTTGTGTCGCATAGATAGTGCGGGACACACTGACAGACTAGCCAGTCTAGGATATTAGATGATCTGTTTGCTGGCACCTGTAAAAATACACATATATCTTCTCATTTCTTTTGATGTCTTCTCACGTCTTCTCATTTCGTCTCGGTTAGTATTTTAAATGCTGAAGTATGTCTGTGTTTTTACTACTCATCTTAATTCTTCTCATCCGAAACGGCTCGAATGATTTTGATGTTTTTTTGAACTAATGGTTCATTGCTTATCTTTTGGACCTAGGATCCAATAGGTATTAGTAGTTAAGGTATTTTTTAACTTATAGCGCCACCTACCCGGCAAAACGTCTCATGACTCAATTACTCTTCTCATAAAAAAAAACAAAATTTCAAGCCACTATATGGCAAATTTTATTAAAAACTAGCTGACCCGACAGACGTTGTCCTGTTAACTATGAATAATGAATTCGAATCTTCGATTGAATCGGCTGTGAAATTTGCACTAAATTATATAGAAATTACAAATTAATTAATCATTAATAATTATATATATAAAAATGAATCCCTATTTCCCTTGGTCACGGCATCACGCATAAACGGCTGGACCGATTTCGCTAATTCTTTTTTGTTGTTTTGGTTATTGCCAGGAGATGGTTCTTATGAACGAAAAAATAAAGAAATCTGTGCGGAAAATTAGAAAATTGAAGAAAACTTAACCACTTTACTAGCGCCTTTAACATTATAAACTTTTTTAATGTAACGACTGACAGTTAAGTCAGACGCCATTATGGTTACATTAGAAAAGTTAATATTGTCAAAAGCACTAAGGTTACATTACAAAAGTTAATATGGTCATTAAGATTTCTTAAATTTTCCGCGCAACTTTCAATTTTTTCAAGAACCTCCTGACAATAACAAACACAGCAAAAAAATAATTAGCGAAATCGGTCCACCCGTGCATGCGTGATGCCGTGACCAAGGGAAATGGGGATTCATTTTTATATATATAGATATATAGATCATTCAACCGTTTTAGAGCTAAGAAAACAAATGTACTTTCCCATTTACAATATTTGTATATCAAACTACCTCTTCAAGTGACGATTGAGAGCCGAAGAAATTTTTCAAGGCGTTTTTTAACTTTACATCAACTGGTTCCTGGGCTAGCGCCGCGTGTAGCACCAGCGCCAGGACTAGGAGCTCCATTCTGCTGGAACATAGAACATATCATGGGTTTTTGGCGATGCCCCTAGTGTTTCCTTTAAAATAGCGACACTCATAGAATTACCACTAGAAACAAACACAAACTCGCAGTACCGGTAACTCGTCTGACTAAAGAAAAAAATCTTTTAAAGGGCAATGTATACGTTTCTTTAATGAACTATCTAAAGACATACAAGGACTACCCGTGCATAAATTTGAAAAGGTGGTAAAGAATACTTTATATCAAAAAGGGTTTTATAGTATATCTGATTATTTAGAGGATAATCAGTGGCGTAGCTAGGTAACCGTAGGCTTTGGGGCAAAAAATTAAGTAGGGCCCCAACTAAACTATTTAAAATATTTTGTCCTCCAGCCGAAGTTTGGGGGCCCTGGGGTTCTGCCCCGTCTAGCCTTTCAGTAGCTACGGCACTATTTGTAAGTCAGATTTCGAGGGGCCCCCCGAGCTTGGGTGCCCCAGGGCACTGCCCCGTTTAGCCCTCTGTTAGCTACGCCACTGTTTGTAAGTCAGAGTCCGAGGGGCCCCCTGAGCTTGGGGGCCCCGGAGCACTGCCCCGTCTAGCCCTCCGGTAGCTACGCCACTGAGGATAATAAATAACCTTTGGCAATGAATCGCTGTGAAATTATTTTTTTTTATTTTAAAGAAACCATTTAAAGACGAATTATAAGAGCCTGAGAAGGCCTACATGAATAAGCAATGTTACTATTCTATTCTGTTTCAAATGTCTGTAGGCGGTGACCATTTACCATCACACCAATTACATGTTTATTAGTCTACAAAAAAAATCGTTAAATAAGAAATAGGGTTCCTTAAATTTTTCTCAATGCTTAATTTAAAAGGTATTAATGTATGAAATTACTGGCACATGAGCACTGGCGTAGCTACCGGAGGGCTAGACGGGGCAGTGCCCTGGGGCCCCCAAGCTCAGGGGGCCCCTTGGACTCTGACTTACAAACAGTGGCGTAGCTACCGGAGGGCCAGACGGGGCAGTGCCCTGGGTTCCTAAGCTCTGGAGGAGAGGGGGGAACAAACGATTTTAAATAGTTGAGCTGAGGCCCTACTTAATTTTTTGCCCCAGGGCCTTTGGCTATCTAGTGTCTCAGGGTCGACAACGCGGCGATACCCCTGGTGTTGCAGATATCCATAGGTGGTGACCACTTACCATCAGGTGGACTGTCTGCCTGTTTGTCGTTATCTCGGACAAATGGGTTCAATTCCCATCCAGAGCAAATATTTGAGCGTGAATACGTGAGTTTGTTCTGTATCTAGGGTATGGTCTAGACTCTAGAGCAGAGGTTCCCAGTGGTCCGTGGACCACCAGTGGTCTGCAAGAGCTAAAATATGGTCTGCCTAAGATTTAAATCTTTTTTTCGCTGTAAAATCATTCCTCTGTGAATGCAAACTAAACTTTTGAGCTTAACGAATACTTATAATTAAATATCCCGGGATATTCTCTACACACGGCCATCTGATCCCAAACTAAGCAGAGCTTGTGCTATGGAAAACAGATAACTGATATACTACAAATAGCACTTTTTTATTTTTCTAAATACATACATTTATAGATATTTACGCCCAGACACAGAACAAACAGACATGTTCATGCACACAAATGTTTGTCCTGGGTGGGAATCGAACCCGCGACCTTCGACTTGGCAGTAAGGGTCGCTAACCACCAAGCCAATTGACCTTATTCTTTTAGATTGACACTGATTCTTTTTCAAAGTTTATAACTAATAACATTGCAGTCAAGTGGTCTCCGGTCCAAAAAATGTCACGCAGGTTTGGAGGTCAGAATAAGGAAAGGCACTTATTATTTACACGACCATCAGAAATATTTTTCTTGTACAAATTTTAGCTTTATGGCAAACTAGCTGTTCCTCGCCGTTCCACCCGCGTTCTTGGGATAAAAAGTAGCCTATACTCTTTATACCTTAGGCTATATGTGAGTCAAATTACAGGAATGTCAAAGTGTAACAAATATATACTTATAAAGTAACTAGCTGTCCCCCGCGGTTTTACCCGTGTTCCCGTGGGATGTCACATGTATTATACACAAAAACCTTCCTCTCCAATCACTCTATCTATTAAAAAAACCGCATCAAAATCCGTTGCGTAGTTTTAAACATATAGGCATACATAGGGATATAGGGACAGAGAAAGCGACTTTGTTTTATACTATGTAGTGATAATACACTATGTTTTCTGTCTCTTCAGATACAAGTTATCCTAGTTTAAGAGGCAGGGTTGACATTTTTAGGGTTATGTAGCCAAATGGTCAAAAACGGAACCCTTATGGAATCGTCATGTCTGTCTGTCCGTCCGTATGTCACAGCCACTTTTTTCCGAAACTATAAGAACTATACTGTTGACACTTGGTAAGTAGATGTATTCTGTGAACCGCATTAAGATCTTCACATAGAAAGAGACAAAAAACAATAAATTTTGGGGGTTCCCCATACATACAACTGAAACTCATTTTTTTTTTTAATCGAACCCATACGTATGGGTTATCTATAGATAGGTCTTCAAAAATGATGTTGAGGTTTCAGATATCATTTTTTTCTAAACTGCATAGTTAGCGCGAGAAACACTTCCAATAATTTTTTTTATTTTATTTTTTATTTTATTTGTTAGGATATCCAACAGCTTTATATAATTAAACATGCTTAATATAAATTAATACTGAGTCCAGAGCCAATAATAGGATATCACAACACGACTAAGTTAATTAAAAATCATACAGAGCAGACCATGACCTGTAGACTATAAATAGAGTATAAATTGAACGAACAAAAAAAGTATAGATTAGTATGTATTAAGCTTGCTTGGTCTTGTGAAATGTGTGGGTGTGTGTAATGTATGAATGAATATGTATGTATGTAAATATGTATGCATGTACACCTGTACACACATACGTACGTATAACTATCACACCTGTAGGTTTAATAGCTTTTGTAAAATTTTTAACTTAAAAGTATGTTTTGTGCATGAATTATATCAATATCGCTAAATTTCTTATTGTATAGGTTGGTAACACGTGAAACGAATTCATTTTGACCGTAATTAGTGCGGCTTTGAGGAACACAAAAAACTTTGTGGTTAGGTAGACGTGGGCTACGCTTGGGGATATTTGAGGTTTGTGAAAACGCGTACAGAAATCTATCGTGTTACAGCTCACTAACTTACTCCTATGGTTTTGTCTTTAACTCTATATTTTTATAATCTAGGACAATGTTTTATACATCAAAACTTTCCTTGAAAAATATGCAAGCAAATAACGAATATCTCATCTTAATGCGATCAGTAATTTTTGAACAAAATACGCACATACCTCACACAACAAATAGAGAACCTTTTGAAGTCGATCAAAAATAATTCAAACTAATTTTCCGTCCTCAAGTAATACTAAACTTATTTACTTTGAAGTCTATCTAATTAGTCCGTATTGACACCTAAGTTGTTAAAGAAAAAAATACTTTACTGCATTGAAATAAGGTCCAACTATTGATCAAATAGTACATAATAAATAGTAAATTGAATAATACAGATAACCTTTATCACAAAGCCGTAGAGTTAGTATTTAGATGGACTTTAGAAGTAGTAAATTCTTTAGTGCACTGTTCGTCCGGGGAAGTACTACCACCTTACCCATTTCCGCCGTGAAGCAGAGCACTTCCATTACTGTTTCGGTTAGAAAGGTAAGGTGACATTACAGGCACATGAGACTCAACAACTTCACGTCTCGGGGTCCACAATGCGGCGATGCAAAATTGGTAATCTACAAAAAAGTAGAAAATCAGTTATCTGGTTTCCATAGTACAAGCTCTGCTTAGTTTGGGATCAGATGGCCGCGTGTAAAGAATGTCCCGGGATATTTATTTATTTTAAATGTCTATAGGCGGTGACCACTTACCGTCAGGTGGACCAAAACTAACCATCAGGTGGACCAAAATCAAAACTTACCAGGTCTATTGCGGAACTCAAACCACGTTTCAAAACACTATAAATTAACTTAAAAACTATTAAGTCTCACACCTGACACTGCACAAAAAACAGAGTATAAATAATTAATTTCATAAAAAAACGCATTGTGATGCGCATGCGCAGGAGTTAAGCGTGTAATGGCGGAGTTTATCTGTTTTATAATGTATACTTTGTTTTATAAGGTCACAATTCTATTGCGGATTAAACTAAACTAAATTCTATGTTTTAGTGAACGATTTGAATGGATTTCACTAAAAATGGAAAAAGGTTATTTGATAGGCTTATTTTTTTATACCACGTGAGCCGACAAACAAGCAAACGGTCCACTTGATGGTAAGTGGCGACCGCCGCCTATGGACATTTGCAACACCAGAGCATCGCCAATGCGTTGTGGACCCTGAGACGTGAAGTTGTTAAGTATGTGCCTGTAATTTCACCGGCCCCCTTACCTTTCTAACCAAAACACAGTAATACAAGTGCACTACTGCTTCACGGCAGAAATGGGTAAGGTGGTAGTGTCGATTTCCTGTTGAGTTTCCTTGTTTGGGACTTGACAGAGGAGATCCAGTGGAATTAGTTACTAAATATTTGTCTTTGTTTATTCTTAGTTTAGCGAAGTTCAACAGAATTGGCCCCACTTCATTTGTATGAAATCTTTGTTTTACATAATTCTCAGGCTCAGTAATGAAATAGAATTAGAAAAAAATTAAATGAGTTCCGACAATTAAAGTATACTAAATACCTCATTTATAAGTATGTATTTATAAGGTGGTAGTACTTCCCCGGACGAACTCAGAGAGCTTTAATAATAATAAACATTTATTCCAGACCATGTCCATATTTTTGTTAGTAACAATATACTTAGAAACTAATGTTAATTTTAATAAGATACACTACACAACACAGTACATTACACTTTTAATTTACAATATGAAGCCGTAGCCCGTAGCCGCTGATGTGCAAACACACCCAGCACAGTGTTAGTGCCGCCACGAACTTTACTCAATCTAATAAAAAAAAACAATTTACTACAATATACTGGTCCTAATTAATATTATAAAAGTGAAAATTAATTCGTTTGTTTATTTATTTATTTGTTTTTTATGTGTTAATCCATCTAAAGGTTCGTTCACACTAACAGGCTCGGAAAGCATCGGCCGGCGCTGTACTTTTCACACAGACCAGCGGGAGCTATACGCTTGGAACCGCAGCCGACAGTGCGGAAGAGTACGACCTCAAAAGCAGCCGGCTCCTCTTATCCAGTGGTGTAGGTAACCAAGGGCCCGGGGGTAAAAAATTGAGTAGGGCCCCAACTAAACTATTTAAAATCGCCCCCAGCCGAAGCTTAGGGGCCCCGGGGCACTGCCCCGTCTAGCCCTCCGATAGCTAAGCCGCTGTTTGTAAGTCAGAGTTCGAGGGGCCCCCTGAGCTTGGGGGCCCAGGGGCATAGCTCCGTCTAGCTGCCGGGAGCTACGCCGCTGTTTGTGAGTGAGAGTTCGAGGGGGCCCCCTGAGCTTGGGGGCCCAGGGGCACTGCCCCGTCTAGCCCTCCGGTAGCTACGCCGCTGTTTGTAAGTCAGAGTTCGAGGGGCCCCCTGAGCTTAGGGGCCCTAGGGCACTGCTCCGTCTAGACCTCCGGTAGCTACGCCACTGCTCTTATCACCATATTCACACTAAGCGCGAGAGGTTTACTCTAGCATTGAAATGAAATGAAATATTTATTCAAATAGGCCTTTACAGGCAAATATGAATGGTCAGACTCTAACACCGGTTCGGAAGGTTGCTTTTACTGAGAAGAGCCGGCAATAAACTCAGCAATTACTCTTTTCAAAATAAGATTTTGTACATAAAGATGTGTCCTGCTGGAGCGAGCGCTACATCCATTCTCAATAATAAAAAAAGTGTGGAAAATTAAACCTTATTACAATGATTCAAAACTCTGTTATAAACGTTATCTAAAATCTGCTGTCCTCTGATCACGTAGCCTGTAACCCGGAGATACGGTTTCCTCATGATTTTATCCTTCAGCGAAACCTCAAGCTCGTCGTAGGATTCGAACCCACTACCCAAGTCACCGCATTCGACGTCACTACCCACTGAAGTATATATTATATAGTTAGTATTAGTATTTACAATATTTAGTTATTCTGTTTAGACCTAAGGCCAGTTATGAAGGTCAAAGTTACTAAAGCTGCCACCTGTTGGGAAGTCAGCCTTCAACTGAAGAACCGGCAAAAACTCAAGCAAGATTTAATCTACACTAATATTATAGAGTGGAAAGAATTTTTTGTATTTTTGTTAGCAGTGGCTCGGAAACTACTTGACCGATTGGAAAAATTCTTTCACTGTTGGGAAGCTACACAATCTCCGGTGAACATAGGCTATATTAAATTTTCAAAAACGTTAGGCATCCATACTAAAACTCCAATAATGTAATCCAACGTGTGAAACTTTCTTACATCGCGTGCGCTGCGTAAACAGTTAATATATTAAACTATATATATATAGATATATATATTTTAGTAGTAGTAGAGCTCTTAGTGCAGAGTTCGTCCGGGGAAGTACTACCACCTTACCCATTTCCGCCGTGAAGTATTACTGTGTTTCAGTTAGAAAGGTAAGGGGGCCGGTGAAATTACAGGCACATGAGACTTAACAACTTCACGTCTCAGGGTCGACAACGCATTGGCGATGCTCCTAGTGTTGCAAATGTCCATAGGCGGCGGTGACCACTTACCATCAGGTGGATACCGTCTGCTTGTTTGTCGGCCCAAGTGGCATAAAAAAAAAAAAAAAAAAATACACAGCTTTTATTTTATTTATTTATTATTTTATTTATTTACAGCTCCCTTTTTATCCCGGGAAAATGTAACATCTCCTGGGAACGCGGGTGAAACCGCGGGGAGCGGCTAGTAATTAATAAATAAATATTGAGGACATTCTTCACACCTGATCCCAAATTAAGCAGAGTGTACTGCTTGTACTATGGCTACCAGGTAACTGATATACGACAGGCCAGTTGGCTTGGTGCTTAGCGCTCTGACTGCCAAACCGAAGGTCGCGGGTTCGATTCCCATCCAGGACAAACATTTGTGTGCATGAAAATGTCTGTTTGTTCTGTGTCTAGGTGTAAATATCTATATAAGTATGTATTTAGAAAAAAAAAATATTTTATACTACATATACTTCTACTATTTATCAATTTATTTATTTATTTAGAATACACAATACAAATTACAACACATAATAAGTAATAACACATATAGAGCTGGGTTGTAACTCAAAACATATGTATACAGAAAACAAAACTACTAATGAATACCAAGACAAATGCGATGAAAGTGCAGGTGAGCTCCCAAATGACAATATACTCGTAGATAAATATCTTATTATTTAGAAACTATAAATAAAGTTGTTATATGTGTATATATGTCTATGACTTCAAAATCAATGCCAAGATTTCATTCAAGTCGATTATAGCGATACATTATCATAAGTTACGAAACTAGAGTAAAAAACAACGGAAAAAAACAAAAAAATAAAAAAAAATACGTTTATTAAACCAATACATATTACAGATAATCTAAAAGAAAAACAAATAAAGAAAGGAGTTACATAAATGACAGAACTTTTTAAAGAAATACCACAGATAACAAATGGTTTTCTACTCGGTGTCAAGGCCATACGACACTTTCTATCCAGGATACGTAAGGCGCAACCCTGGTGTAGACTTCAGGAGTCTCTGCATCACCACAATTCTTTCCAAAAGACGCCACACCAAGTATGGTGTACATGCAATACATTTTCTTACTTCTCACCTGAATGGGACCGCCGCCGTTTGCCTGGAAATAAAAAAAACAACAGGTTACACTCCGGGAGTGCCGGCAAAATGAAAACTTGAGCATTAACGTTGTGCATTTTTACCGTCTTACGAATTTTCGATCGGGTCACGTGTCCTGACGCCAGTTTAACATTTTATACCCATCCCAAGAAAAGTGCTCAACGCCGCTAAAGCAGTTTTCACTTCAAATCATGTAAAGCACACGATTGAAGTGAAACTTTAGTATTACAGGGAAACATTTTAATTATTCATCAATCAATTTTGAATATTTTTTATTTATGACAAGATCGCGATTAACCTCAATCTCCTGATGGTAAGTGAAGATAAGGCCAAAGATGAAGCTCGCTGTCCCGTTAGTAGCCTATTCACTCTTTTCTTGAAGAGCCCCAAGTTGTAAGTATCTGGGAACACAGACGAGGGGAGAGAATTCCAATCTTTAGCTGTAGATTGTGTTTATCATTCATTTTTCGTCACACAAAAAGGTTGCGGAACAGAATTTCTAAGGCCATAAAGGTCACTTCAAAAAAATATGTAATGCCCCCGTTCAGTACCTCTACCATGAGTTGCTATCGAAACTTACTTTAGTCACTAGCGAGTAAACTACTATCGATACAGTATTTCTCGATAGCAACTGTCAAATTTGTGACTCGTGGTACCGAATTTCTATAGCAAAGGCTAAAAAACGTTACTCGCTAGTGTTTACATTTCGATAGGTTTTTTACCTGTCGACTCGTACTATCGATTTTAGTTCTTTAGGTGACCGCTAGTGGCGCTGTACACATTTGCCATAGAAATGTTTTACGCCGTCGCTAGCGAGTACGTACGTTAAAAACTCATGGTAAAGGCACAGTTCAATAAATTAGTGATAAACACGATTTACAGCTAAAGATTAGAATTCTCTCCCCTCGTCTTTATTCCCTGTAACTTACAACTTGGGGCTCTTTAAGAAAAGAGTGAATAGGCTACTAACGGGAAAGCGAGCTCCTACTTCGGCCTCATCTTCACTTACGATCAGGTCTGAGGTTAATCGCAAACCAGTCATAAAAAAAATGCACATAACTGATCGCTAAAACTCTACAATGCCTCATATAGGTGTCTCACATGTATCATTTCACCACTTTTCTTTTGTTTTCTTTCCCCTACTTCAGCCCCACTCTATAATCTATTGCACATAGGAAGAGTCGTGACAGATGAAAGTTTACCCATATCTTGTGAAATAGCACTTGATTACTCAGAGATACTACATTAAACGCTTCACGAGACCTTGCTCTGTTACGGTATCCCCTTATTATGTCGAAATAAACATAAACCATTGAGAAATCTTATAAAACACCATGTGTCAGCCAACTCATCCTATTTGAAATGTACTATAGTAAAAGTGAGGGAGAAATAGCAACATAGTCTGTCTCACCTGACAGGTTTTTCCGATGGAACTGCTCTTATCACCGAAGCAGACCTGGGTTGTCGTGTTTATACCCTGTTTTAAATGTCTCCTAGGATTAGAGTATGCTGTAGTGCACTCTTCATCACTGTACCTTTGGAAGTTGGTCTGAAATCAAAGAAAACACGAATATCGTCTCGAAATAATCCTACTACAATTATAAATACGAAAATTTGTATGGATCTATGTGAAAATGTTACATCCCTCGGGAACGCGGGTGAAACCGCGGGGGACAGCTGGTATATAATAATAATATATAATAATAATTATTATATTATATTTAATATCCTGTGACATTCTTAACACACGGCCACCAGCCCATGTATTTAGCTAATACAAACTTTGTCGGCGAGCCGCTTCACGGAGGCCGCGACGAATCATCCTCGAATTAGTGTCATTTTCCTTACAGAATCGAGCCCCTGATCCACAACCAAATAGAGCTTGTACTATGGAAACTAGATAACTGACATGGCCGTGTGTAAAGAATGTCCCGGGGTATTTATTATTTTCTACCTGTCCCCCGCGGTTTCACCCGCGTTCTCGAGGGATGTAACATTTTCCCAGCACAAAAAGTATCCTATGTTAACTTCTAATACCTCCAAGAATATGTGTACAAAGTTTCATGATGATTGGTTAAGTAGTCGCGTGAAATCGTAACAAACAAACTTACAGTCACATTTATAATATTAGTACAATACTTATAAGTGCTGCTGAACAAAATGAGCTTCGTGAAGAAATCAATCGCAAAAACCGTTACCTAAGTACCCTTCCAGGCTGTACATACTTACTTATCATCTCCAGCCACATCACACTAGACAAAAGATCTTACCATTTGGATAACACCTCCTGGTTTCTCAATCAAACTCCTCAAGTTCCAGCCAGTGAACACTCCTATATGGTCATCTACCTGGTCCCCAACGTGCAGGCATGCCGGGACCACTGACTGGCTCAGTTGAACACTGGAATGTGATGAACTTAATCACAGAAGCGCAGTATACACATAAAAAAATGCACCCTAATCTATATGTATATTTAAAAATGAATCCCTATTTCCCTTGATCACGACATCACGCATGGACGGCTGGACCGAATTCGCTAATTCTTTTTTTGTTCTCTTTGTTATTGTCAGGGGAAGGTTCTTATGAATGAAAAAATTAAGAAATTGCGTGAATAATAAGAAAATTTAAGAAAACATAACGACCATATTAACTTTTCTAATGTAACCTTACCGCTTTTGACAATATAAACTCTTATAATGTAGTTTGACATAAATGTCAGTCGTTTGACAATATCGTTTAAAACAGAGGCATGGGTCGGAATTATATTGGTAAATAATTAATTTATAATTTCTTAGTGCACATTTCACGGTTGATTCAATCGGAAGAATCAAATCCAATTCATAGTTAAGACAGGACAACGTCTGTCGGGTCAGCTAGTATAATATAGACAAAAATACTTTATACCTATTTCCTATGAACTTGATGACCAGGCCATTGGCTCGCGTCTCTTATCGTTGACCGATTGATTTCATATTAATATAAAGCCAAATTTTATGTCTCTTTCGAGTCTTTTTGTCTTTTTTGGTATTCTAGAATTGTCTGTCTACTTAGAGTGGTAACAAAGTAACGTTGTGAAGTTTTTGTCCGACGGTCGGCGAGGCAATACGTCTGCGGTAGTGCGTCGACTCAGTGACGGCGGGTCTAATACGTCCTGAAGATGCTTCGAAGCGAAACAAGTGGCGATTTCCTGTTGAGTCTCCTTGTTAGGGACTTGACAGAGAAGGAGTTCCAGCGGAATTAGTTACTAGATATTTGTTGTTTGTACTTCCTTAGTATAAAAAACAAAGTACATAGATTTACTTACGGTTTTTCGGTCTTGTACAAAGCGATGTCATTGTACTTGACTGGAGGTTTATAAGAAGGGTGTTGTATGAGTTGTACCAATTTGTAAAGGTTGGACTCGTTGATCTCCTCGGTTTTGTGGACCCCCAAAGCGGCAATATTGAGTGATTCTCTGTAAACAAATAACAGACGCTTATTTTTGAAGGTTCACTTGTTTATGGTAGTTTGACACGCTCGCCGCGCGGCCACTCTATCCGAGCTAAGCGTCAGACGTCAGATACAGTAGCGTTACACGATACAATATATATACAGGCGTGCGCCGCAGCTGCCAGTCTGTATTTTTAACGCTTATACTACCGGCACGCTATGATGGCCGTTTTGACTTTTCAGATTGTCATAGGAAAAGAAATTGTATTGCTTTGGAATAAGGTTGATTTCCATCATCATACAATTTGCTGTTGGTTCACCTTATGTCCAAAGGAATAAAGGTTATTTTTCTTTGTCATTGTTAAACGTCAAAACGGCCATCATAGCGTGCCGCAAGCTTACTTCCTTCGCTTTATACTATAAAACTTGGCTTCTTTCTCGCGTCCTTAGACAGTATGTTTTTTTTTAATAATCGTATTTTTCAGGACATCTACCTTAGATGGGCTTGTAGAAAAGTTGTGATGCAATAAAGCGCCATCTATTGGTGTGTCGCTAAATTAAAAATAACTACAACTTCATGCTACTAGATGGCGCTAAAACGCACCGTGTTGAAACTTTTTTGTTTTATAAAAACGTAGCTATCTAGTATTTACACTGTTTTTTAGAGCTGCGATGTTGGTGATAGACGTGTTTATATTGTAATACGTGAGGCCAGTACTGTCCAGACAAAGGCCCACGGACCTCATGACGTCCGCGGCTTGTTTACATGCGGCCCGCGACGCATATTATAATCAGAAAATAGTTTGGACAATAGCAGACATGTCGGTGAAGCAAGAAAAAATTTTGTGACTGAGTATAAGAAAAAACGTGAAGTAAGTACAGACAATGAACAATGTTTGGCTGCTTCTTATGGAGTTTGTTATTAGCCAAAGTTAAAAAAACATTTATATATTTTTTTCTGCGTCCCTCCAGCTTTTGTAGTAATTTTTATGAGCCCGCGAAGGCATGTAGTTCGGACAGCCCTGTTCTAGGGTACCTAATATCTAGTAAAAAAATCTGGAGCAACTTACGGTTCTCTCGGCTTGCAATGCCCGGCTACCAGGATAAACCGGTCACTGATCAGAGCCCCGTTACAGTACCATGTAAGTTTTGGAAGTTCACCACTTCCTACTAGGGCCTGTAAATAAATAAATATCCTGGGACATTCTTTACACACGGCCATCTGATCCCAAACTAAGCAGAGCTTGTACTATGGGAACCAGATAACTGATATACTACATATACTACTTATTTTCTAAATACATACTTATATAGATATTTACACCCGGACACAGGACAAACAGACATGTTCACGGACACAAATGTTTATCCTGGGTGGGAATCGAACCCGCGACCTTTGATTTGGCAGTCAAAATCGCTAACCAACAAGCTAACTGACCTGTCAATCTAAAATATAAAATATAGCTGTCCCCCGCGGTTTTTCCCGCGTTCCCGAGGTATATCATTTTTTCCAGGAAAAATATATACCTATATATTATTCCAGGATATGCTCTATCTATGTGCCAAGTTTCATCACAAATCTTTCATCTTTATAATAATAATACTATTACACTTTGGGTTACATTATTGGACTTTTAGTAAGCATCCCTAATTTTTTTTTTAAATATAATAGCCTATAGCCTTCCTCGATAAATGCACTATCCAACACTGAAATAATTTTTTAAACCAAACCAGCGGTTCCTGAGATTAGCGCGTTCAAACAAACAAACTCTTCAGCTTTATAATATTAGTATAGATAATGCGGCATTAAAAAATACATACAACCCTAAATTTTCACCTTTCGATCACCAACCCTGTTTTTTAATCGCGATTTTGATATGATCCGCAATTTTCATGTATAGTTTATAATAATGTAAATATGGCAAAACAACGTTTGCCGGGTCAGCTAGTCGAATATTACTACATAGTTTAAAACAAAGTCGCTTTCTCTGTCCCTATATCCCTATGTATGCTTAAATCTTTAAAACTACACAACGGATTTTGATGCGGTTTTTTTAATAGATAGAGTGATTGAAGAGGAAGGTTTATATGTATAATACATGCATAATATAGTAGAGAAAAGGCGAGAATTTAAATGAATTGCAATTATTTTGACTGAGCGTGTTAGTCAGTTTATCCGAAAGAGGGTAGAGTAGACATTACAGTCCTCCGGAATGCGGGTGAAACCGTGGGGGGCAGCTAGTATAATATAAAATACGATATAGATTAGTACCATATGTGGAAACTCGTTAGGGTATGCTTCATCTCTAATAATAAGGTCATCAACATTGTGTCCACACTTGTTGGCCCTCTTGGGTCCATCCTCACAGGGGAATATCAATTGTTCTTGGTACTCCACGCATTCTGAAATAAAAAAACAATTATAGGAAGAGACTGGATAGCTTGAGTTCAATTAATTGAAAAGAATATAATAATTAAAAAGTATTTTATGATATATATTATCTCATTATTTATAATAATAATAACAAAACCTTTTATTCTGAAACCAGACAATTACACGAACAGTAATGGTTAAAACAAAAATCACAAAATGTCTCGAATTGCGGTGTGCCTCATGGCCTCCACTAACAATTTCCATTGTCGTCGTTCGCGAGGTACCCTCCTTCAGTTTGGACCTGCTTTCAGCTTTATATCGCCCTCCCAAGGGGTGTGCTGCCTTCCCCGATGTCTTTTTCCGTCGCTTGGAATACCACTCTGTCACTGCCTTGCTCCATTTGCCTTTAGTGTCTCCCATCATATGGCCTGTCCACCTCCACTTTTGTTGGTCCATTTTTGTTAGAACAACGGTCAGTTTACGTCTGATTATTTAGAGGATGGTAAAGAATTGCTCGGCTGACAAGCTGTCTATTTTTATTGCGAAATGATTTGAAAATTTAAAAAAAAACATGTAAAGAAGATTTATAAGAGCCTGTGAAGGCCTGCATGAATAAACAATATCTCATTTCGGTTCGAGAAATAACAATTTTTATCCTCAAAACAAACTTGTATAGATATTTACACCTAGACCAAGTTAGTTATGCAGGGCTTCGTCCGCACTTAGCCTCTTGAATGGGCCATTGTGCATCAGCCTCTTACTCCAGCCATCCCAGGTTGTCCCAGAAAGCTAGCAACCTTTTCAGATGGCTGCAGGCTCCCGGGAACGATCGTGGGGATTGTGAGTATCTGTGCCCGTTGATCTGCCACACTGGAGCACTCTATAAGCACGTGTTGTGGCGTTTCTTCTGCCTCCATGCACCCTCTGCATAGAGGGCTGTCCGTCACACCTATGGTACATAGGTGTTTGTTTAAGGGATAGTCGCCGGTTAATATGCCAATGACCTTGCGAATCTTGTTCCTTGTTAGTCTGGTGAGGTTGCGGGTGATTCCGTTTGAGGCCATCGGAACTGCATTTTTTGTTTGCCTAAATCCTTCACTGTTTTTCCATTCTGATAGATGGGTTTCTACAAAAGAGACATGTTCATGCACACAAATTTGTGTCCTGTATGGAAAACCACCAAGCCAGGGTCTGGTTAAAGTCGAATGTAGTCCAGGAAGTCCATACTTACTGTCCCAAGCCTTCTGTCCTGTCTTCGGAGACGTGAAGGTCTCTGAGATGGGCTCACAGGCTTGATTACCCGCCGCTCTCTTCAATCTGTCGGGACCATCTTGAGTGGGGTCTCCTGGGAAAAAGAGAAAAGAAGTTGAGACTCTATCGGCCTCTCTTGCCATAACTTTGTTCCTTGATTAGGCTCTACTCGACTCCATCTTTACTCGACTCTATCTTTGCAAGGTATATTTTTTTTTATACCACAAGGGCCATTAAACAAGCGGACGGTCCACCTGATGGTAAGTGGTCACCGCCGCCTATGGACATTTGCAACACTAGCATCGCCGCGTTGTCGACCCTGAGACGTGAAGTTGTTAAGTCTCATGTGCCTGTAATGTCACCGGCCTTACCTTTCTAACCGAAACAGTAATACAAGTGCTCTGCTTCGCGACGGAAATGGGTAAGGTGGTAGTACTTCCCTGGACGAACGCTGCACTAAGAGCTTTATTACTAATAGCTGTCCCCCGCGGCTTTACCCGTGTTCCCGTGGGATGTCACATGTATTATACATAAAAACCTTCCTCTTCAATCAATCTATCTATTAAAAAACCGCATCAAAATCCGTTGCGTAGTTTTAAAGATTTAAGCATACATAGGGATATAGGGACAGAGAAAGCGACTTTGTTTTTTGTACTATGTAGCGATTATGAATAATAATCTAAAAGTCCGCAATAGGAATTAATAAGAAGAAATGGTTTCTCGTTCTGAAGTCGCCAACCGGATTGTAAAAGCTAGTTTTGATCACAAAAAACTGCTTAAGGATAAAAAACATAGTTATCTGAAGTTTTTGCCGGTGGATATCTGAATAAATTATAGCATCTAAATCGTATAAACAAAATCTGTTTATGCGTTTAATTTTAGATTTTTTAGGGTTCTATACCTCAAAAAGAACAGAACCTTTATAAGATCACTTTGATGTCCGTCTTCCAGTCTGTCAAGCCCGTCAGGAATGCATGAAGGTATCAAGCTGAAATTCATATCAAATACTCAAGTCTATTGTCCCTTGGAGTTGAGCTGCTTTACTGACAAACATCTGTATTGTAATATTTTAACACTTATTAGCTTCATTTGTAACAATGCAATAAAATCTCCTAAATCTGAACGCATTGCGTTACCCCTGGTGTTGGAAATGTCCATATAGTGACCACTTACCATCAGGTGGACCGTTTACTTATTTATCGGTCTTCACAAGCTGTTTTGTTTGTGCGTATGAATACCTCAGTATCTTATGTAGAGTCTGACTCTAATACCGGTTTGGAAGGTTGCTTTTATAAGGAAGAGCCGGCAATAAACACAGCAAATACTTGTTTAAAAACAAAGCCTTGATTCTTTACATTAAATTTATTCTACATATTTATTATATTAAACATCCCTACATAGTATAAAACAAAGTCGCTTTCTCTGTCCCTATATCCCTATGTATGCTTAAAACTTTAAAACTACGCAACGTCTTTACATGCGGTTTTTTTTAATAGTTAGAGTGATTGAAGAGGAAGGTTTTTATGTAAAATACATGTGACATCCCACGGGAACGCGGGTAAAACCGCGGGGGACAGCTAGTTATCTATATATATAAAAGGAGAAGCTGACTGACTGACATATCAACGCAGGGCCTAAACTATAAGGGTTAGAAACTTGAAATTTTGCACAGGGGTTCCTTTTACAACGTAAAGGAGCATTAACAAAGGATTTTTGAAAATTCTCTCCTTAAGGGAGTGAATTTCTATGGAACAATGTGATTTCTTCAAACTTGGCATTTATATCCTTTTAAAGTATGTCATTAAACACGTGTTTTATAGTTTTTTTTGTGTTCTACCCCTAATATGATAAAAGTGGGTTGCAAAATAATTTTCATCAGATATATTATACTAGCTGCCCGGACAGACGTAGTTCTGTCGAAATAAGTCCATACAAAAATGCAGGAATTCGCTCGCAGCGCCACCTACCGGGTCCGGGACCGGGATTGTGAATCTAAACCATCCAGGGCGCCACCCAGACGAATACAAAAAAAATCATTCAAATCGGTCCAGCCGTTTAGGAGGAGTTCACTGTCAACACACGTAGAGAAGAATTATATATATAAAGATAGCTAGAATAATGGATAAGCAAAATAGGGTTCCTTTGACGCACCATCACCTCAGAACTACTGAACATATCGGGACGGGACTGCTACCATTCGACGCGGAATTTTCCCTAGATGGTTATAAGCTATATATGGTATCGCTAAAAGCTGGTGAAGCTGCGGGGGACGGCTAGTACTATGTGAATGCAAAAGTTTGGTTAGAGGGATGCTTTTTTCTGAATCACGCTAGAACGGCTGAACAGATCTGAATGAAATTTGGCACAGAGATAGATCATAGTCTGGAATAGTCTAGAGAATATGTTACGATTTTAGGAAACGCGGGCGAAACCGCGGGGGACAGCTATTGATATAATGAAATTATCAGTGATGTGTAACGGTGTCATAGAAAAGTCGTCTCTATTCCTACTGGGATACGGTGCATCTATTGATGCAATGGTAAATTGTATGCTAATGTAGATAAACCTTATTATAACCCAATAGAGTTCATTTTTCAATAACACTTAAGCTGTCAAAAAGGCATAGAAAATTATGAAAAGTTTAATTCAAGTACTTACCTAAGAAAGAAGCACTTACAAAGTAAATGCAAAACAATACTAAAAACCTTTGCATTGCAAAAAGAATCTTAAGGAACACGACTTAAAGTCCACTTTACTATTGCTTTTTTTTATTATTTTATTTAAATTTATTAAAAGTGTTCAATACACGATAGTTCTCGTCTGTATGTTTCCATCTACTGCCAATAATGCATTAACAAGGGGCTATAAGTAAAGAGAGTAACACCCAATGTATATTAATATAGATACCTCATTCAGCAAACATCACGGCTCGCAAGAACAGTGCTAATACTCGATAGCTACTTATACGCGCACAAGAATTACCCGTGCATACATTTAAAAAGGTTAAGAATACGTTATATCAAAAGGGATTTTATAGTATACCTGATTATTTAGAACAGGTATGGAAACCTTTGACATGTTGAGGGCCAAACTTTAGAGTGCAAATACTTTCGCGGGCCGCGTTTAAAAGTATTTAGTGCATTTACTACTGCAGTACTTGAGTAGTGAGTATATTTACCTAACGTAATATTTTTTTATTGGGTTTTTTCAAAATGTCTCGCGGGCCGGATCATATCTTACAGCGGGCCGGATCCTGCCCGCGGGCTGGTTGTTGCCCATATATGATTTAGAAGATAATAATCTATGGCTATAAATTGGTCGCCTGACAAGGTACCCATTTAACAGGCCACTTGGCTTGGTGGTTAACGCTCTGACTGCCAAAACGAAGGTCGCGGGTTCGATTCCCACCCAGGACAAACATTTGTGTGCATGAACATGTCTGTTTGTTCTGTGTCTGGGTGTAAATATCTATATAAGTATGTATTTAGAAAAAAAAAAGTAGTATATGTAGTATATCAGTTATCTGGTTTCCATAGTACAAGCTCTGCTTAGTTTGGGATCAGATGGCCGTGTGTAAAGAATGTCCCAGGATATTTATTTATTATTATTTATTTTAAGTATTTTTATTGTGAAATTATTTATTTTTAAAATCATTGTTTGTAAGATTTAAAAAAAAACATGTAAAGATGGTTTACAAGAGCCTTTGAAGGCCTACATGATTAATAATATTTATTTTCTATTCAAAGAAAAGGAAAAAGTAAATGCAAATTACAGTGTACCTGTTAGAGAGAAATTGAGTGCTGCATGCGCGGCGCGAGCTCGCGACAGGGGTTGGTGCGCGACTAAATGGAATTAGGTAAATTACCAACATTTTCTACTGCCATTTCTGAGCGCGGACAACGCATCTATAGTTTAGTATATTATTGTTAACACCTAAAAGATTAATTGTTTTTTTATAAGAACAAGTATTTTAATGTATTTTTAATAATAATATGAATTGGTTCTAACTATCAACGATGGCTGTTTTGTCAAAGAATAATGTATTCTATTACTACATAATAAGTGCCATTTACAATAACATACAGCTAGCAATTGGATCGAAGAAGCACCTTATTTAAAAACGGAATAAAACTCATTTTCCAATGACATCTATAAACGTCAAATATGTCATCAAAGCGTAATGATCAAGTTAATATTTTCTATTAATAACAATTTCAAACAAATGAAATAATTCTTTGAACATGGCTATCAGGGGGTCGATTCTGTAAGGAAAATGACACTAACTCGAGGATGTTTAATCGCGGTTTCTATACTCTGTCCCTATCGCTTACTACGCTAATACTACTAATCACGTAAGAGGTAAGCTCTCGGAGCCTCCGTGAAGGGACTCGCCGACGAAGTTTGTATTAGCTGAATAAGGGGCCTGCTTCCACATGAGAATACGACAGCCTCGCAGAGTGTACCTCTCACGTAGAGCTGCCATCACCTAAATTGCCAATGCCGGACAAAAACTTAAAAATCCCCGGACATTTAGGTGAAATTGGATTTTTTCCCGGAGACGCCTAAAAAATATTTTCACAACCTATAGTTTACATTTTAATTGGATACGGTTCACGATTACATTTTTAACTGCTTATCTACTAACAAATTGACATTAAAATGACTCTTTATAAAAGCCCCACCCGGACACGCCCCGAACACCCCTCTAAACAAGGACAAATCCGGGCTAACTCGGACGGGGAGACAGAGCATAGAAGCCGCTGTTTAAACTTCTTGGTAATAATAATAAATATCCCGGGACATTCTTTACACACGACCATCTGGTCCAAACTAAACAGAGCTTGTACTATGGAAACCAGATAACTGATATACTACATATACTATCTAAATGAATACTTATATACATCTAGACACAGAACAAACAGACATGTAAATGCACACAAATGTTTGTCCTGGGTGGGAATAAACTTGCGATCTGCGTCTTGGCAGTCAGGGTTGGTAACCACCAAGCCAACTGGCCCGTCAATTAGTGTTATTTGGGTTATGGGGTATCAATTAAATTTCCTCTCTCCCTATAGTGAGATTACATGAGATTTTGTGAGATTTCGTGAGATTTCATGAGTTTTCGTGAGATTTTGCTCGACCCCGCCCCCCCCTAATCTCACGTGAGATCTGTTACTGCTCATTTGTGCCGTTCACATAACCGAGCAGGGTAAATATGTGATACTGATTTTGTACGGAGGTATTAGAAATAACATAGGATACTTTTTGTGCCGGGAAAATGTTACATCCCTTAACACGGGTGAAACCGCGGAGAACAGCTAGTATTTTTATAAATGATTTAGCCATATAATTGTAGATTTTTTATCGTAGTTTTACATAGATTCTTGCGAATAAAAAATCACGTGATATTTACTGAGACTCCCCTCTCTCTACGTGAGATTAGATGATGTTCGGAACGAAAAAGCCTAACGTTATTATTGAACGCTTACTGAATTACACCGCTGCCCCCTTATTCAGCTAATACAAACTTCGTCGGCGAGCCGCTTCACGGAGGCCTCGGAGAGCTTACCTCTCACGTGATTAGTATTAGCGTAGTAAGAGACAGAACACGGAGGCCGCGATGAAACATCCTCGAGTTAGTGACATTTTCCTAACAGAATCGAGACGCTGATTCCAAACTAAGCAGTGAGCTTGTTTTGAACAAAAAACTTTTTTCTGTTGTGTCAGTGCGGTGTCATTGGAAAATAGTCTTTAAGGAAAGATTGTTATCTTTTAGTCACATGGACTTCCCCACTTTGTTTCATTTATTTACTAGCTGTCCCCCGCGGTTTTACCCGCGTTCCCGAGGGATATCACATTTTCCCGGGATAAAAAGTCGCCTATATATTATTCCAGGATATGCTCTATCTATGTGCCAAGTTTCATCCGTATCCGTTTAGTAGTTGTTGCGTGAATGAGTAACAAACATACTTACATACAAATCTTTCCTCTTTATAATATTAGTATAGATATAGATTTATTGGTAACAGGAAACTAACAACATGTTCTGTTCACTATATACCTTTCATCCAGATAGGTCTAACCGTTCTTGAGTTATTAAAAGAGCATACAGACAGACAAGAATTTAAAAAATAATACAATTGGCGTCAAAATTAAAATATATAGTTACATAACTACCCGTAAAGCCGAACGGAGGTTAAATAGGGCCTTATAACGAGTCCATTCACAATATTTAAGAACCGTAGTAACGCTGTATAACATGCCCCAAAAAAATAAAAAAAACTGATTTTTAAGAATGAAAAATAGAAAAACTATTAAAGCAGACAATTATTTGGTAAAATAGGTACGTAGGCCTTTCTGTTTAATAATCTGGTTCCCTGACATGACAGCTTACTAGGGTTGTTGGCTTTGATAAATTAATTAATTATATTCTTACGGGGTATTTTGTAACAGGTTGCATACAGATGTAATATATATATTTATGTAAGGTATTACAGATATAAAGTATTGTAATTTCTATGAATTTGTGGCGACATCTATGAACGAGTAGAAACACGCGAGAATCCTACATCGCACTATCAAGATTCAGGATTTTACATATATACAAGCATCCAACATCAACAGTTGGACCGTGGTCCCCAGGCATGATCACCTAGCCTGGCGGAAGATCTTCCCTTTTAAATGGAGGAGTCACATACCTCGCTCCTCCATACATTCTTTAAAACGAGGAAATCATTACAAAGTTCGTTATACTAATAGGTTGGGGAAAAAGTTCCTTCGCATTTTTTTAGAAAATTTAAAACATTTTTGACATAGTTTATTTACATTTAACTAAAGTATGTAGGTACCATTTTGTTCGATAACTTTTTGCCATCTTGTAGGTAGGGACATAATCCCATTGCTATAGAAATTTTGGGACTTCTGATCAAAATACTACGACAAGTGGTTTTGACAGTCCTCTCATGATGTTAACCTGACACTGCCTAAAGAATTCTGAAGAGACCGAAACAGGTGGAAATCTGAAGGTGGAAGGTCAGGACTATACGGCGGATGCATTAATACCTCCCAGCCAAACTCTCTTAATTTTTGCTGAGTGGCTAAAGATGTGTGAGGTCTAGCGTTATCATGATGAAAAACCACACCCCTTCTGTTGATTAATTCCGGCCGCTTTCTCTCAACTTCTTGCTTTAATCTCATCAGTTGTTCGCAGTAGAGTTCAGAATCGATGGTCCTGCCTGGTGGTAACAGCTCATAATGAATAATGCCCTTCCAATCCCACCACACACACAGCATCACCTTGTTGCGAGTTAACCCGGGTTTCGCCACAGTCTGTGAAGCCTGACCGGCCTTTGACCACGACCTTTTTCGCACGTTCTTGTCGTACGTGATCCACTTTTCATCACCAGTTATCATCTTCTTCAAAAATGGTTCGGTTTCATGACGTCGTAATAAAGAATCACAAATGAGTACACGGTTCATTAGTTTTCTTTCAGTGAGCTCGTCAGGTACCCAAATATCTAGCTTTCTTGTGTACCCAGTTTTTTCAAATGAGCCAAAACTGTTTTATGGTCAATTCCCAGTTCTTCAGCTACGTCGTAACTACTGATATGCCGATCTAGCTCCACTTTTTCAAAAATGGCATCCATTTTATCCGTAATGGGGCGACCAGAGCGACGTGCATCTTTGACATCAAAATTTCCGGATTGAAAACGCTTAAACCAAATTTGTGCTACTCTCACAGACACTGCACTAGGTCCATAAACATAGCAATTTTTTTTCGCGGCTTGCGTTGCATTTTTACCTTTTTTGTAGTAAAATTTTAAAATGAATCGAATTTCTTCATTAGATTCACTCATCTTGGCGGTACGAAAAACAAATGCAAATCACACATTTTCCTAATTTGAATTTGGAATTATGTTCTTTAAAATTTAAACTTTCAATGATACCAAAACCAGCCAGATACAAATAGTATAGCCAAAGAGATTTTATTACAAGTTCATACATACTATAATGCAAAAAGACTTTTTCCCCAACCTAATATGATCGTACTGTTTAAGTATAGATTACTACCAGTCCCCTGCGGTTTCACCCGTGTTGAAAGGGATGTGACGTCACATTAGAGGCCATCCATAAATACGCCAAATGTTAAGTAGTAGAGCTTTTATTGCCCTACCCATTTTTGCCATTTTTCTGTGTATCAGAAAGGATACGCCGGTGAAATTACAGGCACATGAGACTTAACTTCACGTCTCACGGACGACAACGCAAGGATACCCATGGGGCTCGATTCGGTAAGGAAAATGACACTAGCTCGAGGATATTTCGTCGCGGCATCCGTGCTCTGTCTCTGTCGCTTACGCTAACACTACTAAACACGTGAGAGGTAAGCTCTCCGAGGCCTCTGTGAAGCGGCTCGCCGACGACGTTTGTATTAGCTGAATAAGGGGGCTGGTGTTGCAAATGTCACGGGCGGCGGTGACCACTTATGATCAGATCTGCTTGCTTGTCGGCCACATGCTACAAAAAGAATAAAACTTGAGAGGTGTCAAGGGACACCCGGATAGAACGAAGGTGTTGAGAAAAACTTGCAATCTCTCGTCTTTAGTATTAGGTCTTCAATAAAAGATCAAGACTGTGCTAATAATTACTAATTATACTAATTTATAAATGGAACAGAATTTTAAACATGTTGTATGTAGCCTTTAAATAAATTATGAAAATAACAAACCCAATAATAAACCATATCATTTGAATTTCGAACGTAACAATATGAAAAAAAGTGTCGTTACAACTTTTCGTATGATTTTTTTCCGTCCAGCCCCCTTTCACAACGCGCGATAAGGAACTTCGTTCCAATAAACAACCTTAGTCGCTGAGTACCTAAAACGCAGTCTGCCAATTTCGCGTTATGCCTAGACCTACCAAGAGATCCGTATTGATATTTAGACGTATTGCGTATTAGTTCTTGAGTGAAGTAGGCGAATTGAAATGTAGGTTTAGTGCATATTATATCAAGGGTGACATGCAAACTATTTCTTTACCAAATATCCAAATCAGTTTACCAGTTTAAGCATGAAAAGACAGACTATTCAGTTATAGACATTTTCATGATTTCACTCGTACACGAAAGCGGCGGGACGTGACTTTTTATCCTTAAACTGTGATGTTAACCTTTGCATTGTCTAATCGCTAAATTCCCATAATGCGATATAGGTTTATTGCGACATAGTCATACCGCAAAATGCCTATTCAGAGAAATAGGGTTATTGTGACATAGACGTATCTCTAAATGGGCAATATAAGGAGTAGACCTACAGCGACATAGACAAAAAAAATACTTAGTTCAAACGCTTATTTTAAATGACATTTTGGCATAACGCGAAATTGACAGACTGCGTTTTAGGTACTCAGCGACTAAAGGATAAACAAAAAATCTGGGTCAACAAAGTTTGATATTAGGGAACGTACCCATACTACGTGACCCGTTTGGGGGGGGGGGAGGGGGTCTTTAAAATACTACGGTCAGTCACAGGACCGGGGGGGTAGCTCAGGTTTTCACGTAGTCGATTTTACTGAGAGAAATCTCATATTTTCGACCTATATTCGATTATAGTGCGCAGTGTTTAGCGCTTTTCAAACTCACAGTTGGTGGCGCTGACCAAAGACTACTATTGTATACCGGAAATAGAACTTTCACGTTTTGTCTGTGAAATAATTAAAAATCATAATTATGAATTACTACGTGAAAAGTAAAGAGGGTGGGGGGGTCTTGGCATATACTACGAGCGGTCACCCAGGGGGAGAGGGGTCGAAAAATCTGAAAAAATAGGTCACATAGTATGGGTACGTTCCCTTATGTGACGGAAAGGAGCGGAGATAAGTTTCGTGACGTCACATATCACGTAGCTTTTTCCAGAAAGACGTCTAAGATCCAATTTAAGTTAAGTATATAGAAGTGAGTTTTAAGTTTATGGCCACAAGATGATTAAATTTTGTATTTTCCAATGATATCATTTAATAAAATTAGATTTTGCTCTTTTAATTTAACTATTCCTAGACATAAAATATATGAAGTCACACTAGAGGGTAGGGCACTAGAGGGTAGGGGGTCCAACAATTGTGACAATTTGTGACAAGGACAAGGGTGTGAAAAAATCATAGGATTCGTGTGACGTAATTTATTGATGGCCGTTTCATCATCATCATCATTATCCGCCTATCTCGGTCCACTGCTGGACATAGTCGCCTATGCCACGCCACTGAGCTTTATCTTCAGCTCTTTGTTTCCAACCGCTGCCAGCCAGCTTGCGTATATCATCGCTCCATCTAGCTGGAGGGCGCCCTACACTACGTATACCGAACCGTGGTCTCCACTCTAGAACAAATCTTGAAAAATTGCCGTATCACAAACTTACAAAATCCTTTCTCTCTCTTTACAGTATACTATCTGTCCCCCGCGGTTTCACCCGTATTCTGGAGGTCTGTAATGCACTAACTGTCAAACGCGTGAACTTAAAATAGTAGCAATTCTTTGAGATTCTAATATCTATGTTCTCTAATAAATAATAAATAAATAAATATCCCGGGACATTCTCTACACACGGCCATCTGATCCCAAACTAAGCAGAGCTTGTACTATGGAAACCAGATAACTGATATACTACATATACTACTTTTTTTCTAATACATACTTATTGATATTTACACCCAGACACAGAACAAACAGACATGTTCATGCGCACCAATGTTTGTCCTGGGTGGGAATCGAACCCGCGACCTTCGGTTTGGCAGTCAGAATCGCTAACCACCACGCCAACTGGCCTGTTAAATCCTTATCCTAACTTATATTATAAATGTGAAGTCTGTCTGTCTGTATGTCTGCCTCGCTTTCACGCCTAAACTACTGAACCGATTTAAATGAAATTTGATATACAGATTACAGATTAAAAGGGGGATGAAAAGTTGTATAGAACTATCGTCATTTTTAGAGTTCTAAGTTTGAAACTTATTTTTTAGGCTGTTGATTCGATATAAATAAATGTGACATTCAAAGCTCGGGAACGCGGGTGAAACCGCGCGGGACAGTTAGTATTATATAATAATATGCATGCATTATACATATAAACCTTCCTCTTAAATCATTCTGTCTATTGATAAAAACCGCATCAAGATCCGTTGCGTAGTTAATAATATCTAAGCGCAAAAACGGCTTCGTTTTATACTATGTAGTTTTATTATTCAGTGTTTTCCCACAACAAGGTATATATGTAGGATATCATTTAAAAACCAGTTTTTAATTATATTCTATGCGTTTATATTGTTTTTTTTTACAAGGCATGCATAGAGGTATAACGCCACTGCATCATGATAATAAATATCCCGGGACATTCTCTACACACGGCCATCTGATCCCAAACTAAGCAGAGCTTGTACTATGGAAACCAGATAACTGATATCAAAACAAATTTTTGTGATTAAAATTCTCACTGACGGCAATTCTATTTTCTTTTTATTTATGTATCTGTCTGTATGTCTGTCCTTTTATAAATTAAGAACGATTTTTACTCTGTACATAATATGAAAGTAACGATACTTAAGTATAACAAAAAAAAACAATTCATATCGTTTTATCTGTCTGTTTGCTCCTAATCTCCAAAACGGCTGGACTGATTTTGACGGGACTTTCACTGGCAGATAGATAATGTTATAAGGAGTAATTAAGGTTATTTTTTGTTTCGGGAAATGTAACATCTCTCGGGAACGCAGGGAACAGCTAGTTTATAAATAAGGAAACGTAATACTACATTGCTCGACCCGGTAATCGAACCCAGGACGTCTCCAGGCAAGCTACACCAAACGACAATAGTGTCTAGGCCACGGTGACCACTTACCATCAGATGGACCATCTACTAGTTTGTCACCGGTTTTCCTAAAAAAAAAGACGGTGGAAATTCCCCAAGAGACTTATCATCAAATCTTGTTGCTATTCACGAGAGACTTCAGCACTCGCCAAATTCTACGTATAAAATTCTAAAAAACAAACGCGGTCCAAAACAGCCTGAACAAAATTGTGTCAAAAGATTTCGGAATGTATGAACAAAAAATTATATTTGACAGAAAAACAAATCTGTTAAGGTAAAGTTGAAACGAAATAAGAAAAATAATAGAATTAAACATAATTATATGATCAACAAATTCAAATGTTTGGCTAAATGATCACTTAATAAAAAAATATATTAATTTATAGAAAAACAATATCTACTTACTTGTGGCGCCATCTAGCGTCACAGATTACCAACAAGCGACAAGCCTACAAACAGCCAGCGCCTCTAGTGGCGAAATGAGGCATTTTCATAATCAAATACAATATTGTTTGGATGGAAAAGCAATATTTACTTAACGTGGTGCCATCTAGCTATACTGGGTGACAACAAGTGACAAAACTACAAAGAGCCAGCGCCTCTAGTGACAAAAAAAGGCATTTTTTTCATACTCATTAAAAAAAAGTACAAAAAATTGCGAGAGATGGCGCTGAATTAAAAAGTCATTATTATTTATGATTGCCCTAATTGACTCAGGTAAGGCAATTTACTACATACTTCCTAACTTGAATATTCATTCATAGACAAATGTAGCCTATCATAATAGGTTAAATATGAACTAAACAAGTGCCACGCTAAGATGGCAGTTTTGACGTTTCAGACAGTCATAGGAATAATAACCCTACATGCTTCAGAATAAAGTTTATCTACCTTACAACATTGAGTGAATAGATGCACCTTATAACAATAGCATTAAAGCTGATTCTTCGGTGACATTATTAAAGTGAAAAAGGCCATCATATCTTGTCGCTAGTTTAAAAAGCGAATATTATGCTTAGCAATATTGGAAAATCTGTTGCAAAGCAATAAGGAACCAAACATACATGAAGAGAAAGCTTCTGGGCTTTCGGCATTTGTGAGATGGGAAAAAACAATTGAACTCGCGACACTGTCACCGTTACCGACACCTCTGTATATTAGTACCTACATATATTGGCCCCGTTTACACGAGAGTTGAGTTTGGGTTGGAATACATTGATGATATAACTATACTCGCTGTCCCTCGCGTTCCGCTGTCAAACGCGCGCAAATCTCTTAAAAGCAATTTTTTTTTCCAGTTTTTGCCATATTTCTCAATGTTGTTCCGCTCATATTGGTCGTAGCGTGATGTTATATAGCCTATAGCCTTCCTCGATAAATAGACTATTCAACACAATTATATTTTTTCTATTCGAACCAGTAGTTCCTGAGATTAGCGCGTCCAACCAAACAAACACCTCAGTTTTATATATTGTTTTGTAATTTACGTTTCCGCTTTAAGACCAACAATTGAACGAGTTGCTTGTCTCGCGCCTGCAAGACAGTTTCAAGTATTTTAGTCTGTTTTTCGCATTTTAGGGTTGGGGGTTCAAACCGAAGGGTGACAACGGGACTTACTAAGGCTTCGATGTCCGTCCGTTTGTCTGTAAGGGGGCTGTATCTCATGAACGTTCGATGTTTTTATCGATTCATTAAATATTGTCTTCAAAATCGTGTTATTTATAAATTTATATGCAGCTTCATTATTTACTAGCTATCCCCCGCGGTTTTACCCGAATTCCCGAGGGATGTAACATTTTCCCGGGGTAAAAAGTTGCCTATATGTTATTCCAGGATATGCTCTATCTATGCGCCAAATATCATCACATCTGTCCGGCAGTTTCTGCGTGAAAGAGTCTGTTTCTTCCGTGTCCAGATGTTAATCTATGTGTATGTATTTTAAAAGTATTATATGTAGTATATCAGTTATCTGGTTTCCATAGTACAAGCTCTGCTTAGTTTGGGATCAGATGGCCGTGTGTAAAGAATGTCCCGGGATATTATCATTACATATATAATTCTTCTGTATGTGTGTTGACAGTGAACTCCTCCTAAGCTGCTGGAGGGATTTTGATGTAATTTTTTGTGTGTGTTCCAATGGATTCGATATTAGTTTAGATTCATAACTGGACCCGGTAGGTGGCGCTGCGATCGAATTCCTGCATTTTTGTATGGATTTATTTCGACAGGACAACGTCTGTCCGGACAACTAGTTTATTTATTTAGTTTATAATACTAGCTGTCCCCCGCGGTTTCACTCGCGTGCCCGAGGGATGAGGACGGGGAGGTAACATTTTCCAGGCACAAAAAGTATCCTATATGTTATTTCAGTGCATTTTCTATCTATTTGCCAAGTTTCATACAAATCCTTCCGGTAGTTTTTGCGTGAAAGAGTAACAAAAATCCATACATACAAACTTACGCATTTACCTACTTGTTATAAATAAAACTTGAGAGGTGTCAAGGGACACCCGGATGGAACGAAGATACGCATTGGAATTGACCAAAACGCTGAGTTTAGGTCCAGTGTTGAGAAAAACTTGCAATCTCTCGTCTTTAGTATTAGGTCTTCAATAAAAGATCAAGACTGTGCTAATAATTACTAATTATACTAATTTATAAATGAAACACAATTTTAAACACGTTGTATGTAGCCTTTAAATAAATTATGAAAAAAACAAACCCAATAATAAACCATATCATTTAAATTTCGAAAAAAAGTGTCGTTACAACTTTTCGTATGAATATTTTCCGTCTAGCCCCCTTTCACAACGCGCGATATGGAACTTCGTTCCAAAATTGCTCTGTATAGTGGATAGTTGTAGAGTCCTCCTTTAGTGTATAAATTCCATGTTTATAATAAGTACTTAACATGTGAATAGTGCAGGGGACTTCATCCTTCTAATATTATAAATGCGTATGTTTGTATGTATGGAAGTTTATTACTCTTTCACGCAAAAACTACCGGAAGGATTTGTATGAAACTTGGCTGAGAGGTTCGAAAGGGTTGGGCAAAAATCACGAAATATCACAAGGGGGTAGGGGGTGTAGTAAAATATCACGTGTATTATTTTTTTCGACAAACGCGTGAGCCAGATTCTCTGCGTAGTGCGCGAAAATAATGATCTTCAACAAAGCACAGTGCCAACAACTGACCCACCGGAGGGGTTAATAAAGGCTAAAAAACATCACGTGATTAATGGACAGCCAGGTGGACCGAAGACTTAGTCAGATTCGCTGGAAGCCGCTGGATGCAGGCGACTCAAGACCGATCGAGGTGGAAATCCAACGGGGAGGCCTATGTTCAGCAGTGGACGTTCCTGGGCTGATATGATGATCTTCAACAAAGCACAGTCCCAACAACTTGCAAGATGCTTTTCCAGTTGTTAGTGTTGAGAAAAATTAATGGGGGAGGGGGGTTGTCTTAAACCTTACCACGTATCACCAAGGGAGAGGTTATAAAATGCTAAAAAAATCATCATGTTATTAATAGACAACCTTATATAGAAAATGCCCTGGAATAACATAGGATACTTTTTGTGCCGGGAAAATGTTACATCCCTCGGGAACGCGCGTGAAACCGCGGGGGACAGCTAGTATTATAATATAATTGTGGTATACATCACGGCCTGTGGCTTAGTAGATATATTACCAGCCTATCAAACATCGGTTGATAGGTACAGTACTGAGTAAGGGTCCGGTAAGGGTCCAGGGTAAGGTAAAAAAATCCTCAACTTAAGAATGGTTGTCATTCTCATTCAGGCGGGTACTACATATTACCCTCCTACCGTGCTATGGTTTCCTCAATTACAATCATCCCTCAGCTATTAAAAACTAAGGGGTAGTAATCCCTACTAATATTACAAATGTGATTGTGAGTTTGTTTGTTACGCTTTAACGAAAACTTACTTAACCGATTTTCAGAGTAGTAGAGCTCTTAGTGCAGAGTTCATCCGGGGAAGTACTACCACCTTACCCATTTCTGCCGTGAAGCAGAGCACTTGTATTACTGTGTTTCGGTTAGAAAGGTAAGGCCGGTGAAATTACAGGCACATGAGACTTAACAACTTCACGTCTCAGGGTCGACAACGCAGCGACGCCCCTAGTGTTGCAAATGTCCATAGGCGGCGGTGAACACTTACCATCAGGTGGACGGTCTGCTTGTTTGTCGGCACAAGTGTCATGAAAAAATTAAAAAACCGATCATCATGAAACTTTGTACACATATTCTTGGAGGTTTTAGAAGTAACATAAGATACTTTTTGTGCCGGGAAAATGTTACATCCCTCGGGAACGCGGGTGAAACCGCGGGGGGCAGCTGGTAGTAAATAAATAAAGTATTAAATAGGTACCTAGTGAAAATGAGTATTAAATCATCATCAGATTATCAGAAAGTAGCTCCCATCGACAAACAGGCAGACGGTCCATCTGATGGTAAGTGGCATCGCCGCATTTTCATTTGAGACGTGTAGTTAAGTCTCATGTGCCTGTAATGTCACCGGCCTTAGCTTTCTAACCGAAACACAGTAATACAAGTGCTACTGCTTGCCGGCGGAATCACGTACTATCTTATGTATCCAGAGATTTTAACCTATGTTACATCTGGATAAAGTAGCTGTCCAATAGCGAAAGAATTATTAAAAACGGTCCAGTAAATTTTGAGTTAATTAATTACAAAGAAATATACATAAGTTTTTTCTTTGTAGGTAATATTAGTGAAGGTAGTTTGAATATCAAAATATAACCTTGCTGAGTTTCTTGCCGATTCTTCTCAGTTGAAGACTGACTTCCGAACCGGTGGTAGATTCAGTTACCGTAAGAGTTTTAATTTAAAAATAAATATTGTAAATCGAACTTTCAAAATAAATAAAAAGTTCCCAAATAATAATAATGATATAAAAGTAAAATGTACATCACTATATCTCAAAGTTGCGCCACTAAAAGAGTGTGGTCAAAAATTCTCTATATTCATCTCGCTCTAACACTAGGCGTGTGTGAGTGAGACCCTTGCAATATGAGACCCGTGAAAGGTGCTTTCATGTGTGCGTATACAGGTATCGGTTTTAGTGATGCCGCGTGAGGAAATTTTGCACAAAATATGGGTAAATTTGATAGGCATTTTTTAAGTGAAATCTTATAAAGCCTATTTTTAATTAGGAACTGAAACAAAAAACGTGGGTTTAAGAAAGAGACAAAGATATACTGGATTTAGACAGAGGAGAGATATAGTTGTCTGAAGGTTTCACTTCTAACGCGTGTGAACACATTACTTTTTTTTTGTTTTGAAGCTTTATGAGTCTTAGTAGTTGTATGGATTGATAATTGCTATTAGCGACCCATATATATGTATATCCTCCTTATTTTCTTTTCTTACTAAGATTTGCATCATAATTTTGACACAATGGTAAGATTGTGGTCAAAACCTCTTAATTGGTAGGTATTGCAAACGGACAAAGACTGTATATCTGGGGGCAGATTCTCGCGTCATACCCAATTTCCGGGTCTTGACAACAAAGTCGAATTCGATATATGAATAATTACTTATGTAATTTGTTTTTCAAAAGCACCGTAACGGCTGAATGTATTATATTAAGACTTTTATTCACATAGATCATACCCTAGATTAAATTCCTTGGTAGGTAGTAAATAATATCGCCCGTAGTGATTTTGTAGACAATTGTCCATATGGGTTAGTTACAAAATTTGCAGACTATGTTAGTAACATTAGCAATTATTTCATACCTTCTCATCATTATCAGCCTATCTCCGTCCACTACTGGACATAGGCCTCACCTATGGCACGCCACTGAGCTCGATCTTCAGCTCTGTTTCCAACCGCTGCCAGCCAGCTTGCGTATATCATCGCTCCATCTAGCTGGAGGGCACCCTACACTACGTTTACCGAGCCGTGGTCTCCACTCTAGAACCCGTAATATGCTATATAATACCTTTTACTAATTTGAAAACCTCTGTCCATCATCTGGTGCACCCGACCATTTTTTTTTATTAAACTGACGCCCTCGAATGCTATCTGTCACTGTGTCAAATTATTATAAATAAATTCAACATTGATTTCGAAATATTTACACAATTCTGATTAGTTACAAAAATCATAAACCACATCTTATGAAATAAAGGGGAAAAATACGGGCAATTTTTTACTCATAAGTTGACAACACCAAAATACAAACTGCCACAACAAATTCCTACCGTCCCGCACTCCACTCCACTTCACTCACTTAGTTCAGTTCGTGTTTCCCCTCGTAAAGGGCAGTCGTCATCTCTTCCCGAAATTGTGAGTGACCTGTGTTTTTTTAAAATCGTGGACAAAACTGTGTTTCAGTGTAAAAAATACAAGTGAACTGTGTCTCAGAAGTGTAATTGTTATTTACGTTTTGTAAGGTAAGTGCTTTTTTTTTAATACGTTTGGCAATTGGGCAAAGGGTAAGTGGTAACCAGCCTATTTGAATGTGAGGTGGTACAAGAAATCGATGTTTTATAAAGTGATGTTGAAAACTATATTTACTTTTTCATTGTGTTGGTTTGTGAGGTAACCTTATTAGTTGGAGAAATGTTTTTATTCCTAGATACATGTTCAATATTATGTTTTAATTGGTAGTTAAGGCATGTAAATATCAATAAAACCCTATCTTAAAATAAAAAAAAATCGAAAGCTTGTGAATATATTTGTTCCTCTTTCACGCGAAAACAACTTAAAGGATTTGGATGAAACTTGGCGTATAGATAGTTTATAAACTAGATTAACACTTAGGATACTTGAAATCTCTGGAAAATGTAATCATTTAGAACCAGCTAGTCTTATTGTGAATTTTACTACGATTTATTAATGCGAACGTTTGGATGATTGTTTGTTACTAAATAACGCCAGAATAGATGAGCGGTTCTGGATGAAATTTGGCACAGATATAGATTATAGTCTGGAATAGCACAAATGCTAATTGTAATACCGGGGATATGCATCTTCCCTCGGGAACGCAGGGCACAGCTAGTGACTATTGGAGCTACCAATAAAATCTATTTAATTAAGTTAATAGGTACACTTATCTTGAATTTAGGATCGTTATTATGTGTTTAAGTTGTAATATTGTATTTTGTTGTAAACTAGCTTCCAACCCGCGGGTTCACTCGCTATCCAGAAGGATTAAAAGTACCTATATCGGTATTATAACAGAATCTATCTCCATTTCAAATAATGTAACTTTCAATTTGGGGACGAAATTCATATGCGATTGGTAAGCAAATGCTTACCAATCGCATATGGAAGGAACCCTATTTTGCTTACATATATGTGTACTAGCTGTCTCCCGAGGTTTCACCAGCGTTCGAAAGGGAAGTAACAATTTCTATATATGTGCCAAGTTTCATCCAGATCCGTTTGGTAGTTTTTGCGTGAAAGAGTAACAAACATCCATACATACAAACATACGCATTTATAATATTAGAAGGATATACAAGAAGGTAACCGTCATTTTAAACAATAATATAAAGGCGTATATATTACACTTTATCTTTTGTCCGAATTAAAGCGAGTATCCGAAATTACCCGAAATACTGACGACGTGTAAATTGAGGCTAATAATATAAAAATATGTAATTATAAATAAATATACCGGGACTTTACACACGGCCATCTGATCCCAAACTAAGCAGAGCTTGTACTATGGAAACCAGGTAACTGATGTCCTACTTCTCCTTCTAATATTATAATCACGTACAAGTGTATGTATGGATGTATAGATGTTTGTTCGTCTTTCACGCAAAAACTACCAAACGGATTTGGATGAAACTTGGCACATAGATAGTATATAGCCTGGATTAACACATGGAATACTTTTTCCCTGGAAAATGTATCATTCCACGGGAATGCGAGTGTAACCGCGGGCAGCTAGTACTATTACTATATACCTACAACATTTTTCTTTTTCTAAATAAATACATATATATTTATGTATGAACTGTTATAATTAGTAACCGAATCAAAAAGAACAGGTCTCTAAGTGTTCGACCAAACCATCGGCATCAGCTACCTTCTGCCAAAAAAACTACCCTCGGTTTCGGTCAAAATGGCAAGAAATTTTAAGTCGAATCCGAAATTTAATTTAGGAAAATACAGTCACATGAGACTTAACAACTTCACGTCTCAAGGTCGACATCACGGCGATGGCATGGTGTTGCAAAATGTCTATAGGCGGTGACCACTTCCCATCAGGTGTACCGTCTGCTTGTTTGTTGACCTATGTTGAATAAAAAAAAATTATGTGCAGAGCGCGATGGAATTATTTCATAGACTATATTTTTGACGTTTCGCAAGGTCATTTTCATCACTACGGCGGTGGGTAAACTGGTAATAGGTACTTCCTCCGATGAACTAACTAAAAAACTAGATAAAACGCAATTCTATTCACTTTTATTTCTTTTGACACTGGGACCAAAAGATAATAATCATAAAATCCTCGGAAATTTTGGCTATTTTATAAATAACTAGCTGTCCCCCGCGGTTTCAGCCGCGCCGAGTGATATCACATTATTTTGTTCATTCTATCATCAATAGTTTTCGCAGCGCACGCGATGTAAGAATGTTTTGTAATTTTTTCACACCTTGGGTTACATTATTGGAGTTTTAGTATGGATCCCTAACTTTTTTGAAAATTTTATATAGCCTATGTTACTCGGTGATAATGTAGCTTTCTAATGAAAAAATAATTATTAAAATCGGTCCAGTACTTTTTGAGTTTATTCGTTACATACAAAAATTCAAATCTTTCCTCTCTATAATATTAGTGTAGATAGTTTAACAGTTTGAGAATAACAATAATTACAACCTAAACACACAACTTAGAGGTGCACTGTGCAGAGACCTCTGCACTAAGTCCTCTTCTACTTTTAGAACTTATAAATCACCCTTCAACTATGAAGAACTGACGAAACTGGTGTTTCGATGCTGTAAGGAAAATGACACTAACTCGAGGATGTCGCCAACTACGCTAATACTACTAAACTTGCGGCACGCAATTTTCAAAAATTCAAAAAAATTCAAAATTCAAAATTCAAATTCAAAATTCAAAATTCAAAACCATTTATTCAGTTTAGGCCTTCGGAGGGCACTTATGAAGGTCAAATTTAAAGTTACTGAAGCTACAACCGGTTCGGAAGTCAGCCTTCAACTGAGAAGAACCGGCAAGAAACTCAGCAAGGTTACATTTTTTTTTATTTGTTATATAAATTTTTATCTATTCTGACTTTTTGGCTATTTTATAATTTCAATTTTACATAATTTTATATTTAACAATTACAAGATACTTATTATAGGTAACATTAATAAAAACAAAACAAAAAAAAATATGACAAGACTACAAAATAGAAAATAACAATAATTAGGTACTTACAACTTAAACAAGAGATTTAGAGGTGCACTGTGCAGAGAGCAGCTATTTCCATACATTTTTATCTTCAATATAATGAACTACCTTGTAATACGCTTTTTCTTTCAAAACTTTCCTAATATAATTTTTAAATTTATGATCAGACATTTTGGTTATTGAAAGCGGTATCTTATTATAAAATCGAACACAATTACCAAGAAATGACTTGTTAACTTTAGTTAGTCTAAAGTATGGAACAACTAACTTCTCCCTTTGTCTTGTATTTATACTATGAATATCTAATTTTGCCTCAAACATTCCTATGTTTCTACGTATAAACATTATATTTTCATAAATATATAGTGAAGGTAATGTCATTATATTTATTTCCCTAAATAAATCTCTTAATGATTCACGGGGACCCATACTGTAAATTGCACGAATTGCTCTTTTTTGTATAATAAATATTGATTCTATATCCGCTGCTGCTCCCCAAAACAAAATACCATAGGACAAGAGGCTATGAAAATATGCAAAATAAACTAATTTGGCCGTCTCAACATTCGTCAATTGTTTAATTTTCCTAACAGCAAAAGCAGCCGAACTTAATTTAGCAGCTAGAGTATCAACCTGAGGTCCCCATTGCAATTTATTGTCTAATGTAAGACCCAAAAATACCGTTTTATTTACAAGATCAATATGGCTCCCATCTATTATTATTTGGCTATCTACTTGTGCTACATTTGGTAAAGAAAACCTTAAGCATTTAGTTTTCTTTGAATTTAGTAATAGATTATTTGTAGCAAACCACCCACAGACAATTGACATAGTATGATTAACTTTAGTTAGATCTTTGTCTTTTCTATTAACTTTAAAAATTAATGATGTATCATCAGCAAACAAGACAATATCTGTGAGGTCATTTACAACATATGGCAAATCATTTATATATACTAAAAACAAAAATGGACCTAAAATTGAACCCTGGGGTACCCCCATTTCGACTAAAGAGCCCTTGGATGTTGTGCCGGTAATCCCTACCTTTTGCTGGCGATTTGATAAATAAGATAAAACAAGATCATGAGCAGTTCCACGAATTCCGTAGAAGTCAAGTTTTAGTAGTAGCGTACGGTGGTCAACGCAATCGAATGCCTTGGACAGATCACAAAAAATGCCAATCGCATCCTGTGAATCCTCCCATGCGCCATAAATGTGCCTCAGCAATGTTGCTGCCGCATCGGATGTAGATCTTCCCTTCGTGAAACCGAACTGATGACCATGCAATACCTTATGCTTAGTAAAGTGACTTGACATTTGATTAAGCAGCAATTTTTCAAAGATTTTACTAAGTGCTGGCAGAACGGAAACTGGTCTGTAATCAGATGGATTCTCCCTACAACCGGACTTGAAAATAGGTACTATTTTACTATATTTCATTAAATCAGGAAAACAACCCTGATCAATGCATTCATTAAAAATATTTGACAAAACAGGTGCAATCACTGTTATTATTGATTTTACGATTGTTACTGATAAGCCCCATAAATCTTCAGTACTTTTCATATTGAGAGAATTAAAAGTTATTATGATATCGCTAGCATTAATATGGTCAAATTTAAAACTTGGAAATGTATTATGAATATGCTGCTTGAGTAAAGATTCCGCTGCTATAGGACATGATTTAAGGCTTTTAGTAGTTTTACCAGGTATACTCGTGAAGAAGTTTTCAAAAGCACAGGCTACATCTAAATTATTTGTTAGAATTTTTTCATTAATTTTAAGAGTTACCTGTTCATTATTATTTCTAATTTTACCAGTTTCCGTATTAATAACATTCCAGACTGTCTTTATTTTGTTATTAGCATTACCTATTTTATTACATATAAAGTAAGATTTAGCTTGATTACACACTAACTTGAAAGTCTTTGAAAATTTTCTAACATATTTATGAAATTCTTCGTTCTGAGTTAGAGATTTTAAATGATAAAGTTCATACAACCTATCCCTGCTCTTACGAATATATATATATATATATATATATATATATACACATAAGGTGAATTGATTCAACAGCTAATTGTATGATGTTGGAAATCAACTTTATGCCAAAGCGATACAGTTTCTTTTCCTATGACAATCTGAAACGTCAAAACGGCCATCATAGCGTGCCGGTAGTATATTCACGTGAGAGGTAAGCTCTCCGAGGCCTCCGTGAAGCGGCTCGCCGACAAAGTTTGTGTTAGCTGAATAAAGGGAACAAGGTTATATTTTTTTATAATAATACTTTGATATCATTCGGCATTACCCGGTATTTTTATCAGGAATACTAATATTAAACAAGATAAAGTTTTTAAGATATCTGATATCATATTTGATTTAAATACCGAAGCTTGCGTTCCCACGGTATTTATGAAGTAGGTACTATATTTACTGGTTTATTGTAGGTATGTATGTATATGTTTAGATTTGACCACAATATCACTGGTAAGTTCGAAGAGAAACCCTAAGAAGTTAATTAAGCTAACAGTAGCTGTCGTATCAAATTGAGTTTTATTACGTACTAGCTGTCCTGACAGACGTTGTTCTGCCCGGTCGGTGGCGCTATGACCAGGCCCGTTATTCAGCTAATACAAACTATGTCGGCGAGCCGCTTCACGTATGCCTCGGAGAGCTTGCCTCTCACGTGATTAGTAGTATTAGCGTAGTAAGCGACAGAGACAGAGCATAGAGGCCGCGACGAAACATCCTCGAGTTAGTGTCATTTTCCTTACAGAATCGAGCCCCAAGTTGCCTGAGAAAAGTTTTAACTGTCAAAAGCACTGAGGTTACATAAGAAAATTTTATATGGCCATTAAGTTTTATTACATTCTCTAACTTTTCGAGCGTTTTTCTTATTTTTTTCTTTCACAAAAACCTTCCTCAGACTTCATCAAACACAACAAAATATAAATCAGCCAAATCGGTTCAGCTGTTCTAGAGTTTTGAGCTTAGCAACAATATTAACTATAAATTTTAATTTTTATAGACTACATATAAACTGTCCTTTTATCTACGGGGAAATCTAATGTATCCCGGGATATAAAATAGCCTATGACACTCGGGAATAGTGTAGCTTCTTATCCGAAAGAATTTTTAAAATCGGATAAGTATTTTTTTGATATTACATCCAAATTACAAACATTTAAAATATTAGTTAAGAATAAGGCCAATTTGACAGTTTAAGTTTGACATTGAAAAATGATCTTTAATCCTTTCAAAATAGAGTTCATCTATTGATACAATAGTTGTGTGACGATGTAGATGTACCTTATCCGTAAGAAATAGGATTCATTTTCCTATGACATTCTTACCTGTGAAAACGGACCAATTAGTTTTTTATAGTCTCGTTAGTATAAAATAAAGAGGAAACTCTTTCTTTTATACTACATGGGCCGACAAACAAACAGACGGTCCACCTGATGGTAAGTGGTCACCGCCGCCTATGGACATTTGCAACATTAAGGGCATCGCCGCGTTGTCGTCCCTGAGACGTGAAGTTAAGTCTCATGTGCCTGTAATGTCAGCGGCACCTTTCTAACCGAAACACAGTAATACAAGCAGAGGCGGCCTTAGGGGGTGGCGAACAGGGCAACCGCCCGGAGCCTCGCTCTTGCAAAGGCCTCGCGCAACCCAAGCAAATAAAAAAAAATGGATTTCTAAATTTATTAATTTGTATAACTTTAGCATTTCTTGTCAAACATGACAAATACCTAGACCAAACAACCAGACTTACTTTCGCATCACATACTTTTCACGAAGGACAAAGGGCCTCACAATGACCTGCCGCCCGGAGCCTCGCAATAGGTAAGGCCGCCGCTGAACACAAGTGCTGCTTCACGGCGGAAATGGGTAAGGTTGTACTTCTCTGGACGAACTCTGCACTAAGAGCCTAAAATTCTAAATGGAAAACCTCAATGTTGTAGCCTCCGAAAACCCTACTAATATTATAAATGTGAATGTAAGTTTGTTTGTTACGCTTTCACGCAAAATCTTAACCGATCATCATGAAACTTTGTACACATATTTTTGGAGGTATTATAATAAAACATAGGATACTTTTTGTGCCGGGAAAATGTTACATCCCTCGGGAACGCGGGTGAAACCGCGGGGGACAGCTAGTACTGCATACGTTGAGAGTGGCGAAATGTATTCACTGCGAGAAGGCGATAACCCGATCAAATAGTGATGCGCATTCAATTTACATAAATTATCGATTACCCTAACGAGTGTTTATCGACAAACATTCGTGTGAGTAAAACGGTTTACGGGCTGTCTGGGTGTTCGATTTTTTTAAATATATACCTACTTGCAGTTCCCCGCGATTTCGCCCGCGTTCCTGAGGGATGTAACATTATCCCGGCACAAAAAGTGTCTTATGTTACATACCTCCAAGAATATGTGTACAAAGTTTCATTATGATCGGTTAAGTAGTTTTCGCGTGAAAGCGTTACAAAGAAATTTACATTTATAATATTAATAGCGATTTATAATTGACAGGGGAGATCCAGCGGAATTAGTTACTAGATATTTGTTGTTGTATAATATAATTTTACAATGGATTCTTACATTGTTAGTTATGGGGTAATATCGGATTCTTCCATTCTAGAATCTAATCCGGCTGAATCTCAGCAATCTCTGCATACTTCAGCAATGCGATTGTATTGCGCTGTGAGACAGTTGTTGTACAACATTGTGGTGATGATATTTCGAAAATATAACAGGATTTTTAAAAATGGCGGAAACTTCTCCACTATTTCTTAATCCTACTGTATCTCAGCAATCTCTGCATAGTTCAGCAATGTGATTGTATTGCGCTGTGACACAGTTGTTGTACAACATATATGATCATTGATTTCTCGACCACTAGTGCCGAAAACCTAAAAAAATGTTGTGAACACAAACAGGTTTTTTTCATTACAAATAACAAGAGAACTAATTACATATTCAAGGCTCGCCCTTAATGCAAATTTGTTTGTTTCGCCCTCACAGTAACATTACTACACTAATTACCGTAAAATTTGGCCGAGAGGTAGCTTGGGATTCAGAGAGTGACATGAGTTGTATTTAAACCACAGACAAAAACAAGTTTAAGAAAATTAAAAAGTATCTATTAAAATTCAATATTCTATCGCCCAATCTTCATCTCATCAAATTTTATTACAAATTTGTACATAAAAACAAACTATTAGAATATAAATTGATCGTATCGCGGTGGACGAGCGGTTAAGAACTTGGCTAGAGGCTGTAGGTTCTGGGTTTGATCAGGGGCTCGATTCTGTAAGGAAAATGACACTAACTCGAGGATGTTTCGTCGCGGCCTCCGTGCTCTGTCTCTTTCGCTTACTACGCTAATACTACTAATCACGTGAGAGGTAAGCTCTCCGAGGCCTTTCGGTTGAGAGCCCTAAGCGCTCACCGTTATTGTCCGCGTAAGGGTGTCAGAGCCATCTGAGGCTAACACCTTCGTCCTTTTAAAAAAAAAAAAAAAATCTCCGAGGCCTCCGTGAATCGGCTAAGCGACGAAGTATGAATTAGCTGAATAAAGGGGCAGGACGGACAGATTTTTTGAAGTTATACTTCTTTACCGCGCGTTATGGAAAAATGATGAGAGTGAAATTTTAAGATGCGCGCGCATCAGTGTAACAAAAGTAACAGGTTGAAGTTAGCTGATAACGGTCTCTCCGGAACATCGCACAAATCGCAACTGTCAGTGTCAATGAGTGAGTAATGATGTTATCGTCAATAATAACCTCACAACGTCAACAATTGTTATTCGTTGCTACAGACAGGTGCAAAGAGTTTGGACACTACAATTTCGCGACTGAATAGTAAAGACAAATGCTTTTAGTGCAGTTTTTCTCACCTATAATTTCGGGTATAACTTCTTACGTGCGTACATAAGTACAGAGACACGTTTTTTTTTGTTTAAAATGCTCACCTGTGGCTCGGGATTAACGTGCGAGAGAGACGGCAATAATGCTCACCGCAGTGACATTGGGACTTCAAAAGTCTTCAGTGAAATGGAAGAGAGAGTCAGGGATAGACGATAAGTTCCCGTATTCACTTATAGGAGTACCTAAATAAATCACTAGCTGTCCCCCGCGGCTTTACCCGCGTTCTCGAGGGATATCACATTTTCCCGGGATAAAAAGTAGCCTATATGCTATTTCAGGACATGCGCTATTTATGTGCCAAGTTTCATCCATAGCCGTTTAGTAGTTTTTGCGTGAAAGAGTAACAAACATAGATTAATTTTAAAATAAAAAGTAGATCTTATGTGCACAAAAGTTGGCCACACCTACTATATAACGTTAGATTAAAACTATAAAGATATTTCCATATCTATATTAAGGTAAAGTTAAAAAGTAAATTCTTAAAGGGCAAAAAGCCTCTGTCCCTCTATGTTAATTCCCGTAAAAGTAAAAAAAAAAGCCAAAAGATGTCACACGGTGTTAATGCGTGCCTCATGTCGCCTTGCTTATTAGCTCTTCTCACGACGAGTGAGGGGTTGTGTGTCGATAGAATTATCGATACTTTTAAAATTGTAAACGGCTTTTTGTAAAATCTAATATTATAAATGCGAAAGTATGTATGGAGGTTTGTTACTCTTTCACGCAAAAACTACCGAACGGATTTAGATGCAACTTGGCACATAGATAGAGCATATTCTGGAATAACATATAGGTTATTTTTTATCCCGGGAAATCGTGACATCCCTCGGGAACTCGCATAAATCTGCGGTGGATAGGTAGTCTAATAAATGCGAAAGTTTGTGAGTATGTATGGATGTTTGTTACTCTTTCACGCAAAAACTACCGAACGGATTTGGATGAAACTTGGCACTTAGATAGTATATAACCTAGATTAACACAATGAATACTTTTTTCCCGGGAAAATGTAACATTCCACGACAATGCGAGTGAAACCGCGGGGACAGCTAGTTACAAAATAAATGCCGGAGATGATGTGATATATTTATGATTGTTACTACTAAGCTTCGTAACGGCTGAACGGATTTAAATGAAATTTGTCTGACAAATAGATTTTGTGAATGCTGTAATCTATTCTATTTATTTTATATTACCTTTTTTAACAAAATTTTATGACACAGTCTTCAAATAATACAGAAAATTTTATTTAAAAAAAGCAGGGAATAAAGAAACGATAGAAGTGAAACTCTAGTATTACAGGGAAACATTTTAATTATTCATCAATCACTTTTGAATAGCATACATTGTGTTTAACAATAATTTATTTTCTAACAAAAAGGTTGCAGATCTGAATTTCAAAGCCCTTCTAAAGAAGTTTCACTACAAAATACGTCGATACAACTACAGTGGACCCCCGCTAATACGGCCCCTGTCTAATCCGGCACCCCCTGTAATCCGACATGCCTATCACTGTTGAATTTGTTGGAGGCCATATGCATTTGGATATATACTGGCACAGTATAAATGCAAAGTGTTTGTAATCTATTCGATATTTGAGTGTTCAAGTGTCTTTGACACAAGCAATAAATGTTCCTGGTAAATAACCACTGTTTAATTCAGTATTTGCATTTGAATTTGGGTACACAAATATTATTTAGGCAAATCTTTAGATAGTATCTAATCATTTTTATCTGTAATTTTAAATAAATAAATTTCGGGACTCTTAAGCAGTACTCTATAGTCCGACAAATTCGATAGTCCGACACTGCCCTGCAAAACGTTTGTCGGATTACCGCGGGTTCACTGTATCGACATCCCGCACAACACTAGCACTACAAATATTGACGTATCGATCCTCTTTGAGTAGCTCTCGGCGTTGGTCAACACTACATAACGTTATATAGAATGTATGCATACACGAAGAAAGCTAATTTGGTTCAAAGTACTCCGCGTATACAATTTCAATAGACTTTATTGTTAGACGATGTTCGGACTGTCAAAAGCTTTTGAATACCCCAGCTCTTAGTGCAGAATTCGTCCGGGGAAGTACTACCACCTTACCATTCCCAGTTCCGCCAGTTTTTCATACTTGAAGGCTGACTTACAAGTTCTTTTAGAAGTAATGAAGCTCTTAGTGCAGAGTTCGTCCGGAGAAGTACTACCTTACCCATTTCCGTCGTGAAGCAGAGCATTACTGTTTTCGGTTAGAAAGGAGACCGGTGACATTACAGGCACATGAGACTTATCTTCACGTCTCAGGGTCGACAACGCGGCGATGCCACTGGTGTTGCAAATGTACATAGGCGTCGGTGATCACTTACCATCAGGTGGACCGTCTGCTTGTTTGTCGGCCCATGTGGTAAAAAAAAAGGTTGACCCCTTATTAAGCAAATTCAAACTAGATTCTTTATTTATTTAAAGATCTACACTAATATTATAAAGAGGAAAGATTTGTATTTTTGTATGTAACGAATAAACTCAAAAAGTACTGGACCGTTATCAAACATTTTTTCGCCCTTGAAAGCTACATTATCACTGAGTAACATAGGCTACTTTTTATCCAGGGAAATGTGTCATACCTCGGGTGAAACCGCGGGCGACAGCTAGTCTTCATATGTATAATATTACATAATGTACACTATAAGTAAATAGATATCATTAGGTCAAGAACCTTGTTAGGCGACGTTCAACAACTTCGTCGGATCGCAACGAGGCCTCCGAGAGGCTCTCACGTGACTGCGTAGTTAGCGAAAGAGACAGAGCATAGAGGCCGCGACGAAAAACGAGCTAGTGTAATTTTACATTATAGAATGTCCCCAGGCTTTGGTCACCGCCGCCTATAGGCATTTGCAACAAATAAATATCCTGAGACATTCTTTTACACACGACTATCTGATCCCAAACTAAGCAGAGCTTGTACTGTGGAAACCGGATAACTGATATACTACACAATATACCCATAACTTTTTTTATACTAAACTTGTATAGATATTTACACCCAGACACAGAACAAACAGACATGTTCATGCACACCAATGTTTGGGAGTTTTTTATAACTGCCTACTGCTAACCTAAGGTAAAGTATGGATGAAAAAAAAATTGCGACAATGCACTGCTAAATTGCAATGCTAAGTTGGGTCTTAAATGTTTTCTTCTTAACTAATTTACTCAGGCGTGACCTTGCGAAGATCTTAAACAGAAATAAAGTATGAATAATAATATTAATAACCCGGGACATTCTTTACACACGGCCGTCTGATCCAAAACTAAGCAGCCCCCTTATTCAGCCAATACAAACTTCGTCGGCGAGCCGCTTCGCGGAGGCCTCGGCGAGCTTACCTCTCACGTGACAGAGACAGAGCATAGGGGCCGCGATGAAACATCCTCGAGTTAGTGTAATTTTCCTTACAGAGTCGAGCACCTGAGCTTGTAATATGGAAACAAGGTAACTGATATCCTACTAATATTATAAACGCGAATGTTTGAAAAATACAAAATACTGTATAATGCAGTATACATACAAACAATACAAACATCTCTACATCCATACATGTATGGATGTTTGTTCCTCTTTCACAGAAAAACTACCCAACGGATTTGGATGAAACTTGGCACATCAATAGAGCATATATTGGAATAACATATAGGCTACATTTTTATCCCGGGAAAATGTTACATCCCTCGGGAATGCGAGTGAAACCGCGGGGGCTAGTTTACCTACAATCACATCGTCACATACTAAATTGGTGATCATGTTCAAACTGACTGATTGACGGGCCAGTTGGCTTGGTGGTTAGAGACCCTGACTGCCACGCCGCAGGTCGTGGCTTCGATTCCCATCCAGGACAAACATTTGTGTCCATGAACTTGTCTGTTTGATCTGTGTCTGGGTGTAAATAGCTATATGTATTTATAACAATAAAAAGTTGTATGTTTAGTATATCAGTTCTCTGGTTTCCATAGTACAAGCTCTGCTTAGTATGGGATCAGATGGCCGAGTGTAAAGAATTTCACAAAGTATCCTATTCTAAACTAAAAAAGTTCTTGACCTATCCTTTCACATATCGAAGCTACGGTGCCACTATCTTTAAAAAAAATAACGGTCGCCATGACCTTATCACTTGAACAGATAACTAACCGAACTATCGATAAGTTACATGTTTATCGACACATGTCACCTCACTAACACTCAAATATTGACAATTGCCTGTCAGGTTGGGGTCGTGACAACATTTGATATTTAGAGATTAGTTTCCGATTTTTAGAAGTAAAAATAACCGTTATGGCTTTTGTCGTAGGATGTGCACGATTTCAGAGGGATTCAGAAAGAGTTAAAAATAAAAAAATCCTCGAACATAATTTTTTCGTGGGTGGGAATCGAACCGACGACCTGCGACATAGATGTCAGGGTCTCTAACGACTAAGCCAACTGGTCCGTCGCTCATATAACACTAGTTAAATACCGTGACTGCCACACCAGAGGTCGTGGATTCATTTCCCACCTAGGACAAATATTTGAGTCCATGAACATGTCTATACCCCATACATCTATATATAAGTATGTATTTAAAAAAAACTAAGGTACGTAGTATATCAGTAATCTGGTTTCCATAGTACAAGCTCTGGTTAGTCAGCGTGTAATGGACAGTCCTAGGATATTTAATTATAAAATATGAAGTCCCTCTAAAAATACTGTCCAAACTATCCGATCAAGAAACCACAGTTGTTTTTAATCCGAGATAATCATAAAACTCGCGTTACAATTCGCTAATTACAGTATTTTACTGCAGCAGTAACGTTGACAGAATGAGAGAACGTATCATAAATACAAGCCCAGCTAATATGGTCCCTTTCGCACATAAATTAAAACATATTATCATCCCAACCAATTAAGATTACCATCAAATAGAAACACAACAACAAATCATATGTTCAAAGGGTATAATTAGAAAAAGACCGGTCCCAATGCGCAGCCCTGTTGAACCCCAACTAATAAATTATAAAAAAAAAGATCATTCAAATTTATTACGCTCCTTGTTAAAGGGTAGTCTGTAAATTATCAACTAAATAGTATTTTGTCATGTTGTTAACATTAAAATCTAATAAAATGTATGATGAATGTGAGTGATCGTATCAAACGCTTTGCGTAAAACCAAATATTTTAACACTTTAATTATAATGGCGAATTATTTACAACATTCTAAATTAAATAAATTTTAAGATTATACAAAAACAAATATCTAGTAACTAATTCCGCTGGATCTCCTGGAAACAAGGAAACTCAACAGTTAATCGACAAGTATTTCGCTTCTAAAATGTCGGAAAGAAAGACTTTCTGTCCGGCGGTCGGCAAGGTACGCCTGTGGTGCTAGTGCGTCGACTCAGTGACAACGGGTCTAATACGTGTCGAAGATGCTTCGTGTAGAAGCGAAACACGGGGCGATTTCCTGTTGAGTTTCCTTGTTTGGGACTTGACAGAGAAGGAGTTCCAGCGGAATTAGTTACTAGATATGTGTTTTTGTATAATCTTACAATGGCAAACGGGATCCTATTACTAAGAGTCCGTCTGTATATCCGTCGGTCACCAGGCTGTGCAGTTGAAATTTTCACAGATAATGTATTTAAAATAAAAAATAATAAATGTATTTTTTAAGGGAGCCCCCATACAACAAACGTGATATTTGTGTTGTCAATGTATACTGCATGATATTTTATTATCTTCATAAATATAATAAATAAATATCCCGGGACATTCTTTACACACGGCCATCTGATCCCAAACTAAGCAGAGCTTCTACTATAGGAACCAGATAACTGATATACTAATTTTTTTTCTAAATACATATGAAAATAGATTTTTACAACCAGACACAGAACAATCAGACATGTTCATGCACACAAAATGTTTGTCCTGGGTGGGAATCGAACCCGCGACCTTCGATTTGGCAGTCAGAGCGCTAACCACCACCACTAACTGTTTTTTATCTAACATTTATACTGCCTAGTACCGATTCTTAATCCCGTTTTGCTTCTATAGCAACGTTTCCCAACTGGAGAGATTACACTCGATCGACTATCATCACGCTCAGCCCCCTTATTCAGCTAATACAAACTTCGTCGGAGACCCGCCTCACGGAAGCCTCGGAGAGCTTACCTCTCACGTGATTACTAGTATTAGCGTAGTAAGCGACAGAGACAGAGCATAGAGGCCGCGACGAAACATCCTCGAGTTAGTGTCATTTTCCTTACAGAATCGAGCCCCAGCTTTGACATAAGAAATTCCTCGTCTGTTCATTTACAGAGGGTGTTGAATATAATGACATTTTAATGTCTGCTCGCGCCACTGTTTTCTTTTGGTTTCCGGATTGGGCGAGGGTAAAGTATTTGTGGTAAAAAATATTTATCTTAAGTGTATTTTTACTTGTTAGTTTTACTTTTGGAAGAGACAAGCTATCCATTTAAGTAAAATTGTTTGTTATATTTAAAACTAGCTGTCCCCGGCGGTTTCAACCGCGTTCCCGGGGGATGTAACATTTTCCCGGCACAAAAAGTGTCTTATGTTACATATAATACCTCCAAGAATATGTGTACAAAGTTTATTTATGATCGGGTAAGTAGTTTTCGTCGAAAGCGTAACAAAGAAACTTACACTTTTGACAGGCCACTTGGCTTGGTGGTTAACGCTCTGACTGCCAAACCGAAGGTCGCGGGTTCGATTCCCACTCAGGACAAACATTTGTGTGCATGAACATGTCTGTTTGTTCTGTGTCTGGGTGTAAATATCTATATAAGTATGTATTTAGAAAAAAATAGTAGTATATGTAGTATATCAGTTGTCTGGTTTCCATAGTACAAGCTCTGCTTAGTCTGGGACCAGATGGCCGTGTAAAGAATGTCCCAGGATATTTATTATTTATTTATCATTACATTCACATTTATAATATTAGTAGGGAATATGTAAAAACGGACCATAACAAGTAGTATATCAGTCATCTAGCAGACAAAGTACAAGATGAGACTTCAATTGGCGGCGACCACAAACGTTTAAAAACAGTTCATACAAATAAAGACGCGTGCTTTGAAATCAAAAGTGGAATATAGTATATAGCTATATTTGAGCAGAGCTCTTAGTGCAGAGTTCGTCCGGGGAAGTACTACCACCTTACCCATTTCCGCCGTGAAGCAGAGCACTTGTATTACTGTGTTTCGGTTACAAAGGTAAGGCCGGTGACATTACAGGCACATGCGACTAAACTTCATGTCTCAGGGTCGATAACGCATTGGCGATGCTCCTGGTGTTGCAAAAGTCCATAAACGGCGGTGACCACTTACCATCAGGTGGACCGTGTGCATGTTCATAGGCTGTGGTATAAAAAAATATTCAAATGTCTGTTCTGGGTGGGAATCGAACCAACAAACAGCGGCTTGCAAGTCCGGGTCTTTTACCAAGCGAACTGGGCAGTCAAATAAAGATGCATCTTTTGAAATCAATAGTGAAATATGGCGAAATTGTGCAGTAAACCCGTTTTACTGGACGCATGTGTGGCCATCAAGCCGTCAGTAATTTAGTTTTATGACCCTGGAGTGTATGAAGCCGTAAACAAATCGACTATATTAGATTGAATTAACTCGCGAGATATTAAAGAGAAGACCTTTGTAATAAACTTATTAAACTATAAATTCTCATCTGTATAGTATACTAGCTGTCCCCCGCGGTTTTACCCGCGTTCCCGTGGGATGTAACATGTATTATAAATATAAACCTTCCTCTTCAGTCACTCTATCTATTAAAAAAACCACATCAAAATCCGTTGCGTAGTTTTAAAGATTTAAGCATACGTAGGGATATAGGGACAGAGAAAGCGACTTTGTTTTATACTATGTAGTGACTAGCTGTCCCCCGCGGTTTCACACGCTTGCCCGAGGGATGTAACATTTTCCCGACACAAAAGTATCCTATGTTACTTCTAATGCGTCCAAGAATATGTGTACAAAGTTTCATGGTGATCGAGTAAGTACTTTTCGCGTGAAAGCGTAACAAACAAACTTACATTCACATTTATAATATTAGTAGGGATAAGCAAAATAGGGTTCCTTTGCCGCACCATCACGTCAAAACTACTGAACATATCGGGATGGGACTGCTACCATTCGACGCGGATTTTTTCCTAGATGGATATAGGCTATATATGATATCGATTAACGCAGGTGAAACCGCGGGGTACAGCTAATAGATGCGTATACATAAAATTTAAGTATCTCATTGTAATTTCAAATACCAAAAAAAAGTGTTTTATTTGGCTATCTGTCTGTATACTGCTGAGGGTCGCTTAGCATTAATGGTATCTACCATCTAGCTGTTCCCGCGGTTTCAGTCGCGTTCCCCGATCAAAAAGGAACCTGAGCCAATCTTTATGGCATCAACTATTTGTCAGTCTTTAGAGTAGTAGATCTCTTAGTGCAGAGTTCGTCCGGGGAAGTACTACCACCTTACGCATTTCCGCCGTGAAGCAGTAGTGCAATTGTGTTACTGTGTTTCGGTTAGAAAGGTAGGGCCGGTGAAATTACAGGCACATGAGACTTAACAACTTCACGTCTCAGGGTCGACAACGCATTGGCGATGCTCCTAGTGTTGCAAATGTCCATAGGCGGCGGTGACCACTTACCATCAGGTGGACCGTCTGCTTGTTTGTCGGCCCAAGTGCCATAAAAAAAAAGTGAAGTCCCATCAAAATCGGCCTAGCCGTTTCGGAGATTCGCAACAAACAAACAGAGACAGTTTTTTTTAATAATGTTTTTATTAGTGTCGTATATTTATATCGTATTATTGTATATACTTTCATATGCATTTAGAAAAAGCTTTGACTTTGGCAAAACAAACAAACACTTAAATTTTATTTATTTGTATTGATCAATCTTAGCCTTAACAAAATGTTTATCCTCACCCACGCATCTACTAAACTGTTCGGTGCCTTGTTCGCGCGTCGTACGGTTACGTTTGTTTGTGTCTCGGTGTTGTCCAACTTTACTACGCACTCAAAGCTCTGGAAATGTCTTTATTGTGATCGCCTTGTTTTAAACCGTTGCTTCACTTGTGTGGGTTTTTTTAATTTATAATTTCTCTTACTCTCTTAGTCTCATAGTCTTGTCAACTTAAGGCTCTTGTTAACTTTATGTCCTTATTCACTCTGCCATATTCTACTAATATTATAAACGCGAAAGTTTGTATGTGTGGGTGTTTGTTACTCTTTCACGCAAAAACTACCGGACAGATTTGGGTGAAACTTGGCACATGTATATAGCATATGGGGGCGTCCATTAATTACGTGAGGTGTTTAAGGAAGGGGGTCGAGCAAAACCTCAACAATTCTCACGTCGAGGAGAGGGAAGATCTCGACAAATATCACGTAATATTTGGTGCTGCAAGAAACTAAAATTACACGTAAACGCCAAAATCACCTCACGCAATTCATGGATACCCTAGGAGGGAATTACATAAACGTTAGTTTACTTTCATTCCGGGAAAATGTGACACCCCTCGGGAACGCGGGTAAAACCGCTTGCTCACTATTTTTTAACGAAACGTGTTGGTAACTAGACGCTCAAATATAGTTAGTTACACAATAATTGCAGAATGCATTTCCACGAGCTGTTTGACTTGTCTTTGTTGTGACAGTGGCTCTCAAAGATTCGACGGTGGATTGGGGGCGCATTATGTGTATCCAAAGGGGGCTTAGACGGTAAAGTGTTTGAAGAATTTGAATGTACTGCTGTCTTTAGTAATAATGGGTTTTTGAAAATAAATTTATTATTTATTTCTAACTAGCTGTCCCTCGCGGTTTTACCTGCGTTCCCGAGAGATGTCAAATTTTTCAGGGATAAAAAGTAGCCTATATGTTATTCCAGGATATGTTCTATCTATCTGCCAAGTTTCAACCGAATCCGTTGGGTAGTTTTTCCGTGAAAGAGGAACAAACATCCATACATACAAACTTTCGCAAACTCGAATAAAAGACTGACCAAATTCAAAGTCAGCAAAGTTAAAACAAAATATCGGATGAAATAAAAGCAGAAGAAAAGGATTATGCTTTTTTAATGACTAATAAAGCATGAATTACCATGTATTAATTACTGCCAATTATAATAAAGACACGATAGAAATGAAACTTTAGTATTACGGGGAAACATTTTAATTATTCATCAATCACTTTTGAATAGCATACATTGTGTTTATCATTCGTTTATTTTTCTTCACACAATAAAGTTGCGGGTCAGAATTTCAAAACCCAATACTCACATCCATATTCTAAGACGTTTCCTCGAAAATTCGACTCCACTCAACCTCACTCCAAGATATTAGTATTCATTGTTGCAAAAATCTCCTCCACTAGACGCCATCCCTCACTCGAGGTGAGGAAACAACTGCCAACTTCAAGGTACGTCGGTACCAACCTTAAGGAAGTTTATTGCTTATAAACAGTTACTGAAACTCATTATTTTATTTGATTAATAATAAATATCCTGAGACATTGTTTACACACGGCCATCTGGTCCCAAACTAAGCAGAGCTTGTACTATGGAAACCAGATAACTGATATACTACATATAATACTTCTTTTTTCTAAATACATACTTATATAAAATTAATAATTTATCTATAATGGAATGACGTTACGAATGACATGTTACCTTGACTACACTTCGATTCGACATCAGTCAGGATTGCTCAGGTTATGACATAGAATAACAATTTATAGCATTCCTCGAGAAAATGTTTAAGGTATCCTCAGTCGAGTTGGAGTCGAGTGACGTCTGAGGAAACGTCTTAGAATATGGGTGTTAGATTTTTCACTTCAATATCGCGTGATATGGAATACATCGCCTCTCCAACCTACAATGTATTGTTAAAGTCTAATTAAAGTCCCTTTTTTCCCTAAAAAATCCCTATGTATGCTTAAATCTTTAAAACTACGCAACGGATTTTGATGCGGTTTTGTTTTTAATAAATTCAAAAAATTCAAAATTCAAAACCATTTATTCAGTTTAGGCCTTCGGAGGGCACTTATGAAGGTCAAATTTAAAGTTACTGAAGCTACAACCGGTTCGGAAGTCAGCCTTCAACTGAGAAGAACCGGCAAGAAACTCAGCAAGGTTACATTTTTTTTTATTTGTTATATAAATTTTTATCTATTCTGACTTTTTGGCTATTTTATAATTTCAATTTTACATAATTTTATATTTAACAATTACAAGATACTTATTATAGGTAACATTAATAAAAACAAAACAAAAAAAATATGACAAGAAAATAGAAAATAACAATAATTAGGTACTTACAACTTAAACAAGAGATTTAGAGGTGCACTGTGCAGAGAGCAGCTATTTCCATACATTTTTATCTTCAATATAATGAACTACCTTGTAATACGCTTTTTCTTTCAAAACTTTCCTAATATAATTTTTAAATTTATGATCAGACATTTTGGTTATTGAAAGCGGTATCTTATTATAAAATCGAACACAATTACCAAGAAATGACTTGTTAACTTTAGTTAGTCTAAAGTATGGAACAACTAACTTCTCCCTTTGTCTTGTATTTATACTATGAATATCTAATTTTGCCTCAAACATTCCTATGTTTCTACGTATAAACATTATATTTTCATAAATATATAGTGAAGGTAATGTCATTATATTTATTTCCCTAAATAAATCTCTTAATGATTCACGGGGACCCATACTGTAAATTGCACGAATTGCTCTTTTTTGTATAATAAATATTGATTCTATATCCGCTGCTGCTCCCCAAAACAAAATACCATAGGACAAGAGGCTATGAAAATATGCAAAATAAACTAATTTGGCCGTCTCAACATTCGTCAATTGTTTAATTTTCCTAACAGCAAAAGCAGCCGAACTTAATTTAGCAGCTAGAGTATCAACCTGAGGTCCCCATTGCAATTTATTGTCTAATGTAAGACCCAAAAATACCATTTTATTTACAAGATCAATTTAGAAGATAAAGATGTTTTGACGATTCCCCTGGGAACGATACAGTATTTCACAACAGGAGATAATTCGTTCAAGTCTAGAGGCATCAAGCTCTGATAGGAATACAGGTTCGATACCCAGGTCGGGCAAGAGATTATTAGATATCTTGGAACATTTTTAAAACACCATCTGATCCCAAACTAAGCAGAGCTTGTACTGTGGGAACCAGATAACTGATTTACTACTTTTGTTGTCAAATACGTAAGTACTTATAAAGGTTTTTTTTTTCTCATTGACAGACTTTCTTGCATTTAGATTTTGATTAAGATTGTCAAAGAAAAATCAACTTTATGGTCTTTGGAATAAAGTCCGTCTATTTATTCAATGGTTAATTGCGCATGAATCTTATTGAAAGGGATTCCTGCATTGAGGATTAAGATTGTAAAGAAAAATAAACCTTAGGGCTTGCACTATAAGGTGTATCTAAAGATCTAATAGTTGTAGATGTAAATTTGAGGATTAAGATTGTAAAGAAAAATAAACCTTATGGCTTTCACAATAAGGTGTATCTAAAGATCTAATAGTTAATTGGATCATGTGAATCCACCTTATTCAAAAAGATACATAATTCAATAATATTCCTATACATCAAAGGTGACTTCCTAAATCAAACAGATTATAGTTGACCCAACTAAATATAGTTGCAGTTGACAGACTGACAGACTGACGGACGTTACCAGAACGGGTTTTTAATTGTGTTTGTTTTGGCGGCAAAGTATTTGTTTATTGAAAAATACAGTCCGTATTCAAAATATTTGGAGGGAAATATAAAATTTTGTGACGACAGACTTGTGAGGTCATTCACCTTTTCACGGAGATCGCCGAGCATCGCTTTCTTGTTTGATTTATAGTAAATTTCATTGCAAAATTCTACATATATTGTAACAGAGGCATAAGTACGAACGTCAATCGCAAGCGTGTCGACATCGTATCGCGTCAAAAAGCTGGTTTGTATAGAACATGAACATCGTGCATACCGTGACGTTGCGCGATGTTCAATTTCCAATTGCATTGGTTTTTTTTTACTAAAACTCTATTCTCTATGCAAATAATTCTTAAAAACATTAATAAATAAATATCCCGGGACATTCTTTACACGGCCATCTGATCCCAAACTAAGCAGAGCTTGTACTATGGAAACCAGATAACTGATATACTACATCTACTACTTTCTTTTTCTAAATACACACTTATATAGATATTTACACCCAGACACAGAACAAACAGACATGTTCATGCACACAAATGTTTGTCCTGGGTGGGAATCGAACCTGCGACCTTCGGTTTGGCAGTCAGAGTCGCTACCAAGCCAACTGGCCTGTCTAATTAAGATCTGATCAGCTGATATTGAAAACATCAACTTGAGAGCACATATTATATTGACTACACATACTAATAAGTGGACTGTGGCTCGATTCTGTAAGGAAAATGACACTAACTCGAGGATGTTTTGTCGCCTCTATGCTCTGTCTCTGTCGCTTACTACGCTAATACTGCTAATCACGTGAGAGGTAAGCTCTCCGAGGTCTCCGTAAAGCGGCTCGCCGACGAAGTTTGTATTAGAAAGAAAGAAAATATACGTTTATTCGTGGCAACACACAACATTACATTAAAAAACAAAATAATATGAGAGAAACAAACAATAAACCAAACGTTTTAAAAATGTAGCAATGCTGAGTGATGCCAGGAATAGGTCCCGATTCAGCAAAAAGCTAAGGCTATTAAAAATAGCTGAATAAGGGGGCTGTTTAGGGACACATTATGGTTTAGCTAACGAGTAGTAGGACAGCAGCCTAGCGCCGCCAATGTAAAATAAAATAATAATAATAATTTATTGCCAGAAAAAAACAAAACATAACAATATGCCTTCTTTCGTGGGTACACACATGAGAAAAATACAATATAAATGACAAGAGAGACTACTTCCTAATAAAGGGTAGAACCCTGTAGCTTAGGATAAGCAGTGCTCTTCCCAAAAACAAAATTCAACACTAAAACAACAATTTGAAATCACCGTCAACAACGATTCTAGTCGCCTGAATAGCGTGCACAGTTGATCAATTAACACTAAACATACCAAAACCGGGTCAAATGACTCATTTTGAACTTTGCATTGAAATTGCACGTATCATCTTATTGCTTTTGCACATTTGACTTCATGACTTTTTCTTACTAATTAATATACAGTTATACTATTTATTTCCCTTCTTAACAACCGTATTTCATACATTCAAGCAGGAAACATAAAGTCACATTTGACCCGCTATGGTAGAAAAAGGTGACTAGTAAGTGTTGGTATGATTAGTGTTAAAAATAAAACGCATGTAGCACTTAGGAAATCCCATAATGCGCCCCTAAGGTAACTTTGTACCCCTCTATTGGCAATATGTAAATTTTCATTACTTATAGGGTGACAGGGGCGTGTTTTGTGCAACGGAATGTCATGAAATAATGCAATTGCGATGTGTCCTGTATTAAAGATAAATGATCAAACACTAACCAGTGTATTGAACATCCAAAAATATACGAAAACATTAAATATGATCAAAATTAAATCATTAATGTGATTTTTCAGTACCGATCTAATCATAAAGAGTATGTTATTTGACGCTGTACAATTATAACGTCACAACTTGCTATTTCAAACAAAACTCCATACATTCGATCGTTTTGACATTTCATAAAGAATTGCTGATTTGACATGACAGGTCACTCTATTGTTTTGAAGTTGATTGATTGGTTCTGTTATAAACTATCTGTCGCCATGCGTTGCAGTGTGTCATGGAATCGTTAATTATAGTCTAGATTTGATAGAAAAGCACGAGACAATTTTTCAGAAGCTTCCCAATGTCTCGGACATTGGGAATTAAAAAAAAATATTAAAAAAGTTCCGGATCCAAATCAGTTTAATCATTCTCAATTGATGCGCTAACCAATTATTTTTTCTACCTCTTGGGCCGACGAACAAGCAGACGAACAGAGATTTGCAACACTAGGGGCATCGGCAATGTGTTTTCGGCCCTGAGACGTGAAGTTGTTAAGTCTCATGTGCCTGTAATTTCACCGACCCCCTTACCTTTTTAACCGAAACACAGTAATACAAGTGCACTACTGCTTCACGGCAGAAGTGGGTAAGGTGGTAGTACTTCCCCGGACGAACTCTGCACTAAGAGCTCTACTACTCTATATGATATAACCAATGATCAGCATTTTGATTTTATTTATATAGAAGATAATCTATGTCCCTATTATGTTTATCGATATCATATACAGCCTATATCTACGAAAAACTCCGCGTCGAATGGTAGCAGTCCCATCCCGATATGTTCAGTAGTTTTGAGGTGATGGTGCGGCAAATGAACCTTATTTTGCTTATATATACAGAATGATTGTGTTCTTGGAATTAAAAATATGCCACGGTGACCTCCTTAGTCCAAACTTCTGCATTGGCCATTTGGAATCGAACCGCGAGGCAAAAAAACCATTCATTTTCGTGGCCTAAAAACTGCTACAGGTTATAGTAAATTAGATTATTAAGGAAGTAAATAAAATATTGTAATAATATTTATTTATAATTTCTAAATAATAAGATTTTTATCTATATTGTAATTTGGGAGCTCACTTGCACTTTCATCGCATTTGTCTTGATATTCATTTCTAGTTTTGTTTTTCTGTATACATGTTTTGAGTTACAACCCAGCTCTAATATTAGTACTTATTATGTGGTTACCTTTTGGTTGTAATTTGTATTGTGTATCCTAAATAAATAAATATAAATAAAAAATAAATTTGTCTTCTAGGAACCATTGTTTTATCGCCTCGCGAAACGCTTAGAATTTCCTGCTCCTGTGGGAACTTAGGGATAATAACACTTATATAGAAAAGCAAAGTTTTGTACATATTCTAGACAATCTATCGACAACTTTTCGAGTTTTGAGGGCATGAAAATGGAATCCAAGCAAAAATATTATGAGGGGGTAAAATAATTATTAAAGAAATATTTAGCTGGTAAAAGCCGGAATACATAAGATCTCTCAGGAATGCGAAACCGCAGGATTTTGAGCTCATTTGAGCTTTTGTGCCCGCTTGAGTCTTTAGCGCAAGTCTACGATTCTCCTTTGACATTTAAAAAAAAAACGAGTATGCCCTTTCTTATTAAGAAGGGTGCAAAATCAGGGGCGAAACTAGCGAACTCCCTGCGGCGTCGTTTGTGTCACCATTTATGTTTTTTAATCTTTTAATGGATTGGTATTAACATTTTAAATCTGCCTTTTTTTAACCGGACATTTTAACCGGACAGCGACTTTTTTTTATAACGTGTTTTAATAGATAAAGTGTATTTTGTTTTAAATTCCTCTGACTTTTTATCAGTACTTCATTCTAATCTAGCTGTATCTCAGCAATCTCTGCATATTTCAGGAATGCGATTGTATTGCGCTGTGAGACAGTTGTTGTACAACATTGTGGAGATGATATTTCAATTAAAAAAGTACTTAAAAAAATAGCGGTTTTCTCTAAACTACTTAAGAACAAATCCAGCTCTATCTCTGCAATCTCTGCATAATTCAGCAATGCGATTGTATTGCGCTGTGAGACAGATGTTGTAAAACATTGTGGAGATAATATTATTGACTAATGATCCATAACAAAATAAATAAAAGGTATTTTTACATCAACACGAAATCTAATCACAAAACACATGTCAAATCAAATACGAACCTAATAGTCGACCCTATAAAAGGCTCAACAAAAACTCCAACAAAAAATGCAGATAAATATCTACAGATGATATTTGATCGCCATTCAATATCGTATGTCATATCGTGGCGCCACACCCTTGGGGGTCAGAGTAGCGCGTCTCTGTCTACCGCAGCGAACATAACAGAGATAGCTATAGGGTTGGTATTCGCAGGTTGTTGGATTCTCTTTTTGATTTTTTCTGTGCGGTGAATTTTGACACGGTGAATTTGATAGAAGGCAGGGTTGGTTTTTGCAGGTTGTTGCATTCTTTTTTAATTTTTGATATTTGTTACACCTAGCCAATGCGTTGTCGACACTGAGACGTGAAGTTGTTAAGTCTCATGTGCCTGTAATGTCACCGGCCTTACCTTTCTAACCGAAACACAGTAATACAAGTGCACTACTGCTTCACGGCGGAGATGGGTATGGTGGTAGTACTTGCTCGGTCGAACTGCACGAAGAGCTCTACTAGTTTAAGCACGAATTATAGTAGTTTTGAGGTGATGGAGCGTCAAAGGAGCACCATTTTGCTTTTAGCTAACCCGGCAGACGTTGTCCTGTCTTCAATGAATATTTAATTCGAATTGGTATCATTAATAAAAATAAAATACCAAGGACATAGTGTTTGTGTAATAAACTGATTTACCGGGTACTTGGAGATTCCAGTTAAACAAGATAAATAAAAATAACCACTTTTATTTCTTAGATATGTTACATTCCGCAGTTCTCGATCCAATTCTTATTATTCTCGACAAATAAACTTTTAATATGAGGCGTGATTGCTCTGAACTAACTGTGATGAACACAAACTTCTCAAAAACTAAGTGTTAAATTTTTCATAAATATTCCGATTGAATCGGCTGTGAAATGTGCACTAAGTATTGATAAATTAATTATTTTTTAATAATAATTCCGACCCATGCTCTGCTTTAAACGATATTGTCAAACGATTGACGTTTATATCAAACACCAAAAGGTTACATTTTAAGAGTTTATATTGTCAAAAGCGGTGAGGTTACATAAGAAAAGTTAATATGGTCTTTATGTTTTCTTAAATTTTCTAATTTTCCTTCTTGACCTTCTGACAATAGAAAACTCAACAAAAATTAGCGAAATCGGTCCAGCCGTCCATGCGTGATGCCGTGACCAAGGGAAATAGGGATTCATTTTTATATGTGTTACCAAACACCCTAGTAAGCTGTCATGTCAGGGAACCAGATTATTTAACAGAAAGGCCTACGTACCTATTACACCTAATAATTGTCTACTTTAATAGGTTTTCAATTTTTCATTCGAGAAATCAGTTTTTTTATTTTTTTCGGCTATGTTATACAGCGTTACTACGGTTCTTAAATATTGTGAATGGCCTCGTTATAAGGCCTCATTTAACCTCCTTTCGGTTTTACGGGTAGTTTTGTAACACCCTGTATATATATTTATAGACTATAGATAGAAGAGATGTAGATATCATTACGCACAATAGGTAACTCAGGGCGTAGGTTTTAGAAAGTATTCGTTAATTCAATATAAATTTATGCACACGTTTCAAGGTTCAACAAGTATTGAATAATTACGTAATTACTCTAACCTAACCTAAATTCGGATATGTACTCGAAGAACACACCTTCTTCCATTTAAAATAATAAGTAAATAATGATCTAATCCCAAACTAAGCAGAGCTTGTGCTATGGAAACCAGGTAACTGATCAGAGTAGTAGAGCTCTTAGTGCAGAGTTCGTCCGGGGAAGTACTACCACCTTACCCATTTCCGCCGTGAAGCAGTAGTGCTATTGTATTACTGTGTTTCGGTTAGAAAGGTAAGGGGGCCGGTGACATTACAGGCACATGAGACTTAACAACTTCACGTCTCAGGGTCGACAACGCATTGGCGATGCTCCTAGTGTTGCAAATGTCCATAGGCGGCGGTGACCACTTACTATCAGGTGGACTGCTTGTTTGTCGGCCCAAGTAGCATAAAAAAAAATAAAAAAAAAACTGATGTACTTCTTAAATTACATACTTTTCTGTATTAATAGGCGCAATTTTTAAAGAAATTCCTCATATTCCGTTTAGGCCCTAAAATGACATTTGAAGTTCAGGCCACTGAAGTTACTGAACGTATGGTACGTTAGGAAGTCAGCCTTCAATTGAGAAGAACCAGCGAGAAACTCACGTCAGCATTGTCATTTTTTTTATAACAGATATACCTACTACATATACAAACTTTTTTCTGATAAACAACTATTATAGCGCTTTTAAAATGTCTCAATGTCTACACGAACTTTTGAATTTAGAACTTCGAGTACCAACCTCACCACTCGCAAGATTTAATCAAAGGCTCAGGTTTATAACCTCTTTGTCATTTTATTATTTAAAGTGAATCCTTAATTTAAGTACATTTTTATTCTGTGGTAGATTGAAAACCGCGGGTAAACCAAGGTGTCAAAATAAATTCTTTTTACATTAAATTTTCGCTTGGAGATAGGGAAATTGGTTTTCTAAAAAAACACATTTCCTGTCTAGACCCAACGTAGCAGATGGCGGGAATTTGCGATAGCGATTTTTCATGTAAAAATGCTACGAACACTTTAGAGAGGTCCTCTTTCATATTCATGACTCGTTTCGTTACGCCACCAAATAATAATTTTCTTATTTTTTTATAGAATTGAAAATAAATAACCTCAAATTTAATATGTTATTAGCTGTCTATCGATTTCATCTGCATTCCCGAGGGATGTAACATTTTCCTGGTATAAAAAGTATCCTATATCTTAATCCAAGTTATAAATCTATCTAAATGCAAAGTTTCATCTAAATATATTGAGTTTTTGCGTGAAAGAGTAACAAATATCTCTCTTCAAAAACTTTTGCATTTATTATATTAATAGGTAGGAACATTTATTTTTTTACGAAAGTTTGGTTGTTCGTCTTCTATGCGTCATTCATCCAATAACAATACTACTTATGAAACTTCAGGAATCATAGAAAAGGTCTAGAGTAGTAGAGCTCTTAGTGCAGAGTTCGTCCGGGGAAGTATTACCACCTTACCCATTTCCGCCGTGAAGCAAAGCACTTGTATTACTGTGTTTCGGTTAGAAAGGTAAGTCCGGTGAAATTACAAGCACATGAGACTTAACTTCACGTCTCAATCGACAACGCGGCGCCTGGTGTTGCAAATGTCCATAGGCGGTGACCACTTCCCATCAGGTGGACCTCCTGCTTGTTTGTCGGTCCATGTGGTACTTATAGAAAAAAGGTTTTTGAAAAAAGAAATTATACCTTGCATCGCATGCATCTAAATGTTTCAAAAAATCATTTGACCGCCATCTAGTAACAGAAGTCGGGGACTAAAGATCATTGACCCCATTTTAATCAAATTAATCAAATGACCGACACCGCGGCGTTTGACGGAGGGGTGACCACTAACAATAGGTTCTCTCATGGGATGAAAATAAGATCGAATTGGATTTTGTAATTAGTGACAAACTTTTTGAAGTTATACTTTTTTAGGCGCGTTATGTAAAAATGATGAGAGTGAAATTTTAAGATGCGCGCGCATCAGTGTAACACAAAAGTAACAGGTTGAAGTTAGCTGATAACGATCTCTGCGGAACATCGCACAAATCGCGACTGTCAGTGTCAATGAGTGAGTAATGATGTTATTGTCAATAATAACCAAACACCGTCAAACATTGTTATTCGTTGCTACAGACAGGTGCAAAGAGTTAGTAAAAAAATATTTTAGTGCAGTTTTTCTCACCTATAATTTCGGGCATACCTTCTTACGTGCGTACATAAGTACACACAGGTTATTTTTAAGTAAATCATTATTTTTTTATTTATTATTTATTTTATTATCTTATAGGGTTTGAAATTCAGATCCGCAACCTTTTTGCGTGAAGAAAAATAAACGAATGATAAACACAATGTATGCTATTCAAGTGATTGATGAATAATTAAAATGTTTCCCTGTAATACTAAAGTTTCAGTTCTATCGTGTCTTCACAGACTTTTTTTTTTTATGCCACTTGGGCCGACAAACAAGCAGACGGTCCACCTGATGGTAAGTGGTCACCGCCAATGGACATTTGCAACACCAGGGGCAGCGGCGGCCTTACCCATTGCGAGGCTCCGGGCGGCAGGTCATTGCGAGGCCCTTTGTCCTTCGTGAAAAGTATGTGATGCGAAAGTAAGCCTGGTTGTTTGGTTTAGGTATTTGTCATGTTTGACAAGAAATGCTAAAGTTATACAAATAAATAAAATTTGATATCCATCTTTTTTTTTATTTGCTTGATTTGCGCGAGGCCCCGGGCGATTGCGCCGTTCGCTACCCCGTAAGGCCGCCTCTGACCAGGGGCATCGCCGCGTTGTCGACCCTGAGACGTGAAGTTAGGTCTCATGTGCCTGTAATTTCACCGGCCTCCTTTCTAACCGAAACACAGTACTACAAGTGTTATTCGCGGTGGAAATGGTTACGGTAGTACTTCTCTGGACGAACTCTGCACTACTCAGCTCTACTACTCGTTGTATGTATAATATTCCAATCCTTGGGAGAAAGGTTTGAAATTCATAGCAATGCCTTAAACTGGTTTCTAAATGCAGCTGCCGAAACAACTATGCGACAAACATTCAACTTGAATGGCTTAGCGGTTCGATACCCTCATCACGCCGCAGGTCATGGATTCGCTTCCCATCTAGGACAAACATTTACGTCAATGAAAATGTCTGTTTCTGTGCCTGGGTGTAAATATCTTTTCAAGTATGTATTATGTTTTACTAGCATATCGGAAAGACGTTACAATATTCCGGGGCAAAAAGTATCTCTCTTTTCAACGTTAGGGAAAGAAAGAGACAGGATGATGTTCTTAGAACGCTGACTTCACAGCTGGTTACTTACTTCAGAAGTTCACCTATTAGGTATATTAAGTATTTGGTTAATATAAAATATGTTACTTCACTACATAGTATAAAACTAAGTCGCTTCCCGCTGTCTGTCTGTCCCTATGTTTGCTTAGATCTTTAAAACTACGCAAAGGATTTTGATGCGGTTTTTTTTAATAGATAGAGTGATTCAAGAGGAAGGTTTTTCTGTATAATACATGCGTATTATAATTGAGGAAATGCGAGAATTACAGACCTTCGGAACGCGGGTGAAACCGCGGGGGACATATTATAAATGCGTATGTATGTATGGATTTTTGTTACTCTTTCACGCAAGAACTACTGAATGGATTTGGATGAAACTTGACACATAGATAGAGCATACCCTGGAATAACATATAGGTTACTTTTTATCCCGGAAAAATGTAACAGGCCACGGGAACGCGCGTAAAACCGCGGAGGAAAGAAAATACATAAGCAAAAAAATACAGATTAGATAATTTGTTTGTTATTTTTTATACCACTTGGGCTGACAAACTAGCAGACGGTCCACCTGATGGTAAGTGGTCACCGCCGCCTATAGACACTTGCAACACTAGGGGCATCGCCAATGCGTTGTCGACCCTGAGACGTGAAGTTGTTAAGTCTCATGTGCCTGTAATTTGTTATGTAACTTTGCTGAGTTTCTTTCCGTTTCTTCTCAGTTGAAGGCTTCCAAATCGAAGTCCTAAATAGAACGCTTTGAATTTTGAATTTCGAAATTAGAACTCCAGTAATAGTGTGGTTATACGCAATCACATTTAGATCATAACAACAACAATCGAATATTCCAAAACGAGTATTTTATATTTAGAACAAAACTAATTTGAAATCGGAATTCAAATCTGAGTGAACAAGCTCTCTGCGCACGCGCCGCTGCGTTCAATCATATCAGTCGGTAGTGAGGGGAAAGTGTCGATAATTTTTATTTATTTATTTAGATACAAGAATACATTAAAAAAACAGGGGCTCTTCTGTAAGGAAAATGACACTAACTCGAGGATGTTTTGTCGCGGCCTCTGTGCTCTGTCTCTGTCGCTAACTACGCTAATACTACTAATCACGTGAGAGGTAAGCTCTCCGAGGCCTCCGTGAAGCGGCTCGCCGACAAAATTTGTATTAGCTGAATAAGGGGGCAGGAATCAAAATGCTAATCTTAAATGGTGTCCCAATTAGAGATGACGACGGCATTATAAATGTCAAGCAACAGAAACAAATAATCACTACATATTAGTATAAAACAAAGTCGCTTTCTCTGTCCCTATATCCCTATGTATGCTTAAATCTTTAAAACTACGCAACGGATTTTGATTCGATTTTTTTTAATAGATAGAGTGATTGAATAGGAAGGTTTTTATGTATAATACATGTGACATCCCACGGGAACGGGGGTGAAACCGCGGGGGACAGCTAGTATCTTATAAAACTATAATGCATTTATTGACGATTTTTAACGTTTTCCGTCACACGTATTATATGCATAATAATACCAATATTTTAGTAATGACTTCATGACCGATGTGCGGAGAAATGTACTCAGTGTTCAAAGATGTGGTGTATTATCGTGTAAGTGCAACCAACAACCGAGAGAAAGCGCTGTTTTTAATTAAAGTCACCTGGAAAAGGTGGTTAGTGACACTGACCTCTATGACTGAAAGAATTAAGTCTATGCTTTTTCGTCGTGTCGAAAATGTCTTGGTTTGATTCCAAATTAACAACTTTACATCTTGAGCATTGTGGCCTTGTGGGGATCGGAAGTATTCCCAAAGAGCTTTCGTCAAGGAGGCAGCGTTAAAATATTATCAAATCTCTCGATATGGACAGAGAGCATACATATTGCGCCGACCACAAATGATTTAGGGTTGCCAACAAATAATAAAAAAAAAAAGTTCAAAAATTCAAAACCATTTATTCAGTTTAGGCCCTCGGAAGGCACTTATGAAGGTCAAATTTAAAGTTACTAAAGCTACTACCGGAAAAAAAAGCTCTTTCTTAAAATGTATATGAAAGATAGCTGTCCCCCGTGGTTTTACCCGCGTTCCCGAGAGATATCACATTTTCTAAAAAAAAATGGGTAAAATGTAGCCTATATGTTATTCCAGGCTCTATCTATGTGCCAAGTTTCATCCATATCTATTCAGTAGTTTTTGCGTGAAAGAGTAACAAACATACTTACATACAAATCTTTCCTCTTTATAATATTAGTATAGATATAAATCAAATGGCTCAATGACGTCAATTCTAATATTTTTTTAACTTTTTCAACTCAAAAATGGTTCGACCGATCTTGATGAAAGTTGGTATATAGTCAGAACATGTAATTGCGCTAAAGAAAGGCTATATATGATATCGATAAACGCGGATGAAACCGCGGGGGACAGCTAGAATTCCTAAGAAGATTTAAATAACAATAAATAATTTAAATTATAATCCTGAACTAATACTTTCATTGGAAACCCTCAGAAAGAGGTATTAGAGTACTTTATCTTGCTTCCAATTTAAAAACCTTCGATACGGTAAGTTTTAAAGTATCCTTCAACCAGAAAATGGAGCGATAAGTCGCGTATTTAAGTTCTTTATAGCTTAACTAGCGACCCGCCCCGGTTTCGCTTGATTACGATAATTTTGAAGTATTTATACACATTAACATTCCGGAAGAAATTATCTTTTATAGGGTTGCGTATTCAAAGGGTAAAATGGAACCCTATTTCTTAAACTCATATTCATTTTATTTATTTGGGACCCTGCCGGGCACAGCAAAATACATAGTAAGTACAACATGTAGGAGAGAGGAGATCATGGATATATCGCAATTTAATTATTCTGTCGGAGGTTATTTTTGTTTATTTTTGTTTTGACTATCTTTATTTATTAGTTTAATATTATTTATGTAAGATTTCTATCATTCATGTAATCATCAACTGTATAATATACTTTTTTTACCAGTATTTGTTTAAATTCTCCGCTGTCCGTCTGTCACCAGGCTGTATCTCAGGAACCGTGATATGTAGACAGTTGAAATTTTCACAGATGGTGTATTTCTGTTTCCGCTATAACAACAAATACTAAAAAACATAATCAAATAAATATTTAAGGGGGCTCCCATACAACAGACATTGTTTTTTTGCCGTTTTATAGATGACTAGCTGTCCCCCACGGTTTTACCCGCGTTCCCGTGGAATGTCACATGTATTATACATAAAAACGCACGAAATCTCACGACATCTCACCAAGTCTCCTAAACTAAATAAATAAATAAGGGGGGAGAGGGGCTCAAAAAATCGCCAAAATCACCTCACGCAAATAATGGATTCCCCCATAGTATTAGTCCCTGCTACCCACAGATAAAACAAAACTCTATTATTTCACTTATTTTTTAAAATATCGTGTGTCAAAGACAAAATTCTTCCAAAACTCAAAAGAAAAACATCAAATAAAAGGAGATTTAAATTTGGAATGTCACAATGGTTTCCACGCGCGTACGCACAATATAAGCCGGTGGTAAATCACTCGACGCTAGGGAGGGGACGTGGTCGTGTCGATGAAATATTTAATGTCGATTTCATCTTTAAATACCTTTAAGAAGTAGTATTTTGCCTTCTAGGTTTAACGTACTGATTTTCTTTGTATTTACCATGCCCAGGGGTTCGATTCTGTAAGGAAAATGACACTAACTCGATGTTTCGTCGCGGCCTCTATGCTGTCTCTGTCACGTACTACGCTAATACTACTAATCACGTGAGAGGTAAGCTCTCCGATGCCTCCGTGAAGCGGCTCGCCGACGAAGTTTGTATTAGCTGAATAAGGGGGCTGGTTCTAAGTTCCAGTTTGTTCTCAATAAAGGGTATTCTATCTTTGTATTGTATCTTTCTTATACACATGTCATAGGTATCTAATGAAAGGGTTTGTCAAGCAGAATTTGTGGCGTCGAAATTTTTTTTTTTAATTTTTGTTCATTTTGAGGTGGCAAATTACAGCCCGTCTGCCCGTCAACGCAGCCTCATCATGCTTGCAATACCGTGGCATCACTCGCGGGCTGCCGACCCTGCACAGAGATTAAAACTGTCTGAAAACGCACATAGGTTTTTAATCCAATATTTTAAAGTCAGTAAAAATACCTACAAAAGAAAGTCGATTTGAGCCGTGTGTATACCTCGGGAATAATATAAAGGTATGCGCTCAGTAATGGTGCTCGCATCAAAATGGTGCGGCTAACGAACCGCGTGAGCCGTCATCCGATCTATGCTTAACAGGGGTAGATAACATTTATTTATTTACTGATGATGTACCTAATTAATAACTGACACATTACCGTTTGTAAAATTATGGTAGATTAAACTCACATTGTATATACAGGCCAATTGGGATGGTGGTTAGCGACCCTGACTGCCAAGTTCAAGGACAGCTAGTCTTTTATGAAATAGGTTTCAATCTCGCTTTATATCATGTACATGGTTACCATAGTACAAGTTCTGCTATTTCTGGTAGTAGTGTTATATACACACTAGCTGTCCCCCGCGGTTTCATCCACGTTTAGTTTGAAGTTGATCAGACCAAGAAAACACGTTCCATACAAACTTTGCTCCCCCTTTTTACCCCCTTAGGGGGTGAATTTTCAAAAATCCTTTCTTTGTGCTCCCTTACGTTATAAAAGAAACCCCTGTGCAAAATTTCAAGTTTCTAACCCTTATAGTTTAGGCCCTGCGTTGATATATCAGTCAGCTTCTCCTTTTATATATATAGATGTAAATATATTGCCATATAATATGTAAACAAAAAACTCAGTACAAGTCTAGACAAAGTGTCAAATTTAAATTTCGAACGAGCAACCACTATAAAAACAAATAGACCACAAAAAAGCCAAATGTTGCCAACCCCAGGCGGTAACCCGACCCGCGTAGATAACATCTAACGGACGCTCGACACTCGCTGTAAGTTTAAAATGTACTTTATTATTTAATTTTATTTATTTTCATTAGTCATCGTATCTTTTCTACTCATTGTTACATTGTTATGTTGTCAGCAATGTCTAAATAGACTACTGGGTTTTGATAGTTGGCAGCATTGGAATATCAGCTACACAATGTTGTACAACAACTGTCTCATAGCCCAATTTAATAATATTGGTGATATGTACAATGATTACTGAGATACAGCCGGATTAGAAATAGTATCTTAAAATCCACCATTTTAAAAAGAATGTCACAAAAACATTGAAATATCATCTCCGCAAAGTTGTACAACAACTGTCTCACAGCGCAATACAATCGCATTGCTGAAATATGCAGAGATTGCTCAGATACATCCGGATTAGAAATAGATTAAATAGTTTCTTAAAACCCGCCATTTTTTAAATAATGTCACTAAATCATTGAAATAATTATCTCTACAATTTTGTAAATCAACTGTCTCCCAGCTCAACAATCACATTGCTGAAATATACATTGATTGCTGAGATACAGCCAGATTAGTAAATAAATTGATTACAAGTCCGCCATAACTCATCTACATGCTAATCGACACTTGACAGCGAATCGAACGTCACTAGATCAAAGCGTTCGAATTTAAAATAAACCTTATTTAAAAACTGGTGCAGTTACCGCAAAGGTGATGTAAGGTTTAACCTACTTTTTTTAGGTTAAATATTTGAAAAAGGCACATGTCACTCCAATATGAAATCACTCAAGCTTTGTTGATCTCATGGATTAATTTGTGGTATTTTGGGGTTCCTTGAATTTAATTTTCAGTATGTTATTAATTCTTTTGTATGGCTTGTTTTTAGCCAGTATCAAGTTTCGTACCAAAGACAATAAAAAAATGGTATCGTGGGACACCAGATAGGAACGAAGTTTTCATTGACATAATACATGCTTCTTTCAATTCAGTGCGATTCAAAATTTACTTTTAACATATTCCTTTTCTTATAATAATTACTAATTATACTATTTTATAAATGGAACAGAATTTTAAACATGTTGTATGTAGCCTTTAAATAAATTATGAAAAAAACAAACCCAATAATAAACCATATCATTTAAATTTCGAACGTAACAATATGAAAAAAAGTGTCGTTACAACTTTTCGTGTGTTTTTTTTCCGTCCCCTTTCACAACGCGCGATAAGGAACTTCGTTCCAATAACTTCACGAAAAACGGATTTAGTTAAATGGTGGCCGTTTTACTAAAACCTTTTTACATGCTTTTTGACACAACATGAAAAATTACAAATATTATATTATAAAGAAGTAAAGTTTTAAGGCAATCTCCGAAACTAATCATTCAATTTCAATAATTGTTTCTCTGACAGAAAGCTACAATATTCCGGAGTAGCATAGTGTGTTATGATCCTGGGGATACATTGGTCCCCACGGTAAGGCGAGTGAAACCACGGGAGACAGCTAGTGAACCATCATTTTAATCTGTCATTATAACAAGACAGGATATCATTAATATTGCATCCAATTGTTTTCTTATCTCGCGGCATGCGTTGGTAGATAACAGAACAAGGATTAATGAGATCCTCTGTCATTTAAAAAAAAATCTATGTTAACTAGACCGACGAACAGGCAGGCCCATCTGACGGTAAAACGTCACCGCCGCCTATGGACGCAACACCAGGGGCATCGCCGACCCTGAGACGTGAAGTACCTTACCTTTCTAACCGAAACACAGTTTTTTGAGTAGTAGAGCTCAGTGCAGAGTTCGTCCTTGGATGTATTACCACCTTACCCATTTCCGCCGTGAAACAGAGCACTTGTATTACTGTGTTTCAGTTAGAATGGTAAGGCACAACAAGTGCACTGCTGCTTCACGGCGGAAATGAGTACTTCCCCGGACGGACTCTTCACTAAAGAACTCTTGAATAAATATATCATCATATATACAAAGTGTTATAAAATACCCCGTAAAAATATAATTAATTATCAAAGCCAACAACCCTAGTAAGCTGTCACGTTAGGGAACCAGATTATTTAACAGAAAGGCCTACGTACCTATTTTACCTAATAATTGTCTACTTTAATAGTTTTTCTATTTTTCATTAATTAAAATCTGATTTTTATTTTTTTGGGGTATATTATACAAGGTTACTACGGATCTAAAATATTGTGAATGGACTATGTGAATGGCCCCATTTAACCTCCTTTCGGCTTTACGGGTAGTTCTGTAACACCATGTATACTATACAAACGCCATTCAAATGTCTAGGTGGAATGTAGATCTCATTACTACCTCTGCCTACTTCTTCCGAGATAATATGCGTAGAGATATTGAACTTCCTTCCAATAGATAAACTCGTGATAACCCAGATCTTTTAAGAGACATATTCCGGTTCGTTCGTAACGAACTGTCATTGTTCTGTCGTCAGTATACCATTCATTCATGCACTCACTCACTCGCTGGAGTACAGTGTCGCACACAAGCGTAATACAATTACTGCGTGGCAGGCAATCAGTGTCCGTCTACAATTGTGTTAGCGGCTGTACTGTCGTGTACAGATTGAACTGGAGTGCGATACAATTGTATCGAAGCAAATGTAGATACAATATGTGTATCTCTTTCTTTCCTAAAACACACAAGCATTACCCGTGTATAAATTTAAAAAGTGGTAAAGAATACTTTATATCAAAAGTGATTTTATAGTATATCTAATTATTTAGAACATATATGGGCAACCACCGGCCTGCTGTAAGATATGATCCGGCCCGCGATTTTGAAAAAACCCAATTAATTAAATATTACTTTAGGTACTTGTAGTCACTAAGTACTGCTGTAGTAAATGCACTAAGTACTTTTAAACGCGGCCCGCGAACGTATTTGCACGCTAAAGTTTGGCTCTCAACATGTTGAATGGTTGCCCATACCTGATTTAGAAGATGATAATCTTTGGCAATGAATTGCTCGTCTGACAAGCTAACCATTCAAGTATTTTTATCGCAAATTTTTAATATCTTTGTGTTCGCGACAATGTTACAAGGATTAGTGATAACGTTCATGTTAATAGATATTTGAGATAACACCTTGTTACTGTTCAGATAAGAGATATTGACTGATTGTAGTAGTTACCAAATGTTATTATAAGTAAACTCTAAGTTATATTTAAGTTAGAAATATGCAAGTTCTAATAAACGTTAAATATTTGTTGTTTTGATTCCCAGTAAATGTAAGGTGATAAAAATGTAATCACAGGTTATCAAAACCCAGTTCTAGACATGCCCTTTGCCTATCACCTCGTTCTTTAACTCAGAGTAAAGTAAATCAATAAATAATATTTTAATAAAAATCCATTACAATGTAACATAAGAAAGTAGGACACACCTATGTGCTAACACAGAATAGAGCATGATAAAAAGGGATAAGCACATAAGTAAAAAAGGGACTTTTTTAAACTGAGGATAAAAGTAGTTGACGACACTTTAGAAATATATAAAAACCGAAAATAAATAGGGATATGGTAAGAGGACTACACTTTGAAAACAAGGCCAAAAAGAGACAAGGCCCTAAGAGTAAAAAGAACAGAACGAAGTGATAGACAGGGATAGTAAAAATTAGAGTAAGAAAGGAAATAATTAGACAAGGATAGCACGACGATTGTACAAGGGAGATATACCTTTAGCGCGTGCTATTCGTTGACTAATTCACGACTTAGAAAAAGGCATATATATTTTGTAAACAATTTTATTGGCACGACGCCACAACAACACGGAGACTTCTACTTGTAATAAGTTTACTTGTTTTAATATAACGAATAAAGGGGCGTAATACGGTGTTTCAAAGTACTGGTGTTTTACTTCTCCGAAAAGTCATTCGCTAGCGTTTTCAACGAAATATTCCCGAAGCGGACAAACGAAGGTGTCCGTTTCATCCTGGTCCTTCAGCAGCCGGATTACCTGGATTTCCGGTCCATTCTGCAGCCGAAAAAGTTGTATTGTCGGCCGCACATCACATCTTCACCAACCACCTGTGAAACTACGTTCGTGATACCTCAAGTGGAACGTACGGAAAAATGGTGAAGACAAGAAACGAAACCGCCAGCGAAGAGAGGGTAAGTGCCGCGACCAGTGCTCACGCCCCAGTGGACGCCGTTACCGAGGGAACTACCATGGATAGCACCGCAGCTGTCGGAACATCCACAGCCCGCACCACTACCATCAGCGCTACCACAACCGGCGCCACCATCGCCACCACCACCGCCAGTACCACCGCAGCCGGTACTGCCGCTGGTACCCGCATCGCCGACTACGGATCATATTCAACCGCAACGCGCTCGAATAACACCACCGCGACGGAACCTGGCACCAGCGCCGATTCTGATGAGTCCCCCAACACGGAACCCACATTGAAAGAAAAAACTGAAACGAGTAAACCGACCAGACCGCTTTCAACAGCAACAAACAGAAGTCGGCGTCGTCAAATACTGAAAGCCAAGGAGGAGCTCCTAACACAACAGGCTGATCTGGCCGCTCGCCAGACAGAGTTGGCGGCGCTAAGACTGTCACTTCTAGAGGAAAAAGAAGACACTGACCACGATGACGAAGATAGTATCGCATCGGTACAAGTCGCAAGGACGAAATCATGGGTAAACGGGCACACCAATACCTTGGCCGTCACGACAGGAACTAAGGAGACCTGTCAAACGCAGAAGCCGTGCAATATGCCGACGAGGGGAGATATACTGGCAACGGGGAGGAGTGATGCGCATGGCGCACGCGAATGTCAAAAGGCAACCTGGAAGCCGACTCACGCCGAGCAAAAGGGATCGAAATTGATGCACACTTCTGCACAGGAGGAAAAGGACCAAGACGCATGGAAGCCTGCAGCGACGACATCAGTGAATAAAAGTGACCACAAGTCAGAACATGCGGACCTCGCGACTGCCATCGCAGAAGCAGCCCGGGCCCTGCAGCCGATAACGCAACGCCATAATGTGGAGCTACCTACATTCAATGGGTCATCAGGTGATTGGCTACCGTTCAAGGCAGCCTTTGAGCAGACACAAAATCACCTTACTGAATATGAAAACTTGGCGAGGCTTAGGAAAAGCCTGAAAGGAGCCGCAAAGGAAGCGGTACAATGCCTGTTCATAGGCACAACCAGTCCGGAAGCAGTGATGAAGCTATTAGCTACAAGATTCGGCCGCCCCGATGCCTTAGTTATGACAGAGTTGAATAAACTAAAAATGCTGCCGAAACTCAACGAAATGCCACGAGATATTTGCAACTTTGCATCGCAAGTAACAAACATCACTGCAACCATCAAAGCTTTGAAGAAAGAACATTACTTATACAATCCTGAAGTTGTTCGAGTAGTAATTGATAAGTTACCATCGACGCTGCGTTTCCGGTACTACGATTTTGTGATAGAATGCCCTGAAGAGGAACCGGATCTGTTGAAGCTGTCGAACTTCCTCGAACGCACCGCCGAGAGGTGTGGAAACTTCGCACCAGCAGAAACTTCAGCGACAGAACGACCCGCCAACCCCAGGCGTCAGGCTCGTACATACCATGCCGGAGAGCGTCGACACATAACTTCAGAAAAGAGTAAAACATGCCTCGTCTGCAACATGAAAGACCACAACAGCAACGCTTGCCCAAGCATAAAGGAAGCAGACGACGCAAAGCGATGGGACATCGCTATTAAACACAGGCTGTGTTTCCGCTGTCTACAACTACGACGGTTTGGTCACATATGTAAACCAAAGAGATGTGACAACAATGGATGTACATATTTTCACCATCCATGGCTGCATGGCGCCATGATGGCACGAACGCGAGCAAGAAACATCCATACCACAGAAGAAAAACCGATTACCGCCACGATCACGTCCACAAAAGAAAAAAGGTGCACAACCGCATTTTTAAAAGTACTACCGGTACAAGTAACCGGACCGAGAGGCATGTACGATACGTACGCCCTACTAGACGACGGATCCACTTGCACGCTTATAGAAGAAGCAACGGCGAATCAGATCGGTGTAACAGGAACGCCGGAACCATTCTTCATCGAGGGCGTAGCTGGCACACGCATCGATGCCTGCCAGTCGCGTCAAGTCCAACTTGACATAAGGGGCCAGAACTCTAAGAACTTCAAGATCCGCGCACGAACAATACAAAAACTAGACCTTTCTCCACAAACAGTCGATAGGGAGACTGTTCGCCGTTTCGCACACCTACAAGATTTAGAAGATCAAGTAACGTACGAAGACTGCGTACCCACCGTCCTGATCGGGCAGGACAACTGGCATCTTCTATTAACCCACGACGTGCGCCGCAGCGGAAAAGGAGATCCCGTGGCTTCACGCACAGACCTTGGATGGGTCCTCCATGGTACCCAAGATAACTACAGATCTAGTCAACGCGTGATGCGAGCCCACGCTACACCCGCGATTCCTGAAGAAGAGGACAATGAAGAAATGAACATGGAACGACTAATGAAAGAACATTTCTCATTAGAATCACTGGGAGTGACACCAAAACGCTCGTACACAGAGGAAGAACAGCGAGCGCTTCTCCTACTAGAGACCAATACTAAGCGCCTACCGGCGGGAGGATTCGAGACGTGTCTACTGTGGAAAAATGATAACCCCAGAATCCCCAGGAACTACGACAACGCCGTCAGACGTTTACAAAACATTGAGAAAAAACTAGATCGTGACCCAGAAATGAAAATAAGATATCAACGACAATTAGAAGTGCTCCTGGAAAATGGTTATGCCGAAAGGGCACCTGAAACAAGAGAAGAGAGACTATGGTACCTGCCACACTTTGCAGTAATAAACCCAATGAAGCCGGAAAAGCTACGTATTGTCCACGACGCGGCCGCAGCGACGATGGGCACGTCACTAAACGACCTCCTGCTTTCCGGCCCAGACCTCCTACAGTCGTTGCCGGGAGTACTCATGCGCTTTCGACAACGACCAATAGCCGTTACCGCAGACATAAAAGACATGTTCTTGCGTATAAACATAGACAAAAAGGAACGAGACATGCAGCGTTTCCTATGGCGAGGTCACCGACGGGAAGGCACACCAGAAGAATACAGAATGAAATGTGTGATCTTCGGCGCAACGTCATCTCCGTGTACGGCAATCTACGTGAAAAATAAAAATGCGGAAGACTTCAAAGAACGTTATCCGGAAGCCTCATCGGCGGTAGTGAGAAGTCACTACATGGACGATTACATCACCAGTTTCAACACAGAAGAGGACGCCATAAGGATATCACAGGAAGTAGCCTTCATCCACAGTCGGGCAAACTTCACCCTACAAAGATGGGCGTCCAATTCAAAACACGTAATCGACAACATTTCACCGGAAAAGAGGCGAGAGGTTGTCAGCCTAGATTCAGAAAAAATCTTGGGAATGGTGTGGAACCCCAACCCAGACACACTATCATTCAGTGTGAGCCGACATAAGATCCCAGCGGATATATTACAAGGGGAAAGAACACCCACCAAAAGAGAGGCTCTACGCACAGTGATGTCTCTATTCGACCCTTTGGGACTCGCCGCACCGGTCACCATCCAAGCAAAGCGAATTCTACAAGAAACCTGGCGCAGTGGGATCGGCTGGGACGAGCCACTGCGGGACAACGAGGCGGAAACATGGAGACAGTGGATGGGCCATGTACAAGAGTTACCCCTACTAGCCGTACCACGGTGCTATCTGACACCCACTTACGAGCGATCACTCGAACTGCACACTTTCGTAGACGCGAGCACTTCTACCTACGCAGCCGCCGTCTATTGGCGTGTTACCAATAAAGAGGGACACACCCAAGTAAGTCTCGTGATGGCAAAGGCACGAGTCGCCCCCATCAATAAAGTCACCTCTATCCCGCGACTAGAACTTCAAGCGGCGGTATTGGGATGCCGCCTCGCCCGCACCACGGTGGAAGAGCACGATATGAAACCCACGCGGCGAGTTTACTGGTCCGATTCGAGAACAGTACTCGCGTGGCTACGTACCGGACCGCGAGCATATAAGCCGTTCGTCGCACACAGAGTCGCCGAAATCTCCGAAGAAACGAAAACAGCCGAGTGGAGATGGGTGCCGACCAAACAAAACGTCGCGGATGATGCCACTCGCGACTCGCCAACTAATTTCACGTCGGAACACCGCTGGTTTCATGGCCCCGAGTTCCTATGTCGACCAGAGGACGAATGGCCACACGAGGAAGAAAGTCCCACAGGAATCGAGCCCACTGGAGAGGAGCGGGTGAACCTGACTAGAGAAACCGCAGCGCGCCTATCAGAGGCACTACCAGACATCACACGCTTCTCCAGCTACACGCGCGTAATACGCTCCACAGCGCGCGTGTTACAATTCATCGACAAGCTCCGCCCGAAGCAGCAGTGTGCGGCAACCTTCAAGCGCACCCTGAAGAATAGAGAAACAGATCCGACTTGGAAATTGAATCATAAGGTGAAACCCAAGGCGTCTCCTCGATCAGGAGACGAACACAACGCCCTCAAGTACGTGACAATCGACGCGCACTATTTACACCGCGCCGAACATCTATGGGTGCGAGCACAACAGCAACAAGTGTTCGCCGAAGAGGTCGTTGCCCTGAAAAATAACAGGTCACTGACCGCGGTCAGTCGACTCAAGCCCTTCGCCGTGACCTTACATGGCGACGGTGTGATTCGTCTCAAGTCCCGAATCGCTGTCACAACCGACATCAGCGACACGCAGCGAGAACCAGCGGTGATTGACGGAAATCATCGGTGGACACGCCTATACATAAGTTGGGTCCACACTCGCCTGCATCATGGTGGTTTCAATATTACCACCAACGAAGTTCGCCAACAATACTGGGTGTTGCGTCTACGCTACGCCGTCCGTACTGAACTTAAACAATGCCAGTCCTGTCGACTGAGAAAGGCATCGCCGGCCCAGCCTTCGACCGGCAATCACCCGCCGAGTCGAGTGGCTCATCACAAAAGACCCTTTACATACACGGGTCTCGACTACTTCGGCCCGATGACTGTCACCATCGGACGATCACATCAGAAAAGGTACGGCGCGCTATTCACATGCCTGACCACACGAGCAGTTCACATCGAACTGGCCGGCAGCCTGAACATCGACTCGGCAGTGATGGCACTACGCCGCTTCATTGCACGACGCGGGTGTCCTACGGAGATATGCTCAGACCAGGGCACCAACCTCAAAGGTGCCGACCAAGAACTGCAGCGAGCTGCCGACGAAGCAATGCAAGAAGAAGCTTCAGTTCGCGCCATCCAGTGGCGCTACATACCCCCAAGCGCCCCCTTCATGGGAGGCGCGTGGGAAAGGCTCGTCAGAAGCGTCAAGACCGCGCTCCAGGTGACCCTCAACGAGCGCGCACCAAAAGAAGAGGTGCTCGCCACCCTACTTGTCGAGGCGGAACACACTATCAACAGCCGACCACTGACGCACGTGTCTACATCACCGGATGATGATCTCGCGTTGACACCTAACCATTTCCTGTTGGGTGGGTCGTCACGCGTACCGCAGCCGGGAGCCTTCACCGAAGACGATGTCGCCGGCCGCAGGGAATGGAGATCCAGCCAGCGCCTCGCGGACACATTCTGGTCTCGCTGGGTGCGGGAATATCTACCCGAGCTTCAACACCGGCGGGAGCCCCAAGCGTCGCACGGGTCACTTAAGGTCAATGACCTTGTCCTGATCGCAGACGGTAACTTGCCCCGTAACGTATGGCCACGAGGGGTGGTCGTGGCAACTTACCCTGGACCCGACGGCGAAGTACGAGCAGTGGACGTGCGGACCAGCAGAGGAATCCTGAGACGACCCACCAAGAAGTTGGCAATACTGGACGTTACCCCGAGAACAGATGAAACACCGGCCCCTGCCGCGAACGCGACCCAAGAATCCAGCTGAAAAAGCTGCGGCGGGAGAGATGTTCGCGACAATGTTACAAGGATTAGTGATAACGTTCATGTTAATAGATATTTGAGATAACACCTTGTTACTGTTCAGATAAGAGATATTGACTGATTGTAGTAGTTACCAAATGTTATTATAAGTAAACTCTAAGTTATATTTAAGTTAGAAATATGCAAGTTCTAATAAACGTTAAATATTTGTTGTTTTGATTCCCAGTAAATGTAAGGTGATAAAAATGTAATCACAGGTTATCAAAACCCAGTTCTAGACATGCCCTTTGCCTATCACCTCGTTCTTTAACTCAGAGTAAAGTAAATCAATAAATAATATTTTAATAAAAATCCATTACAATGTAACATAAGAAAGTAGGACACACCTATGTGCTAACACAGAATAGAGCATGATAAAAAGGGATAAGCACATAAGTAAAAAAGGGACTTTTTTAAACTGAGGATAAAAGTAGTTGACGACACTTTAGAAATATATAAAAACCGAAAATAAATAGGGATATGGTAAGAGGACTACACTTTGAAAACAAGGCCAAAAAGAGACAAGGCCCTAAGAGTAAAAAGAACAGAACGAAGTGATAGACAGGGATAGTAAAAATTAGAGTAAGAAAGGAAATAATTAGACAAGGATAGCACGACGATTGTACAAGGGAGATATACCTTTAGCGCGTGCTATTCGTTGACTAATTCACGACTTAGAAAAAGGCATATATATTTTGTAAACAATTTTATTGGCACGACGCCACAACAACACGGAGACTTCTACTTGTAATAAGTTTACTTGTTTTAATATAACGAATAAAGGGGCGTAATACGGTGTTTCAAAGTACTGGTGTTTTACTTCTCCGAAAAGTCATTCGCTAGCGTTTTCAACGAAATATTCCCGAAGCGGACAAACGAAGGTGTCCGTTTCACTTTGTAATATTTTTAAGAAACCATGTAAAGACGATCCATAAGATCCTGTGAAGGCCTACATGAATAAACTAAATTTCTATTCTATTAATTGACAAGTGGATCGACTAATACTCAGTCCACCTGATGGTAAGTGGTCACCGTTTATGGACATTTGCACCGCCAGGGGCATCGTCGCGTTGTCGTCCTTGACACGTGTATTCACACTGATATTATAAGCGTTATGCACGTATGGATGTGTGTCACACTTTCACACTTCTACTCACTACTCTACTACTTCGTCACCGTCACCGTACTAGGCGTTTTCACCCTTATGTTGTAGACATACCACCAATTCACAGGAAGCGCTTTGCAGCTTCCTTCCTTATGCCCACAGCTAAATATTGGAATTCTCTCCCCACGTCTGTGTTCCCAGATACTTACAAAACCATCAGGTGAGATTGAGGCCAATTGCAATCCAGTCCGAAAAAAAAACTGCTTATTTGAATGAGAATTGGCAAAAGGGGACAGCTAGTTATTAATATACCAATATCCGAACCCAAATTGATTTAGAGGGTTTTCTAATATAATTAAAATGAATGATTAAACGAATGAATGAATGAATGATAAGCAACAATTGTCTCCGCGACTGTACATATCAATGAGCGCGCGTGTCTGCTGTCTGTATCACTTAAGCCCACCCTATGTACAAATTATCTGCCAATTTGCGAACCGTACATCCCTTGGAACATTTGTCCGTACTGTCCTTTTATGTGCCGACTGTACCCGTATTGTTCTGCCCCCTTATTCAGCTAATACGAACTTCGTCGGCGAGCCGCTTCACGGAGGCCTCGGAGAGCTTACCTCTCACGTATTAGTGTAGTAAGTGACAGAGACAGAGCATAGAGGCCACGACGAAACATCCTCGAGCTAGTGTCATTTTCCTTACAGAATCGAACTCCTGGTATTTGTTAGTTTTCTTTGTCTCTCTTTCTGTGAATTATTAATGTTACATTACCTTTCTCTTTACTTCGCTATGTAAGATGAATATTTTGTTAAAAATAATACAGTCTTGGCAGAATCTTCATTACAGGAACATGCGACACAACTTCACGTCACAGGGTCGACAACGCATTGGCGATGCCCCTGGTGTTGCAAATGTCCATAGGCGGCGGTGGCCACTTACCATCAGGTGGACCGTCTGCTTGTTTGTCGGCTCAAGTGGTATAAAAAAAAATGATGTCTTGGAGTAGTTAAAATATATAGCATATCTTCACGCCAATTATCTTCGAAGAATACGTCTCAGTAATTAACCCCACATTCCACCTCTGATATTTCAAGCCCATCGTTACATGCGAGCATTGTCGCCGTCTTTCTCGCACGCTACTAGTCCCGTGCAGGTGATCATTTCTAGACAATGAAACTTTGTTTTGCCTTATTCGACCCAGGAATCTAACCCAGGGTAAGTACTGTAGTGAACGGGGGCGTAATTACAAAGAAACTTGTCAAATATTAATTATTTATTTTAATATTTTAGTCCATACAAATTAATAATAAAAAAACATATTTGTCCGTGCTCGCGCACTGTCATTCTATTTCTTTTTTTGGAAAACGAATATTAACTTATTAATTCAAATTATCGTCAGCCAGTAACAGTAATAACGGCCAGTGCGCTAGCATAGACCTTCCTTACAGTACCTAAGCATCATACCACTTGACTACCAATTCAATGGTGGAAAATCATAAAGGATAGCTATGAAGTCATTTATTCAATCTGCAATTATAAAAGTTTAAGCTTATACGAAAACAAATATCTAGTAACTAATTCCTCTGAATCTCCTTCTCTGTCAAGTCCGACACAAGGAAACTCAATAGAAAATCGCCACGTGCTTCGCTTCTACACGAAGCATCTTCAGGACGTATTAGACCCGCTGTCACTGAGGCGACGCACTAGCACCTAAGACGTAGAACCCGGCCTCAACAGCTCTGATGGCGACCACTGTGGGGTTTTAGTAAGTAAGAGTCTGACATAGCCCGGCCGCTCCCACCGGAGTCGCCGGGTGTCCGATGGAGGATTTACCCACATAAAAAAAAAAGAAAAGAGCCACAGACGTGTTACCTCGCCGACCGCCGGACTGAAAGGATATTCTTTCTAGTAGACTCAGTGACCGCGGGTCTAATACGTACTGAAAATGCTTCGTGTAGAAGCGAAACACGTGGCGATTTTCTGTTGAGTTTCCTTGTTTGAAACTTGACAGAGAAGGAGATCCAGCCGAATTAATTACTAGATACTTGTTTTTGTATAATCTTACAATGGATTACCGCAAGGACAATTAGTCAAGGTTTAAACTACTGAAGTAAAAACCAGTTCAAAGGTCCCTCAGCATTGCTTCACATACCCTCAGCACTCGAATTGTCAGTGAGGGTGTTAAACCCATTTGCGTTCAAAAAGGGGTGAATACCGTAGGGTTGTAATCAGTAATTGATGCGGGTAGTTTAAAGAAACTGGGGCTCGATTCTGAGGCAAATTACACTAACTAGATGTTTTCTCGCGGCCTCCGTGCTCTGTCGCTAACTACGCTAATACTACTAATCACGTGAGAGGTAAGCTCTCCGAGGCCTCCGTGAAGTGGCTCGCCGACGAAGTTTGTATTAGCTGAATAAGGCAGGCACTGGTGTGAATATCTGCTACCAAATAGTGCACGTGTATTATTGTTTCGGTTAGAAAGGGGAGGTGATGTTACAGGCACATGAGACTTATCTTCACGTCTCAAGCGGCAACGCGGCGATGTCCCTGGTTTTGCAAATGTCCATAGGCGGTGACCACTTACTATCAGGTGGATGAAATTGAAAAAGAGTGGATTTTTTTCTAAATTAATATATATTTTTTATTTCAAATTAGTATAAATCAAAGTCACTATTTTTGTCTGTCTATTTGTGCGCTAAATACTTATAAACTACGCATTACATTTTGGAGCGGCTTTCAATATCTTATTGATATTTGTTTCTAGAATGTTTATGTGTATAATACGTTTATATTATCCACGCAGGTGACGTTGGAGCGGGAGCTAGTTTTATTATATTACTCATAGCTGTCCCCCGCGGTTTTACCCGCGTTCCCGAGGGATATCACATTTTCCCGGCATAAAAAGTAGCCTATATGCTATTCCAGGATATTCTTTATCTATGTGCCAAGTTTCATTCATATCAGTTTAGTAGTTTTTGCGTGAAAGATTAACAAACATACTTACATACAAATCTTTACTCTTTATAACATTACCACGGCTCCGCCCGCGTGAACAACATTTTATATCGTACCCAGCAGTGGGATAAAGCAGTCTATGGCCTTCCTCAATAAATTAGCTATCGAACAGTACAAGATTTTTTCAAATCGGACCAGTAATCCTTGAGATTAGCGCGTTCAAAGAAACAAAATCTTCAGCTTTATTATATTAAGTATAGATAAACGAGTCGTAAAAACACTCAAAAAAATTTTTTTTTTAAAAATTCAAAACCATTAATTCAGTTTAGGCCCTCGGAGAGCACTTATGAATGTCAAATTTAAAGTTACTGAAGCTACAACCAGTTCGGAAGTCAGCCTTCAACTCTTTATATGCTAATGTATTTTGTTACCTCGTAGCTCCGTAACGGCTGCTCCATTTTACATAAAATCTAGCACACTGATAGAATATATACTCAATTAGCACATACAATTTGTATCTCGGGGAATCATAAGATCCCCCGGGAACGCGGGAAATGTTACTAAACTCCTTGCAAAATCAATAATAATAAAAACTATTCGAAAAGAGACCAACTGTACACGAGAGCACTCGTAGTATTTAAAAAATAAATTAAAAAAAACTAAGCTGTACACGCAATACCTTTGCCTGTTCGAGTGGGTTAAAAAGTGACACTCTGGTTTTTGGTCTCAAATTTCTGGAGGGCTTTTGAATAATGAATTTAAAAAGTAAAGCGGCAAGCACTTACTACAATAAGCTATAATGGTTCCGTATTATGAAATAAAATTGCGCAACTCTACCATAGAGGTGATCTATTAGATTTTTTGTATATTTCAAGTAGGCTGGACAAACAGGCGGTCCACCTGATGGTAAGTGGTCACCGCTTATAGACATTTGCAACACCAGGGGCATCACCAAAGTTGTCGACCTTGAGACGTGAATTTGTTAAGTCTCATGTGCCTGTAATATCACCGACCTTACCTTTCTAACCGAAACACAGTAATGCTAGTGCACTGCTCTGCTTCAAGTCGGAAATGGGTAAGGGGGTAGTACTTCCCCGGACAAACTCTGCACTAAGAGCTCTACTTCTATACGTACCTGCTTGCCTTTCTATACATACCACCGTGATATTGATTCCTTACCACGTTTTGAAAGGAAATTTCTTATGGGAGGGCTTTGAAATTCTAATCCACAACCTTCTTGTGTGACGAAAAATAAATGAATGATAAACACAATGTATGCTATTCAAAAGTGATTGATGAATAATTAAAATGTTTCCCTGTAATACTAAAGTTTCACTTCTATCGTGTTTCTTACGAAATAACTTCCGTGTGATGGAATTTGCGACCTACAGCTAAAATACGTAGAATGTTGTACAACCCCGTGTGGTCGTGGCACAACTGGCACCTTTATAACCCAGTACAAAAGCCTTTCACCTGACATAAACAAGTATTTGACCCAGTTCAATTGTCCTATTTATTCTTAAAAAAAAACACTTCCATAAATCCTTTACGGTTTCGCATCAACAAGGAACCCCAGCCGAGTGACGTTTGAAAAAAGAACACAACAAAAGAGCGCGAGAGGTGTGAACTGGCGTTTGAATTTTGACAATAGCGTCTGACAGCTCAATTCATAATTTTTTTCTCCCGCCAAGCTTCGATGGTTGCTTACCGTGGAGCCTTTCTTTTTTTTTAATTGGACGAAATGATTTATGATTTGATTAGGTAGTCAATTTAATCATCGTGTTTTTTTAAGCTATAACCTTTAGCTATACTGGCCGAGTTTTAAGAAACCTTTTTGGCAGTTTTTTTTTTTAAGACTTCTTCTATCAAATTCTTCTGCCTTTTCTATTTTAATTGCACTTTAATTGTGTCATAGGTCCATGGAAATAACTGTGTACCATTTTACGTAGTTAGTTTCAAATTATTTTTCTGCCTGGCAGTTTGTGCGCCTTGTTGTTTTAAGCTACGTTATAGATTTTAATACGGTTGACCGTCTTTTGGAGAATTTCTTTCCGAAAATTTATGCGTATAAAGTTTCATATTATCTAGTCCCCGCTTCCCTGGTCGCTAGTTACTTATAAGTACTACATCAAAATAGGTACAATCAAAGTTTTTTTCGATAGGTAACAGGTGATGATTACTCAATATGAAATGTAATAGAACTCCATAAATTCGGCATTTATTAATTGACCATATAAATTATAAAATATATATTTTTTTAATTTATAATCTGTCTATATCTCAGCAATCGTACTACATTTCAGCAATGCGATTGTATTGCGCTGTGAGACAGTTGTTGTACAACATTGTGGAGTTGATATTTGTTGCTGACTCACACCAAAACTCGGTTAAGCCGCCATTTTAATTAGGTATAGTCTTGGACGGTTGAATTAAAAGCGTATTCACTTTAACTTTAGCAATACGGTCGAAGTCGCGGTCAAAAGTTAGTTGTAATAGCGTTCGAAATGCAATTCTAAAAGCAGTCGTGTCCATTAGAGCAGAGCGCAATGATAATCCTTAAGTGCTGCTACAGTACACAATTGACCAAATTCAGTGGTCGAGCTTGGTACAGACTTTGTTTAAAAATAAAAACTGATATAATGACTTTTTTATGACATTTATGAAATTTATTAAATTATAATGACAGGGCGTTTGGCTTGATGGTTAGCGACCTTGACTGCCAAGTCAAAATCGGGGGTCGATTCCCACCCAGGACAAACATTTGTGTGCATGAACATGTCTGTTTGTTCTGTGTCTGGGTGTAAATATCTATGTATGTAGGTATTTATAAAAAAATATAAAAGTATTAAATGTAGTATATCAGTTATCTGGTTTCCATAGTACAAGGTTTGGGATAAGATGGCCGTGTGTAAAAGAATGTCCCAGGTTATTTATTAAATTTATGAAACTGAATTGTTCCGTACGCTTTACGGGACTTCTTAAAATTGACATACATTTGTTTTCACGCCCTTTGTTCCTGAAGGTGTACAGAGAGTAACCCGGATTTCATCAGGTCAGGCACATTACCGGGCAACAGATAATCTATCCACAAAGAAACCATTACTTCCCCTACCCAGAAATCGAAGCACCGTATGTTTAGCGACGCTTTATACCACTCGACCACATTGGCAGTTGTCACCAACACAAATTGATGTAATAATTTAATATTTGTATAAAAACTGTGTATTTCTCCGTAGATGAGATGCTTAATTTACTAGGTGTCTCCCGCGGTTTCAACCGTATTTATCGATATCATATACAGCCTACAACAGTTTAGGAAAAAGTCCCCGTTGAATGGTAGCAGTCCCATCCCGATATGTTCAGTAGTTTTGAGGTGATGGTGCGTCAAAGGAACCCTATTTTGCTTATATGTATATAACAGTTGGATGTCTAGAAATTTCTAAGTAACAATTTCGACATGTCGCTGTTACAAGCTAGTGGCGCTTTAAAGGCAAAGGCATGGCGATCTGGCCATCCGATTTTTTTTTCATTATTTAAAGTATATAAGTTGTAATACTGTTATCTGTACTAACTGTGTACCAAATTCGATTCCCGGGTCTTATCCCAAGTGCTGCGTATGAGTACTGCACTTTATTATAACGACTCGTCTTACAAGATGGGCAATCATTTAAATAGAATAACTATTATGTAATGCATAATATATTAATGTGGCCTACTTGGTAATGCAACCATAGATAAAAGAGTAGCTGTCACTCTTGTCAGAATAACATTATGAGGAGAGTGATGGCGGAGTCTGTGAACTAATCCAACTGTAATTCAGCAATGTGATTGTATTGCGCTGTGAAACAGTTGTTGTACAACATTGTGGAGATGATATTTTAGACAAATATTGTCAACCAGAAAAATGGCGGATCCACATAGTATTTTCTAATCCGGCTGTATCTCAGCAATCGCTAAACATTTCAGCAATGCAATTGTATTGCGCTGTGAGACAGTTGTTCTACAACATTGTGGAGATGATATTTCGAAGGATTGATATCAATGCTACTAAGGATTTAGATCTTCAAGATACAACACTATAATCTCTACTTTAAATCTCTTTTAATTTAAATATAAATGACTTATCGAGATAAGACCTATAGTGTAATAATAATCTGTCATTTAAATGGGACAATAAGGACTTTCAAAAACCACAGACAAAAGTAAATACTTCACTAGATTTTTTTACTTTTGAATTTTTCGTCTTTATTATTGAGAAATCTTAAGTTACTTGATTGTAAAGTGACTATATATATTAAGAATCTTTGTCTTTTATTGTCTTTCAGCTTAATTAGAAGCTTTCATCGAAAAAATGGCGGATACTACATGATATTTTGCTAATCCAACTGTATCTCAGCAATCGGTGCACATTTCAGCAATGCGATTGTATTGGACTGTAAGACAGTTGTTATACAACATTGTGGAGATGATATTTATAACTATAGTGTCACAAATTTTAAAAATGGCGGATTTTACTAATCCATTTTTAAATCCACCTATATCTCAGCAATCGTTCAACATTTCAGCAATGCGATTATATTGGCGTGTGAGACAGTTGTCGTACAACATTGTAAAGACGATATTTCATTGACAACAAAGTACCAGTATTCAAATATTTAATGATTACTCATTGACATAAATCTTCAATGTACATTGTACACGCTCAAACAATCACAGACGTGTCTCCAATTATCCGGGCCGGGTATTGAACCCGTAAATTCAATTCCAAAGGACTACAATTGATCGGGCGCGACCTTATGACATGGCGTCGTTGTATTATAGATTTTATGTTCATTGTTCTTGCTTGCAGATTGTAAATGCATGGAGTCGTAAATGTACTCAATTCTAAGAATTGTATAGGATAGGAGCAGCTGCAGCCTTTTATAGTACGCCCTAAGTAGAGCTCTTAGTGCAGACTAGTGCATTTTTATTATTTGGTGGCCGGTGAATTTCAGGCGCGTGAGACTTAACAATTTCACGTCGCAGCGACAGCGCATTGGCGATGACTCTGGTTTTGTAAATGTCCATAGACGGTAACCACTTACCAGGTGGACATTTTGCTTATTTGTCGGACAATTTGTAATAAAAGAAAAAAAAATGGTGTCGTGGGACACCAGATAGGAACGAAGTTTTCATTGACATAATAAATGCTTCTTTCAATTCAGTGCGATTCAAAATTTACTTATGACATATTCCTTTTCTTATAATAATTACTAATTATACTAATTTTATTTTATTTTTAACTTTAAACATGTTGTATGTAGCCTTTAAATAAATTATAAAAAAAAAAAAAACCCAATAATAAAACATACTATAATACCATTTTCAAATACCTTTAAACCATGTTTTAATTCTATTTTTGTGAAAGCTTTAGCACCTTTTTGATTTTAAACTCGATAAAACTAAAAAGAGACAAAACGGGATTAAGCCTGCTCATGATAGACATAGTTTTCTAAGTATTATTTCACCTTTATCTCGTGGGAACTGCATACTTTTTTTTCCAAATTTAAAAGAATACAGACCTTATTTTTTCTTTCACAACTGTTCTCGTATACGTTTTTTTTTTGTGTTTGGTACATATATTGCCATAAATAATTATTTTGTTTCTATTGTACAGGGCAACAATGACTTGAACAATCAGCCACCATTCGCACACTCGCGCTCCGGCCCAGGATGTCGGCAGCGACGGCGAGCGCGCTGGCCAGCCTGCTGGTGTGCGCGCTGGTGGCATGCGCGGTGCGCGCCCACGCGTGCCCGTGGGCCTGCGCCTGCCGCCCGGCCGCCGCGGACTGCGCGCACCGGGGGCTGCTGCACGTGCCCAAGAGACTCCCGGGGGACTCTCATAGACTGTGAGTTTTTGTGCTTATTATTTTTATTATATATTTTTATTATTTTTATTATTATTTTTATCGTAATAGGTCGCGATGCCGCCGCGCCGTCACTGCAACGGCTTCAAGGGCTCGATTCTGTAAGGAAAATGACACTAACTCGAGGATGTTTCGTCGCGGCCTCCGTGCTCTGTCTCTGTCGCTTACTACGTTAATATTACTATACTACCGGCACGCTATGACGGCCGTTTTCGAAAAGAAACTGTATTGCTTTGAAATAAGGTTGATTTCCATCATCATACAATTAGCTGTTGGATCAATAGATGCACCTTATGTGTGAAGGAATAAATGTTATTTTTCTTTGTCATTTATCATCAAGAAGAAAAATTATTTACTTTTAGCCAATTTTCAACCGATCTTTAGGATTATTAAACTTTCGGCGTCGACAAAGTTTATAGCCGATTAACCGACTTCAGCAAGAAATCGACTTTGGTTCGGACACTGCTTACAGTAGCGTACTATGAAATTATAGCTGTTCATTCTACTTTCAAACGTTTGGTTGTCAATATTTAAAGAGGTTCTTTGTAGAAACGGACGTCGCAGTGTAATAGTGGTTTTGATCAATATTTCATTGATCGAATGTGAGTCTTATATGTCCTCAGACATGTTCTATTTTTAATAGTTTATTGGTAATATTCTAATGAAATAACAGGCACATGAGACATAACAACTTCACGTCTCAGAGTCGACAACGCGGCGATGCCTCTAGTGTTGCAAATGTCCATAGGCGGCGTTGACCATTTACGATCAGGGCTCGATTCTGTAAGGAAAATTACACTAACTCGAGGATGTCGAAGGGGGCTGCCCCCTTATTCAGCTACTACAAACTTCTTCGGCGAGCCGCTTCACGGAGGCCTCGGAGAACTTACCTCTCACGTGATTAGTAGTATTAGCTTAGTAAATCGTAGAGGCCGCGACCAATCTAAACCTTCATTTAACTGGTTGAATCTTTACAAATCTCCACTAGAACATACTAGCTGCCCCACGCGGTTTCACCCGCGTTCCCGGGGGATGTGACATTTTACCGGCACAAAAAGTATCCAATGTTACTTCTAATACCTCCAAGAACATGCGTACAAAGTTTCATGATGATCAGTTAAGTAGTTTTCGTGCGAAAGCGTAACAAAGAAACTTACATTCACATTTATAATATTAGTACGGTTTTATCCACGTTCCCTAAGGATATCACATTTTCCCGGGACAAAAAGAAGCCTAAATGTTATTCCTAGATATGCTCTATCTATGTGCTAAGTTTCATCCATATCCGTTTATTAGTTTTTGCGTGAAAGAGTAACAAACATACTTAGATACAAATCTTTCCTCTTTATAATATTAGGATAGATGAGAGCCTGGTACTTGCGTAAGTTCTAAGCAAAGTAAATGCCAGATATTTCTATTTCAACCCTTCAATTCAACCCCAAGATGGTATAAAATTCTCATTTAACCAATAAGGAATATATTCCGTAGAATACCATCATACCGATACCCAATCTTCTTCAGTCATTCATAAATATTGAATAGGAACGTGTGAAAGTAAATGTATTGTTGGGTGTATATTCAATCTATAGATGCGTTGTCCGACTCTGAAATGGCAACATTAAATGCTGGTAATTGACCTAAGAATATCCGAAACGAGGACATTCTTAGGCTGTAGACATAGCTCGTAGAGTCAGCCAGCTGAAGTGGCAATGGGCAGGCCACATCGCTCGAAGAACTGATAACCGATGGGGAAGAAAGGTTCTCGAGTGGCGACGACCTCCCACCAGGTGGACCGACGACCTGGTCAGGGTCGCTAGGAGCCGCTGGATGCAGGCGGCTCAAGAGGGGATGTCTGTTCAACAGTGGACATCCCTAGGCTGATATGATAAATTGACTTAATTCTATTTAGTCGCGCACCAACCACTGTCGCGACACGCGGCGCATGCAGGGGCTGGATTCTGTAAGGAAAATTACACTAGCTCAAGTGTTTCGTCGGTCCTCTATGCTCTCTCTCTTTCGCTGGCTACACAATCACGTGAGAGTTAAGCTCTTCGAGGCCTCCGCCTCGTCGACGAAGTTTGTGTTTGCTGAATAAGGGGGCAGCACACTTTAGCACATCATGTACCTCGTTTCTTTTTCAAAACTATTTTTTCGTGTGTTATTTTTCCTTTTGTCACATGTGAGATCCAGTCAAAAACGCTCAAGTTTTTATAAAAAGTTAATTCGTTTCTTTCTTTCTTTGACTCTGTCTTAACGTAACTAACGATCTATATTCATCTCTCTCCAACAGGTACACTGTAAGGTGACATTTATTTTCGTCCCCTTTCTTCACGCGTATGTTTGTGTCAAAATACAAACAACAAAAATACTAATAATTTCATCCTTTAAAGAAATATTGATAAGTAACTCGACCAAAAAGGTCATTTTAACCCCCAGAAGACCCCATAATAGTAAATTACGAACAATTCTCATTCATGGAGACCAACCCTAGGTGTTGTAAGGTATATTTTTCTATTTTCCATGGGGTGAATTTATTGTCTATGCCATAGACTCTATGGTAATAGTTTTGGTATGCGTACAGAGTACTTTACGCAACAGAGGCAACATTCTATTATTTTTATAACCTAGAAATTGTTGGTGAAATTTTAGAATCAAGTCATAAAAGTCGGGTTGGCTTTGTGGTTTGTATCATGGTACCACCATAGACAGGTTGGTTAGGTATCTGTTTATTCTGACTGCAGCAGTACTGGTTGTGGGTTCGATTCCCGTCCAGGACTCATGCATGAATCGGCTAACTTCACCATCATGCTTTTTGGCTTTTTAATCATTTTTCTTTTTTTTTGTCTCCATTATTGTCTATTTGATTTACTTACTCTACGTCAGATGCCTCAACATTAAAAGGGGCGAGTAATAGGTAACTGTCGGCAGTTCAGCTCGAAAGTGCTATGGCAATATTGTAGAGATTATTATGCCAGTTTTAGTTTTTTTCATTTTGTAGATTAGTAGAGCTCTTAGTGCAGAGTTCGTCCGGGGAAGTACTACCACCTTACCCGTTTCTGCCGCGAAGCAGTAGTGCACTTGTATTATTGTGTTTCGGTTAGAAAGGTAAGGAGGCCGGTGAAATTACAGGCACATGAGACTTAACAACTTCACGTCTCAGAGTCGACAACGAATTGGCGATACCCCTAGTGTTGCAAATGTCCATAGGCGGCGGTGACCACTTACCATCAGGTAGACCGTTCGCTTGTTTGTCAGCCCAGGTGGTATAAAAAAAAAGCAACTTTTCGGGTAGTGAAAAGCTGTGAAGCGACTTTCGACGAATTTTGAACGATATTCAGTTACTTACAACATTTTAAATTTAAAATTATACCAAAATAATAAGGGTGTTTTACGCATTAAAAATACAATTTCCCAGAAAACAAGCAGGCCTTACTAATATTTAAGCAAAATCGGAAAAGCACACAGCTGCCAGTGGCATTTTCTAATTTATAATATTACTACGGATAGATCAATGAAGCATCTAATTTTAAATTACAATTATTATTTTTTTTAATATTTCATAATGTCAAAACGGCCAAAAAGTTAGATTCCTTTTTTTTTAAAACAATTGACATTTGGCTGTTTATTGACGCTTGCAACACCCGGGGTATCGCTTGCGTGTTGACTACCCTGCAGAAATCACCTCACACCCTTTTTGAAGAACCCTCTCTCTCAGAGTTGCATCCGACTGTACCCAATATGATGTAATGTTAAAATTAGCATCATATTGGTTGCCCGCAGCGACACGTGTCCCTTCCCTCTGTCATTTGTGTCTATATTATTTTCTATTATATTTATCCGCAAAATATAGTTAATGAGGTCTTGAACTGTTTGCCGCGTTGAAATATCATCTCCACAATGTTGTACAACAACTGACTCACAGCGCAATACAGTCGCATTGATGAGGTATGTATAGATTGCTGAGGTACAGCTGGATTGATTGTCCGCCATTAAAAAAACAATAATTCTTGGAAATATCATCTCTACAATGTTATACAACAACTGTCCCACAACGCAATACTATCGCATTGATGACTTTAGCAAAGATTCCTGAGATATAGGCAGATTAGAGAATAGTTTTGAACAATCCGCCATTTTTAAGTTTCGTTAGAATAATAAAAGATAATCGATTCATTTTTAAAGACCTTGTGATGTAATTTTTTTTTAAATACCAACTCAACAATGTTGTACAACAGATGTCTCACAGCGCAGTACAATTAAATTGCTGAAATATACACCGATTGCTGACATACAGCCGGATTACAAAAATTGTTTAGTATAGTCCGCCATTGTCGTTTATATAATAACAGATGACATTAAAAAAATCTAAATACAAAAATAAAAAGTTCTAATTTAAAATCAACCTCTTCAGATTTTAATATAGAACGTCTACGAATAGACAAAACAATTTAAAAAGTATAATATCACGATTGTACGTCTAAATAGCGTATTAAGGGAGATGGACCGGAAGCGGTCGTCAATAGAGGAGCGAAATAGGCGGGAAGCCGCCGGCGAAATAAGACTTCCCGTATGGTGACGATGTTTAAAAAAAAACGTGGAATATTTCTGAATATTTTCTAACTAATATTATAAGTGCGAAAGTTTGTATGTATGGGTGTTTATTACTCCTTCACGCAAAAACTACGCAACGGATTTGGACAGAACTTGGCACATAAGTAGAACATATCCCTACTGAACATATAGTCTACTGTTTATCCCGGGAAAACGTGACATCCCTCGGAAATGCGGGTACAACCGCAGAGACAGCTAGATTATAATAAAAGTGAAAGTTTGTGAGGATCTATGTTTATTACTCTTCCACGCAAAAACTACCGAACAGATTTGAATGAAATTTGGCATATAGATAGAGCATACCCCGGAATAACATAAAGACATTTTATCCCGCGAAAACCATCCTCATCTACAGGCTTAATTATTACGGCGAGTAAGATGTTAGGAAGTCGTGGATAAATTCGTCCCATAAGAGCGTCCAAACTACCTAGCAAACTTACCCTTGTAGCCCCACAGTGGGCACAACTCCCACGGGTAAAACTTCGAAGGACAGTCTCCCTAAAGCCCAACACGATGGCAACCCCACCATCCCCCTGGCAACCTCCCTTCATAAGAAATGATTGCAGTCAATAACTTCACGCTACCGCAAACTGATACCGTGGTCTATTTTCATGGCTGAATAGAGAAACGGAATTTGTTTTTTAATTTGAAATTTTGAAGTTTGCATGTCTGTGACTATTTCCCCCCAAATGTTATATCGATTAAGAAAACAATTAAATAGTTTTACATGAATGAGTTCGAACGTATTTTTGGCAGATCAAATCAGATTTTTTATAAGCTTCTTAAAAAAATTAAAATTTATATAGGTATTTTTTATTAATAAATAAATTGAATTAAGTACCTGCTTACTGCAACTGGCATCATCATCCTCTTCACTTGTCAAAGTTCGTTTTCTTAATTTTTATCAATAAAACTAGATAGCTAGTAGGGATAATAAATAATAAATAAATATCCTGGGACATTCTTTACACAAGGCCATCTGGTCCCAAACTAAGCAGAATGTACTATGGAAACCAGATAACTGATATATTACATATACTATTTTTTTTTTTCTAAATACATACTTATATAGATATTTACACCCAGACACAGAACAAACAGACGTGTTTATGCACACAAATGTTTGTCCTCGGAATCGAACCCACGACCTTCGGTTTGGCAGTCAGGGTCGTTAACCACCAAGCCAACTGGCCCGTCTAACCTTATGAATGTGTACGCCCATGGGTAAGGTGGTAGTACTTCCCTGAACGAAATGTGCACTAATAACAATACTACTTGTTATATTTTGTATACATATTTATTGTATGTATTGTGTGTATTGTATGTATTGTATAAAATTATGGAGTGGCAAAAAATGCTCAATAATAAGTAACCTTTAAACGTAGTATATCAGTTATCTGGTTCCGATAGTACAAGCTCTGTTTAGTTTGGGATCAGATGGCCGTGTGTAAAGAATGTCCCGGGATATCTATTCAAAATTAAATTAGAACCCCAACTGTGCGGACGTATAGCAATAGTAAATTCGAATGACAGGGTTGCCATAAAATATTAAAAAGAAAAACATACTGCCCTAAAAAACAAAAGATTAAAACAAGCAATTTCACGCCCAACCAAATGGCAGACGGAAAACTGCTTACACGCGCCGAAAGAACGCTTCAACAGCCCAGCCCCTCAATAAATACCATCATTATACCCCCACCCCCCACCCCTACGGACAGTAAGTACATAATTGATATTAATTGAGAGAGGGAGCGGTCCTGCGGGAAAAATATTGAGCAAATACCATTTATTTACTGTAGTGAGAAAATAACTGTGACAAAGGTAGAACGTGGTTCTTCCTCTTATTTTTAAGTGTGACAACCACATCATAGGATATTTTTTGACCAGTGTAGGTATGTTTGAGTAGTAGAGATCTTAGTGCAGAGTTCGTCCGGGGAAGTACTACCACCATACCCATTTCCGCCGTGAAGCAGTAGTGCACCTGTATTACTGTGTTTCGGTTAGAAAGGCAAGGGGGCCGGTGAAATTTCAGGCACATGAGACTTAACAACTTCACGTGTCAGGGTCGACAACGCATTGGCGATGCCCCTAGTGTTGCAAATGTTCATAGGCGGCGGTGACCACTTACTGGACTATCGGCCCATGTGTTATAAAAAAATATATATTAATTATTTTGTGCCAGTGTCGAGTTATTTCAAATCAATAATAAAGTCAAGTCTGTCAACGGTGGTCGTCTTCATCCACGCATCCATTTCACTTTACTTTTATCCTCTATTTCTTTTATGGATCCTACCTACAGACTTACTGCTTCACCCCCGTTCCCGGAGGATGTAATGGTTTCCGTGATTATAACACAGTTTATGTAATTTCTGAATAAAGTATAAATTGGTCCAGTCTTTAAAGACACTTCAAAAAAAATTTTTTTTTGTGTAGAAACTACCACAGAAATATTACGTTTCGATTTAGTATAATGAAAAAAAACGTTACCGATATTTTTTAAAAGCACACCAGCTTATTCTAACAAATTACTGACGATGTAATATCAAAAACAATTTTATTTTGTCCACCAAATTTATCACTTAACCTATAAATCTCTGAAACTGCAGTGTTGCCAGCAACGGCTATGATATATTATATGCAGGGTGGGGAAAAGACATTTGCCATTATTTTTATCGTTGTAACACGTGATTCGGGTAATAGCCCATTGCACCTTAGACAAGGATTATAGAAACTTTTATCTTTATTTTATGACTGCAAAATTGAGGAAGTTAGATGCGATTTTGTTTCAGTTTTTTTTTAGAAATTTCCTTGGAATTTTTACTTTTTAACTGATTTAAAAAACAAGAGATCTAAGAGAGTGAGAATTTTATGAGTTACATGTATGCGATGGAGAGTCTCCGGATCCACGGGATATATTTGAAATTTGTTTGCTCCACAATTGTTTTGCTTGTTTTTTTTATAAGATAAACAAAACAGATGAATCTTGGCTTAAGATTAATACAGATAACATACAAATTAAAACTAGACTATAATAAATTACTAATATGTTTCCACAGCGTGCACACAGTTAAGCTAACAAAAATAATAAGCGATTATAAAAAAAATTGAGAAAAAAATATTAAACCAATTAGATTAACACAAACATAGCGGGTCAAATGTGACATGTTTCCTGCTTGAAGGGAAATATATAGTATGATAACTGTATATTAACTAGTATGAAAAAGTTATAAAGTCAAACGTGCAAAAGCAATAAGATGATACGTGTATTTTTAATCATCATCATCATCATCAGCCTCTATCTCCGTCCACTGCAGGACATAGGCCTCACCTATGGCACGCCACAGATCTCGATCTTCAGCTCTTTGTTTCCAACCGCTGCCAGCCAGCTTGCGTATATCATCGCTCCATCTAGCTGGAGGGCACCCTACACTACGTTTACCGAGCCGTGGTCTCCACTCTAGAACACGTCTACCCCAACGGTTATCGGTTCTACGGCAGATGTGACCAGCCCACTGCCACTTCAGCTTGCTTATCCTTTGAGCTATGTCGATAACTTTGGTTCTCTGACGGATGACTTTTTAATGCAACGCTCAAAATGGATCATTTGACCCGTTATGGTATGTTAAATTAGTGTTAAATAAAATTCCAGTACAATTCCAGACAAGAGTTAACTACTATTATTTGAAAGTTATAATACATTTTTACTGATAAACATGATACCAGGAATATTGGAAACTGAGGGAAAAATTAATAGATCTTTTTTCCATCAATTTCTTAATAATAACCAACAATTCAAAGTCAGGGAACACAGGCTTTAGCCCGAACATCTAGCGTAAGCGTATCGTCATCGTATCGTAAGCGCCAAAAACCAATGTAATGTGGCGACATCTATGAACACGCCTACAATCATTCACCGCCCGCACCACAGTGATGTGGCGACATCTATGAACGAGTAGAAACACGCGAGAATCCTACATCGCACTATCAAGATTCTCTCAAGATTTGATATACATACAAGCATCCAACATCAACAGTCGGACCGCGGTCCCCAGGCATGGTCACCTAGCGGCGGAAGATCTTCCCTTTTAAATGGAGGAGTCTCATACCTCGCTCCTCCATAGATATTTGAACATCGCGCAACGTCACGGTGTGCGCGGTGTTCAATTTAACATACAAACCAGGTTTTTGGCGCTCTCGATACGCTTACGAAAAGATGTTCGTGCTAGGGGCTCTGTTCTAACTTTATATTCATCTAATATTGTACGGAGAATTGATTGATAGATAAATGTTTGTTGGTCTTTCACGCAAAAACTACCAAACGGATTTGAATGAAACTTGGCACATAAACAGTTAATAACTTTTTTTTTACGTGGGGAAATGCTTTACTCATACCACGTTATGTGGCACTCTCTCCCTGACCCTCTACCCGCTAAAACCCTTCTAGTTCCTTCCCCGCCGTTGACGGGGCTGCCGGACCAGAGTCCTACGACTGCCTACCCCGTCGGACAGTTGGAGCCGACGTACCCCAGAGTGCGCCACGAGGAGGGTTCTTAACATGCACCCCGTCGGCTAATAACCTGAATTAATATATAGTATATAGTTGTAGCTTCAGTAACTTTAAATTTGACCTTCATAAGTGCCCTCCGAAGGCCTAAACTGAATAAATGGTTTTGAATTTTGAATTTTTTTGAAAAGTATACTTTTTGTCCCGGGAAAATGGTACTTTCCCCGGGACAGCTAGTAATATAATATTAGTTAGATATCCTTGAAAAAATTACATTCACACTTATCTCATTTATATTTCGTATTTATAATATTTAATTTACCATAAAATAACGTGTGTGTGTACTTACGTACGCACGTAAGAGGTTGTACCCGATATATTAGGTGAGAAAAACTGCACTAAAAGCATTTGTCTATACTATTCAGTCGTGAAATTGTAGTGTCCAAACTCTTTGCACCTGTCTGTAGCAACGAATACATTTTTTTGACGTTGTTAGGTTATTATCGACCATAGCATCATTACTCACTCATTGACACTGACAGTTGCGATTTGTGCGATGTTCCGAAGAGACAGTTAACAGCTAACTTCATCCGTGAGAATTTTGTGTTACACTGATGCGCGATTTTAAAATTTCACTCTCATCATTTTTCATAACGCGCCTAAAGAAGTATAAATTCAAAAATAACTCCACGTTTAATTAAATATTTGTTCCATTTTCAAAAAAGCACCATAAACAAACACCCGAGAACATACGCAACGCCACCACACATGATTCCTCTATTTTTTAAATAAAATATTCGGACCGCAGCCTTTTAGCTGCAGGGCCCGCAGTTCGCTGTTTGGCAAGCAGCCAGCGTGCAATGCGGACAAACTGTAGTCGTTTTTCAAATAAATTAATTTACAGAGCTGATTTACTGTTCGAACATTAAATTCAATCACTTTAAAGAATTAAAAATTAATATTAATATGATAAAGCTTTTCATTGTAGTGTTGCCCTCGCGGAATAAATTAAACCTTTTTAACACGCATTTATTAACTTCATACGTATGTTAGTATGAAACGGAAACTTTGAACATGATTTTGACCCCCTTCAAGACGTCAGATTAAATCGAAATTTGGCATACTTGTTAAGGACCGATGACAATTCAATATTTTAAACAGATGGACCCGTTATGTTTGCTCGGATAATCAGGACTAACGATTTAACTATCAGTCCAGTTGGCTTGGTGGTTAGCGAGTCTGACTGCCAAACCGAAGGTTGCGGGTTCGATTCCCACCCAGGACAAACATTTGTGTGCATGAACATCTCCGTTTGTGTGTCGTCTGTGTCACTGTTAATCTATATTAGTATGTATTTAGAAAAAAAAAGTAGTACATGTAGTATATCAGTTGTCTGGTTTCCATAGTACAAGCTCTGCTTAGTTTGGGATCAGATGGCCGCGTGTAAAGAATGTCCCAACATATTTATTTATTTATAAAATGAAAAATAAATAATAGATTAAAAAAATTATAAAACATGCTTTTATACAAAAATTAATTATAATATGTTTTACGCATTTTTACAATAAAATCCATTTTTTTATTATTTACACTTTTATTTATTCTTAATTCAAATAAATAAAAATAAAAAAATATTTTTTAGTTGGCTTTTCTATAAAAGCATGTTTTTTAGTTAATTTTTTTAACTATTATTTAATCTTATATATAACGCTACCAGGTTCGTTTAAAGGTTGATCGGAATGGAAACCAAGATTTAATTATTTATTTCACATTGATAAGTACAACATCTTACAGTTTCCCAAGATGATGTTATACCCAATTTTTATAAACTATACTTGGACATAATTAAAAATAAAATCAAATTAAAACTAAAATAATACAAATTATACAATTATTATTTTTCTTTCGTTACCGCTTCAAATATGAATGCCTCTTTCAATGCACCTTTGTGCTCCTGTTACAAATTTCATGATACCTCTAGTTAGTAAGATACAACTAAAGGCTCTTAGTGGAGAGTTCGTCAGCGTAAGTACTACTACCATACCCATTTCCGCCGTGAAGCAGAGCACTTGTATTACTGTTTCGGTTAGAAAGGTAAGAGACTGAGACTTAACAACTTTACCTGATGTTGCAAATGTTGACTGGCGACGGTGACCACTTACCATCAGTTTAAATCAGATCAGTACGGTCTGCCAATCGGCCAACATGACTTAATAATAACAATAAGCTCAAACTAAGCAGAGCTTTTACTATGGAAACTAGTTGATATACTACTTAATTGTTTCTTAATGGATACTTATATATATTTAACTAGCTGTCCCCGCGGTTTCACCCGTATTTATCGATATCACATACAGGCTACCACCAACTACGAAAAATTCCGCGTCGAATGGTAGCAGTCCCATCCCGATATGTTCAGTAGTTTTGAGGTGATGGTGCGTCAAAGGAACCGTATTTTCCTTATATATATTTTACTAGCTGACCCAACAGACGTTGTCCTGTCTTAACAATGAATATTTAATTCGAATCTTCCGATTGAAACGACTGTACGATAAGAAATTATAAATTAATTATTTTATTAATATAAATCCGGCCCATGCCACTATATTAAACGATATTTGCAGCGCGCATTCTGTCAATCGCGCCAACTGTCAAACGACTGACAATAATATCAAACACAGGTTACATTAAAAAATGTTTATAATGTCAAAGGCGCTAGTAAAGTGGTTAAGTTTTCTTCAATTTTCAACAACGATTCATCATCAATTTTGCGCAACTTTCTTAACCTTTTCGTTCATAAGAATCTTCTCCTGACAATAACAAACGGAACAAAAAAAGAATTAGCGAAATCGGTCCAGTCGTCCATGCGTGATGCCGTGACCAAGGGAAATAGGGATTCATTTTTATATACGAGTATATAGACAGATGTAAGAATATTAAAAAAACTTTTGATCAAAGCATTCAGCCAATGCAAAGTTATTTCAACACTTCGTAAAAGTGGTGTTCAAACTATCAAAAACTATTTTGAGTTCTATCTTCCAGAATCTAGAAGTTCTAAGTGAAACGAGTCTAGCTGTGGAGATTAATTCCTGTCTAGATTGGTACAGACGTGTATAAAAGTGTACTGAGTTTCTTGCCGGTTCTTCTCAGTTGAAGGCTGACTTCTGAACTGGTGGTAGCTTCAGTAAGTTTAAACTTCATATGTCCCCTTTAAGAATCTTAACTACATTAATGGTTTTGACTTGTAATTTGAATGTAACTGTAAACTGTTTTTTTTTAACAGTTATTGTACATTTTTTAACCGCCTTAAAAAAAGGAGGAGGCGAGGAGAGGAGATTCACTAAAAATCAAAAAATAAACAAATATTTTAACAAAAAAAAAACCGACTTCACAAAAAGAAACTATTCCAAAATAATTATTAAAGTATTCTCGTATTATTATTGCTAGGTATATTGTAGTGTTTCCTTGGCTGACACCGTCTCCAAAAATAACAATAATTGTAACTACAGTATACTATCGTAATAATTTGATTGACTTTTAAGTAGTCTAATAAAGAAATTATTTTTTTCTTTTTAGTGCGTATTAGTTTGTTTTGGAATAGTTTCTTTTTGTAAAATCGTTTTTTTTTTTGTTTAAAATTTGTTGACAATGATATTATCGTACATACGTACACACACGTCTTTTTTATATTTATCCTTATTAAGTACATTTTATGGCGTGTCGATATTTCAGAGTTGTTTATGAACACCGTTCGTATTCCTTACGCATAGATTGTTAACTAAACTTGCGGCACGCTATGATGGCCGTTTTGACGTTTAACAATGACAAAGAAAAATAACCTTTATTCCTTCAGCCATAAGGTGCATCTATTGATCCAACAGCTAATTGTATGATGATAGAAATCAACCTTATTCCAAAGCCATACAGTTTCTTTTCCTATGACAATCTGAAACGCCAAAACGGCCATCATAGCGAGCCGGTAGTATAAATAACTAAATCAGTTTTGAAACTCGATATGTTCGTGCATGTTCGGAAAGTAAACTCATTCTAATTGTAATTGGATTATATTATTATGAGGTTTCAGTATTAAAATATTAACTGTCTTATTGACTGAGTAGTAGAGCTCTTAGTGCAGAGTTCGTCCAGGGAAGTACTACATTACCCATTTCCGCCGTGAAGCAGAGCACTTGTATTACTGTTTCGGTTAGAAAGGTGTCGGTGAAGTTACTGGCACATGAGACTTAACTTCACGTCTCAGGGTCGACATCGCGTGCCTCTGGTGTTTCAAATGTCCATAGGCGGCGGTGACCACTTACCATCAGGTGAACTGTGCTTACCTGCCTTCTTGTAACAAAAAAAAAAACCTTACTTTATTTAATAAACTGTTACACACGGTTTCACCCGTTTTCCCGAGAGATGTTACAAATTCCCGGAATTAAAAGTATTATGTATGTTATTCCAGGGCTTGCTATATATAATAAACAGAAATATTTTGTAAAAAAAAGTTGTCAAAAAAACAAATTGTCTATGCTCCTGTTTGATTAGTAAATAAATGGTCATAAATTATTAAATAATAGCGGCCCCCTGCGGTTTTACCCGCGTTCCCGAGGGATATCACTTTTTCCCGGGATAAAAAGTAGCCTATATGTTATTCCAGGATATGCTCTATCTATGTGCCAAGTTTCATCCATATCCGTTTAGTAGTTTTTGCGTGAAAGAGTAACAAACATACTTACATACAAATCTTTCCTCTTTATAATATTAGTAAATGTAGATAATAATTAATCTACATACGATATGTGTATGTTCCCTATGAACTCCAAAACGGCTGGACTGATTTTGACGGGACTTACACTGGAAGATAGCTAATGTTATAAGGAGTAACTCTAAGTACTATTGATTATTAAATGTAACATGAAAAAAATCTTATTTCAAAATCATTACAAGGCACTTATATATGTCTAACTAGCTGTCCACCGCGGTTTTACCCGCGTACCCGTGGGATGTCACATGTATCATACATAAAAAGCTTCCTCTTCAATCACTCTAACTATTAAAAAAAACCGAATCAAATCCGTTGCGTAGTTTTAAAGACTTAAGCATACGTAGGGATATATACGTAGGGGACAGAGAAAGCGACTTTGTTTTATACTATGTAGTGATATTACAATTAAAAATACTAATTTTAATCAGTGTCGCATTAGAAGTCTTTGTAAAATAAAACAAAATAGAAAACACTTCTCAACAAGACTTCTCTCAACGAGTATACCCCGCATTCCTCAGAGAGCGTCTTCAAAGTTTTAATGAGTTCCCTCCGCTCCTTTGGCGACCATAGACAAAGCTATATCTATCCAAAGACAATTAGTGTAATGATAAACTTAACGGAAATTAGGTTCGTTATTTATTAAATTGTCAGTTCCACTTTGAAATATTTTAACTAGCTGTGCCCCGCAGTTTCACCCGCGTTTCCGAGGATTGATGTTTCTGTCCTCAAAGATGGCGTTGATAATATTTCTTTATTTTTGTTTCTTTTTAATTACATATTCTGCTATTCGTGACGAACCAACAAATCTAAGGTCATTAAATTAGTGCAGCCGTTTTTGAGTTATAAATGGTGTAACTGACACGGCTTTGTTTTATATAATATAGCAGTTTCCAGCCCCCTTATTCAGCAAATACAAACATCGTCGGCGAGCCGGAGGCCTCGGAGAGCTTACCTCTCACGTGATTAGTAGTATTAGCGTAGTAAGCGACAGAGACAGAGCATAGAGGCCGCGACGAAACATCCTCGAGTTAGTGTCATTTTCTCACTCTATCTATTAAAATACGCATAAAAATCCGTTGCGTAGTTTTAATTATCTAAGCATACATAGGGACAGACAGACATCGGGAAGCGACTTTGTTTTATACTATGTAGTGATATAGTTTTTAAATTATTTCTTTGAACTAGCCATACCTTTGAGAAAAAGCTATTGATTTTTACTTAAAATAAATAGTTATATCCTATCATATACCTACAACGTGTTACAAAATACCCTGTAAAAATGTAATTAATTATCAAAGCCAACAACCCTAGTAAGCTGTCATGTCAGGGAACCAGATTATTTAATAGAAAGGCCTACGTACCTATTTTACCTAATAATTGTCTACTTCAATAGTTTTTCGATGTTTCATTCATAAAAGTCAGTTTTTTATTCGGGTATGTTATACAGCGTTAGTACGGTTCTTAAATATTGTGAATGGACTTGTTATAAGGCCCCATTTAACCTCCCTTCGGCTTTACGGGTAGTTTTGTAACAGCCTGTATAGCTTGTCATTATAAATTTATTTTTAATATTTATGGCAACCAAAGCTTTTCAGTTGCTGCTTTGCTAGTGTCGGGATATATTTTAAACCTTTTTTATAAATCACTCAATCTATAACCATGAAAAAAACGTCACATTTTTGACAATGACTAGAAGGCGGTCGATAATTATTCGACTACAGTAACAGTGTTTCATTTTAGTCGATTTTTATAAACAAAGCTGTAATACTATTAATTAGAGCCTTAGACATAACATTTTACGATAACAAACAATCAAATCATCAAAAATATGATGTTGATTTGACGGATGAAACAAAGACCAGCATTCGATTTTGTGCGAACTTGACTACATGATGGTGTTAACTGTGAAAATGTAAATCTACATATATGAATACAGTATGTTACAAAACTACCCGTGAAGCCGAAAGGAGGTTAAATGGGTCCTTATAACGAGTCCATTCACAATATTTAAGAACCGTAGTAACGCTGTATAACATACCCCAAAAAAATTAAACAGATTTTTATGAATGAAAAATAGAAAAACTATTAAAGTAGACAATTATTAGGTAAAATAGGTACGTAGGCCTTTCTGTCTTTGATAATAAATTATATTTTTACGGGGTGTTTGGTAACACGTTGTATATGTGGGAAATAGGGTTCCTTTGACACACCGTCACCTCAAAACTACCGAACATATCGGGATGGGACTGCTACCATTCGACGCGGAATTTTTCCTAGATGTTAATAGACTATAATATGATATCGATGAACGCGGGTGAAACCGCGAGGGACAGCCAGTAGCTATACAACGCAATACTGGGTCCCAATAAAAATATTCAATTTTAATTGATTTATTTATTTATTGACTTGGTTCTCCAACAATGGGTACACCATTACAATGATAAACAATAACAAAGCCAAACTCATATCTTAGTGTCACATTACTTAAAGAAGAACACAGCAAGCACTTAATACTAAATACAGATACATACTGATACCACACTAACTTAATTTAATTTTAAACTAATTTATTTATTATTTCTGCGACAATTTACAAAAGCGATTAATCTAAAAGCCAGTATAATTAAATAAAGCTTTTGTTTCATTTAACAAGAAGGCAATTATGAAAACCCGCTCTTGACATCAAGTGTGGCTTTCAGAATATTTAATTCGGAACTCGTTCAATCAAAAAGTTATAAATAAATAACAAAACAGACATTGCTTCGAGAGCGGATTAAAAAAAAACATCTGTCAAGTTTCAAAGGAGGATTAACAAGCTGACCATAGACTATATGTCTACGCAGCTGACGTTCTTATAAATACGGTCAGCTGTGAGTTTTGTTTGTGCCAAGAGGGTTCCGCACTCTAATAGAACCAATAAGTAGGATCGACGTAATATTTACTTTTCTTTTATTTCCTGCGAGATTATTATTTTTACATAGTTTTATGGATAATTATTGTGTAATTATCATAATCATAATATATTTAGGATTGGCCAGCTTAGTAAGAGACTCAGACTGCCACACCGCAGGTCGTGAGCACGATTCCCACCCAGGACAAAAAGTTGTGCAAGAACATGTCTGTTTGTTCTGTGCCTGGGTGTAAATATCTATATAATTATGTATTTTAAAAGAAAAGAAGAATTCCCTTCCATTGTCTCCATAGCACAAGCTCTGCTGAGCCGGAATCAGATGGCCGTGTGTAAAGAATGTCCCGGGATAGATTGTTTCTATGAAAAAAGTCTAGCTTCATTGACCAACAGTTTTAATATATGTTATTTACAAGTTGTTACTGGTTCCTAAAATCGATAACGTGTAGTAGCCACTGTTTGACGTATTAAAAACACAAAAAAAACATAGTTGTACGTGCGAGCGCAAAAGTAAAACAGATTAAAAATATTGTCAATGGCTGCGCTTGGCATTAAATGGAACTGGCCGGTGATAAATTGGCTTAGCAAATGGCAGGCGCGTCGGGAATTTGAATTGCGAATTGCATTTGACGTTCGAAAATTGAATGGACGGCTTTTTTCTTTTCTGTAATATTTTGTCAGGCTTTGGGTGCGAGTCTTTTAGCTTTATTTATTATTTATTTTTTTTAGCCATCAGTCAGTTTTAGTCAGTTTCTGTTATCTTTTTAATTTTGATGGTTAATTCAAAATTCAAAACCATTTATTCAGTTTAGGCCCTCGGAAGGCACTTATGAAGGTCAAATGTAAAGTTACTGAAGCTATAATGTTAGACACCTACTGACCTAATGACATATAAAACAAAAACTTCATGATCTTTTGTGTAAGTTTAATAGAAAAAAAATTACAAGCAACTTATACCCTTCGTTCCATAGGGATCTTATATTTTTCTATTCTAATAATTTATCCGAGGTAAGTCCATTGGTTCAGTTAGTTACCCTCACTGCCACACAACAGGTAGTAGGTTCGATTCCCACCCATGACAAAAAATTGTGGTTATAAATATCCATTGGAATTCTCTCCCCTCCTCTGTGTTCCCAGAAACTTACAACTTAGGGCACTTCAAGAAAAGAGTGAATAGGCTACTAACGGGAAAGCGAGCTCCATCTTTGGCCTCATCTTCACTTACCATCAGATGTGATTGAGGCCAATCGCAATCCCGTCAGAAAAATAAAAAAAAAGTATTTATGTATTTAGAAAAAAAACAGCAGTACATGTAATATATCAGTTCCCATAGTACAAGCTCTGCTTAGTTTGGGATCAGATGGCCGTGTAAAGAATGCCCCGGGATATATATTTAATTACTAGCTGTCCCCCGCGGTTTCACCCGCGTTCCGTAGGTCTGTAACACGCGAACTGTCAAACACGCGCAATTAAAATAGTTGTGATTCTTTAAAATTCTCGCATATTCTCAATTATAATATGCATGTATTATACATAAAAACCTTCCTCTTGAATCACTCTGTGGCGACATCTATGTACACGCCTACAATCCTTCACCGCCATCTATGAACGAGTAGAAACACGCGAGAATCCTACATCGCACTATCAAGATTCTCTCAGGATTTGATATATATACAAGCATCCGACAGCAACAGTAGGACCGCGGTCCGCAGGCATCATCACCTAGCGGCGGAAGATCTTCCCTTTTAAATGGAGGAGTCACATACCTCGCTCCTCCAAAACTCTATCTATTAAAAACCGCATCAAAATCCGTTGCGTAGTTTTAAAGATCTAACGATACATAGGGGCAGACAGACAGCAGGAAGCGACTCTGGTTTATACGGTAGTGATTATCTCTACCCGTTTAACGACGTTTTGAGTACACAAAACATCAACAACTTACAAAAACATGTTCAGTAACTTAAAAGGCTAAAAAACAAAGCAAAATAAAGACATAAAATATTGAATAGGCCAACAATACCCCGGGAACCGAACCCGCTACCCGCACATTCGCAATTTACGAGCGGCGCGCGCTCACCGGTGGGCATGCGTCGCTTTCAACCTCTTTGTATGATTTTGTCTCGGTGATTAACTCGAGAACATTGTAGAGGTGACACTTGTTTGTAGAGAAGATACAAACAATTTATGGTTAGCTAGCTGTCCCGAACGAATAACAATTGTTGACGTTGTTAGGTTATTATTGACAATAACATCATTACTCACTCATTGACACTGACAGTTGCGATTTGTGCGATGTTCCGGAGAGACCGTTATCAGCTAACTTCAACCTGTTACTTTTGTGTTACACAGATGCGTGCGCATCTTAAAATTTCACTCATAATTTTTTCATAACGCGTGTGGCGACATCTATGAACACGCCTACAAATCCTTCACCGCCCGCACTACAGTGATGTGGCGACACCTATGAACGAGAGAAATACGCGAGAATCCTACATCGCACTATCAAGATTCTCTCAGGATTGGACATATATACAAGCATCCAACTTCAACAACAGTTGGACCGTGGTCCCCAGGCATGATCACCTAGCCTGGCGGAAGATCTTCCCTTTTAAATGGAGGAGTCTCATACCTCGCTCCTCCATACGCGCCTAAAGAAGTATACCAAAAACTTATTTTGAGATTTAAAAACAAATCTTCACTTCTTTACTAATATAATCTTTGCTGATCTTAACTACTCCCTGCGGATAAGATATGGTAGTGCTTATTACGTAGGCGTGTTCTCGATGCGCGGAATCGATTATCAGTTTATCGATTTAATCGTTTTGCTTATCGATAACTGTATATTGATTGAGACAACATCCGATATATGTCCAACGATGATGTCGAATATGCAACCGATGGCAAGTGATCACCGTCTATATTTGCAACTCCAGGGGCATCACTGCGTCGACCCTGAGACGTGAAGTTAGTCTCATGTCCCTATGTCCTTGTGTTTTTTTTTTATACCACTTGGGCCGTCAAACAAGCAGACGGTCCACCTGATGGTAAGTGGTCACCGCCGCCTATGGACATTTGCAACACTAGGAGCATCGCCAATGCGTTGTTGACCCTGAGATGTGAAGTTGTTAAGTCTCATGTGCCTGTAATGTCACCGGTCTTACCTTTCTAACCGAAACAGTAATACAAGTGCGCTGCTTCACGGCGGAAATGGGTAAGGTGGCAGTACTTCCCCGGACGAACTCTGCACTAAGAGCTCTACTACTCAAATTATCATGTATATCAACTCAAAGTAGATGTAGTATATCAGTTATCTGGTTTCCATAGTACAAGCTCTGCTTAGTTTGGGATCAGATGGCCGTGTAAAGAATGTCCCGAGATATTTATTTATAACTAAAAATTTTCGCGTGTAACAACTTAAAATGCACAAACAATAAACGACTGATACAAACAATTAAGGACGAGATCTCGTTAGTCAATTAGGACGCATTATGTTGTATCAAACATTGTTATTAATGTAGTGGGACTGCGGAGAGCGTTTATGAGTTCTAAAACGCACAGGATTATGTGTTTATACAGAACATTTTTATACACATAGGCCGAAAAACAATCAGACGGTCCAGCACACGGTTTAGAGTAGTAGAGCTCTTAGTGCAGTACTACCACCTTACCCATTTGCGCCGTGAAGCAGAGCACTTGTATTACTGTGTTTCGGTTAGAAAGGTAGGGCGGAGACATTACAGGCACATGAGACTTAAATTCACGTCTCAGGGTCGACAACGCGGCGAAGCCCCTGGAGTTGAAAGTGTCTATAGGCAGCGGTGACCACTTACCATCAAGTGACCATCAAGTGGACCGCCTGCCTGTCTTGTTCTAGTTCACATAAAACTTGCAGTTTCAAATCGCTAGGACAATTTATTAGAAACTAGCTGTCCCCTGCGTATTCATCCGCGTTCCCGAGGGATATCACATTTTCCCGGGATAAAAAGTAGCCTATATGTTATTTCAGGATATGCTCTATCTATGTGCAAAGTTTCATCCATATCCGTTTAGTAGTTTTTGCGTGAAAGAGTAACAAACATACTTAGATACAAATCTTCCTTCTTTATAATATTAGGATAGATTGAATAAAATTGACTATTAAAGATTTTATTACATAACTAGCTGTCCCCCGCGGTTTTACCCGCGTTCCCGTGGGATGTCACATGTATTATACATAAAAACCTTCCTCTTCAATCACTCTATCTATTAAAAAAACCGCATCAAAATCCGTTGCGTAGTTTTAAAGATTTAAGCATACATAGGGATATAGGGACAGAGAAAGCGACTTTGTTTTATACAGGTTCAAAATTAAATAGTGATGTAACACAATTTAATTGTCATGATTCAATATTCAATCGTAATGAATTAAACTTTTATTGGTCTCGATTGGTCGGCCCAGTGGTGGCCTTCTTCAATTACACCGTGGAGAGGGGAGGGTAGTGATGTGTTTTGTCGATAAAAGTTATCGATCAAAATGGAGTTCATTTAAAACCGTTGTGGTTTGAACTCGATAAAAAAGTGACTCAAAAAGAGAAACATACATCGATAGGATTTAGCCTGCGAGAGAGGTTAAAAAAGGTGTTACCACCTAAAGAATTACTCGTGCATATATTTAAAACAGACATAAAAACACTTTCTATCAAAGTAATGTATCGGATTCTTTGGAGGATAATAACCATTGGCAATGAATTGCTCACCTGAAACTATTATTATACAACATAGGTTTCCTTTGACGCACCATCACCTCAAAACTACTGAACATATCGCGATGGGACTGCTACCGTTCGACGCGGAATTTTTCCTAGATGGTTATAGGCTATATGTGATATCGATAAATGCAACTGAAATCGCGGGGTACTATAATATTTATATAACTACTTATTTTTTTGGTGTAATATTCTTAAAATGTATTTTATTATATCATATTAGTTTAAAAAATATATATGAAGACAATTTAAAAGAGTTTGTAAAAGGCTTCATAAATATAGAATATTCCTTGAGAATAGATGGCTATGTCTTAAGAACCTCCCAGGATATTTATTTTATACATCACAAAAAGCATTCGATTATAAATATCGATATGTTTTATCGACTACGTCCCACCCCTACCCGCCGCCATACTGGCCCGCCATGTTATACCAAATTACCAAGCAATTAACGATGGAGTTTAAAATCGTTTCATTATCACGTTTGATTGGCGCCATTACAAACATTATTGAAATTATAGCTGTCCGTCGCGTTCCCGGAGGGGTTACACTTCCCCGAGTTCAATAGTAACCTATATATTATTCCAGGACATTTCGTATCTTCGTGTGCAGTTTCATCAAAATCTGTTTGATAGTTTCTGTGTGAATAAGTGACAAACAACTACACATACTCACAAACATTCGCAATTATAATATCTACTGTATGTAGGGGAAGTAGGGCTGCCATCACCTAATCTGCCAACGCCGGACAAAAACTTAAAAACACCGGACAATTAGGTGAAATAGATTTTTTTTTCCGGACACTCCTAAAAAATATTTTTACACTTATAGTTTACATTTTAATTGGATGGGGTTTACGATTACGGTTCAATTTTTAACTGCATATTTTTTTTTTATAAATAAATATCCCGGGACATTCTTTACACACGGCCATCTGATCTAACTAAGCAGAGCTTGTACTATGGAAACCAGATAACTGGTATACTACATATACTACTTTTGAACAAACAGACATGTTCATGCACACAAATGTTTGTCTTGGAGTCGAACCCGCAACCTTCGGCTTGGCAGAAGTCTTGGGATTCCTTGACATGAAAAGTGTCCGGGTCTTAACCGGACTGTTGTCTTTTTGAAAACCCTATCCGGACGCTCTCCGGACACTCTAAACTAGGACAAATCCGAGAAAATGTTGAATTCCTCAACATTATTTCACTACTTCATATGGTATCCTATTACTTCACTTCCCTTCTGAAATATAGCTAATATCATAGCACCCTGCGGTCTCTGTCAAGTAATAATTAAGTGACTATTAAGTGCCACTTGAGAGGCTCACGGAGCATTAATAATTTAGCGTACATCTAAGTGTTTGTGTACATGAAGGTGGAAGGCGAAATAGATTTAGTATCTACTATTATAAGTGCAAAGGTTTGCATGGATGTTTGTGACTCGATGACGCTAGAACGGTTGAACGGATCTGGATGATATTTGGCACAGAAATAGATTACAGATTGGAATAGCACATAAGTATAGCTCAAAGGATTAGCAAGCTGAAGTGGCAGTGGGCTGGTCACATCTGTCGCAGAACCGATAACCGTTGGGGTAGACGTGTTGTAGAGTGGAGACCACGGCTCGGTAAACGTAGTGTAGGGCGCCCTCCAGCTAGATGGAGCGATGATATACGCAAGGTGGCTGGCAGCGGTTGGAAACAGAGCTGAAGAGTGAGCTCAGTGGCGTGCAATAGTTGAGGCCTATGTCCAGCAGAGGACAGACATAGGCTGATGATGATAACACAGGTGCTTATTATTCCGGAATTCTGCAACATCCCTTAGAAACGCGGGTGAAACCGCGGGGACAGCTAGTAAAACAGAAAATCATGAAAGAGTACGGACCAAGAGACATTATAAATAAAAAATGTTATTCGGACTCCATATTCTACTTATCGGTGTAGTTTTCTCCACTCCATTATGTTTTTACCGTTTGTTTTTAATATTTTTTTCCTTTGTTACAGAGACCTGCAAGGCAACAACATCAGTATTATATTCCAAAGCGATTTCCAGAACTTGAAGGAGTTGAAAATATTGTAAGTAATATTTTTATTATAAAACGAATGTAGAATAGAAAAATAAGTCTATGGTTAGGGGACAAGGGCGCAGAGCTTTTGGCCTACAGTGTGACCAATCGGACTGGATTAAAAAAATACTGCAGCTGGTATAACTGGTAAAAGTTCGACTAAAATCATTATGAAAATTTGAGGAAAATATAAACATAACGTTTAATAAAAAAAATACTTCACAAACAGAAAACAATGTGGTACATACACAAGAATATCCAATATAAAAAATAGGCGTTCGTAAAAATTTTTCATAAAAAAACACTTTAATAAAAAAAAAATTCACAAACAGAAGACAAAATGGTAGTTAAATAGTTTGTCTTTTTAATCGCCTTTTTATTTATAGAGATTAATAGTGAACAAAGAATTGCGATGAAATAATTAATTAGTCATAAATACGGAAAAGTGGCGAAATATGATGGTTTTTTTTTTCACAGACAACTATCAGAAAACCTGATACACACCATCGAACGAGACACATTCTTGGAGCTCAACATCTTAGAAAGACTGTAAGTACTAATTAAAATAGTTGATTAATAAAAAATACACTTAAACAAAAATAATAATCAGTCACATCACACACTCCAAACTGTACATTAGAAATCCAAACCCGCCAATGCGAATGCGCCGTTGAAGACTTTCCGCGCGCAGTGACCTTGCAACGTCGTCCACAGATTATTGTTTTTTTTAATTTATTACAGGAAACTGAACAATAATCGCCTGGGCCACTTGCCTGAAGGCCTATTTATGCGATTGAGACATCTTCAAAGATTGTGAGTAGTACGTATGGGCTGTAACCCTAGCCAACGGTGTGGTCCCTGCGAACTCACTCCCTCGCCTACTGTCACTTGTGATACTATGGTTATTTACTTTTTAAAAGCAATATTTTTGTATGCGTAAAGGTGTAAAGAAGTACAGTAAAAGCTCCTTATTCGCGGGGTATACGTTCCGTTAATATGCCGCGAATACAGAAACCGTGTATATGGAATGGTAATTTATATGGGATTGTAGGGGATACGTTCCTAGGTGACAAAATAAAAAAACAAATATATAAAAAAACTACAATTAGTAGTTTATGACCATATTGAACGTCTAATATGTTGCTTTACTTAAACATTCTGTTTGTGTACATTCTCAAAAACCGACCGTGGCGAAGGCGTCTTATGTCAATGGAAAAGTGGAACCAATACAGCGACGATATCATTTACAACATACTTTAGGCGTAGTTGTAATAAGGTATATTTTACCTTTTTATTAGTCCATTTGACGTCGCGTTTACAAAGGATACCGAATCCTTTTTAAATACATACGTATACATGTACCTATGTACAGGTTAGATCCGCGAATAAAGAAATCTTTATACGCGAATATAGGAATTGGGTCGCATTTTTTTTATCCGCGAATAGTGAAACCGCGAATGAAGGAAGCGCGAATACGGAGCTTTTACTGTACATAAAAAAACTCGAGAGAATTTTTCTTTTCTGGCTTCACCTTTGGCTATATTGCAGCTAAACAAAAGCCAATCCAATGTAAAACAGTAAATTCAAAAAAATACATCCAATATTTATTAAAAATGGATAAAAATAAAAAAAGATTTTTTTTGCAAAAATAATGCTTTTAAAAAAGGTTCAATCACAACTTACAGTTATTCGATAACATTATTGTTTTAAAAACCGGTATTTGGTGCTATCCTAATTACCCCTGAGCTTCTAAAACTTGTCGTATTTGTCATGACGTCACAATACCCCAAAAACGCCCCCAAAACAGCTTCTGTGCCTAAAATCTGGTAATTCTATGTTTTATTTTGTGTATTCTAATTTTACACCCTTCCATATGGCTGGCTTAGATTTATAACGATCATTCTAAATTGGAATACATTTATGGCGTATTTTTTTTGTGGGACGTGATTTTTCATCATCTTTTTTCTGTACAGCCTTATATTTTTTTAATTCATGTGAATACCCAATCACTAAGTTGACATTAATTGGACCATTACATTACTTTATGCCTTAGAATTAAACAAGAAAAAAACACTCTTAAAATACTTAACTTTAAAGTTGGTTTTCGTACCAATCGGTGGTTACTTCTAAAGCTTATAATGCCTAAACTAAATTACTAGCATTAAATTTAGGATTTATTAAAAGAGAAACAATTACTTGAAATTGCTTCATTTTCCTCAAAAAAATATATTAAAACGTCATAAATGTAATCTAAGAACTGTCATTCTAACCCCATCCAGCTAGGCTGCATCACCCTTAATTTAAGGGCTTCCAGCTGTAACCCCTCACCCAAGGTGTACTGCCCCCATGTTGTGCTAATCTTGAAATCCGTCCAGTGTGTTATTACTGTCGTGCGGATGCAATACATCCGCATAACAGTAAAAACGTCTCTAAACTTTTACGTAGCGGTAGAATGTTTTCGCTTTGTTTTCCGATTTTTACTGTAATTTAGTGATTTCAAATTTGAAAAAAAATTAAGTTTACTTATTTGTCTGTGGTTTTATTTACTTTTGTGCCCTGGCAATTTCTGAGAATACATTGGGTACAATAATAAAAATATATATTTCTGTTCAATATTGGATTCTAATTTGCACTCCATTGCCGTATTTGCGACATTAAAAAGCTAACAGTCAATCCGCTGAAGTGCAAAGGGTTAATATAGATTGTTTATTTGTTTAATATTTTGATCGCTACGTAAAAACATGGATTATAGAATTGGTTCCTTTAACAGGCTTTCATTGTAATATAATATTAAAACAAAATAACAATTTCACACAGAAATTAACTGTAAGCTAGTATACACTGTAAATATTATTAAACTATGAAAGGTCCTCATTTTAATATTAGTTAAAATTAAATTTTAAAATGTGTCAGACTAAAATAATTGAATAGGTACCTACGACATTTTTCAGGTGTTTAACCATTTTAATAAATACTTATTAGCTAATAACTCCTTTAGAAAAGAAAATAACATTTTTGACGTTTCATCGACGCGCCTTTTAAATTATTTCGAAGTAAAAGCGCCATTACGGATACTGTCAAAGGAAATTCTAATCTGCCTATATCTCAGCAATCGATGAATAAATCAGCAATATGATTGTATTGTGCTGTGAGACAGTTGTTGTACAGCATTGTGGAGATAATATTTAAAAAATATTTTACCTGAAATTTTAAAAATGGCGGATTATTCTGAACTATTTCCTAATCCGGCTGTATCTCAGCAATCGGTGCACATTTCAGCAATGCGATTGTATTGCGCTGTGAGACAGTTGTTGTACAACATTGTGGAGATGATATTTTAAACCTGGCAACACCGTTGGTCGCCTCCGTCCATTCTTATGGAGAGTATTTCTTAAGGTCCCAACGGATGTGCTTCTAACATAAATAGGTTTAAGTGACCCAACAATGATGCTGTATTTTTATTGAGACCATGCGTACGTGTCTCGACAAGTAGGGAGGGGATTAGTCGATACTTTTGTGTCGATATGAATGGGTAAGCCAGAGACTTACTCGACTGCGGGGCGTGAGAAGACGCGGAAATTGGGTCTTTTGTTTTGTTCTATATAATTTTGATGCGTCCATTTTGTTGTTACTAGCGACCCACCCTGGCTTCGCTTGAGTGAAATAAAATAATTGTATTGTACATATCATATTATACAAAATCGAATCAAAATCTATTGCGTATTTAAAAAATATAAGCAGACAAAGAGAAATTGTGACTTTGTTTTATACTATACTAGCTGCACCCTGCGGTTTTGTCCGCATTCAATCCTGGCTATAAACCTTCCTCTTGAATTACTCTATCTATTGCTGAAAACTGCATTTAAATCCGTTGCATAGTTTACGATTCTATAAAGGACGTACAGACAAACATTCATTTTGATATACCGCACCCTCAGAACGATATAAGATTAACTTAAAAAAAACACTTTTGGCACATCTCTGATTGGGTCACTTTTGCACTGAGCGGGGAGGGTGGTCCCGGTGTTAAAGAGGCTGAAGTATCGGTATGCTTATTCTATCATTAAATTGACTATGTTTTACTATTCATCGGATAGAGCGTACTTTGTGTAGTCTCTCTATGAGCGTAAATCCATTTCGCAAAATTTGGAGTTAAGCCCTTATCGTACTGAGGGTGCGATATATAGATAGATAGGTAACAAACGTTTTTTTGTATAGAAATTACCTGCAAGCCTGAGATTGGTAACGTGCCAGAGGGACGGCGATAATGCTCGCCTCATGTCACGTTGGGACTTGAAACATCTGACGTGGAATGTGGATCTCATTATTAAAACCATTTTGGGGATATTAGTAAACAATCTGATACGGTGGTTAATGTAGTACCTTTGCAAGTACCCTTTTAAAGCTGTCGAAATCAATAAGGGCCGTTTTGATGTTATAGAATAATGATCTTTATCAATTTACCATAGAGTACATTTTTCTATACCACTCTTTAGCTGTCAAAACGTGAGTGTATTAGAAAAGTGTGAACTTCTTTACCACCATTTTGATTTTAAACTCGATAAAACGCTGTGATACTAAAAAAGACAAAAATACATATTTCCAATTTATCTTGCGAGAGAATCAGATAGGTAGTTTTTCCGCACACTTTTTTTTGTATCGATATATTTTTATCGAACTTCTCTAGGCAGCCAACATCACTAGAGGCGCGTACTCTTACCAAACCTTACGGCACCTACTGCTGACAGCTGCATGATATATGTGTATGTGAACAGGACAGAACTGACCGGAAGTGACACCGTTTTATATAATTTTATTTATTATGGACTTCGTTTAGAATTTATTTATTACTAGCTGTCCCTCGCGGTTTTACTCGCGTTCACGAGGTAAACAGCCTATATGTGCCAAGTTTCATTCAAATCTGTCTGTAAGTTTTTGCGTGAAAGTGTACCAAACATTCATATTTTTAATAATTCTAGCTGTCCCCCGCGGTTTTACCCGCGTTCCCGAGGGATGTCACATTTTCCCGGGATGAAAAGTAGCTTTTATAGTATTACAGTAATGCTCTATCTATGTGCCATGTTTCATCGACATCCGTTCGGTAGTTTTTGCTCGAGGGAATAACAAACATCTATACATACAAACATTCGCATTTATAATATTTGTGGTGTTATAATATCCTGTGACATTCTTTACACACGGCCATCTGATCCCGAACTATGCAGAGCTTGTACTATGGAAACCAGATAACTGATATACTAAATGTTTTTTGTTTATACCACGTGGGTCGACAAACAAGCGGACGGTCCACCTGATGGTAAGTGGTCACCGCCGCCTATGGACATTTGCAACACTAGGGGCATCGCCAATGCGTTGTCGACCCTGAGACGTGAAGTTGTTAAGTCTCATGTGCCTGTAATTTCACCGGCCCCCTTACCTTTCTAACCGAAACACATATACTACTTTTTAAATATGCGTCAATACGTATGAAATTGAGGGGGTAGTTGGCTTGTTGGTTAGTCCCTGACTGCTACGTCAAAGGTCGTAGATTCTATTCCCACGCATTTGTGTGTATGAATATGGTTGTTTGTTCTATATTTGGGTGTAAATCTTATATATATAATCGTGTCACAATGTTAGTTACCGTGCTCCTCCGAAACAGCTTGCCGATTTTTATGAAATTTTATATGCATATTCAGTAGGTCTGAGAATCGGCTACTATCTATTTATATACCCCTAAGTGATAAGGGTTTACCACTAACATTTTATTTTATTTTTATTTTTTGGACAAAATTTTGTATTTTTTTATAATGTGGCATTTAAAAATACACACAAACTAAATGTTTACCCTTCTATCTCCAACCCCTGTTTTTTAATCGCGTTTTTTATATTATTCTGTTCCATCCACAGATCAGCAATTTTCATATATATATTTATGTAATTTTGTACATAGTTACTATCCTAATATGGAGTATCACATAGAGAACATTCCATCCCAAAAGAACGAGTAAAACCTCGGGGCGGCAGCTAGTATATCTTTAATTAATGCCGCAGCATGCCCCAATCTATTATCGCGCATAGACTGATTAAATTCCATCTGTAGACGGATGTGCCGCCATCTTGGCAACGGATCTGCGGATGTGAAATTAGTGTCTAGTGATATACAATTCTGGGTGTAAATATCTGTTTAAAAGAATAATGAAGTAGTGTAGTATATCAGTTATCTGGTTTCCATAGTACAAGCTCTGCTTAGTTTGGGATCAGATGGCCGTGTGTCAAGAATGTCCCGGGGTATTTATTAAAGTGAAACTTCTAATAGGGGCTTTGAAATTCAGATCCGCAACCTTTTTGTGTGACGAAAAATAAATGAATGATGAAAAGTGATTGATGAATAATTAAAATGTTTCCCTGTAATACTAGAGTTTCACTTCTATTGTCTTTACGACACATATCACTACAAAGTATAAAACAAAGTCGCTTCTCTGCCCCTATATCCCTATGTATGCTTAAATCTTTAAAACTACGCAACGGATTTTGATGCGGTTTTTTTTAATAGATAGAGTGATTCAATAGAAAGGTTTTTATGTATAATACATGTAACATCTCACGGGAACGCGGGTAAAACCGCGGGGTACAGCTAGTGTCTTTATATAATTTGAAAAGTGCAAACCTGCCCCGCGCAACGAGCTTTATAATAACCCACAGATCAGTATATAAACTGTAATCTATCTAGAAATTAACTTAGTTTACTATAGTGCTGTTAATTTTGTCTATTATTGTTTATAACAAGGCTTACAGACAGGCAGACGGTCTGCCTGATGGTAAGTGGTCACCGCCTCACATTTGCAACACCAGGGGACTAGTTGTCGACCCTGAGACGTGAAGTTAAGTCTCATGTGCCTGTAATGTCACCGGCCTTACCTTTCTAACCGAAACACAGGAATTAGAGTAGTAGAGCTCTTAGTGCAGAGTTCGTCCGGGGAAGTACTACCACCTTACCCATTTCAGGCGTGAAGCAGTAGTGCACTTGTATTACTGTGTTTCGGTTAGAAAGGTAAGGGGGCCGGTGAAATTACAGGCACATGAGACTTAACAACTTCACGTCTCAGGGCCGACAACGCATTGGCGATGCCCCTAGTGTTGCAAATGTCCATAGGCGGCAGTGACCACTACCATCAGGTGGACCGTCTGCTTGTTTGTCGGCCCAAGTGGTATAAAAAAAAATACAATTGCTCTGCTTCACGGCGGAACGGGTAGCGTGGTAGTACTTCCCCATACGAACTCTGCACTAACAGCTCTACTGCCTTTATGAGATATTCAACGTTCGCAAAGAAAGCTTATAAAATATTCTTTCTCATGAAAATGTGAGCGAAACTGTGAACCGGAAATAAAGTTTGAAAAGCATATCCTGCAAGATTTCACTCCTTTGAGAACAAGCCGCGCGTTGTTGAACTCTATATAAAAGGCCGCCGATACACTTGCGGACGTGGGAAAGTGATCGAGCTGTTTATTTTAATATCAATTAAAAATATATATTTAAAAAAAGCGAGTGGTCACCGTGTGTTCAAAATTCAACAGTGATTTGTAAGAGAATATGGTAAATTTAATACGAGCACTACTCCTTGCGCGCCTTCACCTACTTTTATAGATATTGTTATATCACTCGCGAAATAATGTTCTGACTACTAATATTCATCAAGATAGGTCAAATCATTTTGAGTTATAAAAAGACATACAGACAAAAAGTTAGTCTTTTAAATACAATGTAATTGGCGTCAAAGAATCATTAAAAAGAATATTAACCACAAAATTTAACAAAAATATACAATGTAAAGAAAAATCTGCTAAACTACAATAAATATTAACATGAAAAATAACTATTATATTATATACTCGCTGTCCCCCGCGGTTTTACCCGCGTTCCCGTGGGATGTCACATGTATTATACATAAAACCTTCCTCTTCAATCACTCTATCTATTAAAAAAACCGCATCAAAATCCGTTGCGTAATTTTAAAGATTTAAGCATACATAGTCTCATGTGCCTGTAATTTCACCGGCCCCCTTACCTTTCTAACCGAAACACAGTAATACAAGTGCACTACTGCTTCACGCCTGAAATGGGTAAGGTGGTAGTACTTCCCCGGACGAACTCTGCACTAAGAGCTCTACTACTCTAATTCCTGTGTTTCGGTTAGAAAGGTAAGGCCGGTGACATTACAGGCACATGAGACTTAACTTCACGTCTCAGGGTCGACAACTAGTCCCCTGGTGTTGCAAATGTGAGGCGGTGACCACTTACCGTCAGGTGGACTGTCTGCCTGTCTGTAAGCCTTGTTATAAACAATAATAGACAAAATTAACAGCACTATAGTAAACTAAGTTAATTTCTAGATAGATTACAGTTTATATACTGATCTGTGGGTTATTATAAAGCTCGTTGCGCGGGGCAGGTTTGCACTTTTCAAATTATATAAAGACACTAGCTGTACCCCGCGGGATGTTACATGTATTATACATAAAAACCTTTCTATTGAATCACTCTAATTATTAAAAAAAACCGCATCAAAATCCGTTGCATAGCTTTAAAGATTTAAGCATACATAGGGATATAGGGACAGAGAAAGCGACTTTGTTTTAAACTATGTAGTGATTTGAAATCCTTAATATACTCTCAGACTATTCATAAATGCTTGTGAAGGCCTATCTGAATGCAAATATTTTTATTTTATTTCTCGAGTGGTTTTTTTGTTCCTGCAGTGTACCGATACAAATGTTCGCTTTGAGAAGCGGCCATGCGTAGCTCTATGGAGCTTTCATACGTCAAAAGCTATGGGAAGTGAGCTTTATAACATCTTTGATAAGGTTACAATGTCCTATGGATTTATTAACTAGCTTTACCCTGCGGGTTTACCTGCGTTCCCGTTAGAAGTAATTATGTACGCACGTAAGGGGGAGTCCATTAATTACGTGAAGTGTTTAAGGGGGGAGGGGGTCCAGCAAAACATCACCTATTCTCACGTGGGGGAGAGGGGGGGTCTCGACAAATATCACGTAATATTTTGTTCTGCAAGAAACTAAAATTACGCGAAAACTGGGCAACGAAGTAAAAAAAATTGTCCACTAAACATGCATGAACCACATGAAAAATTATGATTACGGTTATACGAACGGGACAAATTAGCAGTAACAAATCTCACGTGAGATTAAGGGTGGGAGAGGGGGTCGCACGAAATCTCACGACATCTCACCAAGGGGGGAGAGGGGGTCGAAAAATCGCCAAAATCACCTCACGCAATTAATGGATGACCCCTATGAAGTTATACCCGAAATTATAGGTGAGAAAAACTAAAAAGCATTTTTTACTATTCAGTCGTGAAATTAGTGTCCAAACTCTTTGCACCTGTCTGTAGCAACGAATAACAATTGTTGACGTTGTTAGGTTATTATTGACAATAACATCATTACTCACTCATTGACACTGACAGTTGCGATTTGTGCGATGTTCCGGAGAGACCGTTATCAGCTGACTTTATCCGTGTGACTTTTGTGTTACACTGAAGCGCGCGCATCTTAAAATTTCACTCGCATCATTTTTTCATAACGCGCCTAAAGAAGTATAACTTCAAAAATGTTTAAGAATCCAGACTATAACCGATTTTTGACTAGTGCTTAAGATTTGAGATTCGGTGCAATCAGTTTTGAAAATTTTGTGTGTACTTAGAGTAGTAGAGTTCTTAGTGCAGAGTTCGTCCGGGGAAGTACTGCCACTTTCGCTATAATAATAATAAATATCCCGGGACATTCTCTACACACGGCCATCTGATCCCAAACTAAGCAGAGCTTTTACTATGGAAACCAGATAACTGATATACTACATGTACTATTTTTTTATTTTCCTAAATACATACTTACATATTTACACCCAGACACGGGACAAACAGACATATTCATGCACACAAATGCTTGTTCTGGGTGGGAGGCAAACCCGCGACCTGCGACTTGGCAGTCAGGGTCACTAAGGAAGGGTGAGGATATAAATAAAACTAGCTGTCCCCTGCTGTTTTACCCGCGTTTATCGATAACATTGCCTATAACCATCTAGGAAATATTCCGCGTCGAATGGTAGCAGTCCCGTCCCGATATGTTCAGTAGTTTTGAGGTGATGGTGCGTCAAAGAAACCCTATTTTCCTGTTTTAAATTAATATGAAAATTGCAAAAACATCCTATTTTTTACACATCTGATCCGAAACTAAGCAGAGCGTGTACTATGGAAACCTTATAACTGATATACTACATAGATGTTTGTAGAGTTGCATTTGTTCTGTGACCTAATGGTCAAAAGAGGCTTCGGTATAAATATTATTATAATAAACTAGCTGACCCGACAGACGTTGTCCTGTTTTAACTATGAATATTGAATTCGAATCTTCGATTGAATCGACAGTAAAATGTGCACTTCATTATATAGAAATTATAAATTTATTATTTTATCAATATAATTACGACCCATGTCTCTCTTTTAAACGATATTTGCAGCGCGCATTCAGTCAATCTTGCAGCTGTCAAACACCATATACATTAGAAAAGTGAATATGGTCGTTATGTTTTCTTAAATTTTCCAATTTTTCGCGCAACTTTTTAATTTTTTTCTTTCATAAGAACCTGCTACTGACAATAACGAACACAAAAAAAAAATAGGCGAAATCGGTCCAGCTGTCTATGCGTGATGCCGTGACCAAGGGAAATAGGGGTTCATTTTTATATATATAGATAAATTAATATCCCGGGACATTCTTTACACGGCCATCTGATCCCAAACTAAGCAAGCTTGTACTATGGAAACCAGATAACTGATATACTACATACCAATACTTTATTCTCCTAAATACATACTTGTATACATGTTTACACAATTTGAAGTATTGTTGAGTATTCTCCGTCTTTTTCCAACAAATACCTTCCCTTGAGAGCGAACCGTGCACACTTAAAGGCTCTAGCAGTAGGGCTGGCACATAAAACAGTTGCTTTAAACTAGCTGTCCCCGTGGCTTCACTCGCGTTTATCGATATCATATACTAGCTGTCCCCCGCGGTTTCTCCCATTAAAATGTATCAATTTCCCGGAAAAAAAATTTTTTTTTTTTAAGTTTGACGTCATAAATAGTAGCGCTCGCCAAATAATTTAATAGGAAAAATTTTGCTACTTTTAGTTACATGCAGCTTTTTTAAGTATCTCTATTTTTTTGTAAATAAATTGTAGCTGATAATTTAGCATTCTATTGGTAAAAGAATTTTTAAAATCGGTTCACTAAATTCAGAGATTACCCCCTACAAACTCACAAACTTTTACTAACCCTACTACTAGTTGAGCTCTTCGTGCAGTTCGACCGAGCAAGTACTACCACCTTACCCATTTCCGCCGTGAAGCAGAGCACTTGTATTACTGTTTCGGTTAGAAAGGTAAGGCCGGTGACATTACAGGCAGATGAGACTTAACTTCACGTCTCAGGGTCGACAACGCGGCGATGCCCCTGGTGTTGCAAATGTCCATAGGCGGTGACCACTTACCATCAGGTGGACCGTCTGCTATAGTATAAAAAACCAATTATAGTTAAGATTATTTTTGAAATAAAAATAAAACTACTAAACTGTTTTTTTATTTATTTATTATTGAATGATGCGCCAACCCTTGTAGTAAGATCTCCCCTTGGAGAAAATTAAATGTTCCTCGAAAATTATAGGTATGTATGCAGGGCCTTTCTGTTTGTATGTCACTGTAGGCCCTGGGGAGTAGTATTTTTTGGCCTTTGTATCGAGGGGCCTCAGGGAGAAGGGTCTAACGACACTTCGATAAAACTTTCCATATTTATTCAAGAATATCAATGTTTTGTAATGTATTTCTTGTTTTTTTTTTATACTACATGAGCCGAACAAGCACACGGTCCACCCTATAGTATGTGGTCACCGCCGCCTATAGATATTTGCAACACCAGGGGCATCGCCGCGTTGTCGACCCTGAGACGTGAAATTAAGTCTCAAGTGCCTGTAATGTCACCGAAACATTTCTAACCGAAACAGAAAAACAAGTGCCCTGCTTCACGGCTGCACTAAGAGCTCTACTACTCTAAAAAACATACATACATAAAATACATGCTACAAAACTACCCATAAAATCGAAAGGAGGTCAAATGGGGACTTATAACGAGTCCATTCACAATATTTAAGAACCGTAGTAACGCTGTATAGCATACCCCAAAAAAAAACGATTTTTAAGAATGAAAAATAGAAAAACTATTAAAGTAGACAAATAGGTACGTAGGCCTTTCAGTTAAATAATCTGGTTCCCTGACATGACAGCTTACTAGGGTTGTTGGCTTTGATAAATAATTATATTTTTACGGGGTATTTTGTAACACATTGTATATGTGCCAAGTTTTATCTAAATCCGTTTGGTAGTTTTTACGTGAAAGAGGAACAAACATCCATACATACAATCTTTCGCATTTATAATATAAGTAGGAAAAGTGGAGAAAAATAAAACGTCAAATGACGTCACATTTAAAGGACCGCATTTACCGCCAAGCACCTCGTAAAACAAAAAGGTTTCCTATGTTAGGAGGTGACATAAAAACAAACAACTTAGGGGTGGTAATGTGGAAAATATTACAACTGTTGTATTTGGAATTTAATAATAAATATTCCTAGACTTTACATGCAGCCATCTGGGGCTCGATTCTGTAAGGAAAATGACACTAACTCGAGGATGTTTCGTCGCGGCCTCTGTGCTCTCTTTCGCTAACTATGCTAATACTAATCACGTGAAAAGTAAGCTCTCCGAGGGCTCCGTGAAGCGGCTCGCCGACGACGTTTGTATTAGCTGAATAAGGGGGCTGATCCCAAACTAAGCAGAGCTTGTACTATGGAAACCAGATAACTGATATACTACATATAATACTTTATTTGTTTTCTTCAAAATATTCAATTCATGTGAAAACTTTCAAAAATTCAAAACCATTTATTCAGTTTAGGCCCTCGAAAGGCACTTATGAAGGTCAAATTTAAAGTTACTGAAGCTACCACCGGTTCGGAAGTCAGCCTTCAACAGAGAAGAACGAGCAAGAAACTCAGCAAGGTTACATTGTTTTTTTTTATTAAATAAATTTTATCTATTCTGACTTTTTGGCTATTTTGTATATCGACGGTTAAAAGGCGACTTGATTCAAGCGCCATTTTGAAAACATTACAGGAGAGCTATTTGAAAATGTTAAAACCCAAAGACAGATACTGCATCTAAACTTCTTAACATTCCACATCGAAGCTGTTGAATATTAAAACTAAATGCAATATTCAACGAATTTGTGCATGGGCCATCATCATCGTAAGTCATTGAGAAAAATGTTACTTTCGTCAAAAATGGCGGTTGAGTCAAGTCGCCTTTTACCCGTCGATATGTTTATACAATATGTAACAAAAACCCTGTTGTTCCTTCTACCTACGTTTTAAGAATCGGTATACATACGTAATAAAGGAAGTCATTTATAATAAACTGTAAACACAAATAATTAAAATAAATATTTAATTATTAATATTTGTAATGTTATTCTGATATCTTACCTCTGCATGAAGCGATGACCCGAAATCACAAATAATAGGAAGAAGTTCTACCCGACCCGACAAAGAGAGTGGCCTCTCTTTGTCGGTGCCGCCGCGCCGCGCCGCGCCGGTTATCTACCTATTTTTTCTACACAAGTTCACGACTTTGTCAGCTGTTGTTTATCACTTTAACGAATGAATCTTTGAAAATGTTGGTTTACACGATATTTTTCTGCACAATTGATAATTGTTATCAGTACATTTAACACTTTTACATAAACAAAATAAAGTCCCCGCGTCTGTCACACAAAACCTTAAGTACCTACTTGCATTTTAATGTATTAATTTATTATAACGTCTACTAGACGGCCACGGAGATGCTGTTCAATATGACCACCTTGTACCTCGACACATTTGTTGCAACGCCTAATAATATTTTCACGTACGCTTTGTAAAATGGAGCTATCGAACTTGATGTGGTCAAATGCTGCTACTATGCGTGAACGCATTTCGACCTCCGTATCACACGGTTTTTTGAACACCTGTTGCTTAACAGTACCCCAGAGGCAAACAATCGAAGGGCGTCAGATCAGGTGATCTTACGTAAAAAAAACACAAGTCACTCACTAGGTCAACAATAACAACCGTTCGAAAGTAAGTTGCGCGGGAGACTAAGGAATTCGCTTATGATTCGCAGGGCGGCGGGTGGTGGGGTAAAGGGGTAGGAAGGCACGTGGCAGGGATACGAGGCACGCGCCTACGTTTTAGCGGCATCTTCTGTCGCATCAAAGAAAGCCGCCGAGCTCGTAGGCTATTTAGCGAAATAAAGATGTATTTGTAAAATCAGATAATCTAAACATTTTTTTGAAGGTGTCGATTTTAATAGTTATTTGATTTTGACCTTTGTACTAGCCAATGTTTATAATTGTTAAATTCTTATATCATTAATGGTGTGCTTGTAGGTAATGTATAACGTTCCTAAAAGGAATAACAGGGTTTTTGTTACATACTGTATATAACAGTTACAAAATACTTAAAACTACCAGTCGTATTTGAGAAATTCTAGAAGTTCTAAGGCCAATGCTTGGAAGGACATATGCTACATAACATCATGCTACGATCCTTAGGAGCTGATAAAAACACGATGGGTTGTTTCGAAACCTGTAACTTTATAACCCGGGAAAGAGTTACTACCCTCGGGAACAGCTTGTCTTCTGTCTATCTATCCATATATATAAAAATGAATCCCTATTTCCCTTGCTCACGGCATCACGCATGCACGGGTGGACCGATTTCGCTAATTCTTTTTTTGTTGTGTTTGTTATTGTCAACGATCATATTAACATTTCTTATGTTACATAATACTTACCGCTTTTGACAATATAAACTCTTATAATGTAACCTTATGGTGTTTGACACTTGCAAGATTGACTAAATGCGCGCTGCAAATATCTTTTATCGGAATGAGTCGAAATTATGTTGATAAAAAAATGCCTACACGCCTAATATTAAAGTTTAATCGTCTAGACTAATAAACACTATGATACCTATTCGAATTCAATATTCATTGAAGACAGGGTCTGCCGGGTCAGCTGGTCTACTATAGAAACTAAATAGAGTTCCTTTGACGCACAATCACCTCAAAACTACTGAACATATCGGGATGGGACTGCTACCATTTGACGCGGATTTTTTCCTAGATGGTAATAGGGTATATAATATGATATCGATAAACGCGGGTGAAACCGTGGGGGCAGTTAAACTTGCGGCACGCTATGACGACCGTTTTGACGTTTAACAATGACAAAGAAAAATAACCTTTATTCCTTCATACTTAAGGTGCATCTATTGATCCAACAGTTAATTATATGATGATAGAAATCAACTTTATACCAAAGCAATACAGTTTCATTTCCTATGACAATCTGAAACGTCAAAACGGCCATCATAGCGTGCCGGTAGTATAGTTTATATTTATTAGTAGCTGTCCAGACTTTCGCATCACAACATTGTATAAAACAAAGTCGCTTTCTCTGTCCCTATATCCCTATGTATGCTTAAATATTTAAAACTACGCAACAGATTTTGATGCGGTTTTTTTTAATAGATAGAGTGATTCAAGTGGAAGGTTTATATGTATTAGTATCTACATTGCACCTGAGCGAAGCCGGGGCGGGTCGCTAGTTTATAATATTACTAAGATTAGAGTCAATAGAAAAGTCTGCTTACTTGAGACGTCAGTTCTCTTCAAAGCTCTCTGTTTACCAAGTCCTGCCACAAGCTTGTAATTCTTCAATATATTTCAATACACAAACAAACCTCTTGTTAGAAATCTTAGCTTTAACACTAGAAAGTCAGGCGAATAAACTGGCTTTACGCCTATAGCACAACGGTACAGCGATTTGGGATTGCGGATCTGCTATTATTGTCCGATGGAATCAGTAAAAACGAATTGGATAGGCCAGTGGTTACTAAATTAAATAGGTGGTTAGCGATCCTGACTCCCAAGCCGCAAGTCACAGGTTTGAATCCCACCCAGGACCAACCTTTGTGTACATGAACATCTTAATATGTATGTATTTAGAAAAAAACAAAGAAATTGATTGCATGTAGTATATCAGTTATCTGGTTTCCATAGTACAAGCTCTGCTTAGTTTGGGATCTATAAACTTCATTAACTGCAAAGTATTATTTATATAAAGGTATAGTTTTTGAGACACAATATTACTTTTCCTTGTGACGGAATGTTTGATGCTAGAGGCCCTGTCTGCCGCAGGTCGTGGTTTCGATTCCCACCCAGGACAAACATTTGTGTGCATGAACATGTCTGTTTGTTCTGTGTCTGGGTGTAAATAGAACCTAACCATATCCTTCTTCCTACTAATTATTAAGTTTCTTTTTTAAGTAGTAGACCTCTTAATGTAGAGTTCGTCCGCAGAAGTACTACTACCTGACCCATTTCTGCCGTGAAGCAGTAGTGCACTTGTGTTACTGTGTTTCGGTTAGAAAGCTAAGGCCGGGGAAATTACAGGCACATGAGACTTAACAACTTCACGTCTCAGGGTCGACAACGCATTGGCGATGCTCCTAGTGTTGCAAATGTCCATAGGCGGCGGTGACCACTTACCATCAGGTGGACCATCTGCTTGTTTTTCGGCCCAAGTGGTAAAAAAAACACTTTTGAATAGCCTGGATTAAGTTTATCATTTTTGTTACATGTTTTCGTTACAAAAAAATGTTGCTAATCAGAATTTCAAAGTCACATAAGAAGTTTCACTTAAAAACAGGCGAAGCGTTTTATTAAATTAAACCGCGCGACTTTGTGTTAAAATTTCTTGGCAAAGATCGTCGACAGAAATGTCAACTTACTTCACGGCTATTGTTTTGCCGCCATTTTGAACGCCATGGCATGTCTTGTGTCTAATGAGAAGGTAAATGTCAATTTACAAATTACCAGTTAGCACTCAAGCTTTGGAACTAACTTACGCACTGAGAGCAAGTGGTAAAACCTCACTTCCTTATGTAACTAGGTTTCGGTTTCACCCGCGTTCCCGAGGGAACTTACCTATTCCTAGGATCAAATGTACCCTATATGATATTCCAGGCTGTAATCTATCTCTGTGCCAAATTTAAACCAGACCTGTTCAGCCATTCTGTGTTCTTTAATAAAGTATGGATAGTTTCCGGCGACGGCGCGTACCGGATGTAAAAGAGACTGTGCACCGGAAGTGCCGCCGCCATCTTGCCGCGACCGGAAGCAGGAGAGCTTAATGAGCTCTTTTGACTTAGTCTTGCTATTTGTAGAGGTTGACTTTGTTGAAATTACTTTGACAGGCTGTGTAATAATAACGTTAGAAATGTGCTTCTCACAGATTTAAAGTAAATTTTTACCCACATGCAACAAAATATGTATAAAAAGTGTAGTAGAGCTCTTAGTGCAGAGTTCGTCCGGGGAAGTACTACCGCCTTACCCATTACTGCCGTGAAGCAGTAGTGCACTTGTATTACTGTGTTTCGGTTAGAAAGGTAAGGGGGCCGGTGAAATTACAGGCACATGAGACTTAACAACTTCTCGTCTCAGGGTCGACAACGCGGCGATGCCCCTAGTGTTGCAAATGTCCATAGCCGGTGACCACATACCATCAGGTGGACCGTCCGTTTGTTTGTCGGCCCATGTGGTATAAAAAAAATGTCCTGATTCTTTTTTTTAATCAAAAGTAACTCCATTAATTGTTTTATAATCCATTTCTAATACTTAAACAAACAACGTACAATAAGTAATATAAAAAACTCAAGAACACCAACAATTTCTCAATTAATAATTTGTCCATTATCAAGTTCCGGCCGCCATTTCGCGGCGCACCACAAAATGGCGGCGCTTCTTGCACGGAGCGGCAATTAGCAAGCACTCCGGCGGCGTAATTAGTTAAATTAATTATTGTTTAAGATGTAAGTTATGTAATATGACGCCATGACGAGAAATGTGTCAATGAAACTACTACACTATTCTGGGGCTCGATTCTGTAAGGAAAATGACACTAGCTCGAGGATGTTTCGTCGCGCCTCTATGCTCTGTCTCTGTCGCTAACTATACAATCACGTGAGAGGTAAGCTCTCCGAGGCCTCGGTGCGGTGGCTCGCCGGCGAAGTTCGCATTAGCAGAATAAGGGGCCGTATTTAATATCTACGCTGAATAAACGCAGATCTGTTTCTCTCTAGAACACTTTTTGACAGACAAATATGTCATTGAAAAATCTGATTTATTGCTTTTGTGATACGGTTTATCTACAGATCCGGTTAGTTGTATGATGACACTGGTGATCCTTATTTTAACGCTATAGGGTTTATTTTTCTATAACATAAGTCGTATAATATGTCTGTTCCGTGTATAGGGAACTATAATAATAATAACATTTCTATATTCTATACTAATATTATAAAGATGAAAGATTTGTATGTAAGTATGTTTGTTACTCTTTCATGCAAAAACTACTAAACGGAAATGGATGAAACTTGGCACATAGATAGAGGATATCCTGGAATAACGTATAGGCTACTTTTTATCCCGGGAAAATGTGCCATCTCTCGGGAACGCGGGGGACAACTAGTATTTAATAAGGCAACACAGAAACCCAATAGAGTTAGTAATATCTTGAACTTAATTAATTGGAGCGGTACACAACTTAAAAGAAACATTAGTTTTCGATCTCAGTGTGATTTTCCACATCAGGGGACAATCCACCTTATTAGCTACCATTTTTGGGATACTGTTGCCACTCTCACGGACTCTTAGCAGAGAGGCTGTTTTCTTACGCCAGACAGCATCGAAACCAGATGGTTTCGATGTATCGTACGATGTATGTATGATGTAGGATCGTACAGATGTACGCGAACATTGATGATGCGCTGCAGAATCATGGTAGTCGCAACGGCCTTAAATATCCGTATAAATAAATAAATAAATATCCCGGGACATTCTTTACACACGGCCACCTGATCCCAAACTAAACAGAGCTTGTACTATGGAAACCAGACAACTGATGTACTACATACTCGTATACTACCGGTTTTTTCTTTTTTTTGTATGTATTTTTATTTTTATATCTTTTATCAATTATCTGGTTTCCATAGTACACAAGCTCTGCTTTATTTGAGATCAGAGGGCTAACCACGAACATCGCAAGCGTATCGTCATCGTATCGAGAGCGCCAAAAAGCTGGTTTGTATAGAAAATTTAACACTGCGCATACCGTGACGTTACGCGATGTTCAATTTACCATTGCATTGGTTTTTGGCGCACTCGATGCGATGACGATACACTTACGACAGATGTTCGTGCTCACGGCATTGATGTGTTAAGAATGTCCAAGGTATTAATCTCACATCAGCCGTAACTCTTTGAAATCGTCTACTGTAATAAATCTACGTACAACTAGCTACATGGCTACTTCCACAAAACTCCATCTTTTAAACAACTGAAGCCATTCTTTCGCTTCTTTTATTCGAAAAGTCACTACAAAGGTCCATTACCCGTCCATTGTTTTGGCGGGCTAAGTCCGCCATCTTGGTTCTTGAGCGCGGGAAAACGACAAATGGCGGATTAGGCGGGGATTTTAAAAGCTTTCTGAAGCGCTTGAAAATCCTTTGCGTGCGACTAATTTTATTTGCGGAGGGAAAGAGACGGGCTTATGATTAGAAGAGTTTAAAGCTGTATCTGTTTAATCAAGACTATCTTTTGTCCCTCGTTCTTGCTCACTTTAGATTGACCGCGATAAATTTTATCCATGTGCTTCGGAAATGTTTAACGTTTGGGAAAATTTTATTTAAATCTGCTCGGCCTTTTCGAGACGAACTTTCAGACGTTATTGTTATTAATGATCGGGTGGTACACTTATCCCTACCGAGCTGTCCCTGCTGGTAGGTATAAGTGCACCATTACAGGCACATGAGACAAATATACATTGTATATTCTTTTAATTAATTTATTAGTAACAAAAAAAAGATTTTGTAGATAAAAAAATATATATTTGTATTTGTTAAAAATAATTAAAATAAAATTAAATATTGATATTTTTTTTTACCTACCAGTAGGGAAAACTTGGTAGGGATCAGTGTACCACTTGGTAATGGACAGTGCACCTATCCCTACCGGTAGAAATATATAGACAAAAAGTGTACTCATCCCTACCAGTAGGGATAGCTCGGTAGGGATAAATGTACCACCCGTTTATGATTAGGTATTGTATTACTGTGTTTCTGTGAAAGGTAAGGCCGGCGACATTACAGGCACATAAGACTTAACTTCACGGCTCAGGCACAGCTCGACAACGCGGCGATGCCCCTGGTGTTACAAATGTCCATAGGCAGTGGACCCGGTAGGTGGCGCTGCGATCGAATTCCTGCATTTTTGTATGGACTTCCGACAGGACAACGTCTGTCCAAACAACTAGTATTAAACTAGTGACACGCTAAGATGGCAGTCTTGACGTTTCAGAATGTCATAGGAAAAATAACCCTAATCGCTTTAGAACAAAGTTTATCTACAACACCACACGATTAACTATTGAATTAATAGATGCACCTTATTCCAATATTAGTACCTGGATGGCCCAGCATTGCTCGGGATTTCTTTACTAACGTGACTTCTACCGTATTCTTTTTTTTAAAGCACTGTTATATATACCTAGACACGAATTAGATGCGATAATAAAGGGCTCCCAATAACAGTATTTCTCACAAAAGATGTAACTTGAAAACCTTACCTTCTAATGACATTGTGGCACTTTTCATTCCCTAAAAACACGAGTAGAACGACATTTTCTGAAAATGAATCCTAGCTAGATTGATTTAACGCCCCCGAACGACCTGCATACTAAATTTCCCCGATTCCGAGATCCTAATTATATAATTATTATTTAAACTTACAATGATACCAAAACCAGCCAGATACAAATAGTATAGCCAAAGAGATTTTATTATAAGTTCATACATACTATAATGCGAAAAGACTTTTTCCCCAACCTAATATTTACAAGAATTGCTCGTTTCAAGGTATTAAGATAGATTAAAGCTGATTTTTCAGTGACATTCTTTAAAGTCAAATAGGCCATCATATCTTGACGCTAGTGTGTTATAGATAAAGGAGATAGATCGTAATATTCACCGACTTTCATAGTTAAACTACAATCAAGGCGACCTTATTGAATGAAGAGAAAAATCAATACAAGAACCGTCGTTTCCTTCATGAAATATTAAATTACCTGTAACAGATAGCTTGACGATGCGGAACCCTTTTGATCTATATTACGGATATGTTGAGTCGTTGAGGGTTAACAGAGATGTGATATTAATTTTAAATGAATTATGGTTTTATTTATCACCCCTGTAGTCGAGTGGTGTAAAGGTCGGCCAGAGATTATTTTCTATTTGTTTTTTTATAAGGTAGCCAACAAGCTGACGGCCCGTCTGATGGTAAACGATCACCGCATCACTCGCGCGTTGCCGACCCTGCAAAAATCTCTTCACACCCTTCTTGAAGAACCCCATGCTGTACTCCCTTGGGAAGACCATGGCGGGGAGCTCACTCCACAGCTTAAGCGTATATTCTTGCTTCGAATCATCGACGTTGTCCTGTCGAAATAAGTCCATACAAAAGTTCCTAAAAAAGCAGCGCAGCGCCACCTACCGGGTCCAATTGTAAATCTAAACCATTTTCGAATCCACTGGAACACACAAAATTTCAAAAAGTTTAAGAGACGTTCATTAACATACACACTTCATAGTATAAAACAAAGTCGCTTTCCCTGTCCCTATATCCCTATGTATGCTTAAATCTTTAAAACTACGCAACGGATTTCGATGCGGTTTTTAATAGATAGAGTGATAGAAGAGGAAGGTTTTTATGTATAATACATGTGACATCCCACGGGAACGCGGGTAAAACCGCGGGGGACAGCTAGTACAATATATATTAAATTATTTACGCTTTAATCAAACCTAATATTCTTCTAATATTATAAATGCTACTTTTTAACCCAAAATCTAAACGGATTTACACACACACGCACATAGATTGTTTCGCATCTCATCTCTTAGGAACACGGGTGAAACCGCAAGCGATAGCTATCTAAAACACTTAAATTCTTCGAATCCTGCAAGCTACCCTCCTGCTACCAATTTGAGAACTTCATCCATAATTTATTTGTAATAGACACTAACATTTCTGTGCAACCCTGTCGAAGGGAGATAGATTATAGAGGACATCGCTCCATTGAAATATTAAAGTATAGAAAACTAATAGTAGTAGAGCTCTTAGTGCAGAGTTCGTCCGGGGAAGTACTACCACCTTACCCATTTCCGCCGTGAAGCAGAGCACTTGTATTACTGTGTTTCGGTTAGAAAGGTATGGCCGGTGACATTACAGGCACATGAGACTTAACTTCACGTCTCAGGGACGACAACGCATTGGCGATGCCCCTGGTGTTGCAAATATCTATAGGCGGTGACCACATACCATCAGGTGGACCTTCTGCCTGTTTGTAGGCCTATTTGAAGACCCTCGTTCCAAAATGTAATGTACATGACTCTTCAAAACACAACATATGTAAAAACTGTAATAAAACGCATATTCATCACTAATCAAAAATTGTACAGTCAGATCCTACAGATAAATTTTCTTATTAAGAAACATGGTTTCGAATAAAGAAAAATAATTCTGTTTTCTAAACTGGTTTCGAACCTTTGGTTTCCAAAGTGGTCGGAGTGAACTTCGTGCAGTAAAATTTTCGGAAGGCTTTACTTCTTATGTAAGGGCTTTACAATTTTGATCCGCAACCTTTTTGTGCGACGCAAAATAGATGAATGATAAACACAATGTATGCTATTCAAAAGTGATTGATGAATACTTAAAATGTTTCCCTGTAATACTAGAGTTTCACTTCTATTTCAATATTAGTACCTGGATGGCCGAGCATTGCTCGGGATTTCTTTACTAACGTGACTTCTACCGTATTCTCTTTTTTAAAGCACTGTCATATATACCTAGACACGAATTAGATGCGACAATAAAGGGCTCCCAATAACAGTATTTCTCACAAAAGATGTAACTTAAAAACCTTACCTTCTAATGACATTGTAGCAGTTTTCATTGCCTAAAAATACGGATAAAACGACGTTTTCTGAATATGAATCTTAGCTAGATCGATTTAACGCCCCCGAAACCCCCTGCATACTAAATTTCATGAAAATCGTTGGAGCCGTTTCCGAGATCCTAATTATATAATTATAATACTAGCTGACCCAACACACGTTGTCCTGTCTTAACAATGAATATTGAATTCGAATCATCCTATTGAATGGACTGTGAAATGTGCACTTAATTATATGGAAATTATAAATTTATTATTTTATCAATAGAATTCGGAACCATGCCTCTATTTTAAACGATTTTTGCAGCGCGCATTCTGTCAATCACGCCAACTGTCAAACTACTGACAATAATGTCAAACAGGTTACATTAAAAAAGTTTATACTGTCTAAAGCGCTAGTAAAATCGTTAAGTTTTCTTAAATTATTTAATTTTCAGCGCCACTTTTTTAATTTTTTCTTTCATAAGAACCTTCTCCAGACAATAACAAACACAACTAATAAAGAATTAGCGAAATCGGTCCAGCCGTCAATGCGTGATGCCGTGACCAAGAGAAATAGGGATTGATAAACAAGAATTGCTCGTTTAAAGGTATTAGATTAGATTATTATTAAAATGTTTATTATTTCTCTTTTTTTTTCTTAAGTCTTATCCACCCAATTACATCGCGTACATTATAGTTCGACGGGGGGTCCGACGAATTTAATATTTAATGAGATGATATCCGAGCTTAGGCGAGTGCAAAACGTTACTAGAGTCTTGTTACAGAGCTAATACACCGTATCTTCATCCCCATTATCCTAGAAAAGGTAGGCAGTCTCAGTAATGATAGCTGCATTCGCACACCTCGGAGATTTGAAGTCCCAATATGACATTGCGGGAGAAACCGCGTGACTAGCTAGTATGCTATAAAGAAAATAATTTCGTTTGATTTTGCTTCAAGATTATATATAGAGAGAAGGTGAGAATTTCAATGAATCGCGACTCTTTTAACTCCGCGCGTTTGACAGTTCGCGCATTACTGACCTCCGGAACGCGGGTGTAACCGCGAGGAAAAGGTAGTCAATAACAAAATAGTCACGCTAAGATGCTAATGAAGTAACGTTATAATTAAAAACTTCTTTCAAATGAATAAATACGTAGAACAATAATTACTTCAGACAGCTGCAAATTTCAACAAAACTTCATTAACGGCCAATCTGTATTTTCAATGATCTAACGTAATCAAACTAAAACCAACCTTATTTCCAGGGACTTAAGTCGGAATGAGCTCACGGCGATCAGCCGCCGCACCTTCCGAGGACTGACTGCCCTGAAGAGTCTACATCTCGATGGTAACCAGCTCAAATGCATCGACGAGAAGGCATTCGAGAACCTCAAAAGTTTGGAAGTACTGTAAGTAGTTTTGAGGCTTTAACATATTAAAAAAGGTTGTATGATAAATTCGGCACCATGGAGGTAGAAGTAAATAGGTTTAATGATGTTTTGAATTCACAAACTTAGTGCACGATGTTCTAAATTCAATTTACTTTATCCTCTAGCGGATAAAAACGGCTTTTGCACTCGGATATCGAAGATCAAAAATATTCTTTCCGAGATGGAGGGATGGAAAATTGTTATTCGTTGCTACAGACAGGTGCAAAGAGTTTGGACACTACAATTTCACGACGGAATAGTAAAGACAAATGCTTTTAGTGCAGTTTTCTCAGCAATAATTTCGAGTATAACTTCTTACGTGCGTACATAAGTACACACACACGTTTTTTTGTATTTTTTTGGTGTAGATATCTATATACATATGTATGTATTTGGAAAAAAAAATGTAGTAAATGTAGTATATCAGTTATCCGGTTTCCATAGTACAAGCTCTGCTTAGTTTGGGATCAGATGTCCGTGTGTAAAGAATGTCCTAGGATATTTTTTATTACAGGTCCCTGCAGGTACACACTTACTGTCTCGCATTTATATGTTACATACACACCTCTTTTGGACCAATGAAAGTTCAGTAGAAGTTACTTTGAATACCTTGACGAAGGCGGTAGATTCTGTGGTGGAGTACATTGTCGACAAATACCTACCGACAAATTCTGGCAGTTGTGCTTTAACAATAATAATTTGACATTTAATAAAAAGTTGCTAACTTGACAAATCAATACACATCCTTTTTATTTATTACAGGACTCTTAACAATAATAATTTAACGTACCTGTCGCTTGAGGCGGCGGCGGTGACCAGGTTGAATACGCTTCGAATGACTGACAATCCGATGGTTTGCGACTGCAGAGTCGCTCGATTGGCCACCGCAGTACGAGCTGCTGGTATCATTGGAGTTGGAGCCAGGTGAGGATCAAAATCTTTGGTTTTTAAAGTGTTTTAACCTTTTGAACGCCAAGCCCGAAAATCGATATAAATACCTGCATCAATAAAACACCTAAAAGTAATGATTTAATGTGTTTATATAATATTGTTGTGTGACCTGTTTATTGTCTATACTACCGGCACGCTATGATGGCCGTTTTGACGTATGAGATTGTCATTGGAAAAGAAACTGTATTGCTTTGGAATAAGGTTGATTTCCATCATTATTCAATTAGCTGTTGTCATTGTTAAACGTCAAAACGGCCATCATAGCGTGCCGCCAGTTTAGTATAGGCGACAATGGCGCACAGGGCACGCTTGCGCGTGGCGAGTGTAGCCGACATTGCCGTTACAAAGTTAATAAATAATTTGTACATAAAAAATCGTGTCGCGGAACACGCGGTTGGAACGAAGTTCCTTTCATAGTATATGATTTTGTATTTTGTATCGAGTGGCAGAGCTTTTAGTGCAGACGTCCAGGGAACTACCTTACCCATTTCTGCCGTGAAGCAGAGCACTTGTATTACTGTTTCGGTTGGAAAGGTACCGGTGACATTACAGGCACATGAGACTTAACTTCACGTCTCAGCGACAACGCGGCGATGCCCCTGGTGTTGTAAATGTCTATAGGAGGTGACCACTTACCATCAGGTGGGCCGTCTACGTATTTTTCGGCCCACTTACCAATAAAAATTACAGAGTCTTCTCTGTCGCCCATAGCACGCATTTCATGTATTTTCAAAACACATCCTTTTTTTTTTCAGATGTCAAGCACCAGCTGCGTTAAGGGGTTCTCTTCTCACAGATTTGGAACTTCATGAACTCATATGCAGTGGTAAGAAGCTTATTCCAGTATTTTTTTAATAACTCACTTATGTGAGTATCTTCCCGTTTCTTCCCATTTCTTCTCAGTTTAGAGGAGACTTGTGAGCAAGTGGTAAATTCAGTTAATTAAGTAATTTAATTACTCGCATATGTTGCGTAGTTATAGTTAAGTTATCCTTAATAATTGGAAAGCACCGATAAGGGTTTTTCTTTTTATTGCTACCGCCCAAATTGACTCCATGCTGCCTGATGTTAAGCAGTCAATGAAGTCCCCTAGTGATGGCCATCATCCCAGCAGCCAGCAAAGCATTGTGGCATAATGGCCTTCACCTTGACGGCCTTGAGAGAAGCTTTTTCACGCCCCGCTTAAAGGACCCAGGATCGTAAGTGAAGGGAAACACGTGGGCTGGTAGCGAGTTCCACATCTTAATGGTACGACAGAGATAAGAGGAGAACCGTTTGGTTGTGACGGTATCTGTTCCATCGTGTAAGAGTGGCACCTTAACCCAGCACGTGTCGTGGTTCGATTCCCAGGTATGTTTGTACTATGAATAGACTTCTGTTTGACCACAACCTCACCATGGTGAGTGATGGTGTGGCCGAGGGGTTACCACACAAAGTCTAGAAGGACAAAGTACTGAAACTTACGCGTGTAACTTTTATATAACTTTGAATCCTCAGCCATCGATACTTCATTCCACTGAGCTTCCACCCCCTTATCTTCCAGGCCCCACCACCTCGATGCCCCTGGAGTGTTCAGCGGAGCCCCGCTGCCCGCCCCCCTGTCGCTGCAGCCCTGAAGGAACCGTCGACTGCCGGGAGAAGTTACTCCTCGAATTACCTGCCACTATACCTCATAGAGCTACTGAGATGTAAGTTTAGTGTAAATTTTGATTTATGAGTTCTATCGGGGTTCTCTTGGCTGTTATTAGGATTACATACTTTTAATGGATAAATTGGAACCCTTATTGAAACTGCGTTGTTAGTATGTGTGTCCCTCGGTGCACGATTCAGGCCCGCTCTTAGATTGTGTCCTTTTTTGTAATATCGTGATTTCCCTGGCCAAACCTTTATAAATAAAATTAAGAAGTAAACCTTATCCTGAGACCTCAACCTCATCGTGAATAAAAAGCAATAATCTAAAAAAAATTACCTTGCTGAGTTTCTTGCCGGATCTTCTCATTGATGGCTAACTACCGAGGTGTTAACTTCATCATTGTACTTAGCAAGCAGCCTTATATTCAATTTTAATTAATGTGATTTGTGCTTCAGACCTAACATAAACTACAAGATCACATCTCTCTTTCCAGACGCTTAGAACAGAACGAGATAACCGAAGTAGGCGCAGGCGCCTTCTCGGCTGTCAAACGAGTCGCTCGCATCGATCTCTCCAACAATAAAATAACTAAGTTAGCAGCAGACGCTTTCAATGGCCTAACACATCTGACCTCTTTGTAAGTATTTAGTCTTATTCTTTTTTTTAAGTAAACCTTCTTAGGGCTATGAAATTCTGACCCGCAACCTTTTTGTGTGGCGAAAAATATATGAATGATAAACACAATCTATGCTATTCAAAAATGATTGATAAATGACAAAAGTCTCAATTCTATTGTGTAAAGAAAAATGACAATAAATAAGCACCAGGGCATCGTCAATGCGTTGTCAACCCCGAGACGTGAAGTTAAGTCTCATGTTCCTGTAATGTCACCGGCCCCCTTACCTTTCTAACCGCAATACAAACAGCATATCGTTTAACTCTAACCGACAATAAAAACAAGTAAAATGTGTGCAGTTTATAAGTGATAAAAGTGAAACCTTCAGAAAACTATCTAGCTCACTCTCTCGCAAGCTAAATCCTATGTTTGTCTCATTTTAGTGTAAATTTTTCGTTTCTTCGACTTCCAATTCGAAACGGTGCTAATGAAGATTTCGTTTTAAATGCTAATATTTTTATGTTTTACAGAGTCCTCTACGGAAACAAAATAAAGGATCTTCCCTCCGGAATCTTCCACGGTCTTGCATCTTTACAGTTACTGTAAGTGTAACTACATTTATTTGGAACTACCAGACACTATAGTGTTCTGTGCAATATTCATAAATATTGTTGCGTGTGCTCGGAAATCATTCCTCTCACGTGTTTGCGTAGTTAGCGAAAGAGACAAGGCATAAAGATCGAGACGAACCATCCTCGAGCTAGTGACAGCCCAGAAATAATATCCGACACCCTTCACATCATTCAACAGCACTGTTATTACTTACAGTGACATAGTTGTTGTAATAGTTGAGTTTGCAAATGAAAGAAGAGATAATGAATTAATAAATTGTGAATTCAACGATGTGTGCTGTTTTTTTTTTCAGGTTGTTGAATTCCAACGAAATAACTTGCGTAAGGAAAGACACCTTTCGAGACTTGCAGAATCTAAAACTTCTGTAAGTAATTAAACATAGTATTTAAAAAAAAGTGTGAAATATCATCTCTGCAATGTTGTACAACAACTGTCTCACAGCGCAATACAATCGCATTGCTGAAATATGCAGAGATTGCTGAGATACAGTTGGATTAAATACTATCCGCCATTTTGAAATAGCCAAAAAATTCAATAATTATTTGAAATATCTCCATAATGTTGTATAAAAACAATTATTGTTTTTATAAAAAAAACAACTATCTCACAGCGCAATACAATCGTATTGCTGAAATGTGCACCGATTGCTGAGATACAACCGGATTTGAATTTGATTTCAGAGATCGCCATTGGTTATTCATATCGTACAGCGCCATCTTTACATAACCTTTATTGTTTTTTAAATGTTTTTTTTTGTTTTTCCAGGTCCCTCTATGACAATAATATAAGGTCACTACCGAACGGAACCTTTGATGCCTTGACTGGAATACAGACCTTGTAAGTACATATTTCTGTTAATCTTCATAGACTAAAAATAGTTCTTCTCAGTTGAAGGCTTATTTACCACAGTTATCACTTTAGAAAATGTTAAATATTAAAAGAGAGCTATTAGATAAATAGACTGAATTAAAAATATTACGTCGCTTATTTTTTTCATTCTTCCCATTTCTTCTCCGTGTCATTGTTATTTCCAAACCAGTAGTTATTGTCCTCACTTGCTTCTGTATTCAAAAATACCTTCCAAGTTATTCAGTTTAGGCCCTTCTGAAGCTCAAAGCTTATGAGGCTACAGGTTCAGAGATCAGCCTTCAACTGAGAAGAACCAGCAAGAAACTAGTGCCTAGTGCCTCACTGTAACCTCATCATGTAAATATCTTTGACATTGAGCCTTCAATTGACCGGCTACACGAAAAGGCGCAGTGTTTTCACTAGTAAAACTAAGCCTTATTCCACAGGCATTTAGGTCGAAATCCTTTCGCATGTGACTGCTCGCTGCGTTGGCTCGCAGCATACCTACGAAAAAATCCGATCGAGACATCGGGAGCGAAATGCGACTCTCCCAAACGAATGAGTAGGAAGAGGATAGATGCATTGAGAGAAGAGAACTTTAAGTGTAAACGTAAGTATTCTGAAGTTTGTGTGTGTTTTAATAGAATGCGAAGCAAGTTAAACTAATAGAAGCTTAAAAATAGGGAAAGGGAATATACTGTAGAATGTCCATGTTTAAATTACAGCAGGTGAAGAGAGCCCGAACGCTTGTGGCGCGTCGGCGGCGTGTCCAACGCAGTGCGAGTGCGAGTACGGCGCTAGGGCTGTCACAGTGTCCTGTGTTAGGGCTGCACTGAGCGACGTTCCCAGGGATCTGCCAGTCAATACTGATGCGTTGTGAGTAATAATAGCTGTTAACAATTTAAAACCATTTATTCAGTAATTCAGTAAGTCATTTACTCATAAAGGTCAACGCTACTGGAGAATACGAATGAGAAGAACGGGCAAGAAACTTATTAAAGTGACATTTTAAAATATTTTTACAGACTGATTGTTTGGCTATATTTTGACAATAGACTAAGAATAGGAATATTTTTACTGTAAAATTAGAGCAAAAAATTATAGAAAACTTCTGCTGACATCGTCTCTACAGTTTAGTGTATATTATTTTTTCTACTACTTTCTGTTATTAAAGAGAAATAAAAACAACCTATAATATTCAACACTGGTCATCAATTTAATTAATATTACAGGCTAATGTCAGACAACAGCCTGGGCCAGATCAAGTCTGATGGACTGTTTGGAAGATTACCTGACCTGACCAAACTAGACTTCAGAAACAATGGTAAGTAACGCATCTACTCAATCGAACGTTCCTATGCAAGTAGTAGAGCTCTTATCGTCAGTTTTGGCTAGTTCGTCCAAAGAAGTACTACCACACAACAAACCGGTTTGTATGTTGGCTTGTAACTAACCAGCAAGAAAATCGGAAAGACTTTTTTTTAAGTTATTAACAATATGACTATTTTCGAAGTTTAAGCACGATGAGCCAGTTTGTATGTTGGTATGCAACTGAGAAGAAACGGAAAGACACACGAAAAGGTTATTTTTTTTTTACAATCGGACTCTTTCGTAGGTTAGGCAGGATGTACTGGTTTACAATTTAGCATGCAATTGAGAAGAACCGGGAAGAAACACCGCTGGATCCCTGTTTTTATATTTTACAATCGTGACTATTTTGGCTATTTGGAAACCAATGGATTACATAACCCCACGTAACGTAATTATGTAACCACCACATCAACCGGTGCCAATAAGGGAATTGAAAGGCTGGTCTTCTTCCAGGTATAACAGTGATAGAAGACAACGCATTCGACGGCGCTGCCAACATACAGGAACTGCTGTTGGATGGAAACCTTCTGCAGACGGTCACAGATAAGATGTTCTTCGGTCTCCATAGCTTAAGTGTCTTGTAAGTAGCATCAGATTTTCCCCTTATAAACAATATTATATATATATAATTAGTATTATATATATTATGTATATTATATATATTAGTATTATATATGTATTATTACTATTAACATTTATAAACAAAAGCAGTTTCTTGTATCAGCCAGTTTGATTGCCAGCCCTTTGTATTTTTACAACTATTAAAAATGTGAAGGTTTGGATGCGTATTTGTTACTCAGTCACGCCAGAACGGGTGAACTGATCTGGATGAAATTTAGCACGGAGATAGATTATAGTTTGGAATAGCACGTAGAGTGCTTCTGATCCCGGGCAATTGTTACATACGAGTACTACGGGAACGCGGGTGAATGCGGGACAACTGATATTATAAATCGGAAAGTTTGTGATGGGTGTTTGTTACTCTTTCACGCAAAAACTACCGAACGGATTTCCATGAAACTTGGTACATAGATAGAGCATACCCTGGAAAATATATAGAATACTTTTTATCCTGGGAATAGGTAACACCTATCGGGAATGCGGGTGAAACTGCGGGGGATAGCTAAAGTAAAGTCACAATTTATGAGGCTTGTTTTGAATACTAAAAATGTCATATAAAAATGTACTTTATCGCTTCGGAAATAAAGTTTATCTGTTTATACAATGGTTAATTGTATGATGACACTAATGAGCTCTATCACAAAGCAATAGAGTTCTTTTTATCGCAACTATTCTCTAACCAAAATAAATATGGCACAAAATTAATATGTTTGGATTTTTAAATTAATGTCCATACTTGTCTGAATCTGTTATAATCGTTTTCTTATAGATCTTTGATCGACAATAAGATAAGGTGCATCACCCCGGGGGCCTTTGATCACCTCACCCTGCTGTCTACTCTGTGAGTATATTTTTTATTTACTGATTTTATAGTCTACCTTAGAAGTTGCTTAGGTATAAAACTGAAGGATAAGATAAAGAACGTTGACATTCGAAAGAAGACAAAAGTATGCGATGCCTTAACTTTTGCATTGAAGGCTAAATGGAAGTGGGCAGGCCACGTCGCCCGTTACAAGGACGATAGATGGACTCTACGGTCGGTAAAGTGGTCTGGGCCAAAAGGCACCAGATCAAGAGGCCCACCAAGGGCCAGATGGGTAGACGAAATTGTAACGTGCGCGGGCGGAAGTTGGCTAGACAGAGCTAACGATAGAGAAGGATGGCATTCCTTGGGGGAGGCTTTTACCCGAACGGGGTCCATGCATTAAATAAGTAGTTAGTCAATAAATTAAAGCAATTAATAATTAAAATAAGTACAAAATAGTATTTATAATTGTAAGAACTGTATCGTGTAATAAATGTAAATGTTTATTTATTTTAGGTTAAAAAGTTTCCAATTGCTATCGTTCAATAGTGTACTGTGCATGGAAGTAAATAAAGCTTTATTATTATAGTCTCCCTTTGATCCTACAAATATTATAAATGCGAAAGTTTGTGGGCACGGATGTATGTCACTTCTTGACGCAATAATGACTGACTGGATTTCGATGAAACTTGCCACAAAGATAGCTTATAACCATGATTAACATACAGGATACTTTTTATCGCGGGTGAAACCGCGGGAGGCAGCTAGTGAGTAATATACATACATTAAGCTTAATTCAGTTTAAAATTTTGTATCTGGTGTACTTTTACCTTTTTGTTTCCTTCAGGTAAACGTAGCTATTCGAATATTCTTTACATATATGTAGTTAAATAATCCCAAAATAAGCAAAGCTTGTGCTTTGGAAAACAGTTAACTGATGTACAACACAATACTTTAAAATACATACTGATGGAGACACACCCAGACAAAAAATAAACAAGTATGTTCTCGCACAGTAATGTTTGTCCTGAGTAGCAAATTCACGATCTGTGACAAATTTTGACTCCATAATCGGCTGATGAAATTTTATAAATGGATAGATAAAGTTTCGGATAAGCACATGATAATTGACGAATGATATCGGTGGTCGGTCGTGGCAGCAACCTGGAGACGAACCCGCTGGCGTGCACGTGCCACCTGTCGTGGCTGGCGGCGTGGTCGCGCGCGCGGCGCGTGGGGGGGGGCGCCGCGTGCGCCGCGCCGCGGGCCCTGCGCGCCGCCCCGCTCGCGCACCTCGACCTCAGTGACTTCAAGTGCACACGTATGTACTCTTCTTTTCATTTTTTAGTGTGGCAACTTAATCTATTTCTATAAGCTATTTTAGCCAGCGTCGAGTTATTAATTTATTTAAAAAGTAGTCAATTAAAACTTTCAACGATCCTTTTCTAAGACTCAATATTTTCTTAAGTCTTTCTGCTTACATTTAAAATATGACTCGAGTAAAATATTCTTCATCTCTGCTTTAATTTACGTTTGGGGTTCAAAACCTATTTTAGGACTTATTATTTAACCAGGATCGTGTTAAATGTTTTAGTTTGAATCGAGAAAAAAATCTATAAATTATGATTATTATAATAACCAAAGAAAAAAAAACTATAATTTGCTCTTCTGTTTGTAAATGATTTGTTTGATCATAGTAGCGTATTATTGATGAGTGTGTTTTTAAACATGTAAATTCCTGTGTTTTCCTCAAAGGTAAAATCATTGTTAGTATGGAATCTAAATTCGTAATAATTGTTTTTGTCAATAAGATAAAATTAACATTTTTACACCTCATGTCAAATAATATGACCTTGAAGAATTTCTTCCCTGTTCTTCTCTATTGTATTCTTAAACTGTATTAACCTGCCCTTTAGCGGAGGACGTGGGATGCCTACCCCCAGAGTACTGCCCGCGCATGTGCACTTGCGCTGGCACAGTGGTGCGATGCGCGCGAGCCTCGCCCCCGCTGCGCGCTCTTCCCGACAACATTCCCAAGCAAACCACCGAGCTGTACGTAGACACTATGGGGGTTCTATGTTTATGTGTATCAAAATTGCTGTATCATTATGTTATTTCATACAAATCTTCTGTTTTAAGATTATTTTCCAATAACATTAAATCACTATTTCCAACCATCTACAAATATAGGCTATCAGAAAAATAAACCGTCTAATAGAACCTCCTTTTAATAAGTTTACTATCTCCTCCAGATATCTAGAATCGAACGAGATAACAAGCATCCTCCCCGAGCAGATCCGCCACCTCACACAACTGACACGCCTCGACCTGTCCAACAACAGGATCAGCGTGTTGTCAAACAACACGTTCGATGGCCTCACTAAGCTGTCAACACTCATCGTTAGCTATAACAAGTTGAGATGTGTTCAGGTGAGAGACGGTTCTGACGTTACTTACTTAAATTATTACCTAGGTGACTACTACAGAGTCTACAGACATGTCCTAGCTGACTCATTGAGATATGTCCTAGAAAACTCAACTGGGGACTGCTTTTAAGCCTGTCCCTGCTGACATCTGGTGTCCTATGTGACTCATCACTACATAGTATAAAACTAAGTCGCTTTCTCTGTCCCTATATCCCTATGTATGCTTAAATCTTTAATAGATAGAGTGATTGAAGAGGTAGGTTTATATGTATTAGTATCTACATTGCACCTGAGCGAAGTCGGGGCGGGTCGCTAGTAATATTATAAAGAGGAAAGATTTGTATTTAAGTATGTTTGTTACTCTTTCACGCAAAAACTACTAAACGGATATGGATGAAACTTGGCACATAGATAGAGCATATCCTAGAATAGCATATAGGCTACTTTTTATCCCGGGACAATGTGATATCCCTCGGGAACGCGGGTAAAACCGGGGGGGACAGCTAGTCCAAACATATACAAGGAATCTCATTTAGTCACTCTCTAAAAACATCTAAACTCACTCTAAAACTCATCTAGGAACCTAGCCGACTCAACTGTATTAGGAAACTCATGTAGAAGTGACTTCTGTCTCTTCTATGCTGACTCTAGATTTGTTCTTAGAAACTCAAGGTCATTAGTGAACTGAGTGACTCGTCAAATGTCCTAGTTATCTCAACTTGTCTCCTACCTGACTCACCTAGATCGGTCCTACAAAACTCTAGGTACGACTCAACTGTGTTAGGAAACTCATGTAGACGTTTCTAAGTAACTCATAAAAACAAGTCGTAGCTGAAGATACATATATCTGTCTCATTCTAGCGCGACGCTCTAAAAGGCCTCACTCAACTGCGTGTGCTGTCGCTCCACGGAAACAACATATCCATGCTCGCTGAAGGAGTCTTCAGGGATTTGGAATCCATATCGCACGTGTAAGTACCATTTTAATCAATTTCAGGTCCACATTCTTTAATCACCTGGCTGGCTATCATCTCAAAGTTGAAAAACGGTTGTCAAATCATATAGTCATATGTTCCATTAACTCCATTCATGAGCCAGTTTTCTTTCAGGCTTTGATTACTTAGCTCCCAGTCTCATCACCACTTACTCTTAGACGAACGAACGGACAGAGTTACTAATAGGTAATTTGAGTATCAGAGCTCTTAGTGCAAAGTTCGTTCGGGGAAGTACTACCACCTTATCCATTTCTGCCGTGAAGCAGTAGTGCACTTGTATTAGTGTGTTTCCGTTAGAAAGGTAAGGGGGCCGGTGAAATTACAGGCACATGAGACTTAACAACTTCACGTCTCAGGGTCGACAACGCATTGGCGATGCCCCTGGTGTTGCAAATGTCCATAAGTGGCGGTGACCACCTTACCATGAGGTGGACCGTCTGCTTGTTTGGCGACCCAAGTGGTATAAAAAAAAATTGGGTCCTGTTGGCACCCATTGAGTACAGACCCTCAAAAAGCAACTAAAAATTAATAATAATAATAAAGAAGTACATTAATTTTCCAGTGCCCTAGGCTCGAATCCCCTCTACTGCGACTGCAGCACCCGCTGGCTGTCCGAGTGGGTGAAAAGTGCTGGAGAGTACGTAGAAGCTGGCATTGCCAAGTGTTCAGACCCAGTGACGATGCGGGACAAGCTGATATTGAGCACGCAGTCAACCGCGTTCGTGTGCAAAGGTAACACTTGCAATAAAATTCAAAATCATTTATTCACTTTAGGCCTTCGGAGGGCACTTATGAAGGTCAAATTTAAAGTTACTGAAGCTACAACCGGTTCGGAAGTCAGCCTTCAACTGAGAAGAACCGGCAAGAAACTCAGCAAGGTTACATTCTTTTTTATTTGTTATATAAATTTTTATCTATTCTGACTTTTTGGCTATTTTATAATTTCAATTTTACATAATTTTATATTTAACAATACAAAATACTTATTATAGGTAACATTAAAAAACAAAACAAAAAAAAATATGACAAGACTACAAAATAGAAAATAACAATAATTAGGTACTTACAACTTAAAAAAGAGATTTAGAGGTGCACTGTGCAGAGAGCAGCTATTTCCATACATTTTTATCTTCATTACATACATCATCATCATATATATATACTAGCTGCCCGGACAGACGTCGTTCTGTCGAAATAAGTCCATACAAAAATGCAGGAATTCGCTCGCAGCGCCACCTACCGGGTCCAATTGTGAATCTAAACCATCCAGGGCACCACCCAAACGCAAACAAAAAAAAACATTCCAATCGGTCCAGCCGTATTAAAAAAGAAGAAATAATTGAATTTCACGGTATTTCGTTTACTACAAAATAAATTTAATTTATACATTAGCCTCAATAACACGTGGTAATCATGATATTGAATTGTAGCTTATATGACACGTTCGTAGATTTACCATAGCAGCGCCATCTATTGATGACTTACTCAACCCAGTCGAAAGGTATCGACATCTCTTAGAATCATTTGGAGTTAACAGATAATTGTGACTGTCAAATAATAACAGACAAATAATTAGCAATAAATTAAAATTGCGACTATAATTTGAGATTTAAACTATCCTATCTCTCAAGTTGGATCGAACTGCACATGGTGTGCGAATTTTATTATAATCGGTTAAGTGGTTTAGGAGTCCATTGAGGACAAACATTGTGACACGAGATTTATATATATTAAGATTAAGATAGACCAGGGTCGATAATTTTTGAAACCAAAAAAAATTACAGTAGGATGTAACCCATTAGAAAAGGAGGGGAATATGATAAAAATAAAAGGAAAAATAAATTACGGTCGATCCGAGTTCGGGAAGTGGGTGGGGGTGAGTTTTTAAGGGTAAAAAATGGTTTATCTTCATTTCCGGCAAAACTACAAGTCCTATGAAAAAAAATTAAATGGCAAAGTTGTAGGTAATAAAAAGATCTATAACTTTTGTATTTACAATTTTTTCACATAACCTCAAAATTTAGGTGAAAATTTCAAATAACCAAGTTTTTGGTTTTTTATTTATATCTTTTTCAAAAATTTTATTTTTTCTACAAAATTTGGTGAAAACTTACCTTTTTATGTCCCAAATACACTGTAATTTATTTGATTTTAAATATTTATTTTTTCGCCTTATTTTAAAATTGAAACTCAAATTCGACATTTTTTTTTAATCATTATGTACAATTTTGAGGTATTTATTAAAATTTATTTACCTGAGTGACCTTCGGTAAATTTTAGCCCTTTTCATGAAATCTTACTAGTTTTTTGAGTAATTAAAGTGTAAATTTTAATAAATACCTCAAAATTGTATATAATGAAAAAAAAATTTCGAATTTCAGTTTTAATTTTTTGCATTTTTTGAGAACATTTCCTATAGTAATGTATATTTTTTTACACCATCAGAAAGTAGATATTTCAACGAACAAAAAGCCCACAGACTTTTTGGAAAAGCTGATATTTTGACGTCAGAATTTTCGATTGAAAACAAGGGTGCTTTTTCGATATTAAGTTAAAATAAGGCGAAAAAATAAATATTTAAAATCAAATAAATTACAGTGTATTTGGGACATAAAAAGGTAAGTTTTCACCAAATTTCGTAGAAAAAATTAAATTTTTGAAAAAGATATAAATAAAAAACCAAAAACTTGGTTATTTGAAATTTTCACCTAAATTTTGAGGTTATGTGAAAAAATTGCAAATACAAAAGTTGTAGATCTTTTTATTACCTACAACTTTGCTGTTTAACTTTTTTCCATAGGACGTGTAGTTTTGCCGGAAATCAAGATAAACCATTTTTTACCCTTAAAAACTCACCCCCACCCACTTACCGAACTCGGATCGACCGTAATTTATTTTTCCTTTCATTTTTATCATATTCCACTTCTTTTCTAATGGGTTTCATCCTACTATAATTTCTTTTCATTTTTTACCATTTTTGAAGGCTTTGGCCCTGGTCTAATATGTATATATCATATCATACATTCCGATTGTGCATTTCTTGGGGTCATTTTTGTAGTAAATTTTGGAGAAGGTCAAAATGTTTTTGGGGTAACTTTTATTAAAGTTTCTTTGGTAAAAGTAAATTAGTTAGGCTAATTTTTATCATTCACTTTTCGTTAAAGTAATTTTTGGATCACTTTCATGAAGATTACTTCACTTAAAGTAATTTTCAAGGTCACTTTCTGATTCACTTTAGTCAAGCTAATTTTCGAGGCACTTTGTTTCACTTTAATCAAGCAAATTTTCGAGGTCACTTTAGTCAAGCAAACTTTTGAGGTCACTTTGTTTCACTTTAATCAAGCAAATTTTCGAGGTCACTTTAGTCACACTAACCGTTGAGGTCAGTTTGTTTCACTTTAATCAAGCACATTTTCGAGGTCACTTCCAGTTTCACTCCAGTCAAGCTAATTTTCGAAGCACTTTGTTTCACTTTAATCAAGCAAATTTTCGAGGTCACTTTAGTCAAGCAAACTTTTGAGGTCACTTTGTTTCACTTTAATCAAGCAAATTTTCGAGGTCACTTTAGTCACACTAACCGTTGAGGTCAGTTTGTTTCACATTAATCAAGCACATTTTCGAGGTCACTTCCAGTTTCAGTCCAGTCAAGCTAATTTTCGAGGTCACTTTAGTCAAGCAAACTTTTGAGGTCACTTTGTTTCACTTTAATCAAGCAAATTTTCGAGGTCACTTTAGTCTAGCAAATTTTAAGGTCACTTTCAGTGTAACTAATGTAGCTGTAGTTAAGATCAATTACCCGGTCCCACAGGCTCGCCCCCAGCGGAGATAATATCGAAGTGCGACCAGTGCTACAGCAACCCGTGCCTCAACAGCGGCTCGTGCCGCGCGCGCGCCGGCGGCGGCGTGGCGTGCGCGTGCGCGCGCGGCTTCCACGGCGACGCGTGCCAGCACCAGATCGACGCGTGCTACGGGGCCCCCTGCGCGCACGGGGCCTGCCAGCTGCTCGAGGAGGGGCGCTTCAGGTCTGAGGATACTGCAGTACCTTGTTGAGTTCTTAGTGCGCGCGCGGCTCCACGGCGACGCGTGCCAGCACCAGATCGACGCGTGCTACGGGGCCCCCTGCGCGCACGGGGCCTGCCAGCTGCTCGAGGAGGGGCGCTTCAGGTCTGAGGATACTGCAGTACCTTGTTGAGTTCTTAGTGCGCGCGCGGCTCCACGGCGACGCGTGCCAGCACCAGATCGACGCGTGCTACGGGGCCCCCTGCGCGCACGGGGCCTGCCAGCTGCTCGAGGAGGGGCGCTTCAGGTCTGAGGATACTGCAGTACCTTGTTGAGTTCTTAGTGCGCGCGCGGCTCCACGGCGACGCGTGCCAGCACCAGATCGACGCGTGCTACGGGGCCCCCTGCGCGCACGGGGCCTGCCAGCTGCTCGAGGAGGGGCGCTTCAGGTCTGAGGATACTGCAGTACCTTGTTGAGTTCTTAGTGCGCGCGCGGCTCCACGGCGACGCGTGCCAGCACCAGATCGACGCGTGCTACGGGGCCCCCTGCGCGCACGGGGCCTGCCAGCTGCTCGAGGAGGGGCGCTTCAGGTCTGAGGATACTGCAGTACCTTGTTGAGTTCTTAGTGCGCGCGCGGCTCCACGGCGACGCGTGCCAGCACCAGATCGACGCGTGCTACGGGGCCCCCTGCGCGCACGGGGCCTGCCAGCTGCTCGAGGAGGGGCGCTTCAGGTCTGAGGATACTGCAGTACCTTGTTGAGTTCTTAGTGCGCGCGCGGCTCCACGGCGACGCGTGCCAGCACCAGATCGACGCGTGCTACGGGGCCCCCTGCGCGCACGGGGCCTGCCAGCTGCTCGAGGAGGGGCGCTTCAGGTCTGAGGATACTCTACCTCTTACTGTAAAGTTTCTAAGGGAAGCAATGGTGATTTGTACTGTGATTCAAAATTAAGTCAAGATCCTTATTACGAGCACATGAAACTAAACTTCATGTGTCAGGGTCAACAACGCATTATCGATGCTCAAACGTGCATAGGCGGCGGTGACCACTTACCATCAGGTCGACCGTCTGTCAGTCGAAGATGGTCGTTGTGGGTATCCATAGGGGAGGCCTATGTTGATGACTGTACAGCTTGTAGTACTAACCTAGCTACCAGCCTTTTTATTATTTATGATGTTATTATGATTGACTTCAATCTCACCTGATGGTAAGTGAAGATGAGGCCGAAGATGGCGCTCGCTTTCCCGTTAGTAGCCTTAAATAGAAAATCAATGTTCAAATATCTACTGGTGTGTTCCGGCAGCTACACCTGCGATCAACTTCTTCATTTACAAAGTGAGATTGCGGTCACAGTTGATATGTCCTTACCTGTTCTGCAGATGTACCTGCCAGCCAGGTTACACAGGCGTCCGGTGCGAGGTGAACATCGATGACTGCATCGCCAACCGCTGCGAGAACAACGCCACTTGCGTCGACCACCTGGAGGGTTACACCTGCAAGTGTGCACCTGGGTTCATGGGTGAGTTACCTTCCCCCTCTCTCTCCCTCCCTCTGTCTTTTACTTCACAGCTCCTGTCATCGGGCATTTTCTTTTTAATCTTCAGGATAATGGATTTTGATCTTTTTGACTGTATTTTCTACACAGGTGAATTCTGTGACAAAAAAATACAGTTTTGCACGGCGGAATTCAACCCGTGTGCGAACGGAGCGGCATGTACCGACCACTTTAGCCACTACACATGCACCTGCCTCAAGGGATACTCTGGACAAAACTGTACGGTCAACGCTGATGACTGCATCAATCATATGTGTCAGGTGAGGTTATTGAAATATCAGCTCCACAATGTTGTACAACAACTGTCTCACAGCGCAATACAGTTACATTGCTAAAATAAACAAGGATTGCTGAGATACATCCGGATTAAATATAGTCCGCCACTTTTAAAGATACAATAATTCATTGAAATATCATCTCCACAATGTTGTACAACAATTAGCTTATAACGCAATACAATCGCATTGCTGAAATATGTACCGATTGCTCAGATGCAGCTAGATTAGGCTTTCTTTAAAATCCGACATTTTTAAAAATGTCATATTGTTTGTTTAAAAAATATCAGTTCCACAATGTTGTTCAATAATTGTCTCATATTGCAATACAATCGCATTGCTAAACTATAATAAGATTGCAGAGATATAGCCGGATTAGGAATTAGTTTTGATGAATCCGCCATGTTTTTTTACTCTTATATTAAATTTGTTTAAAAATATCATCCCCACAATATTGCACAACAACTGTCTCACAACACAATACAATCGCATTGCAGAAATATACACCGATTGCTAAGATACAGCCGGATTAGTTTAAGCCGCCATTTTGAAATTATTGTCTCTGTCCCAGAATGGTGCTACCTGCGTGGACGGTTTAGAGGAGTACAAGTGTCTATGCGCGGGCGGGTACGCGGGCCGGTACTGCGAAGCGGCGCCCCACGCAGCCCTGGGGACTTCGCCCTGCGCCCACCATGACTGCGTTCACGGAGTCTGCTACCTACCACATACGCAAACCGACACACATCTACAGGTAAGACAGAGCAACAGCATATCTTTCTCTCACTCTAATATAGCACAAATAAAGCAGGCTATGTGACATCGTTGACAAAACTAATGAGTCAAAACTCAAGGAGTTTCGTAACCACAGAAGAGTTCCACTATCTCCTGGGTCCATCATCAGATCAGCTCGATGGTATCAAATAACTCTATCGTCATCCGAATCCCACATAACTGCAAAGTTTCAAATCGATAGGACATCAGGTGAGATTGAGGCCAATCGCAATCCCGTCTGATATAAAAAAAAAATAACAAAAAAAAAACAATTAGAAGTTGGTTGAAATCGACTTGCATGATTTAATTAAATCGTTTTGAAAAGTTTATCAAAAAAGTTTTTTGTTCCCAGGACGATATAGTAATGGAGAGATCCCTCTTATCCACTACAAGTACTGACTACCTGTGCAAATGTGCACCTGGATACTCAGGTAATTACATGTCATGACATCTCATTACACTTTAAAGGTGCGATTCGAACAGAGATGCCAAAATCGTATTTTCGAGTAGTAGAGCTCTTAGTGCAGAGTTCATCCGAGGAAGTACTACCTTACTCATTTCTGCCGGGAAGCAGTATTGCACTTGTGTTACTGTGTTTCGGTTAGAGGGGTAAGGGGGCCGGTGAAATTACAGGCACATGAGACTTAACCACTTCACGTCTTAGGGTCGACAATGCATTGGCGATGCCCCTAGTGTAGCAAATGTTTATAGGCGGCGGTGACCACTTACCATCAGGTGGACCTTCCGCTTGTTGGTTGGCCCATGTAGTATAAAAAAATTACCATTGAAACCGCTCTAACGATTAAGATGAAAATTTGCATTTTGGTAATTGTTTTTCCAGAAGAACGCGATTTTAAAAAAATATTTAGTTTTTTTAGCGATTTAACGCCATCTAGTAAATCTGCGAGGTACTAGCATTGTTGCTATTGGATGTTGGCATAATAGTACCTCAAAACTCTACTAGATGGCGCTAAAAAACAACGACACTGATTTTACCAATGAAGACGTCGCCCGCGTACTGTAAAATATAAAATGTAATATTTGTGTATCCAGGTCGACTCTGCGAGTACTTGACTTCGCTTACATTCAGCCACAACGACTCGCTGGTTGAACTGGAGCCTTTGAGGACTGCGCCCCAAGCCAACGTCACCCTTGGTGAGATTTTTAAAACGAAAACTTTAGCACCGTTGTGAAACTCACTAAAAATGAAAAAGACACTAAAAAGAGACAAAGATATATCTATACGATTTAGACAGCGAGAGAATGAGTTTTCTGAAGGTTTCACTTCTGTCTTGTGTGAATTACACACTCCTTTTTTAATGGTGTTAGCTCCTGATGGCTTTAACTCTTTCAATCAAGGCAGGGTTAGTGTTGCCAACTGAATAGTAGCAGAGCTCTCACACCCATATTCTAAGACGTTTCCTCGAAAATTCCTCGACTCCAATCAACGTCACTCCAAGATATTTAGTATTCATAGTTACAAAAATCTCCTCCACTCGACGCTTTCCCTTACCCGAGGCGAGGAAATAACTGTCAACTTCAAGGTACGTCGCGACCAACCTTAAGGAAGTTTTTTGCATGTAACAGTTACTGTAGCTAATTATTTTATTTGATTAATATTTTATCTATAATAGAATGACGTTACTAATGACATGTAACCTTCGATTCGACATCAGTCGGGATTGCTCGAGTTTTGCTCAAGTTATGACTTAGAATACCAATTTCGAGGATTCCTCGAGAAAATGTTTAAGGTATCCTCAGTCGAGTTGGAGTCGAGGAATAACCCATTTACCGAGGACACAACCCCCTTTAAATGGCGAACAGAAAATTGAAGAGCCTTAAAAATTTCTTTTTTTCTTTTACTGAACGCATACTTAACAATGTAGCGACCTTATTGACAAAAATATATATAAAAATTCAACAGTCAAATTCCTATGTAAATGTGGTCTTGATTCACCACTGCATCTCTATTCACCCAGTTTGGTTATATCAATTATAAGGTTACCATAAGACAAGCTCTGCCTATGATTACTAATTGACTCAGGCCTGACCTTGCGGAAATCCATTGTAAAATTATACAAAAAACAAATATTTTGTAACTAATTCCGCTCTATCCTTCTCTGTCAAGTCCCAATGTAGTCCAAAGTGGTGCTCAGTCTAGTCTTGGGCCTAGTCGGTCACCACTGAGAGCGCTCAATTTAGTTCATAATCCAATGGCGAACTAGTTCGCTCAATTAGTTCATTAGTTCTTTATTTGAAATAATTTAGTAAAAACTAAATAAAAAAATATATATATTTATGATGATTGCAAGTTCTGTTTTCAAAACATTAGATGTGGATGTGAAGTTGTTTAATATCGATATCGAAATATCAAGGTGCGCACAGTAAATGTAAATAACTCGGGTGGTCACATAGCGCCACTATCTAGTAAAGCGGACACTAAAAAAATTTTAAAAGAACTAAGAGCGAGATCATCGATGAACTAGTTCGCATAGTTCACCTAAAGGAGCGCTCTTCCCACCTAGGTCGTTCGCGAACTACCCAAGACTAGGCTCACTTTCTGTCCGGCGGTCGGCGAGGTAACACGTCTGTAGCTAGTGCGTCGACTCAGTGACAGCGGGTCTAATACGTCCTGAAGATGCTTCGTGTAGAAGCGAAACACGTGGCGATTTGCTGTTGAGTTTCCTTGTTTGAGACTTGACAGAGAAGGAGATCCAGCGGAATTAGTTACTAGATATTTGTTTTTTGTATAATCTTAAGCTATGCCTAGTTTGGGATCTCAACCGTGCGTGAAGAATTTCCCAAGTTATGTATTATCTGTGGTCAATGCAGTGTTCAGCACGCGGCAACACCACGGGGTCCTGATGTACTTCGGCGAGGACCAGCACCTCGCCGTGGAGCTGTTCAACGGACGTGTCCGCGTCAGTTACGACGTCGGGAACCATCCCACCTCCACCATGTATAGGTAACAGCGACATCTATGAACATGCAATTCCTACATCACGATATAGAAGTTTTCTCAGGATTTGACCAGTTGGCTCGGTGGTTAGAGTCTGACTGTCACGTCGTAGGTCGTGGATTCGATTACCACCCGGGACAAATATTATTGTGTGTTCCCGTGGGATATTACTTATTCCCGGTATAAACAGTATTATAAACGTAACGTTAAAAACTCATGGTAAAGGCACAGAGTACATTAATTCTCACAAACTTTAGATTTTTGCAGTGAAAAGTAAGAAATAAAAATTTTGTATTTAAAAGTTGTCTTCTGTCTACTGTTTGTGTCCTCCAGTGTGTATTTTATAGCAAATAAATATATTATTATTATATTATTATGATCGAAAATTCGTAAGACGGTGAAAATGCACAACGTTAATGTTCAAGTTTTCACTCCTGCCGGCACTCCCGGAGTGCATCCCGCTGTGTTTTTTATTAGTCGGTTAAATATGGTCGAATATCTAGTGGACGAGCACTGGTCAGTATAGATACCCCAAGATATTTATTTATCTTCAATGTTCCAGCTTCGAAATGGTATCAGACGGAAACTACCACAAGGCGGAGCTGATAGCCGTTAAGAAGAACTTCACCCTCAGAGTGGACGACGGACCTGCGAGATCAATCATCAACGAAGGTACCACTTTAATTAAAACCTGAGTTTAAATACAATCAAAGTGATGTTAATATTACTTACCTTAGGGATGGGTTTTGCTACAGATACTATAATATAAAAAAACTATATTTAAAATGAGGCCTTTTATACAAAAATCCATTTTTTGAAGTACTTCTTACGGGAAGGCGTTCATATTTTCTTTTTCTTTTTGTTTAACTATTTTTGTTTTTCTTTTTTGTTTTAATGCTGTTATTTTTCGTATAACATGAAACGAATCAAACTGTAACTATCTATGAATGTATGGTTATACGGGTAATGCAGTGCATTGCAATATACGTGGAGTCGGGAGCGCTGGTGACTTGTAATACAGGTTTGTAACCTACCACAGGCACCAGGTCTCTCACAAAGCAGGTCTGCATTGTACTGTATACCAACTTAGCTTTGAATTGTATTGTGAAGCCTTTTGTGATAGAAATTGAAATAAAGTTTTATTATTATATTCTGATCCGTAACCTTTGTGTGGCGAAAAATAAATGAATAATAAACACAATGTGATTGTTCAAAAGTGATTGATGAATAATTAAAATGTTTCCCTGTAATACTAAAGTTTCACCTCTATCGTGTCTTTACGCCACACTTAGTCCTACAACACCCACTAACACCGAGTCCAATATTTTTGTTGATCGATTGTAACTTAGAAAATTGACAATATTTTTGATCAATTTTGATGAGAGATGAATCTAAAATGTAAAATTAACAGCTATAACATTTTTGTCGATATTTGAGTCTTGTCTTTCCATTGTGCAGGGAGCAAAGAGTTCCTCCGGCTCGAGAGACCGATGTACCTCGGAGGAGTGCCTGAGGATGTCGCCAAAGACGCCTTCAGCAAGTGGCATCTGAGGAACATCACCAGTTTTAAAGGTACAGTATGACAATAAGGAACTGTCCTGTATTAAAGACTAGCTGTCCCCCGCGGTGTCACCCGCGTTTCCAAGGGATGTTACATTACATTAGTTTGTTCTTTCTATCGTCAATAGTTTTCGCAGCGCACGCGATATAAGGATTTTTTTACACCTTGGGTTACATTATTGGAGTTCAATAAAATTCAAAATTCAAAACCATTTATTCAGTTTAGGCCTTCGGAGGGCACTTATGAAGGTCAAATTTAAAGTTACTAAAGCTACAACCGGTTCGGATGTCAGCCTTCAACTGAGAAGAACCGGCAAGAAACTCAGCAAGGTAAATTTAAATATAAAATTTATATATTAAATTTTTATCTATTCTGACTTTTTGGCTATTTTATAATTTCAATTTTACATAATTTTATATTTAACAAATACAAAATACTTATTATAGGTAACATTAAAAAAACAAAACAAAAAAAAATATGACAAGACTACAAAATAGAAAATAACAATAATTAGGTACTTACAACTTAAACAAGAGATTTAGAGGTGCACTGTGCAGAGAGCAGCTATTTCCATACATTTTTATCTTCAATATAATGAACTACCGTAATACGCTTTTTCTTTCAAAACTTTCCTAATATAATTTTTAAATTTATGATCAGACATTTTGGTTATTGAAAGCGGTATCTTATTATAAAATCGAACACAATCACCAAGAAATGACTTGTTAACTTTAGTTAGTCTAAAGTATGGAACAACTAACTTCTCCCTTTGTCTTGTATTTATACTATGAATATCTAATTTTGACTCAAACATTCCTATGTTTCTACGTATAAACATTATATTTTCATAAATATATAGTGAAGGTAATGTCATTATATTTATTTCCCTAAATAAATCTCTTAATGATTCACGGGGACGCATACTGTAAATTGCACGAATTGCTCTTTTTTGTATAATAAATATTGATTCTATGTCCGCTGCTGCTCCCCAAAACAAAATACCATAGGACAAGAGGCTATGAAAATATGCAAAATAAACTAATTTGGCCGTCTCAACATTCGTCAATTGTTTAATTTTCCTAACAGCAAAAGCAGCCGAACTTAATTTAGCAGCTAGAGTATCAACCTGAGGTATCAGGAAGGATCCCTAATTTCTTTGAAAATATAATAATAATATTTGACAGGCCAGTTGGCTTGGTGGTTAACGCTCTGACTGCCAAACCGAAGGTCAAGGGTTCGATTCCCACCCAGGACAAACATTTGTGTGCATGAACATGTCTGTTTGTTCTGTGTCTGGATGTAAATATCTATATAAGTATGTATTTACAAAAAAAAAATAGTATATGTAGTATATCAGTTATCTGGTTCCCATAGTACAAGCTCTGCTTAGTTTGGGACCAGGTGGCCGTGTGTAAAGAATGTCCCGGGATATTTATTTATTTATTTATTATGTCACAAATATTTTACAAGAAACACCTTTTACATCTACATTATAATAGAGTTAAATTTAAACAAAAGAAATATTGTGTTTAGTTGAACTCTGGAACCCAAAATAACATTAAACTTGTGTTATGGATACCAGCGCTCTCACATTATACATGACTTAAAAAATAGTTGACGTCACAACTTGCTATTTCTCACCTAACTCCACACATTCGATCGTTTTGACATTTCATTAAGAATTGCTGATTTGACATTATTTAATATTGACATTTAATAGTCGCCTCTGTGCTTGAACTGTGAAAATCTCGAATCCGGAGGGTCAACTTCCATGTCCAGGTTATGCAAGATACAGATGACTGTCAAAAATAATTAACTGTAGCCCGGGACTGTTAACGTGCGAGAGAGACGGCAACATTGCTTACCGCATGTCACGTTGGGACTTGAAATATCTGAGGTGGAAAGTGGGTCTGATTACCTGGACCCGAACTGAGTAACTCTCTCGGATTGAATGTAGAAGCCTATGTTAAAATAGAGTGATGGTTTGGCTCACGAGCAGCGTGAGACAACAGTCGTAGCACCGTCAATGTAATACGAATTTAACTGCAACTACGATTCCGAAAGGATTACACCATCGCCCTATTGAGCGGGAGAATTACCTTGGAATGACACACACAAACACAACACGCCCTCACACACACAACACACTCACAAACACAGCACGCACTCACATACGCAACACGCCCTCACACACATAACACACACTCACACACACTACACACCCTCACATACATAAACACACTCGCACTCTACCCCCACATACACCCACACATTATTTTGTAATTATAGCTTAAGTTATTTAGGCACTGGTTACTGTCGTGCAGAGGATCACTGGCACCCATAATACAGATTGTAGATCTAGCTTGGGAGTCAGAAGACCCATATACTTGTGAATTATAGTCAAATAGTTTTTTCTATGTTATTTTCTTTTATATGTGGCAAATAAATAAATAAAAAATAGGAAATTTTAGACTTGCGTGACGATATAACTATACTTTTTGATGCAAATAATTATAATAATAATGAAATGTAAAAATGTACCTTTAAATCATCTCGTAGGGAAGCAATAAGGTTGTTTGTTACTTCAAATGGTTGGTAATTGTACGCAGGTTGCCTGAAGGAGGCGTGGATCAACCACAAGCGCGTGGACTTCGTGAACGCGGCGCGCGTGCAGCGGGCCGGCGCGGGCTGCGGCGAGGACGAGCCCGCGCCGCCCGCCGCCGCCGCCGCCGCCCACGCCCACGCCCACGCCGGGCCCGGATCCGTGCAGGAGGACAGCTCCGCGCAGAGGCACCACCAGGTACCCACCGCGCACAGCTTCCCATCTTTTCTCGTTTTCAACTTTTCAAATTTTTACCTTTTCAACTTTTCACCTTTCCACCTTTTTTAACTTTTCAACTTTTCACCTTTTTAACTTTTAACTCTTCCACATTTTAAACTTTTCACCTTTTCAACTTTTCACCTTTTCAACTTTTCACCCTTCCACATTTAAAACTTTTAAACATTTCAAGTTTACAACTCTTCACCTTTTCAACTTTTCTACCTTCCTCCCATTCAACCTTCCCACCAGCAGGCGCGGATCCAGCCCACAAAAAAGGTTGCAATCCCAGTCATCCGAAAATCGGCCAAGTTTTAACACTGAGCATAAATTCGCTAATGATGGACATACATAGTACGTTTCTATAAAGGATTTTTCTTTACTTAATAAAGGAATATAATATCATTAGCTTATCGACTTCAATAGACCGTGGAAGTGTGACGTCACAAGACTTGTTGTGGACATGCCCAGCGCGCCCACAACCAGACCACACCAGGCAGATACCTGCGAGAAGCGAGAGAACAGTGAACGACAGAGAACACTTTAAAAACCTATTACTTTAACTAGTCCTACGTGATTTTATTTAATTGTAAAAACAAGTATAAGTCATTTCTATCGTGCGCTCATAAGCAGCCACTTATTATGATTGTACATGAGTGGCTGGTCCCCCGCAGGACCCGTGCGTGCCCAACCCGTGCGCGCGCGGCGGGCGCTGCGTGCGCGAGGAGGGCTCGCGCTCCGACTACACGTGCCGCTGCCGCGCCGGCACCGCGGGCCCGCAGTGCGAGCTCCGGGCCTCCATCGGTAAGTCATCGTCGCCCGGTCCCGGGGACAGGGTGGTGGAGGACCCTCCATCGATAAGGGGCCATCCATTTATAACGTCACACAATTTTAATGGTTTCAACCAACTCCTCTGGTATGACGTCACATATTTTTATATTTTATGTTTCAGAACCTATGAAATTTAAACAGGGGATTTACAAAAAAATATATTTAATATCGAACATGCACAGCACGACTAAAACTTACATAAACCTTTAAAAAATAGAGGTAGTCGTATTTTTTCGCGTTATTGATTTTAGATTTTGACATGATAATAATAATAATACATTTATTCTCTTTCTCCTTACAAACTAGTATAACCTACTTAAAACTTAGACAACAGAAATTATTTGAGCCTCTTATAGTTTGTAGGAGAAACTGGTATCCAAACTAAGCCGAAGCCTGTGTTATGGATAACCAGCCTCTTCCACCACGGACTAATTATAAGTTTTACTAACATATTAGGGATGTTGAGAAAGATATTAAATGTTAGAATCCAAGTGCAAAATTAAATTAAATGGTGTTCAGTGTTGAGTTGGGTGCGAGTGTGTGTGTGTGAGAATGTGTGTGTGTGTGTGAGACAGTGTGTGTGTACGCGTTATGTTGTTTATGTGACTGATTACCCTACGGATAAGAAAAAACTGATGCCCTGGGATCGAGAGCTTGATGACGGTTGAGTAATGAAGATGCACTATCAGGTGAGTGAAAGAAGTGAGTGTAATTCGTGAATTTTTTGTAAAAGTGTGCGAGGGTGTGTATAATTTGCGTGATGCATGTACTGTCTATTTGTAAATGTATCCGATAGCCCTACGGTCATGTGAATGAAGGCCTTGGGATCGAGAGCCACCGGGGCTTTTAACCCACGGTGTTGCGCAATCAGATGAGTATAAGCAGTGTGAGTGAGTTTGAGTCCTATATGTATGTAATCGCAGTAGGTTTTTAGTTACAGCCATTAAACACATAGGAAAAGCCTTATTGAACAACCTTAAGGACGGATTCAGTCTCATCATAGTCGAGCTTAAGCAGCTCATTATAAACTGCCTTTTTACATTCATGGTGTGTTTTTTTATGTAAGTCCAGCTGCCTATTAATTTTGTTATAGACAAAGCCACCTAAAAAACAGAAGAATCTGTAAGAAAACGATGTTTTTGGATGTATATCTCGTGGAAAGACATAACAACGCCTGGCCTGGGTAGATGGTGGGGGGTTGGGTATTTGAGAATGTTGTAAAGGAATAATTTGTTGCACGTAAAGCTGTCTTACTGTTAGAACTTCACAGTAGTTATATAATTCTGTAGTTGGATAGCGAAATGGTTTGAAAGTGCTAACCTTCAGAACGGCTCTCTGTGCAGGTTTAGGTTAACTATATACGTTTTGGACGTACCACCCCAGGTGGTTATACAGTACGTCAATATTGATTGGCATAGAGCTAGGTAGTATTGCTTAAGAAAAGTACCGTCGGCTAGATATCGTAGATGTTTAAAGATATATATTAGTTTACGGACTCCGGACGGAAGTAAGGAGTTTAATGTGGTATTGAAAGGTAAGATTTTGGTCAATAGTAACTCCTAAATATTTATATAAACTAGTTTTAGAGATAGACGGGCAGTTACAGTTGGAGGACAAGATAGAGTGTTGTCTATGAGCAATAATATTAGTATATAAATATTATTTTCAGCTGGTTGGCCTCTATGGTTGATTGAGAAAGTCATGTATTTAGTCTTGTCGACATTAAGCGTGAGTTCGTTTACAGTTAACAGATTATAAATTTGGTTAAACCCTTTTTGTGCTAGATTGAGTGTCTTTTCCCAATTTTCGGCTGTAAATACTATTGCAGTGTCATCAGCAAAGCAAAACACTTGTCCATTTTCAAGACTAATATTGCAAATGTCATTTATATATGCCAGAAAGAGAGTTGGGCCTAAGATACTTCCCTGAGGGACACCGTATTTTATTTCTAGGGACATACTTAGATAGCTGCCAATTTTTACCTGCTGTGTTCGGTGTGAGAGGTAATCAGTAAAAAGAGCGAGTTGCAGGCCCCTTACACCAAGCGCCTCGAGCTTAGACAGGAGTCGGGGGATTGAAACCGTGTCAAAAGCTTTAGCCAGGTCTAGGAAGATTGCTAAACATTTTTTACCTTTGTCCAGGACTTTAACTATTTTATCAACTAGTGCATTAACGGCGTCAGAGGTGGACTTTCCCGTACGGAAACCATATTGGTTTGGAGATAAAGTTCCATTATCCTCAAGGAACTTGACAAGACGGCTGTTCATTATACGCTCAAGGATTTTAGACAAAGATGTAAGGACAGAAATAGGGCGATAGTTATTGACACGGTTTCTCTCCCCAGACTTATAGATTGGATAAACAATGGCGTGTTTGAACCTATCGGTAAAGATACCCTTATTGATACACATGTTAAAAATATATGTCAACGGTGGTACTATATAATCTTTATTATGTTTTAAAATATTTGCAGATATACCATCAATTCCAATGGCACAATTCGTTTTGAGAGAGGATATTAGACGGTTTACCTCAAGTGGATCAGTCTCAAAAAATACCAATGAATTAGGACTTCTAGGAGGAGTACAATTATTATAACAAAGGGGGGGGGGGGGGGGGGGGGGCACAATTTGTAGTGAGAGGAGTGGTTTTTTGAGCTTTTATCTGATTTGCGAGTTCTTCACCGACATTAGCAAAGAACGCATTTACTTCATTCACCGCGGTTTCTGGGCAAACAGAAATATCTAACAGATCATTGGACGATTCTTTAGGTTTATTTGAGTTAGTCGTCTCTTTAACAGCATCCCATAGGCGTTTTGAGTTGTTACCTGCTTTTTTAATTTTGTCTTTATCGTGTTGTCGTTTTAGCTTTTTGAGTAAGTTGTTGCAGAAATTTCGATATCGCTTATATATTTTTCGTGAGTCGCGTCATTATGGTTTAGTTTAAGTTTATTATGCATCCTCTCTCGGTTTCGGATACATCTGAGGAGACCAAGTGTGATCCATGGTTTAATTATTCTATTTCTTTGTGATATGTATTTCATTATAGTATTTTCGAGGATGGCTCTGTTCAAAGAATTAGAGAAATATTCTAAGGCAGAATTAGGGTCATCACACGTGTAGATATGAGAAAAGTATATTTTAGCTATATCAGTTTTCAGATTACTGTAGTTTACTATAGTTCTGGTTGTGTTTTTGGGTTTTGGCACAAACTTTTTATTTAACATTAATAATACAGCGTTGTGATCCGTAACACTGGAGCTAACCACGATTGAGGTAGCGCGTAGATGTGTCTTCAGAATTATGTGGTCCAAACAAGAGCTAAGACGAGTTGGCAGGGTGTGAGCAGGGAGGAGACCATGCGAGGCAGTAAGATTTAAATAATCTAAAGAATTTGGATCCTTGCTTTCGGGTGTGATATCTATATTAAGGTCTCCAATGATTACAAAATTTTTGAAGTGGACATTTCGCGATAGTATCATATCCAGAGAATTACAAAAGGTGGTTGTATCTTTGATCGAAGGGGACCTGTAAATGCAAAGGAAACCAATCTCATCTTTCACTTTAATTAATAGGGAGTCAGCATCATCGATTTGGGGTTCGATACAGCTGATGCTTGGGATTGATTTTTTTACATACACAACTATACCACTGTTTTGGTTAATAATTTTAATAGTTTTGTAGAAATTATATCCATCTAGCTGCGGGATGATTGAGGAACAAGAAAGCCAACATTCTGTTAAAACAATAATATCGATTTGCATATTAATTCGCAAGTAGCGTGCAAAAGTCATTGAAATTTGCTTTAATGCTGCGAATGTTCTGAGTTATTATGCTTAGACATTTTGAGGAGAATGAAGTAAACTTGGAGCAGTTCTCAGGCTCACTGATAAGGGAGGAAGCCACCTCAAAGTCGTCCAAATTATTATTTAGATTCGATTTGATGTTATCGAATTTTAATGTTGAGATAAGTGTGGTACAAATTAATTGGTCTAGTGAAGAAATAGGGTGTCGAATTATGATTTAATGCGCAAAAAGAAGTGTTAATGACAATAAGGCTGTGTGAATGTAAGTGAAAACAGTTGAGGTATAAGTGAGTTAAGTGTGTGAGTAGGGTTGGGTGTGAAAGTGAGTAATTTGAGAATAGTAAGTGAGTTGGGTGTAATTGTGGGGTGTAGGATCTTAATCTAACGTTACCTAGTATTATCGATAGCAGAGGAAGTCGTCGATTAATTAAAACAAGATATAGTCATTTACTTTTTTTCAGTGCCAGGAGATCATCTTCATTATTTATAGGTAGGGCAGGTTGGTTATCAGCGCTGCGAAGATGTACTATTCCTCTAGATGTCCAGCAGTAGCGGTAATCGTTGAGTTTCGAGAATTCGCGGGCCAGGTGGAATAATTTTTGTGCTTTAAATGTTAGGGCTTCTGAGACAAAGATGGGTTTTGCCGGTCCAGGTATGTTGACGTGCGTAGTGTTTAACTTTTCATCACGTGGTTTGGTATTGTTGAATGATTTGACTGCGGTTAAGATCTTTTCTTTCTTTAGAACGGTTGTGAATTTAACTATAATCGGCTTAATATTATTTTTATTCGTCTTGAGCCGGTAAATATCTTTAACATCATTTTCGTGTTGGTTTACCTCAAGGGAGGCCGCCAATGTTTTCACTGCAGTGGAGAGATCATTTTTACTTTCGTAATTATCCCCTAATAAGGGGTTTTTTGGGACATTACGGAACTCTAATCCAGTTGATTTGAAGCGACGTTCCATGGTTTCTATTTTATCTTCTAATAGTTGCACGTATTTTTTATCCCTGACCTTTTCTTCTTCTAGTGAAGCCATTTTTTTAATCATTTCGTCATATTGGTCAGACATATACTTGACCGACTCAGTAAGTTCCATTAGATGGTTTTTAATTTCAGAGGAGGTGGTTTTCATTTCGTCATACCGTTCATCAAATCGGTTTGTGGGTTCGATGAACAGTCGCCTCATTTCTGACCTCAAAGAATCGTCTGAATTTATGTCTTGCGAGTCCGTTTGCAGTTTGCGTCTAGAGCGTTTTGTGAGGTTGACGTTTTCCAGGTTGGCCAGGCTTGGCTCCGAGTCACAATGTACAAGGGAGCGTACGGATAGGGTTGGCGGAGATAGCGTCGGCGTCGCAGGCGCTTTTGGCGGGGTACGTTTTAGTGGCATCACGTAGCTGTCAACTACCAGGCACACAGAATAAGCGCAAAGTAAAATAGTTGCGAGGGGTCCTGAGCACTGGTCGTCTATCGGCGTTTAGTAAAGGTTTCGCTTTCCGTCCAGTTAAGCGAGACCTCTGGTTACTGCTCTGCTAGACGCATGAACGGAAATATGTTTGTCCCTGTTTAGCGCTTACGAGTGACAGAATGGTCTCCCTCCAAACGCAAGTCATACATAGAAATATTGGACTTACATGTATGTGTAGTACTAGAACTATGTAGTATCGGGCGGGGATCTTCGAGACCTGCAAATGTTTTATGCACTCCTATTTTTTGGAACCGGATTACTTGAATTTTAATTTCGAATTAATTTCTTAAAAATCCGCACGGACAGTGTGTACGACTGATTAGCTCAGGAGTCCGGGGGGAAGAGACATGTGATGTCACATAGCTTTTAAATAAAATTGATAATATTGCCAAATTCTATATAGATCCGTTCAGCAGCTCTTACGTGTTTAAGTTACAAATATCCACCAATCAAAACGTTCGCATTTATAATAGTAGTCTCTATTTCTAGTAATATAGGATTTAAAATTACAATTTTGCATTAAATTTATTGTTATAATTCGACACCAGGTGGCGCTCCGGTCATCACCCAAGGCAACAAGCTGCAGCCTCGGAAGCAAACCGCCATCAGCAACGTTCAAGCATCACCAGGTAACAACTATACCGCCACGCCACTAGTGTAGGGTTCGATTCCCTTCCAGGACAAACTCTTGTGTGCATGTACATGGTTGTTCTGTGTCTGGGTGTAAATATCTAAAAAAGTATGTATTTCAAACGAAATAGCATCTACATGAGAAGTGTTATATATAGTACAACTACTAATGTATATTTATTTAGAAGAAGTGGTACACGTAGTATATCAGTTATCAGTTTTCCAAAGCACTCGCACAATAGCTCTGGTTTGTTTGGAATCAAATAGCCGTGTAAAAGAAATCAACAATTTTATCATTTAGATTTTATACTTTTTCAAAAATAGAAAAATATCTTTAATAAATATCTCGGGACATTCTTTACACACGGCCATCTGGTCCCAAACTAAGCAGAGCTTGTACTATGGAAACCAGATAACTGATATACTACACATACTACTTTTATTGCGTAAATACAGACTCAAATAGATATTTACACCCAATGACATTTCAATGACTCCAGATCATATACAAAAACTATTAAACTGCCACGTTTTTTATACAAAGCGTTTAACAAGCATGTAAACTACCACGTTTGACCACAATTGTTTGTACAGCGGCGCCGTCCCACAAGCAGTCGACGGCGGAACACGCGCCGGCGCAGACTACTCCTGCCACCGGCGGATGTAGGAAGGTAAGACTTTAACACGCTTATTGGGTTTAATTGTTATTAAAATTGTTGAGATTTAGCGAAATATTGAGATTTTTTTAAAGTTAATAATCTAACTAACGTTTGTGATCTTGTTAAAGTTTGAGATCTAACTAAAGTTTGAGATCTAACTAAAGTTTGAGGTCTAACTAAAGTTTCAGATCTTACTAAAGTTATTGAAAGGTATCTAAAGTTTGAGATATAACTAAAGTTAGGAATTTAACTAAAGTTTGAGATCTAAATAAAGTTCGTTTAGATCTAACGTAAGTTTGAAGATTTAACTAATGTTGGAAATCTAACTAAAGGTTGTTTACTAAAGTTTGCTTGGCATAGTCGTTATATTATTTTTAAGACCACCTTTGCTTCTCCCAGGAGCCAACACGTGAGTTCATTACTGAGGGAGCGTGTCGCAGTCGCCGCGCCGTGAGGGGCGCCCGCTGTGTGTCGCGGGGGGCCGGGGCGGGGGCGGGGGGCCCGGGGGCGGGGGCCGGGGGGGCCTGCGCGAGGGGACACTGCTGTGCTCCCAGGAAGACTAAGAAGAGGAAGGTGTGTATTGAACTTTAGTTCAGGATGGTACTAAGTGAATTGATCATTGGTCAATTTATGGGGTCTATTTGGCTTCACTGGCTGCCGCACCACAGGTTGTAGGTTCGATTTCCACTAAGGACAAACATGTGTGTTCTGTGTTCGGGTGGAAAAAACAATACAAGCATTTATGTAAAAAGTCGTATATGTAGTATATCAGTTACCTGGTAGCCATAGTACAAGCACTCTGATTAATTTGGGATCAGAAAACTATGCGTGAAGAAAGTACTGGTATATTAGTTATATAATGTGGGTTACTTTAAACGGGCGAAAGACGAGTTTGTTCATCTAAGGGATGATAGGAGCTGACAAATAAAACTTTAAAAACATACCAAGTAGGCCGGTGAAATGGCAGACGGTCCACCTGATGGTAAGAGGTCACCGCCTATGAACATTTACATGACCAGGGGCATCACCAATGCGTTGTCGAAGAGATGTGAAGTTGTTAAGTCTCATGTGCATGTAACGTCCTTACCTTTCTAACGGAAACACAGTAATACAAGTGCACTACTGGTTCACGGCAGAAATGGGTAAGGTGGTAGTACACAGACAGGCCAGTTGGCTTGGTGGTTAACGCTCTGACTGCCAAACCGAAGGTCGCGGGTTCGATTCCCACCCAGGACAAACATTTGTGTGCATGAACATGTCTGTTTGTTCTGTGTCTGGGTGTAAATATCTATATAAGTATGAATTTAGAAAAAAAAAGAAAAAAAAAAAAAGTTGTACATGTAATATATCAGTTGTCTAGTTCCCATAGTACAAGCTCTGCTTAGTTTGGGATCAGGTGGCCGTGTGTAAAGAATTTCCCAGGATATTTATTATTTATTTATTTTATTTACATCCCCGGACGAACTAAACACTAACAGTTCTACTGCACTCCATTGGAGGCGGTGACCAAATACTAGAGTAGAGCTCCTAGTGCAGAGTTCGTCCGGGGAAGTACTACCACCTTACCCATTTCCGCCGTGAAGCAGTAGTGCACTTGTATTACTGTGTTTCGGTTAGAAAGGTAAGGACGTTACATGCATATGAGACTTAACAACTTCACGTCTCAGGGTCGAGAACGCATTAGCGATGCCCCTAGTGTTGGAAATGTCCATAGGCGGCGGTGACCACTGACCATCAGGTGGACCGTCTGCTTGTTTATCGGCTTACTTGCCATCAAACTAATTTACATGTTAAATTACAGATACGTCTCATATGTTCGGACGGGACGCGCTACACCAAAGACATCGAGATTGTCCGCAAGTGCGCGTGCGGCAAGAAGTGCCCCCGGAACAACTACCACTGAACCCAAGACTGACCACGCTTAGTGGTGCAACCATAAACCACGTTAATAGGTTAGCTACCGTTTTACCGTACATACTACCGTTTTTTTTTCAAACATTTATGAATTTTACATTTGGAATAAATTAAAGGTATGTTTGGATATAAGTTTTATTTGCTAGGCGATTGTGTTTTGCTCTCGGAGTCGAAGTTAAGGTGGATTTGCTACTAGATTGACCATTAGATGATTGCTCTCATTCACACACCTACGCGCAGAGAGAGATAACAATAGTAGGGTCGTCAATGTCTCTGCAAATCAGGGGCTCGATTCTGTAAGGAAAATGACACTCGAGGATGTTTCGTCGCCGCCCGTGCTCTGTCTCTGTCGCTAACTACGCTAATACTACTAATCACGTGAGAGGTAAGCTCTCCGAGGCCTCCGTGAAGCGGTTCGCCGACGAAGTTTGTATTAGATGAATGAGGGGGCTGCTTCGATTTCGAGAACATAACAAAAGCGGCCTGTGGGTATGAAATTTTGTTTCCCATCAAGCAAGGATACCGCTTTCCTGTGCGGTATGGACTGTTATATAACATATATGTATATACAATTCGGAAACGCATGCTGGAAATCATGTAATGTCCAGAGGATCTGTTAGTTGCTAGTTATTGGCTGAACCTAAGGGTGCGTTTTCACTGACGCTGGGCAGAGTGGAGCAGAAAAAAGTGTTTTTGTTGAGTGAAGAATTCCAATTTGACCAATTGACGGTCCTCTCCTCCGCACTCCGCCTCAATGAAAAAGCACCCTAAGTGTTACCGTTTTCTACCGCTTTTGTTTACCGATTATTCCATCACGTGGTTTGTGGATGTACCTTAAAGAAGTTTCACCCGATATCAAGTATTTGGCACAACTATCAATATAGCAATGTAAATTGAAACTGACCAAAAATAGTTACAAAATATTTGTATTATCAAAATTTGCCTGAATCTAAAAGGTCCGATTTGACAGGTGAAAATGTCATGGAAAAATTATCTTTATTCTTTGTGTGATAAGGTTCATATATCGATCGAATGGTTAATAGGTATATATACTGTATTCATAATAAATAATCAAACACTAACCAAATAATATTAAACATTCAAAAATACACGAACACATCAAATATGATCAAATTGTATGTAATTAATTAGCTGTCCCGCTCGACAGACAATGTTCAGTCAAAAGTTCCATCAAAAATGCATTAATTAGATCCCAGCGCCACATACCGGGTCCAATTGTGAATCTAAACCATTCTCGAATACACTGGAACACACAAAATGTCATCAAAATCATTCCAACCGATTTGGAGTTCATTAACATACACACAGACAGAAGAATTATGTGATTGGCTCGGTGGTTAACGCTCTGACTGCCAAACCGAAGGTTGCGGGTTCGATTCCCACCCAGGACAAACATTTGTGTGCATGAACATGTCTGTTTGTTCTGTGTCTGGGTGTAAATATCTATATAAGTATGTATTTACAAAAAAAATGTAGTATATGTATTAAATCTGTTATCTGGTTTCCATAGTACAAGCTCTGCTTAGTTTGGGATCAGATGGCCGTGTGAAAAGAATGTCCCATATTTATTTATTTATTAATAAAGATATAATTTTTAATTATTGATCTAACCACAAAGAGTCTTTTGATGCCATAAAATTATTATCACAACTTGCTATTACATACAAAACTTCATTGATTTTGACATTTATTAAAAAGTAGCTCATTTGAATTGTCTGTCACCGTCTGTATTGTATGATGATTCTGATGAACTTGTGTTAATTTTTTGAGTTCCACACCTCAAAAGGAACAAACGGAACCATAGGATCACTTTGTTGTCCGTCTGTTCGTCAAGTCTATTTTCTCGGGAACGCATAGAGGTATCAAGCTGAAATTCATATCAAATATTCAGGTCTACAGTCCCTTGGAGCTGTGAAAAAATCAAACTTCTAAACTAACGCAACCAAAAGATACAGATATCGATTTTCTATAATACTCTAAACTGTCTAAACGCCTATTAGATATCGACAAATTAAATGTAACATTTTTGGTCAGTATTTACTTCAATCTGTCAAAACTATAATAAGGCAAAATCAACCATCGACTCGTCAATAGACAATAAAAATAACAACCATTTTTCTATATATTTATCAATATATACATTAAATAACTTAGTGACTGTACTGTTGAAATATATTGGAGTATTTAAATATTCATAGATTTTATTTAATTAATCTTGCTGCTTTATTGGTGAAAGAATCCTATAAAGAAGAGTCATATCAGCCCAGGGATCTCCACTGCTGACAAAAGGCCTCCCTTGAATGTCCACCTCAAACGGTCCTCCGCCCACTCGACGTTTTCCTGTACGTGGTCGCTACTTGAGAACCTTTCTTCCTCATCGGTTATCACTTCTAGCGACTTGCCCATTGCCACTTCAGCTATCTCAAAATTGTATATTCAAATATTCCAATAAGTTTCTCTAGCATGTAAAATAATAATACTAACGAATTTAATCCATCGGAATTTATATATTATACACGAGACAAGTAGTAGCGGCCTAAAAGAAGTAAAAGTAATGTAGAAATTGTTTTTGGTCATTAAGAATCCAAAAAGTATAATTAAAAATAAAATACAGCTGTCACAATTGCCAGTATATCGATAATATCATCGACATCACTATGATACGGCATAATTTTGACAGCTGTCATTTTGACATAATGATAACCTCACTTTTTATAACTTTTTTTGTAAGACACCTGTAGTAGTATTAATGTAATCGATTTATTAATATAGTTAATTATAACTGTGTGATGGCGAGCTCTGTAGCCTTTTGAAATGCGGGGGAAGGGAAGCATAAGCACAAGTTCACATTAGATCATTTCTACACAGCATAGATCTTGAAATTTTATTTCCAATTTTTAATTACTGTATCACAGAACTCTAATGAAAATATAAGTCACTATATCTGAATGTTTATCCGCTTATCATTTTTTTACTACGCAATAGATTTTAGACTGTTTTTTTATCCCTCCCCCTCTCGGTGGTCTCTTTCGCTCGCTGCCACTCAATAATAACACTTACATACTCAGAGATCTAACGATAAGAATTGTCATGTAGTTATTACTTAAGAATTTTAAACTGGCGGAAAGTATGCAAAATAATATTGTATCGATACTTTTCAATAACTATAGACATCACTATTAATAAGTAATGTATTAGTTTAAAAAAAATGTATCGACAACATTTTATCAAATAACATTATATGGTAGAAATTATGTGTTCATTTTGTAATTAAAATTATTTATTATATTTTATAGTTGTAAAGATTTGTTATGTCCGTTTTTACAGATAAGAATGTTATTGGAATAAATAAATCTTATGACCTATGGAATTAGAATCCTCTTCTATGGTTTATCATTGACTATAGAAAATGAATTTTATATCAAGACAAATAGGGTACATATTTCTAAGACACTCTTTCCTGTCAAAACGGACATCAATTTTTTTACTTTACCTAAGCTGTTTATTATTTAGCATTACTATAAGATGTAGTTAGCGAATAAGTAACTTACTTGCCCAATTAATAATTGCTTCGAAGCCATTTGTGACATCAACTAAAAATATTTAGTTATTAACTTGATTAACATTTAATAACCAATACCTGGTTAGTCAATTTCGGTTGTTGTTTTAGAAGGGATGTTATTTTAGTACGAAGTCATATCAATGATTCATGGAATATTTAGCAGTGAACTTCCCAATGCAAATAGTTTACTTACAAAAAGTTTACTTCATCTGAGTAAACAAATGTTTGAATGTTATTTCTAATTCTTTGTTAAACACAAAAATATACCAATGAACCTGAGAGACTAGCGAATCGTTATTAATACTACATATAATAGATAGACCATGCTGGATTATAAACTTTATTTGAGGGGAATAGCTCTTAAATCGCGATAGGAAATTCAAACTCCAAATTGCCCGTCAAAAAAATTCTCCAACATGAGAAATAATGTTACAAAATATAAAGTAATTAAATATTTATTTAAATAGGCCTTCACAGGCACTTATTAATGGTCAGACTCTACTACCAGTATATTATGTATATTATAAAATATGTTGGCTATTCAGACACTGCCTAACTTCTTGCCTAAAATGTAATTCTATCGACTGTACACTGGTATACTTTATTAACTATAGTATAAACGCATCTGCTATATACCTCAAGTCTTTTGTAATATATTATATGTCATATTTATTGCCATTTTGTTGCTAGCAGCTTTAGGCGTAATGTACATTTGTATTTATAAGGTATATTTGTATAGGTATCAATAATATTAAGATTAATAAGCATTCCGTATTTATTTTCTACCAATTTGGTAGGTTTTATCTTACTATGGTAAATCAGTAAAACAACGCATTTATGGTCCTAACTTATGTTGCTATTGTCAGTATTAAAGATTTATTAAACCATTGTTTAAATGGAAAAGTCTACCAGAAAGCTAATTTTTAAACTGCCATATTCCGAAACATAACAATGTTGCCATAATGAAAAGAATATTTTCTACTTTCACACCGGTTTTCTGGTAGATTAATCTTGTATTTAGTGTAAGGTTTAAGCTTTAAGTTATTAAGTACCTTAGATCGATGTTTTGCTTAAAATATCAAGTGAAAATGCCGTTAAGGCGTTGCATGCGCTTTTTTATTATTATAAAATTTAAAATAATAATTATTGTCTATGAACTTTATTTATTTGATGTAATAAAAAAGGATGTTAGATATATTATTGTTGTTTGTATTTACAACCTTTTTGACTTCACCTGTTAGTATGATAGGGACAAATCTTGCAACTGAATTTTTAGATCAGCCATCGGATCGAGTTGAAGTTTTGCACACAAGAAATAAATAAATGAGACCATATAAAATAAACTGGTTAAAAGACGGCCTTGGGTACAAATAATAGGCGACCCAGCCAATGCTTAGGATGGTCAATATGGATAGCAATGTACCAGGATATCAATTCTTCTAAGTAGGCTTCTTCCGTAATGCATGAGATTGAAGTCAGTTTAAGTTTAAGATCAATTTAGATTACAATAAACGATGGCGTATACGTTAGTTAGTTCTGCTAGATTGTGTATCTAAGAGATAAAATATAGTTTGAATCATTTATTTTTTAACATGGGTAGCAATGTACCTGGGTATTAGTAGTTCTAAAGAGGCTTCATTCGTAATGTGTGAGATTGGATTTGTAAATAAGAACTAAAAATGACAGTCCTTTGACCGCGTTCGCGCCAACGCCATTATTATGTTGGAACAAAATAAATTAAAATTGTGCTGTAAAGCTAAGCTATTGTGTGATTTATGTCATCTATTATTACACCGGAGTGTTCTGAAGTGATAAACATTAAGCAAATCGTTCCTTACCAACCGCGCGTTGTCAAGAAATGTGTGTGTTGCGGGTTACCCACAGCCAGAGCCCGAGGTAAGACACCCATCTATTGTCAAGTAGCACATACTAGTAACAAAATGAAACCTAAACCCCACACGCTGTAGTTGTAATAGTTGAACAGACTTGTATTCATTTACTTGTATGATTTAAGTAATTTCATTGTTCATTATAGAAACCAATTATTGTGTAACGAACGCCATCTACTAGCCGTACCAGATTAAAATGCTATAAAAAATATGCAAATCAAATATTTCTTCATAGAAAGTATCACACACAGCTTTTGCACCTTCTATACTGTAATAAAACTGTAGATAATTCATCTTGCAATACCAGGGGCGTCGTCGACACTGAGACGTGAAGTTATTAAGTCACATGTGCCTGTAATGTCACCTTACCTTTATAACCTAAACACAGTAATACAAGTGCATTACTACTTCACGGCGGATATCGGTATGAGGGTATTACTTCCCCGGTCTACTTCCAGTTTCAAATAAAATCCAAAAACGCTTTTAAAATATTTTTTATTCCATATTCTAATAGAATTTGTACATGCGGCGTCTGCCAACAATACATGTCAATTAACATATTTTTAACATATTTTTAACATAACTTTACAATATACAAGTACCGTAAACAATTATTATAAATAAGATTTACAATTGTAACATGAAATATCTATATATTCCATCAACTATTACGTTCAACTTCTTCACTTACTAATGAAGTTATCATTACTTCCCAATCCACCACAATCTCAAGGTGGTAAATGATGTGGTAAGCACAGAAGCTACAAAGCCTGTATTACTTTAAGTATTGCAAATATATAGGTATAGTTGGAGATCGCTTTTATAAGAATAATTTCTGTTTCACCGTGTGACCGAGACAGTATCTAAATATGTTGTCTCTTTCACATAATTGTTAATACAAATATAATATAGAACTACGAAATTTATTAATCTGAAGTTGTATTTAACATTTTTTAATAAAAGAAATCTTTTAAATTTACTTACAGCTTACTCTAACAGATTATTTAATGCTATATTACATAAACAATTATTATTATACGCATATTTACATGAAAAATACTCTACTATTTTATATTGATACTTTGAAAGGACGTAGAATTTTGAAAAAGCATTTTTTTTTAACAATGCCCCAAGTACAGTCTCTCTGACATTCTAGCCATCCCTTCAACTTCAAATAATTTAAAACTAGTACTTTTTGATGTTCACTCTTTTCCTGTTTATTGGGCATATTATTGTATAATAATTTATATTTTTTGTATTCAGATCTCCTAGTATCTCCAACCAGAGTGACTTTGGCGGGATTGTGCTGCTGGCAACAATCGCCTTAAAAACAATTCAAGAATATAAAAATGAATTGGTCGAGTGGCTGTGATAATACTACATGCCATTTCGGGAATTGTAACCAAAGCACGAAAATCTACCGCAAGCTTCGCCCAGTACACCAAAAAGCTGGTTTGTAAAGAACATTGAACACCTTGCATACGTTGCGTGATGTTCAATTTCTTATTGCATTGGTTTTTGGCGCTTACGATACGATGACGATAGGCTTACGATAGATGTTCGTGCTAAGGTCACTGTGCTTACTACAAGATACAAATATCCCGAGACATTCTTAACACACGGCCCGAACTAAGCAGAGCTTGTACTATGGCAACCAGTAAAAGTGAATCATTTCAAAAAACGTTTTCTCTAATGATCCGTCTAACAATAAAGAATAATATTAATATAAATTATACAATATTACGACATCACATCTTTATATTAACAAAAACCGGCCATGTGCGTGTCGGAAATGCTGAGTTAGGGCTCCGTAGATTTTATATTAAACCCTTGAACATACTTTTAAGTAAAAATAAACAGATAGATTTTTTTATGCCAAGTAGGAAGGTAAACAGGCAGACGGTCCACCTGATGGTAAGTGGTCACCGCTGTAATTTCATAGGTGATCTGTTCCTTAACTAAGCAGAGCTTGTACTATGGTAACCCAACAACTGATATACAGAACAAACAGACATGTTCACGACTTGGTGATAAGCAGTAAGTTATCATTTAAACACCTGATACTTTAGATTCTATGACACGTTAAAAGGGTTTTCACATCTACGGAATCCTAGAAGCAATACTTATACGCTTCAATACCATTTTATATAAGGCGGTAGGCATTATGGCCATTCTTTGCCAAACTAGGCACAATACTATCGTTTCGTTATCGGTACGATCTCGTTACGATACCGATACGATCTCGATCCGACATCGATACGATATTAAGACACTACGCTTTACTTACGTTTCAATATTGAATAACTACAGTGTTTAATCAAAATAGATATTTCATTCATTTGAAGCGACATTCGATGCAATGATCGCAATATTCAACCGTCATAGTGACGCTTTGAAATTGGCCTGTTTCCTCTGAACTGCTATTATGGGATGATGGTACAAACGGCTTCGGCAGAATACCAGCGTCCGCTGTTACAAGCAGTAGATTGCTGAATCGAGACCATTTTGGACCAATCTTCGACTGTGCGCCGGCGCACGGAGGCTTCCGAGAGCGTTCCTCTCACGTGACTGCAGTGTTAGCGAAAGAGACAGAGCGTGGAGGCCGCGTCGAAACATCCTCGAGCTAGTGTCATTTTACCAAACAGAATGGCACCCCTGGTAGCACACATTTTTATTAATATTTAATTTAAAATTATTGTTTATTTAAAATTATTTATTTTGCTTTGTTTTATGTTTTTTTAATTATTAAATTTGTAATTTTGATGATTTTGACAGCTAGTCCTTCATATATTTCAAAGATGAGACATGCGTTTATGGTTACTGGCAGTCCTCATAGGAAACAAGCTAATTAAGAATATAAACCAAATACATTTTAATCGCCTCGGCGGTAAAGTCGCGTACACCTCGGCTAGTAACGAAGGTACTACCACTACGGGGCTATTAGATGGGTGAAGTTACAGTGATTAGCAAATCTGCAGAACATGTTTACGGGAACGTAAATAAAGGGCGGTGTCTACGTGTGGCGCGGTGTGGCGCTTTGTGGCGCTTTGTGGCGCTGTGTGGCGCTCGATGGCGCGGTGTGGTGCGGCCTGGCGCGGCGTGACGCAGCGTGGCACCTTGGCCCTCGGCGGCGCTGGGTGGCGCTGGGTGGCGCTGGGTGGCGCCGGGTGGCGCTGGGTGGCGCTGGGTGGCGCTGGGTGGCGCTGGGTGGCGCTGGGTGGCGTCGGGTGGCCGCTAGCAGTGGTGCGCGTGCTCGTACAGGTCGGGCTCGAGGCGGCGCACGCGCACGCGCTGGCGGTAGTGGTACTCCTTCAGGTACACGCGCAGCCGCGCCGGCAGCGGCAGGCACTCCACACCTGCACACGCATACACATGACCACCTACGCAACTACATGGCACGAGGACATCCCATCACTAACTAAGCGGAGCTTGTACTGTGGAGACCGGATAACTATACTACTCTCAGAAGTGAAACTTCTTTATGGAAATGGTCGCTGCTGGATGGCATAACTTTTATTTTCATTTGGAATATTTTAATTATATATTATGTTGTAACAACGTTGATAAAAGCGAGAGGCATTAAATGAAACCTCGTATACTTTGTATCATTTTCAGGCCACACACCAAAAATCAGAGCGATAGAAGCAATACTTTAGCCACAGGAAATTTTTAAAGATTTTTCTTAGATAAAACACGATGTATCTTCCCTAGCAGCTGACCAAGAACATTGGCATAGCTACCTAGAGTCATTCACCTTAAAATGACAAAATTCACGCGACGATGCAGCTCTTCATCATAAGTTCCCAATACAAACAAGGAAGCAATATTAAAAGACAGTACAGATAATGATTAATGTCCCGCTCAAATTAAATAAGCGTAACAGAAAAAGAAATAGGTCAGTCGCCACCGCGCCCCACATCGACTCACGCGCTACACTATGCGTTGTTGCATTGTACTGGTAATTTTATGTCATATTTTCTATTTACAATGATGTGTCCTGACATGTCAAATCAGCAATTCTTTATTAAATGTCAAAACGATCGAATGTATGGAGTTTTGTATGAAATAGCAAGTTGTGACGTCATAATTGTACAGCATCAAATAACATACTCTTTATGATTAGATCGGTACTGAAAAATCACATTAATGATTTAATTTTGATCATATTGAATGTTTTCGTATATTTTTGGATGTTCAATACACTGGTTAGTGTTTGATCATTTATCTTTAATACAGGACACATCGCAATTCATATTTTCATATAATTTACAAAACAACCAATAACTTAGCAGAAGTTTCTTCCAATCTAAAGTTATCGCGATAACAATGTCATGGTAAAATCGTCTTTACTGCTATGAACATAAAGTTACAAGTGATGTTACGTACCGTCGTATGTGGTGTGGGAGACGATGAGAGCGCGCGCGAGCTGCTGTAGGCTGAAGGGTTCAGCGCGCGGCAGCGGGGCCGTCAGCATCGGCTCGAAGAACATCACGCACGCGGGGTCCTGGAGCAGAAGGATAAGGGTTTACAACCGGTGGGGAGCTGGTGGGGGCTGGTGGGGAGGTGACGTCATCAGTCAAGTAACCTTAACATCTGATGTTCTGAAATTCGGCTACAAATTTTACATTGCTTTATTTTACTGTATTGTTTTCGCGCTAGTTTTGATCTTTTTGTTGTAAATGTTGTGTACCTATAATAGGTGCACATATCTTCTATACATTATGATAAGTTTTGTGATAATCAGTGAAAATAAGACTGTGTATATAATACCTTTAAACGAGCAAATCTTGTATATACATATATAATTAGGATCTCGGAAACGGCTCCAACGATTTTCATGAAATTTTGTAGGCAGCTAGGATTAATTTTCAGAAAATGTCGTTTCATCCGTGTTTTTAGGCAATGATAACTGCTACAATGTCATTAGAAGGTAAGGTTTTCAAGTAACATCTTTTGTGAGAAATACTCTGTTATGATTCGTATCTAGGTATATATGACAGATGCTCGGGCATCCAGGAGCTAGTTCACCTTGTAGTGCTCAATGAGGCCGGTGACGGTGCTGGCGGCGAACACGGCCGGGTCGTGCGAGTCGAAGCTGAAGCGGTGCTGGTAGTGCTCGATGCGCGCGTGCAGCGAGCGGCCGTACTTGCGGAACGACACCGAGAACAGGTGCTCCTCCTGCGCCGAGTCGCGCAGCAGGAACGTGCCTGGGGGCGGAGGGCAATATTCCACATGGGCCGACAAACAAGCGAACGGTCCACCTGATGGTAAGTGGTCACCGCCGCCTATGGACGTTTGCAACACTAGGGGCATCGCCAATGCGTTGTCGACCTTGAGACGTGAAGTTGATAAGTCTCATGTGCCTGTAATTTCACCGGCCCCCTTACCTTTCTAACTGAAACACAGTAACACAAGTGCACTACTGCTTCACGGCGGAAATGGGTAAGGTGGTAGTACTTCCCCGGACGAACTCTGCACTAAGAGCTCTACTACTCGAAATGATTTATTATTATTTATTGAAAATATATTTAAAATTACAAAAATAAAAAAAAGTTATAAAAAAACCTTTTAAAAAAGATTATATAAAAACGGTAGACACTAAAAATTTTCACGATAAGTCAACGACAAATTATGATAAATAAAAGGAGCCCACACTAGAAACATCCTTTTTAAGGTCAAATAGTCAAACATCGTGAAGACAATTGTTTCTATTTTATTCTTATTAATATTGTAATATTTTATATATATAATTGACATGATCTATTGCATGTCGAATGAGTATGGTACTTCCTTTTTTTTATTTTTTTTATACCACACGGGCCGACAAACAAGCAGACAGTCCTCCTTTTTTTATGTCACTAAGTTGACATACGGCCGGCGGTCCACCTGAAGGTAAGTGGTCACCGCTGCTTATGGACAATTGCAATACCATAGATATTGCGAATGTATTGAAATAGTAAATCAAAAACTAGATATTTGCATTTTGTGTTTTTACTTTTCATAAACCATTTTGTACATATCTGGTGACAGTGGACTTACCTTCAGGTTTGTTGTCCAGGAGCCTCTCAGCCTCGTAGCGGTCCATCTTCCCCCAGTAGAAGGAACAGGCTGTGATCTCGTGTAAATCAGGAACCAGGCAGTGTATGTAGTCAACCTGGAATCGTAATGAAATGTAAATATTTTTATTCAAATAGGCCTTTACAAGCACTTATGAATAGTCTGACTCTAATACCGCTCCGTTTTTACTGAGAAGAGCCGGCAATAAACTCAGCAATTACTCTATTTAAAAACGATTATAGGTTTATTACAAAATATTAATTTATTATATACTATATATGCTAAAGAGAAATGACAGATTTGTATAGAGAGAAGAGAGCTCTGCAACTAGGAAGCCCTCTCCATAAATAAAGCCAAACCAAGAGACTTAAAGTAAGTCAATTCAGTGGCTTATTGTCCTAAGACATTGCCATGAGACATGCAAGAAGAAAAAAAAATAAAAAATTACAAAATATTTATTTAGTCTCAATAAAAAAAAAAAAAAAAAAACTGAAGCTGACCAGCCCCCACTAATGATACAAATAATATATCTTCACGCACACTATCATAGCCACATTCCACCTCAGATATAAGTCCCACAGTGACATAGCGAGCGTTGTCGCCGTCTCTCTCGCACGTTACCAAACCCAGGCTACAGGTGATAATTTTTGATAATGAAACAAAAACTGTACCTTGCTAGACTTGGATATCGTACACAGATAACATAAGCAAATAAATAGCTCTCGACCACAGACGATTATTGTTATGGGAAAATTTGGTAATATGCACATATATATATATTAATTTTTAAATCACACGAAGCGCTTTGCAGCTTCCTTCCTCATAGCTAAAGATTGGAATTCTCTCCCCTCGTCTGTGTTCCCTGTAACTTACAACTTGGGGCTCTTCAAGAAAAGAGTGAATAGGCTACTAACGGGAACGCGAGCTCCATCTTCAATTACCATCAGGTGAGATTACCAATCGCAATCCCGTCAGATAAAAAAAATTACTTTTATATTAAAATATTTCAAAATGAAGTAGTATATGTAGTATATCAGTAATCTGGTATCCATAGTACAAGCTCTGCTTATTTTGTGATAGGAAGTCGTCACAGGGTACATTACTACTAGTGTAAATTTTAGTCCGAGTAGTAGAGCTCTTAGTGCAGAGTCCGTCTGGGGAAGTTACCTTATCCATTTCCACCGTGAAGCAGAGCACTTGTATTACTGTTTCGGTTAGAAAGGTAAGGCAGGTGACATTACAGGCACATGAGACTTAACAACTTCACGTCTAAGGGACGACAACGCGGCGATGCCCCTAGTGTTGCATATAGGCGGCGGTGATCACTTACCATCAGGTGGACCGCCTGCTTGTTTGTCGACCCATGTGGTATAAAAAAGTCTGGCATATTACCTAACTAGTTTATTTGTAAGTGTAGTTTACCTGTGTGTGGACTTTAGCAGGTGGAGGTTGCAGCGACTGCAGCGGCTGAAGCGACTGGAGCGGCTGCAGCGGTTGCAGCGTCTGCAGCGGCTGCAGCGGCTGAGCGGGCAGCGACGGTGCTCGGAGAAGAAGGGCTCGTAATTCTCCACCGCATACCACCTGGACACAACAAGGTGTTTGTCAAAGACGTATTATTATTAGGGTTGTTATGGATATGAAATTTTGGATTCGGATATGCATACGGATATTTGAATGGGCGTTAAACATGTCATAACGTATCTCATTTAGTCGCCTATATCCGAAATTATCTGAAACTAATATATCGGATTCGGTTATGGTTCCGGATATTTTTTATTTCATTAAAGTATGGCACTTTAGTAGATAAACATTATTTACCTAATTGGGATGTCTCCTGTATTGAAGATAAATGATCAAACACTAACCAGTGTATTGAACATCCAAAAATATACGAAAACATTAAATGTGATCAAAAATTAAATCTTTAAAGTGATTTTTCAGTACCGATCTAATCATAAAGAGTATGTTATTTGATGCTGTACAATTATGACGTCACAACTTGCTATTCCATACAAAACTCCATACATTCGATCGTTTTGACATTTCATAAAGAATTGCTGATTTGACATGTCAGGACCCAGGATCCCTATTGAACCAAATTCTCTCGCAATTTTTTACTGTTTCTTGCGGATAAAAATTATTACGTGATATTTAGCGAGACTCCCCCAACCCCACGTGAGATTGGGTGATATTGTGATATGAATATGGATGATACTAGTGGACGCTTCGTAATTGTTATAGGAAAAATAGCATGTATGTACCTGGAAGTGAGGATGGAGTCTGATGGAACCGTCGTTGGGCTGCGTCAGCTCATTCCTGCGACCCTCGATCGAAGGTTCACCATCAGCTCTGAAATTACACATTATTTAACTTTGCCACTTCGGACCTTATGTATACGGTTGGCGGGCCAGCTGGCTTGGTGGTTACGCATTCACTTCCAAGTCACAGGTTGTGAGTTCGATTCCCACCCAGCACAAACATTTGTTGTGTGCATGACGAAAAACAGACATATTCTGTTCTGTGTCTAGGCGTAAATATCTATATATGTATTTTTAAAAAGTTGTATATGTATGGTTGTAGGATAATTGCCATCTCTTTCACACACCGGGAGTGTGTGAGAGAGAGACTGCCGCCGTAGAACTGTCAATGTATCGGCAAATTGGTAAAATATATTTATTCTTATTTCTTTCGACTTGTTTTAGGATGATGGGTGGATGATTGCCATCTCTTTCACACACCCCCGCGTAGAAAGAGACAGCCGTCGTAGAACCATCAATGTATCGGTAAATAGGTAAAAAATAATTCTTTTTTTTTTTTCCGTTCGTAATGAGACAGTCGATCGGTACACCGGTCGTCTCTTTCGCACATATATCATCATAATATACTTACGGTCTGGGAGCAACTGACAGGACATACACTTCGGCTGTCGTTTCGCCACTATCTCTAGCTGTGTCACCTTCTGTAATATCAAAACAATATTTTAATTTAAAAAGTACAATGGCGGATATTAAAATACAATTTCTAATCCAGCAAAATCTCTGCAATCTCTGTATATTTCAGCAATGCGATTGTATTGCGCTGTGAGACAGTTGTTGTACAACATTGTGGAGATGATATTTTAAACAATTTCACAGATGTTTTAAAAATGGCGGATTCTTCTCAACTTTTTTTAATCCGTCTGTATCTCAACAATCTCTGCAATGCGACTGCATTGAGTTGTGAGACAGTTGTTGTAAAATGTTGTGGAGATGACATTACATAGATTATATGTAAAAATAATAAAAATTGTAAAAAAATGGGTCACATAGTATGGGTACGTTCCCTTATCCTATCTCCTATAGTATGAATATGGTAATACAATGCTAAAACTGACCTGTGTTAATGACAATAGCGTCCAGCTCTCGCCGCAGGTCCCTCGCGCCGAGAGTCAGCACTGCCGCCAGCCTGGGAACACCAATGTATCAAGCACTAACACGATAATAATTTTTCAATTCGAACCAGTAGTTCCTGAGATTAGCGTGTTCAACCAAACAAATTTTTCAGCTTTATATATTATATACCATAGATTATTAATATCTTCCCACTATTATACAGGGTGACTGGTATACCTTCGATACTTATGGAGTTTTGAAATGAAATTTCTCTAAAAATAAGTGAAATGTGGATATTATACTCTCTAAACACGCCGCGGTGTTTGTTGTTTAAGTTGATCTAGTCACGTGTGGCACGCGCTAGTCCCCCCCCCCCCTCCAAAGGTCGAAGGTATCTCACCAGTCACCCTGTATGTGAAACTTTGATTGATAGATATTTGTTACTCAATAACGCCAGAGCGACTGAAGCGATCTGCATGAAATTTGGTACATGTGGATTGATTATGTACCTGTCATCCCGGCAGGCGTCGACGCGTCGGTAGGCGGTACACACGCAGGCGGGAGCGGCGCGGCGCCAGCGGCGGCGGCGGCACGCGCACTCGCGGCCCCCGCCACCACTCGACCCCGACCCGGAAGCGCTCCATCTGGATAAGAAGAAAGATCATGGAAATCAGAACCCAGTCAAAAGTTCAAAGCAATCCATTCAGTTTAAGTCTTGGAAGATACGAGAAGAACCGGGAAGAAACTCAGCAACATTTTAAATACATATTGATCCAACCTGGCTTTAATATGTATTAAATTATTTATACAACATAGCATTTGGCATTCACATACTTACCGTATCTAATGATAACATTTACGAAAGAGCAAATATAAAAAAAATGTATCCAAAAAAGAAATCTAAATCGAAACAAACTTACCTGTCTGTTACAGCGCTAACATATCTGTGGACACTACTCGGTGACTCCACGTAGCGGCGCCTCTCCCACGCGCCACAGCCGCATGTGCACTCGCCACCTAGAAAAAAAAACAATCAAGCACTTTTTTAGCACTTATGATATGAAGTCTTAACTCAATGTTATTACGGTTGTTTTTGCTGAGAAGAGCCGGCAACAAATTCAGCAATTAACATATCATCACGCCCGTCATCGTCTCTCGGGCACTAACAATCCCAGGCTTCATGTTATCCTACTAATATTATAAGTGCGAAAATAAAGTATAAAATGCGGAAACGCAAGTGTGACGCCATCTATGAACACGCCTATAATCCTTCACCGCCCGCACTAGTGATGCGGCAACATCTATCAACGAGTAGAAACACGAATCCTACATCGCACTATCAAGATTCTCTCAGGATTTGATATATGTATTTAGAAGCATCCAACATCAACAGTTGGACCGCGGTCCCCAGGCATGATCACCTAGCGGCGGAAGATCTTCCCTTTTAAATGTAGGAGTCTCATAATTCGCTCCTCCATACAAGTAAAACTGCGGGGAATAGCTAGTCGTTTCTAAACCGAGAAACGTTAGTACTACCTTGCCTGACCTAAGACATGAATTAAACCATTGAGTCTGACGTGAGAATGGCACTTAACTTTACTTCTCACCTTCGGTACGACAACGCATTGGCGATGCCCCTGGTGTTACAAAACTTTATAGGCGGCGGTAACTATCAGATGGACCGTCTACCTGTTAGTTGGTAAACTTGACATAAAAATAAGATTGGTACTCACTTTTTCTTGATGTTTGTTGCCCCATATTTGTTTGTTCTTTATTGATACAATGTGAGGTTCGACCAGCGAACTACCATCTGTAATAAAGAGAAAACAATAATTTAACTAATTGACCTTGCGGAAAACCATTGTTTTATTGATTTCAGGAAGATTTCACTTTCTATCCGGCGGTCGGCGAGGTAACACGTCTGTAGTGCTTGTGCGTCGACTCAGTGATAGCGGGTCCAATACGTCCTGAAGGTGCTTCGGGTAGAAGCGAAACAAGTGGCGATTTCCTGTTCAGTCACCTTGTTTAGGACTTGACAGACAACGTTCGATCGTGGGATAAACGCCAGTTTGGAAGACGTCTAAGAAACTCTCGAGGTGCACGCAATACTAAAAGCTAACACTGTGCAAGAGGAAATCAAATCGATTGCCGCACATTAAAGGAACAGATTGGAAAGCCATCCAAACACCTCACCCTGGCTGCATCGTTGACAGAGTCACACCACGAAACGCGACTAAAGCGGTTGGCAATTATGGACTGTGACGTCTAGTCATTGGCGTATCTAGGCGCTATCATTTTAATATCTTTGTAATGTTTTTAAGACACCATGTAAAGACGATTTATAGGAGTGTGTAAGGCCTACATGAATAAACAAAATTTCTATTCTATTCTTGGATTAAATTGCATGACCCCCCGTCTTTCCTATTAAAAAAACAAAAGTTTCTTGTGTAGACTTATTTAGGTATTTCTAGAATTTCTAAACAATCCAACATCCTGGGGTGGCACTAGACTATACTAGGGTGGGCCTGGCCAGCTCTCCCCCAATTCACGCCTGTGCGTAGACCTGGACAATTACCAGATGAAATAAAGGGAAATTTCTCAATGGTAAAATTTCACAACATTCCTACATACTATTATTCCATTTAAGTGAAGCCAGGGTGTGTGACTAGTAATAGATACACACTTATTGCAGACAACACACAAAAAAAACTCTTGTTTTAATAATAAATAGTGTCTTTGAGATATACAACACTAGCTATCCCCTGCAGTTCCACCCACATTCCCTAGGGATGTAACATTTTCCCCAGATAAAAAGTAGCCTATATGATATTCCAATATACACTCTATCTATGTGCCAAGTTTCATCCAAATCCATTGGTTAGTTTTTGCATGAAAGAGGAACAAACATCCATACATACAAACATCCATACATACAAACATCCATACATACAAACATCCATACATACAAACATCCATACATACAAACATCCATACATACAAACATCCATACATACAAACATCCATACATACAAACATCCATACATACAAACATCCATACATAAAATCTTTCGCGTTTATATTTGTAGGAAGAGTCAGTTTACGGGATGAAACTAAACTCCACAAATGTTGGCCTACAAGTCTTAATTGTTCATAATTACTCTTGCAAACCAATTAGTTTCAATTGAAATGAGTCAAGCACACTGTCAGGGGATTATGGACCTAATTGCCATGACATATAATATTAAGTTGTACAGTTTAGGTAAATGATTGTTTAAAACAGTTTAAGTAGTCATAATCAAAAATTGTTTTGACAACTAAGGAGGCTTCCAATAATCTGTTTTATCAATTTTGATGTTTGTGTCTGAGGTTTGTGATGTCTTGGATGTAGGCTACGACTGGAAACCAGTGCGAGGGCTATTTAATGCCCTAGATTTTTGCTAAATCAGGACCTATTCCTGGCATCACCTGACATTGTGGCATTTAAATTATTGTTTAGATTTTTCAAGATTTTGTTTTTTTATGTAAAGTGTTGTGTGTTGCCACAAATAAACATATAATTTCTTTTATTAATTATGTGAGATTTTCGCGATTTTTTGACTCCCATTGTAGCTCCAGTAACATTAAATTTGTCCTTCATAAATGCCCTCCGCAGGCCTAAACTGAATAAATGGTCTTGAATTTTATGACCTTTAAGAATGTTAAAGAAAAACTAACCTTCTTGGTTGATGATAAGGTCATAATAATCATCATACAAATAACCATTGGATCTAAGACGAACCTTCTTTCAATACAGATAAAAAATATTTTTTTCTATGACATTCATAACATCAAAATAGGTAGGTATCATACTTTATCAAAAAAGAAATTCAAAGCAATTTTTTTTTTAATCTTGTTTTTTCTACTCTTTCAAAGATTACATTACATACCTATATGACTTTGGTATTAGTGCTGGATATAAATAATAAAGATTCTACTATTATGATGTCTTTTTTCATGATTATGAGTTTCAAGTAAATACTTTTAAAAGGAAATTGGGTTCATAGTTTCTTACCTAAACTCAAGTGCAGCCACGGGGCACGGCAAAGGTTTTTTTTTCTACCATGCACAAAGGTAAGACAAGTTTCAACAAGTTCAATAACCTCAAATTCACTAGAAAATTACTAAAATGTAGTATAAATAACCACACGATCCTATTCTAAATTAAATGAATGACAAAAGCGACATGCGACACATCAAGACTAAAATATATAATAAGAGACAAAACAAAACAAATCACATGAAAATCGAGTCAGCCATCTTGGAATAGAAAAATTTTCTCCGCTACAATCGATGACGAATAAAAAACAAAACAAACATATTTCAATTACACAACAGAAATACTCACGTCTATTGAAATGTTACGAAATACTATCGTAAATTATAATCGTTCGCGTAGGTAATAATAAAAAAGAAAAGTAAGTAGATAGATATTTAGGTTCGATTATTGGCTCATAACTTTATATCTTTTAGCTATTTCGAAGCGAAATTCAAACACAAAACATGGCACTATATATGTTATATCATTAGACGCACGCTATCTACACATTTACAAATAGAATTTACAACTTTTTAGTAAATTAGCACGCAATCAAAATACGCAGTACTCCTTTTGGTCTGACATTTTAGTTTAAAACGTTCCGTTCTACTCTGCATACTCGCCCGGTTCCGTGTTTACCAATTTTCGATAATCTTTGATTGGAAAACAAAACTAGATATTGAAGTGTTTCATTGAATCAGATAAACAAAAAAATACATAAATTATTTTATAATCAGTAAATTACTGAGTATTTATTTATGAAATAAAAATATGAAACGCTGTTTTTAAAAATTTAAAATATTTTGCATCATTAGGAACACTCATTTTTTTTTATTAAGCTTTTAAAAAGACAGGCATTGGAACAGATTTGATTCCTGAGGAACCATAGACTTTCTGATCCTATCTACTTTTCTCTTGAAGGGATCTACTATCATCGGAATCGAAATACTTATTGAATATTATGTTATGGATGCTGCACAAAATTTTCGTTATAATATCATCCAAGTGACATGAATAGTTGATTCAGATTTCTAATAATTATTACCGTAGAAAAATAACTTGCATTGAGAAAAGTGACAACACTGACCTTGATTTCGATCGGACCATAAACAACAACATTTCTTGTTGCAAAGCAGCAAAGTACCGAAGTCGCCATTTTGTTGGTTGTTAAATTTTGTTGAGAAATTCATAGAATTTTCTCGTATTTCTATTAATGTTCATGTTGTATGTGATTAAATAGAAATGTCCAAACGTCGCATCGAAGTAATGGATCCTTTTATTAAGAAGAAAAGGTTAGTAACACGTTTTTTTTCAATGTTGTTTGACGCAGTGAACCACGCTTGATTTAAAAAATAATATTCCCTTTGTTTCCTTTCGCTCAAATCAATATGTTTGGTAGTAAAGGACTGCTTTATTGTAGCTTTTTATTTTTACCCGTCAGCCTAGAAATAATCTCATAAGAAAGAACCAGACGTCTAAAGGATTAAAAAAAATATTGCCCCATGTAAATTTTTTTAATTTTGTTGTGTTTTACCGAATTTAAAACACTTAAGCTCATCTATGACCTTTTATCTCAGTGATCCAGAATTTTTCATTACGAAAATGATTTTTTTTATAAACTTTAAACCCCAACATGTACATCAAAGCCTCTAAGTCCTCATCAGCTCTACATGTCCTACTTGTTTATTGACGTAGTTCCCCCAAGTAATTCTTATCTGTAACTACAATATTTTTATGATTATTGATAGACATTTAATCTGACGCACTAATGAACTGCATCATTCCAAATATAAAAAAACCAAGCTACCTGCCCCAGTTTCGTCTAAATTAGATAATATAAACAAAAAAATTTTTTGGAGGGAATTCCCTGAATGAACAATTTTTTTTTAAATTTGGCTATGCACTTAATGGTTGCGGTGATACAATTAAAATGCACAAAAGATGATTCGAACTTATTTTAATAATTTGAGAGGATAATACAAAGTACAATGTTATGCACACAGATTTCACAGAGTAAAGTGAAATGAAAATATTTTTTTTTCAATTAGGCCTTTACAAGCACTTATGAATATTCTGACTCTAATACTGGTTTGGAAGGTTGTTTATACTGAGAAGAGCTGGCAATAAACTCAGCAATTACTCTTTTGGTAAACAAACTTAAATTTATTTAGTCTCACAGACAAAACCTGGGTGTTATCACAGGAGAGAGAGAGGATCGCAGAGAATTATTAAACAATAATATAATGCATATAGTTTTTTTTTTAAATACAAGAGATAAAAACAGACAGTCATAGGGAGGTGCACAATTTTAAAATGTCGCCTGGTTTGATTTGGTGGAACAAGCTCCCAGAAGACGTTGTAACAGCTCAAAATGGTAATCAATTCAAAAACTGACTCGACAACCATCAAAGAGAACAACAGGATATAGGCACTCAACAGTTAAATCAACTGCCTGCCTGATAATTTACTAATAACAACATACTTAGATCATATGTTTAGTTGGCAGGGTGCAGGTTTAAACAAATGCAATAAAATTTTATATATTTATTCAAATAGGCCTTCACAGGCACTTAACTTAACAGACTCATAACTAACTTGTTGTGGTTTTGATTCCCATCAAGGACCAACATATGTGTGCATGAACATGTGTATTTCTGGTTCTGTTTAAATCAGAGGTTCCCAAGTGGTCTGCGTGAACTATAATATGGTCAACAAAGGATTACAAAAATGTTTTCTGTCCCTGGTCCAAAAAAGGTTGGGAACCATGGGTCTAAATTTATAAAGTTGTCTATATTTTGTATATATATTATATTTGTTGGGCTGCATTTAGCTATCTGATCACCATAGTAAGAACTAGCTGTAAATGTTCACATAGGTACTTACACCCTTTTCAATCAACCTAATTTGTTGACAATGGGGTTGATTACACTGTTATAGTTATTTTTTAGATAAGACTTTAAAATTTAAGCATCAGTGTAATTGTTTGTTGTTCCAAATAAAAAGGAAAATAAAAAATATTTTTTGAATAAGTAGTATATCAGTTATCTGGTTTTCATAGTATAAAGCTATGCATAATTTGGGATTAGATTTCCATGTGTAAAGAATGGCTCAGGATTTGAATATGTATATATTTTTTAAATAGAGAGGAGAAAGCAGCAGCTGCTGCCAAGTCCGGCGGCGGGGAGTCTTCGGAAAATGTCGCCACCCTTGGTTCGTCGATGCCACCTACAGCAACCAGCACTCCAGGCATCAACCACTTCACAGGTACTAATTCTTCTATGATGGAAATGGCGATTGTTGCCAGCAGCACAGTTAAGGTCAAGTCATGTTAGTCGATGATATACAAAGGCGATCTGGATAAAAAATAATAAAGAGAATAAATTCTAATTTTCATCTGGTATTTAGTGTTGGAGCCTGGATAACTTAAATACAATCCATAATAATATTGACATAGGCTGGGTTACTATTACGATCCCGATCTAAAATCGCAAGATTGAAGTAGAATTTTGACATTACGTGTATTAAAATTAGTATCAGAAGGTTCATCAATCCATGGATTTTCGATCGGGATCGTACATACCTGTAGTAACCAGGCAATAACCAACACACTATAAAGGAAACAAGTAAATATTAAAAACAAATATCAGTAAGAACACAAATTGTTCCTTCAAGTACAGTTATCACTTTTATTCAAAATGGCCATCGTAGCATATACAGTGCACGGAGCACGAACGCCTATCGCAAGCGAAGCGTAATCGTATCGAGTGCGCAAAAAGCTGGATTTTATGTATAGTTGCAGACCGCGCATACCGTGACGTTGCGCGTTACGCTAGATGTTCGTGCTCAGTGCCTTTACCATCAGTTTTTAACGTACGTACTCGCTAGCGACGGCGTAAAACATTTCTATGGCAAATGTGTACAGCGCCACTAGCGGTCACCTAAAGAACTAAAATCGATAGTACGAGTCGATAGGTAAAAAACCTATCGAAATGTAAACACTAGCGAGTAACGTTTTTTAGCCTTTGCTATAGATATTCGGTACCATGAGTCACAAATTTGACAGTTGCTATCGAGAAATACTGTATCGATAGTAGTTTACTTGCTAGTGACTAAAGTCAGTTTCGATAGCAACTCATGGTAGAGGTACAGAGGTTGAACCACGAACGTCGTTCTATCGTTAACCGTCATCGTATCGAGTGAGCTGAAAACCTATGTAATCGAAAATTGAACATCAATTAATCATAAAAAAATATTTTTAACATATCAAAAGAAGTATGAGTGGTGTTAAATTTTTATACTAACCAGTTTTTTGGGGTACTCAATACGTTGACAATACGCTTGGAAGGATGGCTGTTCTTGCTTAGAAGTCTGATTTAAAGCCGGCAATACATAGCTAGAGTCGCCATTTGTATGTCGCCAGTTGGCTTGGTGGTTAACGCTCTGACTGCCAAACCTAAGGTAAGGTTTCGATTCCCACCCAGGACAAACATTTGTGTGCATGAACATGTCTGTTTGTTCTCTGTCTGGGTGTAATTAAATGGGGTAAAAAAAAGTAGTATATGTAGTATATCAGTTATCTGGTTCCCATAGTACAAGCTCTGCTTAGTTTGGGACTTTTGATATTTATTTAATCTATAATCTAGGACGAGGAGCTCGAAAACTCGCAGATATATCTTTTTTTTATCTTTATACCAAAATAGCTTAATTTGTTGACAGCCCGGACATTCTCCAAACTAGAATAATTATCTGGACGTATGATAACTATAGCTCTCCAAGCGACTAGACAGCTCATTTGTCTAGCCTTACAATTGCTGAGTACAGGCGAGCACTAACATATCACCATAACGGATCACCATCGGGTTTACTGCACATATCAAAGGCAATTCAAGTTCAATTGTCAACATGTAGGCTTTACCTTTATTATACTCTCCTTGTGATTGGATGAGGGCTTGGACATCATGTATTGCTGGATTAAAAAGTTTCTTCCGTTTCATTTTTTCAAAGTAATTTGCAGGCATTTGCGACTTTTAAAACCATTGGTTTAAACCCTTCCGATGCAATCAATATAACTGTTGTTCCCAGGTCTTCCACACTCGACTCGCTACCACGAGCTGCTCCGACGCCGGCTCGGTCTCCCCGTGTGGGAGTACAAGAGCGACTTCATGAGACTCCTCAACACCCACCAGTGCGTCGTCCTCGTCGGTGAAACAGGCTCCGGAAAGACCACACAGATACCACAATGGTGCGTCGAGTTCGCGACGATCACCGCCGGGAAATCCAAAGGCGTGGCCTGCACACAACCCAGGAGGGTGGCAGCGATGTCCGTAGCGCAGAGAGTCGCCGAGGAAATGGACGTGGCTCTCGGCCAGCAAGTCGGCTACAGTATCCGTTTTGAAGACTGCTCGGGACCACAAACAGTTCTTAAGTACATGACAGACGGTATGTTACTACGAGAGGCCATGTCTGATCCCATGCTGGAGCAGTACAGGGTCATACTTCTGGATGAAGCCCACGAGAGGACACTTGCAACTGATATACTCATGGGCGTCTTGAAAGAAGTGATCAAGCAGAGGACCGACCTGAAGCTGGTTATCATGTCGGCCACGCTCGACGCTGGCAAGTTCCAGCAGTACTTCGATAACGCTCCATTAATGAATGTCCCTGGACGGACACATCCAGTCGAAATATTCTACACACCTCAACCGGAGAAGGACTATTTAGAAGCAGCCATAAGAACAGTAGTCCAAATCCACATTTGCGAGGAAATCTCCGGTGACATATTGCTGTTCTTGACGGGACAGGAGGAGATAGAAGACGCTTGTAAGAGGATAAAGAAGGAGATTGACAATGTCGGTCCGGACGCTGGGGAACTGAAGTGTATTCCACTATATTCGACCCTGCCACCTAACTTGCAACAGAGAATCTTCGAGCCGGCGCCCCCCAACCGTGCGAACGGAGCGATAGGACGTAAAGTGGTCGTCTCGACGAACATAGCCGAGACGTCGCTTACTATAGATGGTGTTGTGTTTGTGATAGATCCAGGTTTCGCCAAACAGAAGGTGTACAACCCCCGTGTGAGAGTGGAGTCGCTGTTGGTGTCTCCCATCAGCAAGGCGTCGGCGCAACAGCGGGCGGGCAGAGCGGGACGGACGCGCCCCGGCAAGTGCTTCAGGCTGTACACAGAGAAGGCGTACAAGAACGAGATGCAAGATAATACCTATCCGGAGATTTTGAGGTGACTTTTTCGAGTGGTATCTCTTTTTTTTTAAATTATTATTTTAATTTGAGTTTTTGGACTACTTGGTTGCAATTCCAATAGTTAGGAACTTAGTTAGTCTGGCCTAAAGGAATTTTGAATTTTGCAACATGCGTTTTTTACCCAACTGCAACGACACAAAAGGGTTTTGATTTGTATGTATTTGGTATTTATGTATTATTTGAACGTAGCGCCTATTGATTAGTATACTGAGCCATTTTTGATGACTGAGTTGTCTATCAATCCGTTATTATCTATCAGTCTAGACTTCAGTATAGCATTAAGCATTTATATAGAAAGCTTCAACTAAATAAGTAACTATAATTAATAATAATAATAATAAATATCCTAGGACATTCTTTACACACGGCCATCTGATCCCAAACTAAGCAGAGCTTGTACTATGGAAACCAGATAACTGATATACTACATATACTACTTTTTTTTTTTTTCTAAATACATACTTATGTAGATATTTACACCCAGACACAGAACAAACAGACATGTTCATGCACACAAATGTTTGTCCTGGGTGGGAATCGAACCCGCGACCGTAGGTTTGGCAGTCAGAGCGTTAACCACCAAGCCAACTGGCCTGTCAATTAAGATCCATCTAGGTCATATATGGGCAACAATCGCAACGATCCGGCCCGCGAGACACTTGAGGTACTTATACTCACTAAGTACTGCAGTAGTAAATGCACTAAGCACTTTTAAACGCGGCCCGCGAAAGTATTTGCACTCTAAAGTTTGGCCCTCAACATGTCAAAGGTTGCCCATACTTGATTGTATTTATGTTTTTAAAAAGATGTAGGTATATCAGTTATCTGGTTAACATAGTACGTACTTAGTTTGGGATCAGATGGCCGAGTGTGGAGTATGCTAGAGGAATATGAAGGTACCCCTCGCTCGTTGGATCCCCGTTCCCTGGGGGGTGTAAAGTTTTCCCGGGAGAATAAGGATTTATTTATTTAAGATTTACCAACAATAGGGTACCGGACTGTCTTTTCCAATAAGTTACTTTTTATCATCTGTTAAAACGCAAATTTTGTATAAAAATGTACTGAGTACTAACTTATGACGTCATCATTCTTCGTAGTCAATTGCTGGACGTATTTATTGTTTTTTTTTTTAATTAAAAATTTGCTATAAACGCAAAATTATATTGAACGACACTTATAGGGTTGTTTTGAGACAATCTTTTTTATGAATGATAATTTGCAATTTAATTCTTAATTTTATTTAATACAGTCCGCTATCCTATTGCTTTCATAAAATGCAATACACAAATCATACAAGAAAATCTTATGCCCATGTAACAATCACACGATCTTATAAGTTAAGCCAATTTATTTTTATTTATTTACAAATTAACGAAGATTAATTGAGTAAAGTTAAGAGAACACAAGGAGAAATTAAAGCATTTGAAAACAAAGGTTTTTAGAAATGCTTTTCTTATACAGTGTTCGAGATTATTATGTTATGGAAATTACTTAATTATGTTTGTGCCACGTTTCATTCAAATCCATAGTCGTTTTTATAAAGGCATTTATAATATCACTGCTATTTTGGATATTTGTAATAGGTAAAGGTAAGTACTAGGACATCAGAAATGTCCTAAACATCTGAATTGCCCGACTGCCCCGTGCCTCACAATAAAAAGTGGACAGTAAAAATGCTAACGCCATCGTCGCATTACTGTTCCTTTCCAGATCAAACTTAGGGTCTGTAGTTTTGCAGTTGAAAAAACTGGGGATCGACGACCTGGTGCACTTTGACTTCATGGACCCCCCAGCTCCCGAGACGCTGATGCGGGCCCTCGAGTTGCTCAACTACCTCGCCGCCTTGGGTAACTACACAGACATTTAGATTTAAAAAAAAAAAACAAATATTTAGCTACTAATTTTTATATATTTACTAGCTGACCCGACAGACGTTGTCCTACCTTAACAATGAATATTCAATTCCAATCTTCCGATTGAATCAACTATTGTGCAATAAGAAATTATAAATTACTTATTTTATTAAAATAATTCGGACCGTTTATATCCTAAAAGGGTACTTATGGAGGTTAGACTTCAACAGAAAAGAAACAGCTAGAAATCCAGAAAGGTTATATTTTTTCAAATCCATTTATTCCGTTTATGTTCTACAAGGGCATAATACCTTTATCTTTATAGCCTTTACCTGAGAAGAAGCGGCAAGAAACTCGGTAAGGTTAAATTATTTCGAATCTATTCAGTTGATGCCCTATGAGGGCATTTATGGAGTATAGGCACTGGGAAGAAATGGCACAAAACTCTGCAAGGATACAGTTTTTTATCAAAATTTTGTAAGTTTTCTAAGTACGCCCTAGAAGTTACCTGACAATAAGAAAGTCGCATAGCAACGCAAGGTAGAGTATATTCATGAAAAATGTGTGCTGTGTACTAGCTATCTCATTCTCTCGCAGGCCTAATCCTATAGTTTGTCTATTTTTGTGTAACTTTTTCATTTCATCAATCACAACAGTACTAAAGAATTCACTACAATAATTATTTAATAATAACTTTTCAGACGATGATGGCAACCTGACGGACCTGGGAGCTGTGATGGCAGAGTTCCCGCTCGACCCACAGTTAGCCAAGATGCTGATCGCTAGCTGCAACCACAACTGCTCCAATGAGATACTCTCCATCACTGCTATGTTGTCAGGTGACTTATATTGCTGATTTGTGACTTATGAAACGAAAATAAAATTACAAAATGAATGCCCGCTATCTTATAAATGAAGGTACTTATGAATCCCGAAGCTTAAAAAATTATTACATTTTAATAAAAATTATCATAAACTGATTTTTGACTTATACCAATGACTGGTAACATACACTAGTGATTGATGACATACACTATAGACTGCTGACTCAGGAAACTAAATCGTGTCTTGCACTACTGACTGCTGACTTATTACTGATTAGTGACTTACACAATTAATTGTCGACTTACTCTGCTATCTAACGTTGCAGTGCCGCAGTGCTTCGTGCGTCCGAACGAGGCCCGCAAGGCGGCGGACGAGGCCAAGATGCGGTTCGCGCACATCGACGGCGACCACCTCACGCTGCTCAACGTGTACCACGCCTTCAAACAGAGTTAGTTACCCTCCTACCTGCTAATCCTAATATTACTAATGTAATGGCGTAGCTAGGTAACCGAAGGCCCGGGGGCAAAAAAAATTGTATGGCCCCAACTAAACTATTTAAAATCGTTTGTCCTTCAGCTGAAGCTTGGGGGCCCCGGGGCACTGCCCCGTCTTGCCCTCCGGTAGCTACGCCACTGTTTGTAAGTCAGAGTTCAAGGGGTCCCCTGAGCTTGTGGGCCCTGAGGCACTGTCCCGTCTAGCCCTCCGGTAGCTACGCCACTGGTATGTAATCAACCACATCCGAGGCCGTGTGGGGTTGATTAAGGTCACTATGAATATGCAGGTGGTATATGGCATGTGATATGAAAGAAAACTATAGATTGTATTATAATATGATATCATCATCATATCAGCCCAGGAATGTCCACTGCTGAACAGAGGCCTCCTTGGATTTCCACCTCGAACGGTCTTGAGCCGCCTGCATCCAGCAGCTTCAGCGACTCTGACCAGGTTGTTCCACCTGGTGAGAGCTCTTTCCTGTACGTGGTTGCCACTCGAGTTCTTCGAGCGATGGGGCCTGACCATTGCCACTTCAGCTTGGTGACTCTACGAGTAATCTAAACCCTTTCTTTTTCTATGAATGTCCTCGTTTCGGACCCTGTCGCGTAGAGAAATTCCGAGCATAGCCCGTTGCATATATTTGATATAATAACAAAACACAGCCAGTTAGCTAAAAATATAATGAATGAAAGTGGTGGTGAGTGCGCAAACGGGACCGACCGATAGGTGAAGCATTCGAGCAGAGAGAGAGAGAGAATACCTTTCTTTTGCGTCTGGATATAAGTATCTATTTGAAAAATAATGTATGTAGTTTATCAGTTACCTGTTAGCAATGGTACAAGCAGTACACTCTGCTTAATTTGGAAGCAGGTAACCGTGTGTGAAGAGTATCTTGGGATAATTCTTTAGATACCTTTTGACTCAAAAAACTTTGTCAGGGCTGCAAAAGGGGATGGAAATTTATATGTAATTGAGTGTCGAGTTTTCTTACAAAGCCATATAAATCAAATGCTGATCAAAGCTGAATTTTGATTTATAAATATTGTATTGTATTTTCCAGACATGGAGGACCCGCACTGGTGCTACGACAACTTCATAAACTACAGATCTCTCAAGTCTGGTGACAATGTGCGTCAGCAACTCAGCAGGATTATGGACAGGTGAGCCCTCTACTACTGCACTGCGATTGGTATCAGCCACTGATAATGGTTTGACAGGCTGGTGGAGTTGGCTTGGTGGTTAGCGACTCTGACTGCCACGTCGAAGGTCGCGGGTTCGCTTCACGCAAACATTTGTGTGCATGAACATGTCTGTTTGTTCTGTGTCTGGGTGTAAATATCTATATAAGTACATACATATATCAGCTATCTGGTTTCCATAGTACAAGCTCTGCTTAGTTTGGGATCAGATGGCCGTGTGTAAAGAATGTCCCGGGATATTGATTTATTATTTGTATCACGGACATCATAATGGGTCACCAAGATACAGGCTCTGGCTAGTTCGGGGCCCGCTGCTACATTCATCCCTTACCTGACTTTATTATTACACGGTTTTTATTAGCTTCACTTGTATGTTTGTAACAGACTTCCTTTGGGCGCGATTTTGTCCCACTATAAACGGTCAGATTTCATTCAAACTTTGTAGATTTATCGAGGACCGATGACAATTCAATATTTTAAACAGTTAGACCCGTTATCCTTACTAGGATAATCAGGATTAGCGTTTTAACAAAAAAATTGAAAATAAATAATAGTTAAAAAATGTAAACAACACGTTTTTATAGAAAATCCAACTAAAAAATAGAAAATTAATTTGAATATAAAAATTTTTAAATAAGAAAAAAAAGTATTTTATTGTAAACTAGCTGTCTCCCGCGGTTTTACCCGCGTTCCCGTGGGATGTCACATGTATTATACATAAAAACCTTCCTCTTCAATCACTCTATCTATTAAAGAAACCGCATCAAAATCCGTTGCGTAGTTTCAAAGATTTAAGCATACATAGGGATATAGCGAAAATACTAGTGCTTTTTACGATATTATCAAAATGATAATTCTTCTACTCATATCTGGTTTCCATAGTACAAGCTCTGCTTAGTTTGGGATCAGATGGCCGTAGATTGGTGTAGAGAATGTCCCGGGATATTTATTTACTTATAACTGTTTTTGTAACAATTGTTTAATTTGATTTCAGGTTCAATCTAAAGAGGACAAGTACTGACTTCACAAGTAAGGATTATTACATTAATATAAGAAAAGCACTCGTCAATGGATTCTTCATGCAGGTTAATACATTTTATACTCTATATGTCTCTTAATTAAGACTGTTTTAGTACATAATGCTTACGATATAAATGATTATTTTAATGAAGACAATGCTCGAGTGTAGGGCTCACTCTTGCAACACAGAGCAATTAATACTTAATGCACAGTGCACTTTCTCAGTAACAGAGTGGTATGGTTTTTAGTCTAAACTAAGCCTAGACCTGTATTTTAGCTCTCCAGGCCCCCTAAAACTGTAATGTCACAAATTGTCAAGTATGTAACTAATCTTTGAATTGAAACTGACTACCGACTCTTTTAAAAACAAATTAGACAATTGGACACATACTAAAAGATTTGTATGTAAGTATGTTTGTTACTCTTTCACGCAAAAACTACTCAACAGATATGGATGAAACATGGCACGTAGATAGAGCATATCCTGGATTAACATATAGGCTACTTTTTATCCCGGGAAAATGTGACATCCCTCGGGAACGCGGGTAAAACCGCGGGGGACAGCTATTATTTATACCGACGTTAAGTTGGTCAATATTTTTTAGTATATCGCACCCTCAGAACGATAGGGGCTTAACTCAAAAAATCACTTTTGGCACATCTCTGATTGGGTCACTCTCGCACCGAGCGGGGAGGGTGGGTCCCGGTGTTAAAGAGGCTGAAGTATCGGTATGCTTATTCTATCAATAAATTGACTATGTTTTACTATTCATCGGATAGAGCGTACTTTGTTTAGTCTCTATGATCGTAACTCCATTTCGCAAAATGTTGAGTTAAGCCCTTATGTGATATATCAAGTAGGCTAGGGAACAGACAGACCGTCCACCTCATATACATTTGCAACACCACAGGCATTGTCAATGCATTGTCATCCCTAAGACATGAAGTTGTTAAGTCACCGGCATGTTATCGCGTTTCGCTTCTACACGAAGCAACATCACTCAACCTTTGATGATTCCATGAGTTTCCTTGTTTGGGACTTGACAGAGGAGGAGTTCCAGCAGAATTAGTGACCAGATATATTCTTTTTGTATAATCTTACTAGCTGTCCCCCGCGGCTTTACCCGCATTCCCGTGGGATGTCACATGTATTATACATAAAAACCTTCCTCTTAAATCACTCTATCTATTTAAAAAAACCGCATCAAAATCCGTTGCGTATTTTTAAAGATTTAAGCATACATAGGGATATAGGGGCAGAGAAGGCGACTTTGTTTTATACTATGTAGTGATAATGGATTTAGAATTAGAATAAACTATAATATTGTCACCTCACTGCTCAATTTACACATTGCTCTTTCCAGGTGGCCCACTTAGAGCGCAGCGGCCACTACTTGACGGTGAAGGACAACCAGGTGGTGCAGCTGCATCCCTCCACCTGCCTCGACCACAAACCCGACTGGGTTATCTACAACGAGTTCGTGCTCACCACCAAGAACTACATACGCACTGTCACAGATATAAAACGTGAGTTTTCTTGACTCTTTGAACATATTTTCTATAATAGAAAATACGAGATATCTTAGTATTTTTTAAGAACTTACTGTGGTAAGTGATGATGTAGTATACAGTGGTGGAACGTGGTAAGTACACAAATCCTAGAAGGAACTGGCTGTCTAGTGCAGCTGTTGTAACACACTGGGAGGTGCTTGGAGACTGATTTCCAACTTTAGGGCCAACAAGGCATGTATACAATTAACATGTTACAAAATACCCCGTAAAAATATAATTAATTATCAAAGCCAACGACCCTAGTAAGCTGTCATGTCAGGGAACCAGATTATTTAATAGAAAGGCCTACGTACCTATTTTACTTAATAACTGTCTACTTTAGTTTTTCTACTTTTCATTGATAAAAATAAGTTTTTTTTTTTTGGGGTATATTACACAGCGTTACTACGGTTCTTAAATATTGTGAATGGACTCGTTTTAAGGCCCCATTTAACCTCCTTTCGGCTTTACGGGTAGTTTTGTAACAGCCTGCACAGTTGTATACTTTACAGGAGCCTGTGAGATCAAATTTTTCAGGAACTCGTATTTAATTGTTAGGGCTACCACGACGCAATGTGCATGAACTTGTCTGTTTGTGCTGTGTCTGCATGCAAATGTGTATATAAGTATTAGTTATTTGTAGTATTCCTTAATTTGGGATTAAAAAATGGGGTCTGATCCCAAACTAAGCAGAGCTTGTACCATGGAAACCAGATAACTGATATACTACATATACTTTTTTTTCTAAATGCATCCTTATTAACACATTTACACCCAGACACGGAACAAACATGTGTTCATGCACACAAATGTTGTCCAGGGTGGGAATTGGAACCGCGACCTTCCGCTAACCACCAAGCCAACGGCCTGTCATATTATTTATTAATATGTATCAAATATTTAAAGTACTGTAGGGACACAAAGTATATGATTACGCTGTGACAGCTCGTTTTAGCTAGCCAGTCGGCCAGTCATTGTTACGCTCGGATCGTAGACGCACGCTAATGGAATAAACTCCAATAGGTGCATATACTATGCTCTGTCTAATTTAGGATGATAATTTTGACAGATCACGCCCATGTAGTTTCGATTTTTTTCCAGTAACATGATACTTCAAATAATGTCGTACTTCATTGGTGGGTACCGCCCACTTAGTGAAGTGCCACGCATAATGAACAACAACAGAGTATTAAAAATCGGTTTTGATATAAAATGAATCAAACAATAAAAATATTATATTTAGACAATTTTATATTTTTTGGTAAGTTTTTGTAATTTTTGGTTACACAATACCAAAAAGAACGAAAAATACTGTTTTAAACAGCGAATGTCGCGAATTTGTGGTTCGATTGCAAGATTATTTTGAACGTGAATGCAAAAATGGCGGAAAATAGGACCGAGTCATCAGGGAAAAGGAAAGCATCATCAGTCATATAAATAAATTGTTTATTTAATAGAAAAAGTATCATTTGTTTTGTATTATAATCGGACCACCCAGTTTCCTGTTTTATGAGAGTAAAATTGAATATCGCATAGGTTCTGTATCGATTATACACTACCACATCCTTTCTGTAAGCTGTCAAAATTATCATCCTAAATGAGACAGAGTATAGTCTCATTTAATTCCCGAAATATACCCATTGGATAAACGAACAGAATAGACATTGTTAGATTAAGTTAAAGACTTAACAGTACTATATGTGTGCGGTCCTCTAAAACTAAAAAAAAACAAGCGTCTAATTCAACGCATTATTGATTAATAAAAGACCTACCATCAAACATATTTGCGAATTTGCATCAATAAGACAGTCCTAAGTAGTTTTCCAGATTTTGTGTGTGGGTGAGAATACTTTTGCTCTTGTATATCATAATGTACACACACACAGAGTTTACAATATAAATAGCTTACGCTCATACAGCCAATGTCAAACACATAATGACGTATTTGTATGGAGTGTAGAAGTAAAGGAGAGCCAACAAAGGAGAGTGTACTAAAAAGTGTCCGTTGAAAGGGAGCAAATTAAGGTGGCGCTACTGTAGCAAGTGGAAGAATTATAAATAGAGCGCCACAAATTATTAGAGTGGGATACTAAATTAATAATAAAGGAAAGAAAATAGTTGCTAAGTTCATATCATTTCCACTTGCTACACTGCTGCTATTTCGGTGAGAATTCGAAACCTAATTTGCTGTTTACAAGTGGACACTTTTTCGACTAATCCCCCATACAAGATGGCCCTCCTTTACTTCTACACTCCATACGTATTTGTGACACGCCAGCCGGCGTAATAGAAGAAAATTCTAGAAAGTTCTACTCTGACAAAAAAACCTCAATAAAATTCAAACTCTAGTTATTATTACTACGTAAACGTGCTATTTATGAAAAGGACACCTTTCGCAAGAATAAAGTTTTAACAATCATGTTATAAGTAAAATTAACAAACCTTTGTTTTTGTTGACAGCGGAATGGCTTCTCAAAATAGCCCCTCAGTATTACGAGCTGAACAACTTCCCGCAGTGCGAGGCGCGGCGCCAGCTCGAGCTGCTGCAGGCGCGCCTCGACTCCAAGGTCTACCAGGAGGGGTTCTAGGAACTACCCCTTCAGGTCCCCGGGCCGCCAGGACAAGGCGTCGTGTAGCCCGACCCCGGAGCGTTTTGTGCTATGTGCCGATTGTATACAACAAGGTGTCGACATTTAGAAAACCAACTATTTTTCTTCTTTAAATATTTTAAAAAATTTAAAAGAATATAAAAAAACTAGTAAAACTTTTACGGCTATCGATAGAGAGGTATACGTTGTATTGCGTACGTGTTGCGTTACAGCGCCATCTATTGGCGTGTTAAAGTAAAATGGATAGCTTAAATTCTATGATTTTTTTCTTTAAACATTTTTAAAAATTTTAAAAGAATATAAAAACTAGTAAAACTTAACAGATGTCTTGTCTGTTGATTTTACGGCAATTGAGAGGTATGCAAGTTGATGCGTTACAGCGCCGTTATAGTGAAAAGGATATCTTAAAAAAATCTATGAATAACATTAAATATTTATAAAAATTTAAAAAGAATAAAAAAAAAATGTTAAGCTCTTCAAATGTTATACAAGTCGATATGACCTTCATATGTTCCCTTCTAGGGCCTACATAGATAAACTTAGAGTTGTTACTGTTTCAGTACTGAAAATATATTAAGTTTAAGCACGAAGTCTTTCTTTGGAAACTCAGCCATTTTGGTGACTTTCAATGGTTTCTCTTTACTGTCCCCCGCGGTTTCACCCGCGTTCCCAAGGAATATAAACCTTCCTCTTTGTCTCTCTGTCTATTGATCAAAATCCGTTGGTTAGTTTAAAATATGTAAGCGTACAAAAGCGACGTTTTATTCTTGGAGTACCAATTGCTTCGGCATCGATCGGGTGCGCTTCGGGAGAGCTCGGTTTTCCAAAGTGATATTTTATTTGTTGGTTTCGTTTGACGACATCTAGAAGTATACAGCCTGCATCGTTTCTGTTTTACTGTTGTAACCTTCATTCCATTCAACCATAGAGAACAACTTCACTTTTCACTCCAAATAGACTTGTAAAGTGAAAATCTTGTTTTTTTGTAATCCTTGAAGCTTTATATGAAATTATATTTGTATGAACCGTCTATAATCGGGGTCGGCAACCTTTTGAGTCGGAATAAAAATTACAATTTAGAAAATTTCAAAGATTTTACAATTTTTTTCTTGTCAGCAATAAATAATTAGGAAGATAGTGACGATCCGTGTCACGGGAATATATAGGGATAGAAATGGTGCCTAATCCTCGTCTATTGATTCAGAATAGTTTTTTTTCTTTTTTTTTTTTAATCGTCATCATCAGCCTATCTGCGTCCACTGCTGGACATAGGCCTCACCTATGGCACGCCACTGAGCTCGATCTTCAGCTCTCTGTTTCCAACCGCTGCCAGCCAGTTTGCGTATATCATCGCTCCATCTAGCTGGAGGGCGCCCTACACTACGTTTACCGAGCCGTGGTCTCCACTCTAGAACACGTCTACCCCAACGGTTATCGGTTCTGCGACAGATGTGTCCAGCCCACTGCCACTTCAGCTTGCTAATCCTTTGAGCTATGTCGATAACTTTGGTTCTCTGACGGATGACTTCATTTCGAATTCGATCCTTCAGAGAGACTCCGAGCAAAGCTCTCTCCATAGCTCGCTGAGCGACTTTGAGCTCAATACATAATATTACTTATTAGGAACAAAAGAGCCGCAGGTTGCCGACCCCTGATCTGTACTCCAATTGCTTTTAGATGTAAATGGCTTGATCTTGCAGAAATCCATTGTAAAATTGTACAACAAATATCTAGTATTATGTCCCCTGGATCTCTGTCCGGCGGTCGGCGAACGTCTGTGGTGCTAGTGCGTCGACTCAGTGACAGCGGGTCTAATACGTCCTGAAGATGCTTCGTGTAGAAGCGAAACACGTGGCGATTTCCTGTTGAGTTTCCTTGTTTGGGACTTGACAGAGAAGATCCAGCGGAATTAGTTACTAGATATTTGTTGTTGTATAATCTTTAGAGCGGTGTATTTTAGTCAAGCGACTTATTGGGGGGAGGGGGGGGGGGGGAGTCGAAATTCAGCTGAATTGACTTCAAAGGTCAACATTTCTACACAAATCATTCAATATTAATGTATAATACAAACGTTATAATGTAAAACGCTTTACAATTCGGGCCGCACTATAAGGGCGCTCTTCCATTACAGTGACCATGGAGGACGGTCAAGCATGCAATGGAAAAGCGCCCTAATACAAAAACAAAGCTATCGCCTGTTTCGATATGATCCTTTAATGTTTTTTGGTATTTTAGAACAGCTAGTTATTACTAGGAGATTGGTTGTCTTGTATTTATGCTAGGTGTTCTAGATTGATGATTAGAAGTCCTAGGTACAGTAGTATTTATTTCTCTGTGTTCTAATATGGTATATACCTTCATGGTATAGGGTTCAGAATTTAGGCCCGAGGCACTTATCAAATTTTAAGTTATAGAAGCTAGCACTGGTTCGGAAGTCTGCCTTCAACTGGGAAGAAACGGTAAGAAACGGCAAGGTTAGGTTTCACTACCAGGATATGTTAGTAACAAATGATCACCTGCAGCCCGGGACTGGTAAGGGAACGTACCCATACTACGTGACCCATTCCATGGGGGAGGTCTTCAGAATACCACGCCTAGTCTCAGGGAGTCATGTAGTCAATAACCTCTAAGGAAATCTCGCGCCTTTTAGCTTTATTCAAATATGGCGTGCCTTATTAAACAATTTTTTTGTCATTCTATTTGCGAAATATCGTTGAAAGCCGTATTTATAAATTACTATGTACAAATTAGTCTTGGCATATACTACGCGCGGTCACCAAGGGGGGGAGGGGGGTAAAAATTGTAAAAGAATGGGTCACGTAGTATGGGTACGTTCCCTAACGTGCGAGAGATACGGCGACCACGCTCGCCTCGTGTCACTTTGGGACTTGAAATATCTGACAAGGGATGTGGGTCTAGTACTGAAATATCAACTTCTCTCCTCTCCTAGGAGCCTCTTCCAGGAATACTCGTCAAGATATTTAATTACCTCATTCGATTTCTGTGTCACAGAATTGCACCTAGATTTTCTAAACACGTTTTAACAAATAGCGTAAATTCTAGATGTATTAAATTATATACTGTAATTACTTCATTTAAATATAACATATTGTGCTCCTAAATCTCTAATACTAGACGGTGATTTATCTTAGGATTCCTAGGTCAACTAGTACTTCTATTTTGATTTTAAACAAACGTGTATTTAAACTTTTGAACGTCACGCCATAACGGCATCTCCACGTCCTGTACGCTCGAAAATCGATATAAATACCTGCATCAATAAAGCACATAAACGTAATGATTATTTAGTATTGTTGTGTGAGCTGTTTATTGTCTATACTACCAGCACGCTATGATGGCCGTTTTGACGTTTGAGATTGTCATTGGAAAAGAAACTGTATTGCTTTGGAATAAGGTTCATTTCCAACATCTTACAATTAGCTGTTGGATCAATGGATCTTATGGGTGAAGGAATAAAGGTTATTTTTCTTTGTCATTGTTAAACGTCAGAACGGCCATCATAGCGTGCCAAGTTAGTTTAGGCGACAATGGCGCATGGCGAGTGTAGCCGACACTGCCGTTCAAAAGGTTGGAAATTTTTCTCAAATATTAATTGTGTACGTTTTGCATATTCCAATAAATGTTAAAGAAGAATTCTTGCTTTTATGAAATGAAAATAATTTTTATTCAAATAGGCCTTTACAAGCACTCTAATACCGGTTCGGAAGGTTTTTTTGGGAAGAGCCGATAAACTCAGCAATTACCCTTTTTAAAACGAATTTACATTTATTATATAACCTTTATTTCGCCTGACTGACGATACTTGTGTGGAGTGAAATATTAAAAAAAAATATATAATTTTTTTTTAAATTAATAAAAATCAAATGAAAACAAACTAAAACTTGGTAATAGGATTCTTAATTATATAGCTATAAAGTACGATTTTCTCTAAAATACGTTTAAAGGTGTTTTTTTAAGATATACCATAGTAGACATACTGCACTACATTATTTTGATCTCTCGTAGGGTTCAGCCAGCGCTTGCAATGTAAGCTAAAAAAAATGCGTTTATTTACGACATCACATTAGAAACCTCTAAAATTAACAATGTTTCTCTACTATTATACATACAAACCTTCCTCTTGAATCACTCTATTTAAAAAACTACATCAAGATCTAAGCGTACATAGGGACAGACATACAGCAGGAAGCGACTTTGTTTTATACTACGTAGTCAAAGTAAAGTCGAACAGTTCCCAAGGTGCCCCCTTATTCAGCTAATACAAACTTCGTCGGCGAGCCGCTTCACGGAGGCCTCTGAGAGCTTACCTCTCACGTGATTAGTAGTATTAACGTAGTTAGCGACAGTGACAGCGCACAGAGGCCGCGACGAAACATCCTCGAGTTAGTGTCATTTTACTTACAGAATCGAGCTCCTGTTCCCATAGCACTTGAGTGACATTTGCTTATATAGTATTTTTCAAATAGCATGAGTTGGGTGACTCAGTGTTGTATAAGATTTCTTAATGGTTTATGTTTGTTTCGACATAATAAGGGGATACCGTAACATAGCAAGGTCTCGTGAAGCACTTAGTGTAGTATCTCAGAGTAATGAAGTGCTATTTCACAAGATATGGGTAAAAAAACCTTCAACTGTCTCAACTCTTAAATGTGAAAAAGATTTGAAACTTTGTGAGTCGGGAATAATCGGTAATGCTTCTAGTATTGATGTTTATAGGCGACGGTGACCACTTACCATCTGGTGGACCGTCTTTCGCCTTTCTGTTATAAACAAATTATTGGAACGAAGTTCCTTATCGCGCGTTGTGAAAGGGGACTAGACGGAAAAAATTCATACGAAAAGTTGTAACGACACTTTTTTTCGAAATTTAAATGATATGGTTTATTATTGGGTTTGTTTTTTTCATAATTTATTTAAAGGCTACATACAACATGTTTAAAATTGTGTTCCATTTATAAATTAGTATAATTAGTAATTATTAGCACAGTCTTGATCTTTTATTGAAGACCTAATACTAAAGACGAGAGATTACAAGTTTTTCTCAACACTGGACCTGAACTCAGCGTTTTGGTCAATTCCAATGCGTATCTTCGTTCCATCCGGGTGTCCCTTGACACCTCTCAAGTTTTATTCTTTTTAAATCGGTGGAAATTCTTGTATTTCAATATTTAATACAGTTTGGTGAAATCAAAATAGAAGTCAAAAATAATTCTAGACATACTAGGATTACTGTAAAACAATTTTTTATTAATTAACTGTTTATAATTAATAATAAAGCCACTCGGAAGCCATTCCGATCGGTAGCAGCATTGTTAGTATGTAATGTACGCTGATGCTGCGGTAGACGCAGTGTTCAACTGCCGACGTGTACCAAGCGACTGCCTTACAAAATAAGCTTCCTTTGACGCACCATCACCTTAAAACTACTGAACACAGTGGCGTAGCTACCGGAGGGCTAGACTGGGCAGTGCCCCAGGGCCCCCAAGCTCAGGGGGACCCTCGAACTCTGACTTACAAACAGTGGTGTAGCTACCGGAAGGTTAGACGGGGCAGTGCCCCGGTGCCTCCAACCTTCGGCCCGGGGACAAACGATTTTAAATAATTTTGTTGGGGCCCTACTAAATATTTTGCCCCTCGGGCCTTTGGTCACCTAGCGACGCCACTGACTGAACATATGGCGATGGGGCTGCCATCATTCGACGCGGAATTTTTCATAGAGGGATATAGGCTATATATGATATCGATTAACGCATGTGAAACCCCCGCGGACAGCTTTAAATTGATATGTTCATTTCTGTAAATTACCGAATCGGACAGAACCCGAACATCTCCGAATCGTCCCGATTGATATTGTAAATTGACCGAAAATTATATTATTTACATGAAAATGCAGAAGAGAAAATACTTACTATTTTGTCTGCTTATTTATATACACATTATAATATTTACTTCCATACAAGGTCATGTAACATTAATCTATAATTAGTAAGTTTTTTAAATTGGCGGACATCCAGTAATTACGTGAGGTGGTTTTTTCCGGGTGGTACACTTATCCATACTGGTCTCCAGTGCACGTTTACAAGCACATCAGACTTAACAAGTTTAATTATTATTCTTAAATAAAAAATATATCAATCATACAATATGTGGCTTTTTTACCAAATAAATAAATTTTTTTTTTTTTTGTAAAAATAAATGAATTAAAAATTAGTATATTTTTCTACCATACATTTGCTACGCTTGGGGCATCGCCAACGCGTTGTCGATCCTGTGTTGTGAAATTGTTAAGTCTCATGCGCCTGTAAACGTGCACTTATTCCTGCCAGTAGGGATACCTCTGTAGGGATATGTGTACCAAATATTTTAGTGGACAATTTTTTTTACTTCATAACCCTGTTTCCAAATTTTACACTGTTTTTTTCTCATAAAAAATTACGAGATATTTAATTTCATTTATTTATTTAGAATAGCAAACAACTAAATTAAAACATTTTAAATAAATAGAACATATACCATCTATTTTTTGGCGAGACCCCCCACTCTCCCCAACGTGAGTTAAGGTGAGGTTTACCCCGACTCCCCCCCTCCCCTAATCGCCGCACGCAATTATTGGACCCCCCCTTACTAAAAGTTAAGGTATTGTTTTATTAATCCTATATTTGAGAATATATGAATATAAATGCTTTCAGACTGTATGTCGTATTTTATATTTATTCTTATTTTTTAAATAATAATAAGGATCTAGATTATTTTAACTCTTTCTGTCACACCCATAATAATACCAATATTTTAGTAATGACTATGACCGATGTGCGGAGAAATGTAGTACTCAGTCTGTCAATGAAGATGTGTATTATCGTGTAAGTGCAACCAACAACCGAGAGAAAGCGCTGTTTTTAATTAAAAACTGGAGAAGGTGGTTAGCGACACTTACCACTGTGACTGAGAGAGTTAAACTTTTCAAATAATAAATATAATGTATTTTCTTTATTTTAAACAGAAGAATGCAAAATAATTGTGTACTCTATCCAGGAGAAATAGAGTTACATTTGATAGACAGTTTTAACAGCTCTTCATGTTCAATGTCAGGCGAAAATGATTTCTATTGCGTTAGTATAAGGTTTTTGGATCGTAATTTAATTAGATTAATAAATGACCTTTATTTCAAAAGTTATAGTTACTTTCTCTTTGACATATCGCACCCTCAGAACGATAGGGGCTTAACTCAAAAATTCACTTTTGGCACATCTCTGATTGGGTCACTTTCGCACTGAGCGGGGAGGGTGGGTCCCGGTGTTAAAGAGGCTAAAGTATCGGTATGCTTAATCTATCATTAAATTGACTATGTTTTACTATTCATCTGATAGAGCGTACTTTGTTTAGTCTCTATGATCGTAACTCCATTTCGCTAAATTTAAATTAAGCCTTTATCGTACTGAGGGTGCGACATGTTTCTAGAATATTTAAATTGATTTCATAAGCGCTGTATTGTAGTGTAGGTATCCTAGCATGTCTAGGAATATACTTAGGGTCATATACTGAAGTGTGTTTTTCTTTTGAGGTTTTTAGGCCTCTGGACTATGTCTCAGTGATATTTGTGAAAATATAATTATGTATTAAGGTATTTTGGTGTTTCATTTCGTCAGCTGACCTGAACTAGATTTCATTTTCCTAAAAACCTTTTTCGGACAACAAAGAATATAAAAAAAAATCGGTCCAGCCTCTTACAAGAGTTAATTCTGAGCTTATGGCTGTTCTCAGTAAAGTAACAAACAACTAGCAACCTTCCGAACCGGTGTTACAGTCTGACCATTCACAAGTGCTTGTGATGGCCTATTTGATTAAATATATTTAATTTTAAGTGATGCACCAACAGCGTTTCATTTTTATTTACATGGATATCCTGTATTTAATGATTCTGTTAGTTTGAAGGAATAAACAATATTAAAATGCCTGGTTAACTCGTGACTCTAATCCTTATCATCATCAGCCTATCTCCGTCCACTGCTGGACATAGGCCTCACCTATGACACGCCACTGAGCTCGATCTTCAGCCCTTTGTTTCCAACCGCTACCAGCCAGCTTGCGTATATCATCGCTCCATCTAGCTGGAGGGCGCCCTATACTACTTCATAAATGCAAAATTTTCGGGATGCCAAAGACAAATAAAACACAAAAGAACAAGGTAAACCTCTATATTCTACAACAACTACCACCATACAACCATACATACACGTTACATACAAAAAAAAACAAAATGGAATTAAAACAGTATTTTTCATCTGTGAACTCATCAGTAAGATTTCCATATACTAGGCCTGACAGCTAAAAATTTCATTGGAAAAACATCTTTATTGATTTGGTGATAATGTTCAATTGTATGATGATTATGAACCTTGATCACAATGATATAAGGTTTATTTTTCTATAACACTCTCAGCTGTCAAACCGAACCTTTAAGATCTCCACAATAATTTTTTTTGAGCGGGAAAGTATATGTCAAATCTTTTGACCTTTCGAACGCCAATGCCAGCTACACAATATACAGTTCACAATAATACAAAATAAACATATTAAATCATTACTTTAATGTGTTTTCTTGATACAAGTATTTATATCGATTATTGCGCTTGACGTACAGGACGTGGAGATGCCGTTACGGCATGGCGTTCAAAAAGTAAAATGTCAAAACTTGCTATGAAGTTTTGTTCGAATTACTATTCTTACTTCTTTTTGACATAAATCTATAACAATCAAGAGATTTTCGATCGTAATAAATATGTTTAGGAAATTACATTACAAAAGGAAAAGTTAAGTAATTTAGCAAGAGAAGAGCTCTTAGTGCAGAGTTCGTCCGGGGAAGTAGTACCTTACCCATTTCCACCGTGAAGCTGCACTTGTATTACTGTTTCGGTTAGAAAGGTAAGGCCGGTGTATTACAGGCACATGAGACTTAACAACTTCACGTTTCATATCAACGCAACAAATACAAAATTAAGAATTTTTTGTTACTAATGTCTTGAGATGCGCAACAATATAAATTCTATGTTCATCTCTTTCTATTTTAATAAGATGGAAAGAGAAAGTCTTCAGACTTGAAATTAATTTTAGTTCTATCAAATTTGCTTTTGTCATAACACTACACAGTATTAATGTCGTGTAAAAATATACGGATTGATTAAACTGACGAAGATCTCTCTCTTTTCATCTCTAACAATAGAAAGAGAGGTGCATAGATTTGTGCCAAATTTAATGCACGACAAGCGCCGACCTGCTTTATGTTTTATTTTAATAAAAACATAGCATTTATAATATAATTAAAATTTATTTACAACATCTTTGGGTTATAATCCAAAATAATTGAGCGTGGGTTTAACAAGTGAAAAAAAAGAACAAAATCATTAAATCTCATAGTATTCGCCAATTATTTAAACAATATTGTATATACAATCTATTAGGAGTACAAATAAGTTTCCGCCGTTTTCTGTCGAAAAAATAATATATATTGAGAAAGACTTGTTTAAGAATCATTCCTAACTATTTTAAACGATGTGAGACTGCTTGCTGAGTGACTTCCACTCACGACATGTTCTCTCACTCAAGACAGCCTCATTATATGCTTCTATGAGAAATCGAAATTTTGTAATTTTTGGATAAAAAAAAATATATAATGCTAATACGGAGTTAATAATATGATAGGGTTAAGTTGTTCTTAAATGATCAACTTAATTTTCAAGCCAGTTATCATCTGTGAATTCGAACGTAAACCTCGTGCCACGCCATCTTTCTCAAAACGCCGGAAACTTATTTGTACACCTAATATATTTATTAAAGTAAAGACTCGTATATACATATAATTCAATAAAATAAATGCATTTAACATCCGTATATTTCCAGTGGCTATATAATATCAAAATAAATATCCCGAGACATTCTTTTACACACAGCCATCTGATCCCAAACTAAGCAAGCTTGTACTATGGAAACCAGATAACTGATATACTACATATACTACTTTTTTTAAACTCATACTTTAACAGCTATTTACACCCAGACACAGACGAAACAGACATGTTCATGAACACAAATGTTTGTCCCGGGTGGGAATCGAACCCGCGACCTCCGGCATGGGCGTCAGGGTCTCTAACCACAGATAAAAAGAAGACGAGTTTTTTATCATCATTTAGTCTTCTGTCGTAAAAATATACATACATATCGACTTGAAGAGAAAAAAAAAAGATTTATGTTCAAAAACGTGAAACGTGTGCGTATTTAATAATTTACATATGAAGTCTTATCTGCATTGGATTTGTTATATGTGTGTTTGAAAAATTACCATAATTTTTTCAGTTATTAATCCCACGCCCGCTGGTCCACGGCTACTAAACACTAAATGATCAATGACTACCATATTAGGCCACTAGTCAGTATTTTTAACCATTGGCCACTATAATCAGCCAAGGGACACATATATTCGACCACTAGCCACTTATATTTAACCACTGGCTACTTTAACTAGCCACTGGCCACTTATATTTGGCCATTACCGACTTATATATAACCACTGGCTACCATAACTAGCCACTGCTCACATATATTTGGCCATTAGACACTCATATTTGACCACTGACCATTATTTGGCCATTGACCACTAAAATTAGCCACTTGTCACTCATATTTGACCATTGACCACTATATTCGGCCATCAGCCACTTATATTTGGCCACTGGCTATCATAATTAGCCACTGGCCACACATATTTGAGCGGTGTTTGGTCACTTGGCGACTCCAACTAGCGCAGGTCTGACGCAGCGTTCCTTCAGCTTGTATCCAATTTTGCTGACGGCCACAACTGTGCCTGATTCTGCACCTTCCACTTCCTGATGGGAAAAATATAATTAAATTCAGTTTAAATATCTTAGGAAATGCTTTACAAACAGACATGGCCGTGCATGCTGGTTTGTGTTGGAGTCGGGATCAAATATAAATTTTGACTTAATCCTCACTAGTCATATTTTTCTTCACAGGCCTTTATATATTTCTTAACCCTTTCGCGGGCAATACTAATTACACCTCCGATTTTGATTTTATTTATTCAGAACATTGTAAAATAACATTTTTAAAACAATACTAATAAATTTCCCGCCCTTGCTCACGTCCTTTTTTATGGACTACGGCAATATTGGCCGTTTGTGACATCTTATTTGGCAATGTAATTTCCAATGCCCAGTTTGAAATACATATTATAATATGATAACAATCTCAGATCATAAACTCTATCTAAAGGAATCTAAAAGAGGTTTAGCAATAATTTTGCCAATGCTCGCGAAAGGGCTAAGGTCATATCTTTTAAATAAAAAAATTGGAACAATTATCTTACCTGTTGGAACAAAGCCTCGTGTAAGTTGGGATCGAACTTCTCACGCAGCGGCGACACCGCCTCCAGCCCGTGTCTGCTGAACACCTGGGGGACATCACAACAGTTCTATAGTATAGGTACCAGCTGTTCCGCACAAGCGTTGCTATTGGACTTTTTGAAGTGTAAACTTCATTAAATCGAAAAAGCGACAATAATATGCACATACCAGTATATACATTTGGAAATATAAGATTTACATTTTTATTAATTTTTTTCCTCTTAGTAATTTAATTATAATTATCTCAATGTTCTTTTTAATTTCCAATTTAATTATTTCCTATTATAAGTTTTTTTTTTTTTTTTTTTTTTACATTTTCTACGGACTCTTAGTCCGTACTCTTTGGAGATTCTGCGATGAATTATTTTAAGATCTATTGTATTGTGTTTCTAAAAATTAACATCTTTCCGCGCGTGCTCAGCTCGTTGTTTTGAACTGAGGCTTGTGGTTCCTTAATAATAGTGTTACATTAAATTTTTCTATTGCCGATACATGGATTAAAATAACTAAGCATTTACTTAAATTTAGTTACACCTATTATAAGTTTATAGTTAAGGTAATTCCCTGCAAACTTCTGTTATAATTTCAATGCTGTGCTCAGCTTAAATCAGAGTGTAAATCAATGGTTTTAGTGGCTTTTCTATATACATTAAGAATATTTTAAAGCCTTTGTTTAAATAAATAAATCTATAACGCTTTAGCCAGCCAGAGAATCAGGTAGGTAGTTTTCTGAAGCAGACTCTCAGGCGAGCAACAGCGGCGGGAATCTCAGCTAGGGCGTTGCGGGGTCAAAAGACCTTTATCTGTTATTATCTCTCGTCTAAATCCTCGTAGATGTTTACAATGATATAAAATATGTAATGTCACTATAGAAGGTAGGGGGTCTAACAAAAGTGACCATGTGTAACAAGGCGTAAAACAATTATAGGACTCGTGTGACGTAATTAATGGATGGCCTTACATAATAATTGAACCTATATATGGTCAAATCCTTAAAAAAATTCGATAGTGAAATATAGGATTGTTCATAGATATCGCTACAATACTTGGATAGTGCGATGTGTCATGTCTACAGAACAGACACCTAAATTCAATTATCAAAACCATTTATTCAGTTTAGGCCCTCGGAAGGCACCTATGAAGGTCAAATTTAAAGTGAATAAAGCACGAACACCTATCGTTAGCTTATCGTCATCGTATCGAGAACGCACAAAAAGCTGATTTGCTTAGAACATTGAGCACAGCGCATATCGTGACGTTGCACGATATTAGTTTTCCCATTTTTATTATTTTGGCGCACTCGTCACGATGACGATAAGCTAACGATAGGTGTCCGTCCTCAGGGCACTGTACGTAGACATGGGTAACTCAACCAAAATGCACGAGCTGCGGTTCAGCTCACGGCTCACGTTCGCGAACCGGAGCTGCGAATCGGTTCAAAGATCAGCTCAAGTATTGCAAACCTATCACAGAGTCTCTACGCCGCTGCCGCACCGCAGCTCGACGACGACAGAATAGATCACAGATTGTAAAATAATAAGTGAGCCGTGAGCCGTTTAGTTTTCTCCTGAGCCGCAGCTCGTCAGCTCAAGCAGGTGTGATCTGATCTGTTGAGCTGAGTCACACATGTGTAACTGTGCGCGGTGGGCGGTGGGCGGTGGGCGGTGGGCAGTGGGCAGTGGGCAGTGGGCAGTGGGCACCTGCGCCAGCTGCGCCCTGGTGAGGCGCACGCCGTCCCGCAGCGAGCGCAGCGCGGCCGCGGCGCCGTCGCGCGCCTCGCCGCCCTCGGGCACGCTCTCCGCCGCCGCGCCCAGCGTGTCCGCCACCTGGAGCGCCAGATCGTTACATTACAAATATATTCAAACTTTATCAGCACCGTTCGAGGTGGAAATCCTAGGAGGCCTATATTCAACGGTGAACATTTAAGACTGATGAATATAAGCTACGGAATTATGATATTAAAACTAGCTTGAATTTTTAATAATAAATGTTGTGGGACTTTCTTTTACACACGGTCATCTGGTCCCAAACTAAGCAGTGCATACTACATATACTACTTTTTTTTTCTAAATACATACTTATATAGACACCCAGACACAGAACAAACAGACATGTTCACGCACACAAATGATTGTCCTGGGTGGGAATCGAACCCGCGACCTTAGGTTTGGCAGTCAGTCACAAACCACCAAGCCAACAGGACTGTCAATACATTATTTAATTTAATACATTACATATCAACAGCTTTTATAATGAAATTAATTCATTTAATTTCATTCAAATTCTTCATGGCAAGCTTCACAGGCACTTATGACTGGTCAGACTCTAACACCGGTTCGGAAGGCCGGCTAAATTTTACTGCGAAGAGCCGGCAATAAACTCGGCAATTACTCTTTTCAAAATAAGATATTTTTTATATAGATATCTTATCTCCAAAACACAGATAGATATGTTTGTCCTGGGTGAGGATCGAACCGACCTGTAGTGTGGCAGGGTTTCTATCCACCAAGTCAACTGGCCCGTTAAATTATAACAAAAGAACCTCAGTACCTCTCCATACCATAGGCCATGTGTAACTCACATCAAGAAGATCTTTACAGAAGCTCTGTATCGCGAAGGACTTGGCATCTTCCACCTGCTTCATCATGCGTCTGCGTACATTCTCACCTTCGGCCAGTGCCCGCTTGTATTTATCCTAAAATCATAATGTTATTATACAATTTTGGACCATCTGGAATGGTGATAAGACCCAAAATATTTATTAAGGTTTTTTTATACCACATTGGCCGACAACCAAGCAGACTGACATACATTTGCAACACCAGGGACATCGCCAAATGCGGTGTCGACCCTGAGACATGAAGTTGGTAAGTCTCATGTGTTTGTAGTTTAGGCCTGCAGTGGGAACTAATGTTGGGGGCCATTCAAAAATTACATCAAAGGGTAGGGGGGTAAGGGGTTCATCAAACTATGACATTGTATGACAAGGGGAGGGAGGAGTCATACTATTGTGATGTCACACGTGAAAATCAAGTTTGACTAAATGATTGTTTTCTTTCACTACCATATCCCTATGCTTTTTTTTTTATACCACGTGGGCCGACAAGCAAGCGGACGGTCCACCTGATGGTAATTGGTCACCGCCGCCTATGGCCATTTGCAACAACAGGGCATCGCCAATGCGTTGTCGACCCTGAGACGTGAAGTTGTTAAGTCTCATGTGCCTGTAATTTAACTGGCCCCCTTAACTTTCTAACCGAAACACAGTAATACAAGTGCACTACTGCTTCACGGCAGTATTGTGTAAGGTGGTAGTACTTCCCTGAACGAACTCTGCACCAAGAGCTCTACTACTCGATTTACTCTACTATATGCCTAATGGAATAAGCCCTAAATTGCTCAGTCTACTTCTTATTACAGAATATTATACAAACTCACTTCATAATCCTTAGCTTGTTGTTTCAAAGTGTTCAAGTCATTGCTTAGTACTTCAAGTTGCTTGTGACATTCCTCCACGGTGGCCGGCCACTGCTTGTCGGTGCTGTCCTCCGCTGCCTTCTCCTCTGTGCTGTAGTTGAGGGATGTGGATCTGTTCACAAACAATCTCAGATTATAGATGTACCAATATAAATAAATAAAATTTCCGTTTGTATTGATTACGCCTCTGATCCCAAACTAAGCAGAGCTTGTACTATGGAAACCAGATAACTGATATAATTATCAGGCAGGCAGTTGTTTCAACTGATAAGTGCCTATATCTGGTTGTTCTCTGCTAGTTCTTCTCTTTGAGATGCTTGTCAAGTCGGTTTTGGAATAGATAAACATTTTCAGCTGCTACAAGTATGCAATAAATTTTTAATGTTGTTTTCACAATCGGAGAGAAAATTACATCTGGAAGGCTTATCGTCAGGTATATTTAATTTACTACCTTTCATTAATTTTGTCATAAAAACAAACAAGATATCACAGTATTGCATCATTCAACAACTTTTAAATAATCTATTATTAATGGGGTATATCTGTCTTACATGCTACTATACTACAGTAAAACATTATATGACTAATCAGAACGCTTACAAAATTAAAAGAAATGGACTAAATGGACTTAGCAAGTTCCTTGTTACTAGTTGTTACTTCTTTAAGAAAATATATATGGAAATGTACAGTAAATGAAGTTTGAAGTATAGAAGTGTGTTGTCGAAGCTCTATATATATATTTGAAGTAGAATAACATATAAAATTTGCAAAATATATAAAGTATTTTAGGTTAAATTCAACAGTCCGGTTGCGCAACTCATACCTATAAGTATTCCCTCGTAGGCTCTTGAGTGTGGAATCAGTCACGTATTTGGCCAATCTGCCGACAGTGTACACCTTCAACGAAGCCATTTTTATTTATTTTTTGTAAATTTTAAATGAATTTTTATAGTAAAAACGCATAAAAAGAGGTTATGTCAGATTTCTTATCTGTCAAGTTATTTTTTTTTTGCTGATTATGGCTTTGGTAACAGATTTGATGCCTCTATTTTGATATCTTTCAGTTGAACATTAGTTACTTTTTTTTACTTTTGATTAATATCTAGGTATAGGTTCCAACGTCTTATAAAGTAATTCTTCAATAATTGATTGACACATTAAATGATTATCAAAAATCCAACCTACAGTTCCAAAACATTGATACTGAACGAACTACGACAAGGAAAAAAATGAAACGTCACGTCAAAGACTTATGTCAAATACGTTTTCGCACTGTACGCATCCCTACACATTTTGATTTAAAAACAATGCAAAATATTGCATCATGCCGAAAATCTTCACTGTATTCACGCCACTCATGACGTAATTTTACGTGATAGCATAAGTAAGGAATTGAGTATTTTTCGCAGTTCATCCGCGAACTCGGCAGTGTGCGCGCGCATTTTGAAAACATGGCTTCTTTAGCAGTATTTGATTTTGATCGCACGATAGTGAACGACGATTCTGATGCTACCGTAATAGAAAAACTAAGGGAGAAGAAACCGCCACCAGAATGGGACTCTGGAAACCACGACTGGACACCATACATGAGCGATGTGAGTTTTTTTTTAAAGACTGATTTATTTCTAGGCTTATCTGTATAGTTATTTACTGTTAAGTCCGGAAGTAATTTATATATCTGTAATCAATTCTTTTTTACAAAAGAGGTAACCCTATTATAAACTTTGATGCACCTTTTGACCTTTACCGCGAATTTTATGACCAAAATTTCTAGTTTTTTTTTTATTTCTGTACCCGATTTATTCAAAGTAATTTATTTACGATATTCCATTTTTTAAGTGAAAGTTCTTGTGGGTGGGCATTGAAATTCTTATCTGCAACAATTTTGTGTGACGAAAAATAAATGAATGATAAACAATCTATGCTATTCAAAAGTGATTTATTTAATATATTTCTTTAAAATACAAAAGTTTCGCTTTTATCGTGTTTTTATTTTAATATTAAAATAAACTGTTGGTCGTTTGACCCAATCATAATTTTTTTTTTCAATGTTTTTTGCCCATTTCTATCATTGAATACGCACCTGATGCATTAATTTAAAGCTTTAATCAAATTATAACTTTAGCTCTAATAAAATTACCACGACTCCATGAAACAAGACAATTTGCTGATTTCAAGGACTTTTACGTCATCCCATAACTGGCGTTAACCAGATAGTAAATAAATATAAAAAAATCCAATAAAGTTATTCTTTTATCCCACTTTATTCTACCCCGTGGATTCGCCCTCGTCCCCGAGGGATGTAACATTTTCCCGGGATAGAAAGGTATCCAAGTTTTTAACGTGCACATTTTTATCCAAATTTGCGTGAAACTTTCGCATTTATAATATTTATAGTTAGGATAGCATAGGACACTCGCTGCCGCTGTGGGTAGCAAAATACTGAGTGGTATTTCGCTGGGTATATAACCAGAATACCGCGTGATACCGTCCAGGTAGGCGGTATCCTTTCGCTTGCCTTGTGATAGCGCAATCCGTTTAGGTTTTAATAGTAGGAGTAAGTCACCTACTTACTCAATTCTCGCTAACTAGGGCCTTTATAATCTAATATTAGTTCTGGATTACCTAGAATACTTTTAGGGCCGTCTTTAAACTATTGGAGGCCCTAGGCACAAGGATAATGGGGCCCCTGAGACTAAGCTATGAGACCTCTAAAATCGCAACATACCGATCAGATCTGAACACACGATCTGTCGAATGCGTGCTCTGTAACCTCTGGTGGCTTCCATTCCTTCAGAACTAGGGGGCTCCATGGATCGCGGGGCCCTGGGCACTCGTCCAGATTGCCCAATGGAAAAAAAGGCCCTGGATACTTTGATTAAATCTCGTATATACATACAGCGACGGCCGTACCCATTGCTAGGCCCCGGGCGGCAGGTCATTGCGAGGCCCTTCGTAAAAAGTATGTGATGCAAAAGTAAGTCTGGTTGTTTGGTATTTCTCATGTTTTACAAGAAATGCTAAAGTTATACAAATAAATAAAATTTGAAATCTATATATTTTTTTATTTGCTTGGGTTGCGCGAGGCCCCTCTAAGAGCGAGGCCCCAGGCGATTGCCCCGTTCGCTACCCCCTAAGGCCGCCTCTGTGTACATAAATCCGCGGGGCGCGATCTAGTCCAATAGCTTCATATAGGACAGCCAGTTCACGCCATAATATGTAAGCGGGCAAACTGGCAGACTGCCAACATGATGGTAAATGGTCACCGTTAATGGGTATTTGCAACACCAGGGTTATCATCGCGTCTTCGACCCTAAGACATAAAGTTGTCAAGTCTCATGTGCCTGTGATTTCACCGGCCTTACCTTTCTAACCGAAACACTGTAATACAAGTGCACTGCTTCACGGCGGAAATGTGTAAGGTGGTAGTACTTCCCCGGACAAACTAGTAGGTTATCATTTGGATCTGGCTCGTGCTACTGATTAAACATGTCTGCCTTATCGTAAGCCAAGATCAATAAGCATGGTCGTTAATAAACTTTGATAAGCTATAAACACAGTGTAAGGAATTAATTTTCTAGACATACTACAGCTATTAGTGCAGAGTTCTAGGAAAGTACCACCGTACCCATTTCTGCCGTGAAGCAGTTGCACTTGTATTCATGTTTCGGTTGGTAAGGTAAGGCCGGTGAAGTTGACACATGAGATTTAACAACTTCACGTCTCATGGTCGACAACGAGGCGATGCCACTGGTGTTGCTAGTACGTAGGCGGTGGTGTCCACTTACCAGATTTAAGACATCTACTGCTTTTTAAAGCAATTATTTGAAAATGATTTCCCTGATTGATACGACAGTTTTCCCAGCATACATCAGATTTCTCGGGAATGCGGGTAAAACCGCGGTACGGGAGCTAGTCCTAGTAATCTTACTTCTATTATAAATACGAACATTTGGGTGGATGGATGTTTTTACTCGATCACGCCAGAACAAGCGCATCTTGATGAAATTTGTCACAAAGATAGGTTATAAATTGGAATAGAACATAGGCTTTTTATCCCGGGAATATATAACATCCCTCAGGAACGCGGTCGAATCCGCGGGGGAATTATTATAAATGATAAAGTTTGTAAGCCTGGATGTATGTTTGTTACTCTCACGCAAAAACTACTCAACGGATTTGGATAAGACTTGGCATATAGATAGAGCATAATATGTTGGCTACTGTAGGCCTGGGAAAATGTGAGATCCCTGGGGAAGAGGGTGAAACCGCGGGGGACAGCAAATGCTAAATAAATCAATATCCTGGGACATTATTTTTACTCACGGCTATTTGATCTCAAACTAAGCAGAGCTTGCACTATGGAAACCAGATAACTGATATACTACTTTTTATTTTTCTAAATATATAGATATTTACACCCAGACACAGAACAAACAGACATGTTCATGCACACAAATGTTTGTCCTGGGTGGGAATCCCCCGCGACCTTCGACTTGGCAGTCAGGTCGCTAACTACCAAGCCAATTGTCCTGTCTGGATTTGTATTTTGCTTTTTGACGCGGTATCGGACAAACTGTCATACAGTCTAGTAAGGACCTCTAACTCAGATTCTATCGTTGTACGGTTTCCCAAGTCAGCACTTGCCAAGAGCAACGTCTGGTTTGAGTCAAGGTTACAAATAGAAATTGACTGTCTGCCAAATTACTCGAAATATTTCCATTTAATTCGCAAATTGTTTAGAATGGTCTTCGGACATTTTGATGGTATTTATGAGGTTTTCGAAATGTGTTTAGATGATAAGCTGGGATTTTTGGATTGCGTTTATATTTTTATTTGTTACTATTTATTCCCCGTGGTTTTACCTGCGTTTATCGATATATGATATAGCCTATTACCATCCATCTAGGAAAAATTCCGCTTCGAATGGTAGCAGTCCCATCCCGATATGTTCAGTAGTTTTGAGGTGATGGTGCGTCAAAGGAACCTTATTTTGCTTATATATAATTTGTTACTAACTGTCGTCCGCGGTTTTACCCGGACTTAAAAGTAGGCTGTCCCTCTCTATACTACTGCAGTGTAATCTATCTTCTTCTTCTATCTATATTTATAAGGAAAATAGGGTACCTACTACTGAACATATCGGGACAGGACTGTTAACATTCGCCGCGGAATTTTCGTAGATGGATATAGGCTATATATGATATCAACAAACGCAGGTGAAACCGCGGGGAACTACTATCTATATTCTATCTATATTATAAGGAAAATTAGGTTCCTCTGACGCGCCATCACCTCCAAACTACTGAACATATCGGGATGGGACTGCTACCATTCGACGCGGAATTTTTCCTAGATGGATATAGGCTATATATGATATCTATAGACGCGGGTGAAACTGCGGGGGACAGCTAGTATAAGTATATACTATACTTCTCTTTTTTAATCGAACTTTGTTCATAATTTCATGGTTTTTAATTTTTCAATTTAATTAGCTAATATATTAAAACATTAATAAATATGGACAGTTAAACAACTTTACCGTGAAATGTTATGTTTATTTAAGTATTTCTAGTATTGATAAGCATTTTTAATTGATATTATACTCTAACACCCTTTTTTATGGTGCTTTTTAGATAACTTTAATATTCTAGGTACATTCAGAAGGATATCTTAATCATTTATTGTAAAAATGAGCGTAGGGTGCATGGTGTCAATAGTTATAAATATTTTATTATGAGTAGAAGATAATTAAACCGCTAAACCTGATCATCCCAGTAAGGATAACGGGTAAAATTATTTAGAATATTGAATTGTCATCGGTCCTTGACAAATATGCCAAATTTCGAGTTAATCCGACGTCTTGAAGGGGGTCAAAATCATGTTCAAAGATTCCGTTACATACTAACCTACGTCTGAAGCTAATAAAAGCGTATTAAAAAGTAATTTTTTCGTGATTTTGACATGGCATCTAATAAATCCCTGCGGTTTCACCCGCATTCCCTTGGGATGTTACATTTTCCTTGGATAAGTTATTACTTATAACAAGAGGTATCTGCCCGTGAAAGTACCGTCAAAATTGATCCAATTCTTTCGAAGATTAGCCAGACAGATAGACAGACAAAAAGGACAATGATTTGTTACCGTATACTTTTTTTTTTATTACTACCGCACAAATTGACTCCATGCTGCCTGATGTTAAGCAGTCAATGAAGTCCCCTAGCGATGGCCATTATCCTTGCATAGGCATTTATTATAAAGCTGTTTGATATTAGAAACAATCACTACAATTTTATTTATTTTCTATAGTTTTTTTATACCACTTGGCGACAAACAGTTCATCAGATGGTAAGTGGGCACCGCCCCCTATGGACATTTGCAACACCAGGGGCATCGCCGCGTTGGCGACCCTGAGTGAAGTTGTTAAGTCTCATTTGCCTCTAGTTTACTATGTTTTTACCCTCACATAAAAACTACCAAACGGATTTTAATGAAATTTGGCAAATAGACAGTTTATAACCTGGACTAACACATAGGAGACTAACATTTTCCCAGGATAATAAGAATCCCGGGAAAAATGTTACATTCCTCAGGAATGCGGGTGTAACCACATAAGGCCGCTAGAGTACATAGTAAACAAATTCAGAACTTCAATGTATGGAGTGTAGAAGTAAAGGAGGACCATCTTGTTTGGGGGATTTGTTGAAAAAGTGTCCACTTGTAAACAGCAAATTAGTTATCGAATTCTCACCGATATAGCGCTAGTGTAGCAAGTGGAAATGATATGAACAGAGTGAAGTGTGCTGGGTTGGTTTCCGGTAATTCTTTAATACTATTTCCTATTTACAATTAATTGGGGTACTTAAAATCACTGTATAATTTTATTCCATACTAATGTTTGTCTATATATTATAATAATTATAAAAATGCGCTGTAACAAAAAGGAAATGTCTCTTTCCTTTTTTATTAATGTTCTATCCTACTCTAATAATTTGTGGCGCTCTATTTAAAACTCTTCCACTTGCTACAGTAGCGCCACCTTCATTTGTTCCCTTTCAAGGGACACTTTTTAGTACACTGAGATGGTCCTCCTTTACTTCTACACTCCATAATAGTAAACAAATTCAGAACTTCAAAGCTGACGTTCCAGCCAACGCCATATTGTCCATATGTCAATTAATTAAACTCTCGAAGCCTCGCAAGAACATTGACGTGCAATAATGAAGCATGGAACTACGTCATAGTTAATTCTATTTGAAGTTCACAACAATCTTGTGGGCGACATACTGAGGTTAATAGATCGAAGCACTTGAATGTTTTCTATCAAGGCCATAATATTAAGACAGTTTCATTAGCTTGGAAAGTATCTATGTACAGGAATCTGATCTTGATTTTCATATCACTCCTTTCAAGTACTGTTGGTGTTCCTAAACTAAATAAATAAATAAATAATAAATAAAACGTCGGATTGATTTGAAACTTTGCATACTTATCAAGGATCGATGACAGTGCTATAATTTGAATACTTTGTCCCGTTTTCATTGCCAGGATCTTCAGGATTACGCGAATTAAAAAACTAGAACGAAGTTCCTTAACGCGCATAGTGAAAGGGGGCTAGACGGAAAAAAATCATACGAAAAGTTATAACGACACTTTTTTTCGAAATTTAAATGATATGGTTTATTATTGGTTTTGTTTTTTCCATAATTTATTTAAAGGCTACATACAACATGTTAAAAATTCTGTTCCATTTATAAATTAGTATAATTAGTAATTATTAGCAGTCTTGATCTTTTATTGAAGACCTAATACTAAAGGCGAGAGATTACAAGTTTTTCTCAACACTGAACCTAAACTCAGCGTTTGCGTCAATTCCAATGCGTATCTTCGTTCCATCCGGGTGTCCCTTGACACCTCTCAAGTTTCTATAAATAATAATTGGAAAAACGACATAACACGCTTTTAATAGAAAACTAAACGAAATTAGTGTGATTTCCAAATAAGGTATTTTACTGTAAGAAAGCGTGAGATGCTTTTAAAAATATTTTCATGATTACTACCTGTACCAATATCTACCAATAAAATATTTATACCGGCCACCTGAGGGCGACAGAGATTGACAACACCAGGGGCATCGCCAATACGTTGTCGTTGAGACGTGAAGTTGTTAAGTCTTACGTGCCTGTAATTTCACCGGCTCTTTCTAACTGGAACACAATAATACAAGTGCACTACTGCTTCACGGCGGAAATGGGTTTGGTGGTAGTACTTCCCAAGGACTCTGGACTATGAGCTCTACTACTGATACGTAGGGTATTGTATTGAATCCCTCCTAATTATAAATATAATATTATTATTATTTTATTATTTACTCCCCTCTCCTGGATTTAATAAACGTGATCATCTTTCTGGTCAGGTTTTCGAGCACGCATACACAGCTGGGTTTGTGCAAGAAGACATTTTGGCGGCTATAGGCTCGATGCGGCCGACTCCAGGGATGGAACAGCTCATCTCGACCCTGGCTGGTGAAGGATGGGATATTCTTCTGTTAACTGACGCCAATACCGTGTTCGTGCATCATTGGCTGAAAGTCCACGGATTGGAGGTTAGTATTTATCCACTTTGTTTAATATACATACCTTTACGCTCATTATCCCTGAGGGGGTGGGCAGAAGTCACAGTAATAGACCATGTTTTCTTTCTTTCACATTCCATTCGCATTGTCGCCGTCTCACAGGCAGTTTACCAAAAGCGTGCTTATAGGTGATCATTTCTAAACAAAAAAAAAACGTTATTGCTACCTTGTCCGACTCGGGAATCGAACCCAGTACTTCCAGGTCTCTAGCGGAGGTTTATAATATAATAATAAATTTAAAATATATAAAATTGATATTATAAAATAGCCAAAAAGTCAGAATAGATAAAATTTATATAAAACATTATACAACATTACGATGTAACTTTGCTGAGTTTCTTGCCGGTTCTTCTCAGTTGAAGGCTGACTTCCGAACCGGTAGTAGCTTCAGTAACTTTAAATTTGACCTTCACAAGTGCCTTCCAAGGGCCTAAACTGAATAAATGGTATTGATTTTTTTTTTATTTTCATACTCAATACTCGACCTATCATACAGGCTTTTCACACAATTTTGACACCTATACATATTAGCATACGTCTCATGTCTCTAATCATCACACCACGGATCAGTTGCCTCACTTAGTACTTTACATACACTTGACTACACCGTGTACAGGCATGGTGACGTCACGGTTTTCAGAATATTTCGCAATATAACAACGAAAATACCTAAAATAAATCACAAGACTTTATAGGAGTCATGTGTTTCAATTCGCTTGAGTTTATGATAAATATCCCGGGACATTCTCTACACACGGCCATCTGATCCCAAACTATGCAGAGCTTGTACTATGGAAACCAGATAACTGAAATACTACTTTTTTTAAATACATACTTAAATATGTAACTAGGTCAGTGGTGGGCAAACTTTTTTAATGGGGGGCCACAAAGTTTAAGAAATTCTAGAGGAGGGCCAGAATGTTGGCTTGGTGGTTTGCGACTCTGACTGCCAAGCCGAAGGTCGTGGGTTCGATTCTTACCCAAAACAAACATTTGAGTGTATGAATGAATTGATGTCTGTTTGTTATGTGTCTGGGTGTAAATATATATTAGGAAAATACGTAGGTACGTAATAAATACGTAAGCTCGATCTATCGGGAATGCGGGGAACAACTAGTCCTAAATATTAAAACTCATGTTCCAGCACCACATAACCTCGGTAGTTACAAACCGGGCGTTCTGGCAGCATGGCCGCCTCTTCATAGAGCCTTGCATGCGACAAACCGCCTGCTCTCGCTGCCCCAAGAACCTGTGCAAGTCCATCGCCTTGGCTCAATGGTGCGCTAAGAAAAAATATTCGAAGATTGTCTATGCCGGTGACGGGAGAAATGACTACTGCCCCGCCACCAATTTGTCGGGAAATGTGAGTTGAAATTGAATCTGGCTGTATATTAGCAATATGAGTGTAGAAGTAAAGGAGGACCATCTCAGTGTACTATAAAGTGTCCCTTGAAAGGGAACAAATTAAGGTGGCGCTGCTGTAGCAAGTGGAAGAGTTTTAAATAGAGCGCCACAAATTATTAGAGTAGGATAGAACATAAATAAAAAAGGAAAGAAACATTTCCTTTTTGTTACAGCGCATGTTTTATAATTATTATAATATATAGACAAACATGAGTATGGAATAAAATTATACAGTGATTTTAAGTAGCCCAATTAATTGTAAATAGGAAATAGAAAATAGTTTTAAAGAGTTACCGGAAACCCACCCAGCATTTCCACTTGCTACATCAGCGCTATTTCGGTGAGAATTCGAAATCCAATTTGCTATTTACAAGGGGACACTTTTTAGACTAATCCCCCATACAAGATGGTCCTCCATTACTTCTACACTCCATTCTTAGCAATCTTTGTTTATTTCAGCAATTCGATTGTATTACGATTTAAGACAGTTGTTGTGCAACATTTTGGAGATGATATTTTAAATAAATAATGGAATGGAATAGAAAAGTTTATTGAAAACTCTATATAAAATAGAATAATAGAAAGTAGTATATAGGGTTACAAAAGAGAAAGTAAAAAGTATCAAATAAAATTCAAAAAATTCAAAATTCAAAACCATTTATTCAGTTTAGGCCTTCGGAGGGCACTTATGAAGGTCAAATTTAAAGTTACTGAAGCTACAACAAAAGAAACAATAATGGTGCAATAAAATGGCGGATTCTACAAAACTATTTTGCTAATCTGGCTGTATCTCAGCAATCGGTATATATTTCAGCAATACGATTGTATTGCGCTGTGAGACAGTTGTTGTGCAACATTGTGGAGATGACATTTTAATGACTGCATGACAAAATTGACAATTGTCAAACATTTAATTAGGCATTGATTGAATTGTCCGATATCCATAAATAAATCCGAATCCTTTGCTTCTATTTCTCAGGAATGCCTCAGGGCTCCATCTTAGGTCCAGCACTATTTTTTACGCATATCCCCGGACTTCACTTCAATTTTTTTTTTTTTCATTATTGTTACAGGCTACAGTGTTCCCCCGCCGGGGTTACCCTATGGACGAGTTAATAAAGAAGACGCTGGCAACACAGAGCCCCCACGTCAAAGCTAAGGTGGTGCCCTGGGATAACGGCTTCAGAATACTTCAAGAAATATTTCCTGATAAAGCTAAAACTATACCTCTGGAATAAGTTTAGAAAACGTGATAGATAATGATTATTATATAGTGTAGACGTGATATTATCTTAAGCGGGTTATCAGTCCCTTTCCCCTAAAAGAGAGGGATTAAATAATAGGGTTTAGACCTTTTCAATTAATTATGATAAAAAACTACTAATTCAAATGCAATTCAAAATATTATCTCTTATTAGTAAAGCCCAGCAAAAATTGTCCTGCTTGTGTATATTTATTTTCAGTGCTATGTGGTATGGTATACATGTTTATGCATTAGAGCGAGACTGTCCCAGAAAGCTAGCAACCTTTTCAAGTTGCTGCAGGCTCCCGGGAGCGATGGTGGGGATTGGAGTATCTGTGCCCGTTGATCTGCCACGTTGGAGCACTCTATAAGTACGTGTTGTGGCGTTTCTTCTGCCTCCATGCACCCTCTGCATAGAGGGTTGTCCGTCACACCTTTATCTATGGTACATAGGTATTTCTTTAAGGGACAGTGGCATTTCCTGAGCTATTCCACCCTATAGTTTATCTATGTGCCAAAATTTCATTTAGATCAGTTCAGCAGTTCTGGTGTTATGAGAGTTACATCCATCCATCCGAACATTAGCATTTATAATAGTAAGATGGATCTTTGTTAATCTTTCACGCAAAAACTACAGCCCCTTTATTCAGCTAATACAAACTTGGTCGGCGAGCCGCTTCACGGAGGCCTCGGAGAGCTTACCTCTCACGTGATTAGTAGTATTAGCGTAGTTAGCAAAAGAAACAGAGCACGGAGGCCGCGACGAAACATCCTCGAGTTAGTATAATTTTACTAACAGTACCTCTACCATGAGTTGCTATCGAAACTGACTTTAGTCACTAGCAAGTAAACTACTATCGATACAGTATTTCTCGATAGCAACTGTCAAATTTGTGACTCATGGTACCGAATTTCTATAGCAAAGGCTAAAAAACGTTACTCGCTAGTGTTTACATTTCGATTATCGTACTATCGATTTTAGTTCTTTAGGTGTCCGCTAGTGGCGCTGTACACATTTGCCATAGAAATGTTTTACGCCGTCGCTAGCGAGTACGTACGTTAAGAACTCATGGTCTTTACCATGAGTTTACTGAGAATTACACAGAATCGAGCCCCTGATCAGAATTAGATTGAACATGGTACATTGATAGTTTATAACCTGGATCAACAATACTTTTTATTACTATACGGGATAATGTAGAAGATAGAAGCTAGAAGTTTCGTCACCCGAACATCTCCGAACAATCCCGATGTTTGAGCTCTTTAAATACATACTTGCATACACATACTAACAGCTCTATCTCCTTACTTTTGGATTATAGGATTTATTGTTATATATTAACAATTTTATTTTCTTATTTAATATTCATTTCTAAAGTAATTGTTTTAAAACGTCCAGTATTTGTTAAAGTGCAAATATTTATTTTTTATTATAATAATAACTAAGTTCAAAATGTATTAATATTTTGATTTAATCGAAATTAAATTGTTAATCTACCTCTAATATTGTTTTTCTTATGAAATTCTAGATGGGTTGAACCTTTTATAGCTTGTAACACTAATATAAAACTACATCCATAATGATATGAAATATTTATTCAAATAGGCCTTCACAGGCACATATGAATGGTCAGACTCTAACGTCGGTTCGGTTGCTTTTACTGAGAAGAGCCGGCAATTAACTCAGCAATTACTCTTTTCAAAATAAGATTTTGTACATAAAGATGTGTCCTGCTGGAGCGAGCGCTACACCCAAGCATTGTCGTCATTAAAATAATCATTTGTGTTGTAGAAAGCCTTTTGTACTAAAACAATATGTCTTAATTCTTTCCTTAAATTTTTGTAAAGGCAAATTTTAAATTTCAGTAGGGATTTTATTATAGATGCGTGCACTAAGTCCTAAAAATGAGCCTTGCACTTTCTGCAGTCTATATGCAGAAGTGACAAGTTTATCCTTATTTCTAGTATTGATGGAGTGCATATCACTCTTTTTGATATAAAGACTAATATTTTGATGTACAAATATTAGATTTGCATAAATATACTGCGATGCAACTGTGAGGATATCAATTTGTTTAAACTTTTCTCTGAGGGAAGCTTGAGAACTCAAATTATAAATTGCTCGAACTGCTCTTTTTTGCAATACTATAGGAATAATATATAATAATTATAGGAAATACACATCCATCATGACAGGCCACTTCAGGGTTCGATTCCCACCCAGGACAAATATTTCTGTATATGAATCAATGTATGCATTTAGAAATTTAAAAATATAGTATATCAGTTATCTGGTTTCCACAGTCCAAGCTCTGGACCAGATGGCCGCGTGTAAACGATGCCCCAGGATATTCATTTAATTATCACCTTTTCGTCATCGGGCTACTAGGGGTGGGGAGAGTTTTCACCCTTATGTTGTAGACATACCACCAATTCGCACGAAGCGCTTTGCAGCTTCCTTCCTCATGCGCACAGCTAAAGATTGGAATTCTCTCCCTTCGTCTGTGTTCCCAGATACTTACAACTTGGGGCTCTTCAAGAAAAGAGTGAATAGGCTACTAACGGGAAAGCGAGCTCCATCTTCGGCCTCATCTTCACTTAACATCAGGTGAGGTTGAGGTCAATCGCAATACCGTCATAAAAAAAATTTATATTATTTTCTTAAATATCATATTTAGACATACAACACTAGAGTTAGAGTTAAGAAAAAATTACCAAGGTGGTGTCATAAAGAAAAAAAAAATTAAAAAGTCCTCAATCAATTTATATTATCAATAAATACGCAATATATACAAATATAGAGTTATTTACATCATCAAAATAAATTCAAACAATTATTACATTACAAATTTAAATAAATCATTAATTAAATTTAATTATTATTATTATATGAATAATACAGTCATTATGATATGATTATTATGCATTATTGCTTATTATGCCCACACCCAGCAGTGGGTAACTTTTGTGGGCTGATATTGGTGACAATTATGTTGTACAGTGTCCCCTAATTCCTACTAGATCAGCAATTTAGGACCTATATTTTTTAGACTTTAGTTTTAGAGGACCCATTATCCCAAAGTTCTTTAATACCAAATTTGGCGTGGTGGCACTTCACGGAGGCCTCGGAGAGCTTACCTCTCACGTGATTAGTTCAAGTTAGTGTCATTTTCCTTACAGAATCGAGCTCTTGGATATTTAATTAAAAAACACGCTATAGAACCACGTCAAGATATGTAATGTACAGGACTCAAACAAAACATATGAGCCCAAACTCAAGGGCTTTACTAATAGCCACTGAAGAGTTCCACCATCACCTCCGGACTCCATCAGATCAGCTCGATGGCATCGAATTATTGTACCGTCATCGGCATCCCACATACTTGCAAAGTTTCAAGTCGATTAGACAATTATAAGTAGGTTAAAATCGACTTGCAATCTTTCATAATATAGAAGTGAAGTCTGTCTATATATTTATTTGCAAAATATGGTTCCTTTGACCATCACCTCAAAACTACTGAACATACCGGGATGGGACTGCTACCATTCGACGCCGAATTTTTCCTAGATGGTTATAGGATATACCCTATAACCATCTAGGAAAAATTCGCACTTTCAGAAGGATAAGGACTTAACTCAAATAACACTTTTGGCACATCTCTGATTGGGTCACTTTCGCACCGAGCGGGGAGGGTGGGTCCCGGTGTTAAAGAGGCTGAAGTATCGGTATGCTTATTCAATCATTAAATTGACTATGTTTTACTATTCATCGGATAGAGCGTACTTTGTTTAGTCTCTATGATCGTAACTCCGTTTCGCAAAATTTTGAGTTAAGCCGTTATCGTCCTGCGATATGATATCGATAAACGCGGGAAACCTCGGGGGACAGCTAGTAAAAAAAAAAACAATTCATAGATGGAATCTTATACTATTATAAATGCGAAAGTCTGGATGTTATTCGATCACGCCAGAACTGCTTAGCTGACCTTAATCAAATTTGGCACAGTGACAGATTGTAGTATACCTACGTAGTAACGACAAACTATGCGATACTTTAAAAACACAAAAGTTTCGTTAATCTTGAGTGAAGTTATGTAGGTATACTAGAATTTTGAATGGGTACAGTATCTTGGGGTGGGCACTAGAACATTCTGGTGTGGGCACTAGCCATACTGGGTTGGGCACTAGTCCATGCTGGGGTGGGCACTAGTCCATATTGGAGTGGGCACTAGACCATGATGGGGTGGGCACTAGTTCATATTGGTGTGGGCACTAGTCCATATTGGAGTGGGCACTAGACCATGATGGGGTGGGCACTAGTCCATATTGGAGTGGGCACTAGACAATAATCGGATGGGCACTAGACCATCATGGGGTGGACACAAAATTTCCTTCCAAAGTTTATCTCTAAGTAGTCACTAATTGACTCAGGCATGGTCTTGCAGAAATCAATAATAAGATTATATCAAAACACAATACAATATTTTTCAAACAGCATGAGTTGTGTGACACATAGTGTTTAATAAAATTTCTCAATGGTTTGTGTTTATATCGACATAAGAAGGGGATACCGTGACAGAGCAAGGTCTCGTGAAGCGTTTAGTGTAGCATCTCAGAGTAATCAAGTGCTATTTCACAAGATATGGGTAAAAAACCATCAACTGTCACAACTCATCGTATGTGAAAAATATCTAGTAACTAATTCCGCTGGATCTCCTTCAATGTCAAGTCCCAAACAAGGTAACTCAACAGGAAATCGAAACGTGCAATACGAAGCATCTTCAGGACGTATTAGACCCGCTGTCACTGAGTCGACGCACTAGCACCACAGACGTGTTACCTCGCCGACCGCCGGACAGAAAGTAGTCAAACTTAAACGATATTATTGGAATTTGGTAAGAATATAGATTGCATCTTGGACAAAGACATATGCTACTTCGTCTCAAAAATAGTAGATTATTATTTTAAACTTGTGTGACCTATTTATTTTTTATAGAAGTTATATTTAATTATAGATATCATATATTTATACTGTGGGGCTCAAACCCGTACAATTTTGGCCATCTTCACTAACTATTATAACTAATACTGAAGGAATATAATAGGACTCAATTCAAATCAATTTGTTGGAATCAAATTTACAAGAATATGTTTTGGGACTTATCTATTAACCTCTGCCTACCTCTACGGGAGATAGGCGTATGGTTAAGAGAATCTTAATTATAAATACATTATGCTTTTGTATAAATATGACGAGTACATTTGTAAGTATATTATATTAAGAAATTGATTATTTCTGTTTGTCATTTAGAATTCTTTTAAAACACTACGAAATAATGAATCACATAATCATGATAATTTCACTTCAGAGAAATCCCTCAATGGATGCGACACTTCGTCTACTGATGCCTCTTTGTAGGCCTCTGGGGCACTTGAGGCCTCTGGCGGGCTTAAGGCCTCTTCACTGGAAGCCTCGACAAAGTGTTCGACGCCCTCAGAGGCCTCTCCGCTGGAGGCCTCCGCGTAGGCCTCTGGGGCCTCAACGCTGTCGGCCTCGCTCACGTCCCTCTCGTAATCCGCGACGCTTTGTTCGTTTGTGTCGTCGCAATGTGTGTCACTTACACTGGCGCAGGCCTGACAAAAACATTTGTAAATATTTTATTATTTGTACTTTAATTTAACTTTTTTACTTTTTAAATTTTCACTTGGTAAATTTATCAATGAAATATTGTCTTGTTTTTTTTAAATATGTTAACCAGTTCAACGTGTCGCACAAACAGTTCGATTCTAACCCAGGACAAACATGTCTATGAAAATGTCTGTTTGTTCTGTGTCTCGTTGTAAATTGTATCTACAAAAGTATGTATTTAAAAAAGTAATATATCACTTTTCTGTTTGCCATAGTACAAGCAGTATACTCTGATAAATTTGGGATCAGAAAACAATGTGTGAAAGTGTCATGATAATTATTAACATTCAATTTACATATTTCGAAAATCGAAAATAAATTGTATATATAGTACATCGTTTATCTGGTTACCATAGTACAAGCTCTGCTTAGTTTGGGACCAGATAAACCTGTGTATATGTCCCAGCATACATGTAAAGTTCTTTTTTTCATACCTCACTCAAAGACTCCCTGCCCGCGGCTCCGGGCGACAACTGCCTGACGGCGTTCTTAGATACAGTCTTGAACAGTTCTTCGACGCTCGTAGCGCTCGACAGCCGCAGCGCATGCTCCCAGCCCTGCAGGGTCTGAGTGTGCAGGTGCACCTGCCTCGTGGCCAAGTCCAGGAGGATGCGTTTGGTTTCCGAACGGGTTTTTGGTATCCAATCTGTCAGTTCAGATCGAAGGGCTTCCGAAGCCTGTTCTAGCCTAAATATTACATATAAATTTAATAATAGTATATGTATTGACGTGTTTATTGAAGGACGGGTTGACAACAACTGACTATTTATTACATTCTATATTCAAACATTACATCCATATACAGGATACATTTTTCAATTGAGAGTTGGAGGGCCAAATTCGAAACTATGAGGAATAGTGAAGAATACACTAAGGAGTCTCAAGCACGATTTTGAAGAAAACTAAAACGGCATCATTGGATTTTAGTAAAATGACACTATTATTACACCATTAAATAGTCGCTAATTAGAATATAACTCTGGCAAATTGTAGAATTTGAATAAACTAATTCTAATTTTAATGTGATTTCTTTGATTCTTACATTACACATAAATATACACAAAACTTAAATCATAAAACTGACCTGTTATGGAGTTCGTCTGTCGTGTTATTGCCGGACACGTATGAAGCTGTAATTAGAATAACACTTATTTTTTAAGATTTTAACAATGGAGTCTCAAGACCAGCTGACGGGACACACCGGCAAGTGCTTGGTGAGATATTATAGCGTATATGATACTATATAAATATATATATTTATACACTTAATTGAAAAATCAAGTTAATCATAGAATAGCTATTAGATAAATTATCATTTTTATGAATATTCAAAATGGCTTTATTACAATTATTATTCAGCTTACAGAAATTCTAGCTGAAGGCTTATAAAATTCAAAGATATTAAAGTTACTACTATCACTTCACTTTATTGCAGGGTCCGTAATAGTATCTACGTAACTTACTTACTAGTGAAAACTTAATTCACTACCTAAGTACATTTTGGAATGAATATAAAACTCACCATGCACGAGATCCCTCGCCCGGATCTTATCGACGTGAGCCGCCGCGTGCGCCGCCAGCAGCGGCAGCACCGCCCGGTAGTGCGGCACCGCGCCCGCCCCGCCGGCCCCGCCCGCGCCCCCGCCCCCGCCCCCGCCCCCGCCCCCGCCCCCGCCCCCGCCCCCGCCCGCACTAGCCGCCGCCCCGGCCCCCGCCCCCACCGCCCCCGCCGCGAGCCCGCAGCGACCCTGCAGCGTGGACGACCACGCGTCGCTCGCTCGCTTCATACTACAAATGGGCAGTATTTATCGTTTTCACTGGTTGAAATTATTCGCTTATGGTTTTAATATCTGATACCCGCGATATAACACGCGTTCCCAATAGTAGTCTTGATAGTCAAATCCTGAGAAAACCTCGATATAGCGATGTAGAATTCTCGCGTGCGTATTCGTTTATAGATATTCACTCAGTACTATTTTATCTATCTCAGGCTGCAAGTAATCATTTCTAAATATTAGTATTACCTTCCCCAACCCGGGGTTTGAACCCGGACCGTCGGGTATCTAGTAGAACTTTATACTACTCTACAGACGCTCATGAAGAAATCATTTGTCAAATTATTATACTCTGAAAAATAAAATAGACTACAGAAACTCACCCCATAAGCTCTGTACTGAGTCCCGCAGTCCCTTTGTGTAGTTTAGTAGTTAACGCACAAAGCGTATTTAACTTCTGCTGTAGCGATGTTAAGTAGTCCGCCGCTGAAGTAAACTCTGGGTCTTTTACCCTGGAGAAGTTAAATTTTCCGTGAGACTTGGCACAACTTTTTACTGAAATGTTTTTCGGTGCGAAATTTCGAAGTCGAATGTTTTATTGAAGTATTTTAATTTATTTAAATTGAATGCCACTTGGTAATATGATTGAATTTATAAACAACAAAAAAAGGGTGTGTCGACACACGATAGAAGTGAAACTTTAGTGTTACAGGGAAACATTTTAATTATTCATCAATCACTCTTGAATAGCATACATTGTGTTTATCATTCATTCATTTATCGTCACACAAACGGTTGCGTATCAGAATTTCAAAGCCCTCCCATAAGTTTCACATTAGAAAGTGTCCAGAAATAAAAAAATGAATATTATATTGTGACAATTTCAACATTTTCTTAAAATTTTCCCTAAATGTGAAGTATTGTAACAGCTACTGATTGTCCTAAATAAATAAAATAAATGTGTTGTGTTTCTTATATGTATAGTGTATATTAATTTCTTAAATCCATGGATTTACACACATATAATATTTAACAATAGAACATGAGAACTGCCGACAAACTGTAATGTTTGGCAGATGTGTTAGATATGTCAAAAAATAAAAATAAAACATGAATAATTTACCTGGCACCGTTAGCCGGTTTCGAGTCTGCACTGCTATATAACGCGGTGCTCAGTCCCCAAAGATTCAATGCGCTGTTTTCACTCTTAAATACCTAGAAATAGAACTCATATTAATTATTTATCACACAAATTCAATACACACTTCGACATATTGCAAAAAAGAAAGTTGCAATTAATATTGGATGAAGCCGCAGGCGAAACATACGAGTTAACAGAGAAAATAAGGACTGATAAAAGAGATGGTGAAAATTTGCCCCTGTGGTAATATTTTGAATTTCGAATAACTCTTAATATCTTAAATTAAAGATGTTTGTTAAGAGGGTGACAAAGGCTTCTTTTTTGTGATTGAGTTAAAATGTACCTTTAATGTTTCCATATAAACTTTTAAAGATCAAACAGAGAAAAACAATAAACAGGGAACAATATTAATGGCGGCACAGTTGCGATGCGAGGTGGTAGACTTGGCTCTATTTTACACATTTAATATATTGAATTACCTTATCTAATTCATCATCAGGCGTCGTCAAAAATATTCTAAAATCTTCACTGTGTGTGAATATTGGATGTTTGGCCACGAGATCTGTAATTTTTTTAATTAATTAAAAAACAATAAAATAAAAACGATCACAATGTCTAAACTACTTTCAATAAATATTATAATCGTTTTCTAAATACCTAATATAGATATTTACACCCAAACATAAAACAAACAGACTGTTCGAGAAACCCAAAAGTTTATGCCGAGTGCGAATCGAACCCACTACCAATGGAGTGGCAAGCAGAGTCTAAGCTTCAAGCTATCTGTTCCGTCCCAAATAGACTGACAAAATAAGAGATAAAAAAATGTCATACGCGGTAGGAGTGAGACCTTCAGAAAACTATCTATGTCATTCTCTCGCTGGCTCAATTCTAAAGATATATACGAGTATATGTGCCTCCCAATCAATTTCAATATTGGACAATAATTACATCATGTCTTCAGGGCCGGATTTAAATGTGTGCCGCCCTGGGGCACTGAAGAAAATGCCGCCCTATGACTTAAATTTTATTTTAATAGATTTGATATCTTATTTTTTAAGAATTAGAATAACTAATTGATTGCAGGAAATTTATTATGTATTATATAGCATTTATTATACAATATGTTTTATTTATATTTATTCTTTATTTACTCATATATTATATTATTTATTATATACTATAGTAATATATAAAAATATTTGTATTTTTCTTAGAATTATAAGTTTTGCACTAAGAACGACTTAATATTAGTATTGCATAATTTTTTTCACAGGCAAACTCGCCTAACTTTTTGAATTGCAAACTGGTCGATTTGATTCAAAAATATAAAATTGTTCTTTTTAATTAAAATTAATTAGTGTTATTGGATAATTCTCCAATTTTGGAAAAATTCATTAATCAATAAAAGTTTCTGTTATCAAAAAGACATACATAATTTGAAAATATTTTTAATTCCCTCAAAAAAACTACATAAATTTATCAATTCCAGAAAATAAAAATATCAACTTTAATTTTTTCAAACCTTTATGGAAATAAATTGTATTTGAATAGTTTTTACTTAAATTTCCTATATTATAATATACAAAATTTTAATGTGATTCATAATACTTGAATTATATTTCTTGAAAGATAAAATGTTTATTTAAAAGAATTAGTTAATTATATATTGTATAGAAAATTTTATCTCACTTTCCAAATTTTGCCGCCCTAGAAAATTTGCCGCCCTGGGCACTAGCCCCAACTGCCCCTAGTATAAATCCACCACTGTGTCTTCGTATCTTACTATCTACTGCATCATTACTCGCTCATTGACACTGACAGTTGCGATTTGTGCGATGTTCCGGAGAGACCGTTATCAGCTAACTTCAACCTGTTACTGCGCGCGCATCTTAAAATTTCACTCTCAACTTTTTTTTCATAACGCGCCTTAAAAACTTAATAACTTTATAACTTCAAAATTCTTACCTAGGAAGTAGTGTAGAGCAAGGGTTCTGATGGCCACAAAGGAGGGGGAATATCGGTCGAGCTGTTGTCGCGCGGAGTGCAGCGGGGGCAGAGGGGGCGCCGCCAGCAGCGGGTGGGCCTGCCCGAGGCGCTTGTGGAGTACCTTCATACATTATGCAGTTTTAAATTTGTAATGATAGCAAAATAGATGTGAGATTCCTCCATTTAAAAGGGAAGATCTTCTGCCGCTAGATCGTGACTGGGGACCGCGGTCCAGCTGTTGATGTTGGAAGCTTCTATATACGGTCATATATTACCTGCTTTAAGGATTTTCCATGCTTTTGCTTACTTTAAGACCGATGCTTGTTTTGAGGTTTTTGCTTACTCTGAGATTTTTGCAAGCATGAATACTTTTGCTTGTTTTAAGACGTTTGCTGATTTTGAGGCTTTTGCTTGCTTAAAGGTTTTTTTATGCTTGCTTTAAAATTATTCTATATAATACCTTAAAATGGTTATACCGCCTCCTCACGTAGGGCGGTGTTGCCCACCGAGCGCAGACACATCTCACTCTGTACGATACGAAAGTTTCTAGTGTCGATAGCTGTTTCATTGGGGCGTCTACCTGTAAGACAATATAATAATCATAATAAATATCCCGGGACATTCTTTACACACGGCCATCTGATCTCAAACTAAGCAGAGCTTGTATTATGGAAACCAGGCACCTTCTATAATGCATATAAATTTTTATTGTGTGATATAATATTTAATATTTATTATATTATTAAGCTCTATATTGTAGTCCAAGCGAGCAACCACTGGTGACTCAAAATACAGGTATCCACCTAGTTTGAGAGTCAGAGGCAAATCGATTTTGAACATATAATCTTATAGCCTGTCCTGTCTCACTGTAATTGTCACATATTATACATTTTATATTTGTATCTGGCTGATTATATAAATTATTATTATTGTGCGATGCCGCCGTGCCGTCTCGGCCACGGCGTCATTTCATGAATGGCTCTTTACAGAGATGCACAGTTTTTACTGTCGAGCAATATTGCTTTGAAAATTACAAGTGATATTGGAAAAATAAGACGTAGACCACAAAAAAACGAGATTTTCTAGCTCAGATTGCACGGTCGCACGATCAAACCCATCGCACGATCGTTTTTAAGGGGACCCGGTGGTCTAGAATTTTCGAAAAATCGTTTTTTTTTTACATATTTCGAAAGTATAGTATTTCAAAAATATACTGTTAAAATTTGGTGACAAAATTCCGAGTATTTCTATATTTAAAACCCATTACAATGTCAGGTAGACGATCGGTGAGTTGGGCTCCATTGTTCGCTAATTGCAGCTGCTCGGGTCCGTATACCTGACTTAGACTATTGTATGAATTTAACGGGAAATATTTTAGTTTTAAGAGTTGTTCACTTAGTTTAACGTGTTCCTCAGCGACAGCAACATCGAGTGTAATAATATTACAGAAATAATTTTATAATAACATCAATAATTTTATAGTGATATCGAGTGAAATAATTTTATAAAACCAATGGATCGTAAGCAGGGCCAAACTAGTAGCAGAAGATGATGGACGTAATGGGTATTAAAATCGGCCCATACGCCGATCAACTAGCCCGAGATCGTGATGAGCGAAGAATCTATAAGGCTGATCGTCAAAGCACAAGTGACTCCAAAGAGGCAAGAACTGCTCGTAAAAAATCCAAGAGTCAAGAAAATGAAGACTATGAGAGAACAGAGGGAATCCTTTATGGTGCTGGGATCGCCGATTAATCGTAAGTGCATATTTCAATACAATTTCTTGAGAATATAGTTACTTAAAACTTTAAACGCGTTTATCTCGAAACTACTTTTTTTTGTCTACTGAAGCTAAAAAAAAAAAACGGTTCGACCGATTCGCCTGAAATTTTAACAGGTCATTCTAAATAGTACTGGCTCTCGCCGGGACTAGAAAAAATATTTTCTGTTGAGTATTTCTATTTTCTTTATTAAAAAAACATTGCAAAAAAAGAGTCGTTTTCAGACTCGTACTTTGAATTACGCACCATTTTGTAATTTTTTTTTTTTTTATTCTAGTCCGCGCCATAACTATACTTATACTGATTAAAAATCCGTCTTATTTTTTAATTTCAGATCAAAGGGAGAGATAAAACCTCCTTCAGCAGCCAGGTCCTTATTTTTTGAGAGGGGAACTTCAGCGCCACTTTTGGAATTTAATAAAAAAAAAATTTTTGTGTTTACCATCATTTTTGTATTGTTAATAAGTAATAAAATAAGCCTAAAAAAATTTAAAACCCTTAGTCATTTCTGTCATATCAAAAAAAAAATTTAAAAAATAGGCTAAATTTTAGGCCGCTAGACCACCGGGTCCCCTTAAGCATTTTCTGTCGTGCGATGTTGTAAGTTTCAATTAGGACACTTACTCAATAAATGTGTGTGTTTAATCTCGTCGTGCGATCGTGCGATCAACGACAATTAGAACGACGCCTTATGCGAAATTCGACTCTTAAGCACAAAAAACCACAAAATAAATAAATACCTTAACAGCAATATCATATCCATGCTCCATAATCAGAGGAACTCCTTCGAGATCATGAACATCATCAGCAACGCTTGGTGCCTCCGTGTCGTCTCCATCTCCATCATTCAGTTCTAGGACTGCTGAACTGCTCTCACTGGCCATGCTCCTGTAAAGTTTATACAAATTTAATTTATCATTTGCATGTACTGCTTGGGCATACACAGTTTGGGACCCTTTTAAAAAATAAGATGAATTCTAACACCAAAATATGGTTTTGTTTAGTCACTAAATATGTAATACTATCAACAGGAAGTTTTTCTGGCTGATTTGTTAAATAATCAAAAAGTTAGATGAAAAAGACTGTTTATGAGCAAGGAATAAAAGATTAAAGATGAAAATGAGAAAATGTGAAGCAACATTTAAGAAAGTGTGAGAATGGCAATAATTTTGAATTAAGAATAGTGAAAACAATGTATTTTATTGTGAAAAAAGTGTGGTTTTTTAGTTTCTTTAAACTATTAGTTATTTTGAAATTTTTAGTTCAGTTTTCTATAATAACTGTTTAAAATATTGAATTGTCATCGGTCCTTAATAATTATGCAAAATGTCAAGTTCATCCAACGTTTTGAAGAGGGTCAAAATCTCACCCAAAGGAGTTGGTTGCAAACATACAGGTGAAGCTAATAAAAAGCGAGTAAAAAGACTCAAGCTAGGTCTTGGGCATATCAGGGCACATATTGCGGGGACTTAATTGAAACCTACAAGATGTTAAATGGACATTATGACTTACAGGACTTCCAAAGTCTATTTAAATGAGACCACAAAGACCGTCTGAGGGGCCAATGTTTTTAATGGAGCACTAGTTTATCATACAACAACCTTCACAACTATTCCCCTAACAACAGAGTGATCAAAGCATGGAATAAGCTCCCAGAAGACTTTGTAACAGCCTCAAATGTTAATAATTCCAAAAACAGACTCCACAGGCATCTCAAAGAGAAGAACTAGCAGAGAACAACAGGATATAGGCAATCAGATTTTTTTTATTTGAGCCTAACAAGATGCTCCACTCTGCCTAACCTGAAGCAGCAATGGAGTCCAAAAATGAGACCCATCAGTTGAATCAACTGCTGGATAATGAAATAATAATGATAACATATCAACCCAGCTCCCTGTATTTGTACTAATAATAATATGCATAAATAAAATTATGATTATTATTAATATATAATAATACATAGTATGCTCCTATGATAATTATGGGACTGCTGGTGAGCTGCTAAGCTATATATTCAATGGTTTAAGCTGCTTTACTAGCTACTGCAAACCAGTCTCAAGTTAAATCAGCTAGTTACACCAAGAGCCATTTCTATTAGAGTTGTCACTATGTATATTTTTAATTAAACCGGAAAGAACAGAATGGAAACTATATTAAACAGGCATATAATTAAGAATAATAAAAGAAAATAAACCAGTTAGTTAAATAGAGTTTAGAAAAATTATTAAAAAAAGGGTATGATGCAGTCCACATTCTTTCTTAATTTTGTTTTTATTTTATTTATTTTTACACACTTATAAGCAATAGGGGGCGTAAAGGTGTAAACAAATGGCGTAAAACCGGCAAATTATTGGGAAAATTATGCCAATAGGTACATGGACAATATTACTCACACCGTCTATACAAGGATAATCTTATCGCACATAGTTAATAATAAAAACGCTACGCGAAAATATGTAAGTGGCCTACATCAAAAGTTCGGTCACCGATCGATAACAAATGCATCGGATTTATGTAAACCATAATAAATAAAAACAATTTCAAGTCATTCACTTGACTACTAGTTTATGTAAATCACTGTTATTTACCTTGAAACAATTTATTTTATTGTTATTTTACGAAAACAATGAAATACTAATTCGATTTCGCGATGACAGACATGATACGTTCCGTTTTAGGAAATTGTGATGGCGTGACTATTTGACATTCGATGACACTTTTACAGTTTTATTTTGTAAATGGTAAATGCGTGAAATGGAAAGAGTAGTCATTTAGGCGATTATGTATAATTTAATCTAGGAAATTAACAAGTGAGGGAATCAATGGCACTTAAATTATTTTAACGAATCGATTATGCTGTCTCTCTCTGAGTGAGCTCTACTACACGTAAGCTGGCCAGCTTGTTAAACATTATTATAAGTATTATACTTTTATTTTAGTAGACTTGAGAGCATCACTAAATTTGAAACTAATATATCTGTAACATTTGTTGACATTATAGTTCTAGGACTTTGACATTTCTAAAGTCAAAAGAATTTCTTTTCATGATTTATTTTTGTGAAGTGCCACGAGAAATTATAATTTCCATAAACTTTACTGTAAATTTCATTCAAACAGTGACACAAAATCATCAAAAATTGCTTCGAAAATGCAAAACGTGAATGCTCCGCGGGAGTCCGCTCCTTCCGTCCTGAGCACAAGCTCGACGATTCTCAACATGCGAGAAAAAGAGAAATACATCGAAGATTTCGACTTCCCATTCTGCGATGAGTCTTCTAAATACGAGAAAGTCGCTAAAATCGGCCAAGGCACCTTCGGAGAAGTCTTTAAAGCCCGCGCACGGAATAGCACAAAAAAATTCGTCGCCATGAAAAAAGTGCTCATGGACAACGAAAAAGAGGGGTTCCCTATCACAGCATTGCGTGAAATAAAAATCTTACAGCTCCTCAAGCATGAAAACGTTGTGAATTTAATAGAAATATGTCGAACTAAGGCTACATTACACAATAAATATAGATCAACATTTTACTTAGTTTTCGACTTCTGCGAACACGATTTGGCTGGTTTACTATCAAATGTTAATGTTAAATTCAGTTTGGGTGAGATAAAGAAGGTTATGCAGCAGTTACTTAATGGCTTATACTATATACATAGTAATAAAATATTACACCGTGACATGAAGGCTGCCAATGTGTTAATAACTAAAAATGGTATATTAAAACTGGCAGATTTTGGACTGGCGAGGGCGTTTAGTGTGGCCAAGTCAGGGCAAGTCAATAAATATACAAATAGAGTGGTAACATTGTGGTACAGGCCACCGGAGTTGCTTTTAGGTAAGTGTATGTCTTTTTCTCTTACTACCACTCCTTAAATTGTGGGGGATGGAGGTTGGATACCCTAACTCCTAACCTAAAGGCTGTGGATTCAATTCCCACCTATTTATTGTTATTATTTGTAGGCAAGATGTTGGTTTATTCTGTCTTTGCAAACATATTAGTTAAATTGTTTCCAAAAAACAAGTTTTGTTTACATTAGACATGTGTAAAGATGACCTAGGATGTTAAAGGCTTTTTAAATAATACTTATTTAATTTTCTTTGTAAGTTTCACCTGATTAATAATATCCTTTTTATCAATAAATACAATTAAAGGGATGGACCCTTAGATGTGAGTTTAACTAAAATTATTTTTGCAAATATGAGCTCGTTTATTTATTTGTTCGTTAGACTTCTACATATTTAACAACAGGTACAATCTTACTGGTATTTGGCACACACATATCCTAAATTGGAGTTGAAGGAGGCCTTGGCCGTAAGGGAAACCGAAATTAGAGACATTTTATAGTATAAGTATAGTTGTAGTCTTTAAAATGCTAAACTTTCCATTGTAAATTATTTTTATATAGTACAGTAGAATCTCACTAATCCGGTACTTCAGTAGACCGACACATCCAATAATCCGGCACACCAGATAGAGCATGTAATTGTTTCAAAACCTGCATAACATGGGCTAAAGAAAATGGCGTATCTGCCAAAGATGTTATCATTCTTTGAAACATGCGAGGAAAGGTTTTTAATCAAGGATTACGACTTGTGCAAAAACAGACCTCAAGTTAGGATTATTTACTTTACTCAATTAGTAACACATTGAACATGAGTACAAGTATACTGAAGTATCTTTATGAAGTACTTTATTTTATATCTATTTAACCCAGTCATCCGAACAATTCCAATAATCCCGCACCCTCCGGTTTTTAAAAGTCCCGGATTAGTGAGATTCTACTGTATTTTTGTCTAAAAATGTCATTCAAGACACAATTGTTTAAATGTAAATATTTTCGGAAATAAATGCTTTATTATTATCCTAAATAGTTTGAAAGAGGACAAAGGCTTTGTTCTTTAAAGTTTGTCTTAAATTCGCCTATTAACAACTCCATTTCAATATCTGTGAAGTTATAACTGTCACTAAGAATGTACCATTGACTAAATTCACAACTTGTACATTCACTAAATATATAAAAAGCACAGATAGTTTTATAATAAATGATATAATAATAATAGGTAATAAAGCCCTTTTATTTTCGAACAATTCACAGGTTTAACATTTTTGTTTGTTTTTCTTATAATATATCTCGCAGTTCGACATGCCTCCTGCCATAGGCCTCCTCCAGCTCTCTCCACTGACTTCGATCTTGCAACTCTGGTCCAGTATGGTCCTAGGGTTAGGCTGATATCGTCACTCCATCTTGTTTTTGGACGCTCCTTTTTTTTGGTGTCACCTCTTGGGTACCATAGGGATGCTTGTTTGCTCCATTTATTTGATTTGCAACGTAGCATGTGTCCTGTCCATCTCAATTTAAGATTGTCTATGCGAGTTGTTATATCTGCTATTTTTGTCTTCCTTCTTATTTGTAGATTTCGGAATATAATAATAAATGATATAAGAACTATATAATAATGTTTTAAGGTGACAGAAACTATGGCCCACCAGTTGACATGTGGGGTGCGGGCTGCATCATGGCTGAGATGTGGACAAGGTCACCAATAATGCAAGTCAGTCAACACTTTTATTTACATTAATTTTGCCAAGAACTAAAAGACGTTGACATCTAAGAATTAAATGGAAACATCATCTGTATTGCTTTTGGTATAAGGTCTTATATCCAATGGCTTTTTATTTTTTATTTTATTTGAAATAATGAACAACTTATGAGTAGTAGAGCTCTTAGTGCAGGGGAAGTACTACTACCTTACCCATTTCTGCCGTGAAGCAGTAGTGCACCTGTATTACTGTGTTTCGGTTAGAAGGGTAAGGGAGCCAGTAAAATTACAGGCACATGAGACTTAACAACTGCATGCCTCAGGTTCGACAACGCATTGGTCATGCTCTGGTGTTGCAAATGTCCATAGGGGGGGGTGACTACTAGCGCGTGCCGCACGTTTAGAGAGTATAATATCCACATTTCACTTATTTTTAGAGAAATTTTGGTCCAAAAATTAAGCACCTTATTTTATTATATCATTTTAACGAGAATCAAGTACCGAGTACTCTCCATAAGTATCGAAGGTATCTCACCAGTCACTCTGTATAAATAAAGGGTAACAAATAATTATATAATAATGTCCAATGCGCTAGTCACACATTAGTGTTAAAAACTTAGAATTTATACACCTGAGAGGTCTCTGCATAATTATCTACCATACTGAGCAATTTATAACAAGTAGGTTAGTATCAATGAGAAAAATATTGGAAAAAAAATATATTTAAAACCTGTATTGCGACTAAAGATTCTGATGGAGCCTGTAACAATCCTTGAACATTGGTCACCCACGCGAGAATCCTACATCAAGCTATTGATGTTTTCACACGATCTGAACATATTTCCGACGGGCCAGCCACAGATTTGATTTTCGATTCCAACCTAGGACAAAGACTTTGCTTCAATATGTCATTTTTGGAGAAAAAAGTAATACCCATATCAGTTACCTGGTTTCCATAGTACAAGTTCCCCTTAATCTGGCCATGACACCGTTGACCTAGAAACATGAAATTGCCCAGCCAACAAGCAATGTTGTTGTAAACCCTACCAGTGGTAAGAGGTCTGGACGGGCTATACAGTTTACGTACATAAAAACACATTTTGGCAACAAATACACATAAACATATAACAAAACTAGAAATGAATACCAAGACAAATGCGATGAAAGTGCAAAGTTTGTGAGCACTCACAAATGACAATATATCCAATAGTAAGAATTGCTCGTCAATTTAACGAATTGTCTAAAAATAATTCAGAACTTGATATTTTTGATCCTAAGTTTAGCAATTTAAAAAAAACCATAAATGATATCCTCCAAATCAAACCGGTTCATACCCAGCAGATAAATTAAGTCTAGATAAATAATATTTATTTATAGTTTTTAAATAATAAGATTTTTAACTATATTGCCATTTGGGAGTCCTCATCTGCACTTTCATCGCATTTGTCTTGGTATTAATTTCTAGTTTTGTTTTTCTGTATACATATGTTTTGAGTTACAACCCAGCTCTATATGTCTTATTACTTATTATGTGGTTACCTTTTGGTTGTAATTTGTATTGTGTATCCTAAATAAATAAATATAGATAAAAATCTTATTATTTAGAAACTATAAATAAATATTATTTAGACTTAATTTATCTGCTGGGTATGAACCGGTTTGATGATAGAGAGATGTACTAGTGTTCTTCAGTTTTGTTATATTTTTCCAGGGTCCAACTGAACAACAACAACTGATACTGATATCACAGTTGTGCGGCTCGTGCACGCCGGATGTGTGGCCCGGAGTGGAGAGCCTGGACTTGTACAACAAGATGGAACTGCCAAAAGGACAGAAGAGGAAAGTTAAGGTAGCTTCAGTTACTTTAAATTTGACTTTCATAACTGCCCTCTGCGAGCTTAAACTGATTTATACATTACAATAATACTGACTAGCTGTCCCCCGCGGTTTCACTATCATTTATCGATATCTATATGGCTTGATCATACCCGCAGTTATCTGTTCTGACTATATACCAGTTTTTGTCATGATTGGTCAAGTAGTTCTGGTGTTATATATGAACACATAGACAGAGAGACTAAAATAAAAGAAATAGGATTGGCGGCAGTTAGTCATAAAACGAATATTTAGAAAAAAGATTCACTTACATCCATACATCTTCAGGATTTGTAGAGTTGCATTTTGGTCAAAATAGGCTTCTGTATAAATATTATTATATATGATATTATATTTCAGGAAAGGCTAAAGCCTTATGTTAAAGATCCATACGGCTGTGACTTACTTGATAAGCTTTTGCAATTGGATCCAGCAAAAAGGTGAGAAATCATAACTACTAGCTTCCGTGGGTTTACCCATGTTCCTGTGAGATTTCGTTCATCCAGGAATTATAAAATAGCCTAAATCCATTGGAATAATGTACCTTTCAAAAAGTGAAAAAAAAAATCTAATAGATTCAGTAGTTACATTACCTTCCTAAGTTCCCCTCTTGTGCCTAAAATGAATAAGTGTTCCTTTTAATAGATACGACGCAGACACAGCTCTCAATCACGACTTCTTCTGGACTGACCCAATGCCCTGTGACCTGGCCAATATGTTGGCCCAACACACGCAGAGCATGTTCGAATACCTGGCCCCACCACGTAGGCCTGGCCACCTACGGCATCACCATCACGTCGCTGGTGCACAACCGAAGCCTGCTCAGCCCGTGCAGGACTCAGGATATCAGGATCGCGTTTTTTAGGCAAAGTTGAACTAATGAACAAATAGGCTTTATTAGTGCCGGCGTTAGGGGGCGTTAGGGGCCCGAGGTCTGGGGTCTCCTCCCTCAATACTGTGGCTGCATACCCTCAATATTACGATGAATGTGTGATGTGAATGTCCATGTTGGAGTAAAAAAAACTTACAAAACTTTCTACATCCACGACATTAGCTCTAGGTAACGCTAAAGGAAAGAATTCTTAATAAAACGTTCATATGGTTCCGTTCAAATTAAGTGATTTCTTTAATACGTCACAATATTCTTGGCCGGGACGTCAGTGGCCCTAACCCCCGTAATAGGGTTCAATATATATAAAAAAGCCTATTTGTTAAAAATATATACTCTGTGAAATTGGTGCGAATTTGCAAAGAACCAGGGTTTATTGATGCCTGTTTGTGTTAAGTATTAAATAGGCCTGATATTCAGCACGAGGATAGCTGATTATAGGATAATTTGTATAAAACTGCCCGATATATATATAAAGTATGGATTGATAGCTGTGTCTATCATATAGAGGTAATATAGGCCTTCTTATTATAGGCTTTTATATATAACTAGCCCCCCGCGGTTTCATCCGCGTTCCCATGGGATTTAAGCATACATATAAACCTTTCTCTTGTATCTTTCTGTTTATTGATGAAAACCGCATCAAAAACCGTTGCGTTGTTTAAATGATCTATGCGTACAAACGGTGGAAGCGACTTTGTTTTAAACTATGTAAGGATACAGGTTTAGACTGTATGAAACTAGCCAACAGAAGTTTTCTCTATGGTCTTGTACTATGTACTTATGCCATGTAATTGTCTATACCATGTTGATCATAATTAATAATAAAACCTATTGTAGTAAAGCCACAGGCTTTCATCCTAATGTATCTCATATCTACTTATAAAATTGTCAAGAACTAAATGGACTGTTTTGTCAGCTAAGAATGTCATGGAAAAATAATCTTCATTGCTTATAAAATACGGTTCATGTATTGAACTCCTCATAATGCCATAGGGTTCATTTTTCTATAACAATTGTTTGCTGTCAAAATGGACATTAGATCTCTTAGTGTTATTATAGATTAAAAAGTATATCTGTGACTCAATCAATGTCGCGCCTGGATAGGTTACGGGTAAATATCTTGAGAAGAAAGATTCTCGTGGAGACGCGATGAAGGCGGCCCTGAGGAATAAAACGGAGGCCTATTTTCACCAGTCCGTGGAACACCCATCCGGTCGCAATAGACATTGCCAGGTAGACTAGTTAATAAACAATATTATGGGCTTAGAGCCTCTCTTCGATATATGAGAGGCCATCTCGACTGCCACATTTATAAATAAGCCTATTTGACGACTGCGTTATGTTGTGATTCCTGTTATTATACTTGCATATAGATTTGTAAGGAAATGAAGATATTAATTGTAAATAAAGTATGTTGTATAAAATTATGAAAAAAAAAATTGGTATTGAAAAATAATAAATGCAATTACTTTTTCAGTCATGTGTTTTGATTTATTAATTTTATTTATTTATTTATTTATAGACACGCCAGCAGTATACACATTAAAACTTATAAGTAGGCTAGAAGATAGGCATACAATGACTTGAACCTGATGTGTATACCGATAGTAGAGGTAATGGTAAAAATGCATTGTCATTGGAACTGAATCAATTTGTTAAATTTAAACTATGTACCAGGATGATGTTTCGTCGTGGTGTCTATGCTCTGTCTCTCGCTTACTACGTTAATACTACTAATCAATTGAGAGATAAGCTCTACGAGGCCTCCGTGAAGCGGCTCGCCGACGAAGTTTGTATTAGATGAATAAGGGGGCTGGATTTGGTTCTAAGAGACCTTGCCAGACTTGACCTAAACAAACTAGATTGTAACTTGAAATGTTTTGTAATGTAACATTTCAAGTTGAAATCTTCTAATAATAATAACCAGCGAAGATCCATAGCGTAGTTTAGATAAGCGAGTAACAGATAAATATTATTTAGAGATAACAATAAATTAGAAGTAACCGATTATGACAAATCTAAGTGTTTTACCCAATTTCAACTTCTTAGCGAAGATTTTAATTTTTTAGTACGATTCGACGGTGTATTATGTAGTTTACTACTTTTGATTATAGGAACATGGAAAAATTAATTGTAGTAAGTGATTCTCATAAATGAAAAATCGACTATAGAGATTTTTTTACTGTTTATTTAAATCGATTAATTTTAGAATGACAACGCTGGAAACATTTCATTATTTGACGTTACCAAAACAAACTTGAGAAATATTGCTGATCGTCTAAAAAAAAATCTTGAAATCATGTTGTTTTGAAAATCTTAGAAAGAATACTGAAAACAGACGCCTCTGTGATTTTAAGTGAGTCTATAAATATAGCAGGTGAGTAGCAAACTTTTTATTTATTCTATTGATACGAAAGTACTTACTCTAAACGCCTTATGGTTATTTTTTTCAACTATGATTATTTCCCTCGTAAACCGCAGCACAACTTTTGCCAACCATATTATTCCATGAAGAAGAAATACTCTTGCTATTACTCAGTGTAGCCCTACAACCGGACAACCTGGTAGTGACTTCGAATATTACTTTTAATATATTTTTTTTATATAATGATTACTTACGCCAGGCAAGTTTATTTACTTATACAATACATTTAGTTTAATTTGAAACACAAAAGTTAATGGTTAATATGAAAATCTCAAAGTATTATTACTTACAATCAAAACAGACTAATACTTAGTCAGTAAAAAAAAAACAGGAAACTTAAACTTAGTAACTGAGCTGGACTATTCTGGTCCCCCCTTTTAAGATAACCAAACCGCCTTAAAACTACTTCTTGTGGTCCCTAGATTCTTTGTTATGGTTGTTTTTTTTATTATGTCCATCAATATTTTTTATGATATTAAGGGGACCCGGTGGTCTAGCGGCCTAAAATTTTGCCAATTTTTTTTTTGATATGACAGAAATGACTAAGGGTTTTAAATTTTTTTAGGCTTATTTTATTACTTATTAACAATACAAAAATGATGGTAAACACAAAACATATTTTTTTTTTAAATTCCAAAAGTGGCACTGAAGTTCCCCTCTCAAAAAAAAAGGACCTGGCTGCTGAAGGAGGTTTTATCTCTCCCTTTGATCTGAAATTAAAAAATAAGACGGATTTTTAATCAGTATAAGTATAGTTATGGCGCGGACTAGAATAAAAAAAAAAAAAAATGGACAAAATGGTGCGTAATTCAAAGTACGAGTCTGAAAACGACTCTTTTTTTGCAATGTTTTTTTAATAAAGAAAATAGAAATACTCAACAGAAAATATTTTTTCTAGTCCCGGCGAGAGCCAGTACTATTTAGAATGACCTGTTAAAATTTCAGATGAATCGGTCGAACCGTTTTTTTTTTTTTAGCTTCAGTAGACCAAAAAAAGTAGTTTCGAGATAAATGCGTTTAAAGTTTAATGGAGCCCAACTCACTCTACCTGACATTGTAATGGGTTTTAAATATAGAAATACTCGAAATTTTGTCACCAAATTTTAACAGTATATTTTTGAAATACTATACTTTCGAAAAATGTAAAAAAAAAAAACGATTTTTCGAAAATTCTAGACCACCGGGTCCCCTTAAATGAACACAAAAAATTAAATATATTTATTAAACAAATAAAATTACCTACCAAATGTAAACAAGAGCTTAACCTAATTATAATTATTGTATTATAAATAAAAAAAACCTCCTCTAACTCCTCCCCTGGTGGCAGAGTGAGAAGAATGCTTGTGGCATTGCCTCGCTGTGTTGCGAGGCATATTCTTTGGGCTTAGTAGCTGAGTCAGCTCTGGGATCCCTCTGAAAAGGTGGTGAGCTCGATGACCCCAGGGTCCTAAGGTTTCAACCCCAAACGGCTCAAATTGTTTTTTGTACAACCTTGATTCTTTATTATGATTTACATTAGACAAAAAAAATTGTTCTCATAGCTTTGTCTCTCACTCATAACATTGTATTTCTCAGAAATTATACTGTTATAAAATATATTAGCTTCAGTGATCTAGCTGTTGGCATGGTCAGCTCTGAGGTTGAGCAAGATGCATTTGACATTTCTATATTGAAAATATATCAAGACCATGCTTACCACATGTCTGTTGACATCATCTTTGTGTAAATTTAAAATTATTTAACACTTATAATATTCAAATTTTCAGTATGGCCAGTGATATCAAAGAAGAGGTACCAACTGATAAACATGGCACTGAAGTTTTTGACGAAAATGTACAAGACATTCTACTAAATGTACCGAATAGTGAAGAAAATCAACTAAATGTACCTAATAATGAAGAAAGTATACTAGAAAAACAACTGAATGTACCAAATAGTGAAGAAAATCAACTGAATGTACCTAATAATGAAGAAAGTATACAAGAAAATCAACTGAATGTACCAAATAGTCAAGAAAATCAACTTAATGTACCTAATAATGAAGAAAATCAACTGACTGTTCAAAACGATGAAGAAAATATACAAAAAAGTCAACTGAACATACCTAATAATCAAGAAAATACAGATGTAATTCAAGAAATAAAGGAGGAAACTACAATTGTCCCAAAACCCAGAAGAACCAAAAAATTCAAGCTAGAAATTGATATTGATTTTGATCAAGTCTTTAATGAGTTTGATGCTTTCACTGATGATCATAAAGTGTTCAGGAAATATAAACTGCGGGAGAAGTAAGTTATACAATACAATACAAATAGGCTTTATTGTTTACACCACATACAGAGAAAATAAAATAAAATGTATTTTACAAACATAAGTGGAAACAATTTTGGCGGCCTTACTGCTGAAGCAATTTCTTCCAGGCAACCTAGGGTAATAGGAAACAAATAATAATATGGCTGGCGTTATATTGTTGTTTATGATTTACACACCAGTTATTAATAAATAAATATCCCGGAACATTCTTTACACACGGCCATCTGGTCCCAAACTAAGCAGAACTTGTACTGTGGGAACCATATAACTGATATATTACATTACATTTTTTTTTGTAAATACATACTTATATAGATATTTACACCCAGACACAGAACAAACAGACATGTTCATGCACACAAATGTTGTCCTGGGTGGGAATCGAACCCTCGACCTTCAGTTTGGCAGTCAGAGTGTTAACCACCAAGCCAACTGAAGTTACTGAGTTAGAAATAATGTGGGCCTGTCCAGAAATTTTTATTTATTTTCTTTATTTGGAACAGCAACAGTCTTAAACTATAAAAAAATTGGTTTGAAGTTATAATTATGGAACCAATTACAGCTATCCACACCAATATCTTACATAACTTACAGGCACATGAGACTTAACAACTTCACGTCTCAGGGTCGACAACGCATTGGCGATGCCCCTAGTGTTGCAAATGTCCATAGGCGGCGGTGACCACTTACCATTAGGTGGACCGTCCGCTTGTTTGTCGGCCCACGTGGTATAAAAAAATAACACTAGTTTGAAGCAAACAGCATATATAACGTAAAAAAAATGAAACATATATATGTATTTATATATCTTAATATATATAAATCTCGTGTCACAATGTTTGTCCTCAATGGACTCCTAAACCACTTAACCGATTATAATAAAATTCGCACACCATGTGCAGTTCGATCCAACTTGAGAGATAGGATAGTTTAAATCTCAAATTATAGTCGCAATTTTAATTTATTGCTAATTATTTGTCTGTTATTATTTGACAGTCACAATTATCTGTTAACTCCAAATGATTCTAAGAGATGTCGATACCTTTCGACTGGGTTGAGTAAGTCATCAATAGATGGCGCTGCTATGGTAAATCTACGAACGTGTCATATAAGCTACAATTCAATATCATGATTACCACGTGTTATTGAGGCTAATGTATAAATTAAATTTATTTTGTAGTAAACGAAATACCGTGAAATTCAATTATTTCTTCTTTTTTAATACGGCTGGACCGATTGGAATGTTTTTTTTTGTTTGCGTTTGGGTGGTGCCCTGGATGGTTTAGATTCACAATTGGACCCGGTAGGTGGCGCTGCGAGCGAATTCCTGCATTTTTGTATGGACTTATTTCGACAGAACGACGTCTGTCCGGGCAGCTAGTATATATATATGTATCATACAAAAAGAAAGAAAAAATGACAGTAATATCAACCATATGCGTTATATTTATTCTTCTGGGATTCATTTTACTGGTAAAAACCATACTAGTATTACCACCTATTTCCCGAGTTCCCAAGGTATGTCACAGCTTCCCGGGATATAAAATAACCTATATGTTATTTTAGGATATGCTCTATCTATGTGCCAAGTTGCATCTAAATCTGTTCAGTAGTTTTTGCGTGAGAGTACCAAACAAACATACATACAAACATACGCATTTATAATATTAAGGATTTTAATATTATTATTTAATTATCAGGCAGGCAGTCGATTCAACTGTTGAGTGCCTATATCCTGTTGTTCTCTTTGAGATGGTTGTCAAGTCGGTTTTTGAATTGATTGACATTTTGAGCTGTTACAATGTCTTCTGGGAGTTTGTTCCACGCTTTGACGATTATTTAAGGGAATATTTGTGAGGGTTGTTGTTTGAGATTTTTTTTTTTTTTTTTTTGAATGGACGAAGGTGTTAGCCTCAGATGGCTCTGACACCCTTACGCGGACAATATCGGTGAGCGCTTAGGGCTCTCAACCGAAATTTGTTTGAGAAACTGGTGCTCAATTTAAGTATTACCACGATGTACTGCCTTTTTACAAGGTATGCGAGAGAGAGAAGAGCAAACTGCTATCTCTTTCCCACAAGTATTGCCAACTTATTAAACATTGCGTGTTAGGTAGGGATCTATGACTTTTTATATAAATAAAGCCCATGTTACTCAGTAAAGATATTTCGGTTGAGAGCCCTAAGCGCTCACCGATATTGTCCGCGTAAGGGTGTCAGAGCCATCTGAGGCTAACACCTTCGTCCATTCAAAAAAAAAAAAAAAAATCAGTAAAGATGTAGCTTTTTAATGGTGTAAGAATTTTTTAAATTGGTTCAGTTGTTCTTGAGTCAAATCTCGAATAAAATACATTGTAGTTTAAATAATCAAGTATTACATTGTATTTTAACAACATTTTAAATACCAAAGAGATCTCTTAATGGACATAACATAAGAGCAAAAGTTTACACACTGAATAATAACAAACATTTAATTTTACAGAAAGAAAGCGACATCAAACTCAGATGAAACAGAAATAAAACACAGAAAAGCCAATTCTGACGAAGACTCTGAGGCATATTCATGCAACCAATGCCGAAAGAGTTTTAATTCCAAAACAGGCCTTCTAAATCACCAACGTATACATATTTTATCAAGAAAGTTCACTTGTTCACTCTGCAATACAGAATTTAATACAAACAATGAATTGTTACAGCACAAACAAGTACATGAATCAGAGAAACGTTGTTTCATATGCGAGAAGTGTAAAGTTGCTTACAGCGAACACTGTGACTTCTTAATCCATGAGACTACTCACATGAATCATACTTCATACGTATGCCCGGAATGTGGCGTGAAATATACCAAAAGATATTTATTCCAGAACCATATACGAACTCATTTCAATAAGAAATCGACATGCCCTATATGTTTTAAGGAAGTTAACGACTCTTGTTACAAAGGGCATGTAACAAATCACAAGTATACCAGAGAGTGTGTCGAATGTGGTAAAATATGCAAGTCATCATCGTACAGTTACCATATGAGTACACACACTGGTGTTAAATTACACCAATGCTTATACTGTGGTAAGGGTTTCATTGTGGAACACCAGAAGATCGTCCATATGAGAACACATACAGATGAGAGACCCTTTGAATGTAAAATCTGTAATCGTTGGTTTAGACAGACCACAGACTTGAAGAGGCACATGCATTCGCATAAGACTGTGAAGAATATCTCGTGTAAGGAATGTGACAAAAAGTTTTATCACAAAGAGAGTCTGAAGTTGCATATGAGGATACATTTGAACAGGGACCTGTTTACTTGTAACATCTGTGGCTCGAAGTTTCCAAATATGAATGGTCTCCGAAGTCATACAAAATACAAACATATTGATGAAAAACCTTTTAAATGTGAACCTTGCAATATTTCCTTTAAAGATAAGTTGAAATTAAAAAGGCATAACACTTCACAGACGCATTTAATTAAATTGTATGGAGAAAGTAATAATTAAATTGTATGGAGAAAGTAATAATTAAATTGTATGGAGAAAGTAATAATTAAATTGTATGGAGAAAGTAATGATGAGTAATATTTTTTTATTTATTTCTAATGATTGTAATTTCTATTGTTATTTTAAGATTATTCTTTATAATTTGTTATAATGATACGGACATGTCATATATTAATTTATTTGTTTGTTTGTCACAAATAAATTGGTTTCTTTCTTTCATAACTATTGTTTTAAACTGAATTATTATGTAAGTACCCATTGGATTAATAAATATGATTATAATTTAAAAATTGGTTATTTTAAATTTACCTATCGTGGTTATCACCCCTTATTATACCTCTTAAGTAAATAAAAATAATATCTAGTTAACATTAATAGGGACAAATTGTCTTTTAATTTTGAAGTATTGTCCATCATATGTTATGTTATATTATATGCAGGGCTGTTAGATGATAAGCGTATTGAATTTGGTGAATCGGAATCATTATAAATTACCGATAAAACGGTAAAACCTTTGCCAAATTTTATTTAGTGGTTAATTGTGGTCAAGTAACAATAATCGACTACAATTTTTATAGTTTATGTAGTAATTTAGTACATTAAAGTTTATAAACAGAGTTGCGGAGGCATAATTTCAATGATCAGTGCGTAAAAGGCACAAATAGTTTAGCAATAAACGAGTACAAGTTCTATTGAAATGAAATGAAATATTTATTAAAATAGGCCTTCACAGGGACTTATGAATGATCAGACTCTAACACCGGTTCGGAAGGTTGCTTTTACTGAGAAGAGCCGGCAATAAACTCAGCAATTACTCTTTTCAAAATAAGATTTTGTACATAAAGATGTGTCCTGCTGGAGCGAGCGCTACACTCAATCACTGTCGTCATTAAAATAATCATTTAATATTAAGATTCATGACTGAATTCTAATTCATAAAATCGACTATTCACAAACAACATTTTGAATCTGTCCCGTGAAGCACGTCACTAACTAAAGAATCTGATCTGTCAAACATTGAAAAAAAAACTTGCAGGTAAATATTTTTCCAGGCGAACATTTAATTGTATTTACGTAATATTTATAAAGTGCTTCCTGTTTAAATGTGTCTAAATAAATCAGAATAATAATCATTTCAAATTTTTGTCTGACAAAATCATGTAAAATAGTGTAAAATCCCAGGTAATTCGAATTGTTTGCTTCTTTTAGATCTAACCTTATTTTTCATGTTTGCGCGCGTAAATACAGCTCAAATTTGTTTTTGAACCTAAACATTTACTTTTTGTGTAAATATAAAAGCTCCTTTATTGGTTTTAATCAATTGTGAATTAATTATTGGCGAGTGTTATTCTGTGAATTGCATCGTAATTTCGAACGAGGTGCGAATTACGATGCATTGCAAAATGAGCCTTATTGCTATGAGAATAGAGTTTAAAGTGTGTTTCGATGTCATTGCGATGCTGGATACCCAGAATAAGGATGCGCGACGGGTTATAGGTTTTCGATTGTTCAGTCTTAGCTACTAGCACTATGGCGCCATTTTAAAAATATTTTTAATTATTAGTTTTCTTTACAATTTTTTTAATTTGGATTAGACGTTATCAAAAGTAGTGATTTTATAAACATATTAAAAATTTATCATAGTCACAGTTAAATAAATATTTTAAACTGAGTCCACCAATGTAAATATTTTAAATTGAGTCCACCAAAGTAAATATTTTCTCAAAACTAAAATTATAATTGCTGAACAAACTTTACTTATACTAAACAAAATCTTAACTAAATGAAGGTTTATTATATGAACCCTCATGTTAAAAGGAGACCTCAAATTAAAATAATAATAAGTAAAAAAAAAATACAATTATTCAAGCAAAATAATAGATCAGTTCAAGATCTTTGTGAAAATCAACTTAAACATTTTTTCATAGTGTTATGACCTACGGCATTTTGCTTTGGGGTAAAGCTGCTGATATAGAAACCATTTTTATATTGCAAAAAAGAGCTGTTCGAGCCATTTATAATTTGAGTTCTCGAGCTTCCCTCAGAGAAAAGTTTAAACAAATTGATATCCTCACAGTTGCATCGCAGTATATTTATGCAAACATAATATTTGTACATCAAAATATTAGTCTTTATGTCAAAAAGAGTGATATGCACTCCATCAATACTAGAAATAAGGATAAACTTGTCACTTCTGCATATAGACTGCAAAAAGTGCAAGGCTCATTTTTAGGACTTAGTGCACGCATCTATAATAAAATCCCTGCTGAAATTTTAAATTTGCCTTTACAAAAATTTAAGGAAAGAATTAAGACTGTTTTAGTACAAAAGGCTTTCTACAATACAAATGATTATTTTAATGACGACAATGCTTGGGTGTAGCGCTCGCTCCAGCTGGACACATCTTTATGTACAAAATCTTATTTTGAAAAGAGTAATTGCTGAGTTTCTTGCCGGCTCTTCTCAGTAAAAGCAACCTTCCGAACCGGTGTTAGAGTCTGACCATTCGTAAGTGCCTGCGAAGGCCTATTTGAATAAATATTTCATTTCATTTCAACAATACTGTTTTAAAAAAGCATATCATTTTAAATTCTTCACCCCCAACCATCTGTTTCTAGCGCCAGTACTCCTTGATCAGCTCCGGCTTCCACTCTGTGACACGGTAGAAAGTAGGTCCTCCACTGGGAATTCCTGGGGGATATCAGTAATTATAATAATAATGAAAAATAATTAATATGCTTGGACATTCTTTACACACGGCCATCTGATCCTAAACTAAGCAGAGCTCATACTAAGGAAACCAAATAACTGATATACTACATTTTTGATCACAATTAATATTGACACAACAATCGGACATCTTCATGCACTCAAATATTTATCAAGACTGGGAACCTGGGAGTGATAGCGAGGAGAACTACTACTGAACTGGATCTACATGCCCACTTGTGGGAGCTGGTCTCCCTCAGTTTTTTGTTAGCAGTCAGTTAATATTGATTTTTAATGAATTTCCCCCTCGGCATTACTGCCATGTCAGGGAACTAGATTATTTAACAGAAGGGCCATCCCGATATGTTCAGTAGTTTTGAGGTGATGGTGCGTCAAAGGAACTCTATTTTCCTTATACAATATGTCACAAAATACCCCGTAAAAATATAATTAATTATCAAAGCCAACAACCCTAGTAAGCTGTCATGTCAGGGAACCAGATTATTTAACAGAACGGCCTACATACCTATTTTACCTAATAATGGGGTATATTTTACAGCGTTACTATGGGTCTTAAATATTGGGTATGGACTCATTATAAGGCCCCATTTAACCATCTTTCGGCTTTACGGGTAGTTTGGTAACAACCTGTATAGAAAATGTCCTAGAATAACACATATTTTACTTTTTGTGAAACTGCGGGGGACAGCTAGTCATCACTACATAGTATAAAACAAAGTCGCTTTCTCTGTTCCTATATCCCTATGTATGCTTAAATCTTTACTTAGCTACGCAACGGATTTTGATGCGGTTTCTTTAATAGATAGAGTGATTGAAGAGGAAGGTTTTTATGTACAGTGGACCCCCGGTAATCCGACAAACGTTTTGCAGGGCAGTGTTGGACTATCGAATTTGTCGGACTATAGAGTACTGCTTAAGAGTCCCGAAATTTATTTATTTAAAATTACAGATAAAAATGATTAGATACTATCTAAAGATTTGCCTAAATAATGTTTGTGTACCCAAATTCAAATGGAAATACTGAATTAAACAGTGGTTATTTACCAGGAACATTTATTGCTTGTGTCAAAGACACTTGAACACACAAAGAACAACACTCAAATATCGAATAGATTACAAACACTTTGCATTTATACTGTGCCAGTATATACCCAAATGCATATGGCCTCCAACAAATTCAACAGTGGTAGGCATGTCGGATTACAGGGGGTGCCGGATTAGACAGGGGCCGTATTAGCGGGGGTCCACTGTATAATACATGTGCCGTCCCCTGGGGACGCGGGTTAAAAATAATAATTAAAAGCTATGTTTTATTTCAGATGTAAGTAACAATAATGGTTAACATCTGCTGCGTAGATGGTTGCAAGAAGGGCTCCGAGGAAAACGTCACATTATTCAAGTGAGTAAAGTTAAGCAGTTATACTGAGGGTTTGTCGCTGGATGGGTGCCCGGAGAGTATTTGCGTTGTAATTTATTACTATGTTACTACAAGTATATTGTATGTCTTATGATGGACCAGTTGGATTGGTGGTCGGAGACTCTGACTGCCACAGGTTGAGGGTTTGAACCAGGATGATAATGTCTATTAGTTCTGTGTCCAATCGTAAATATTAAAACTAGAAAAGTGATTCGGTTAGAAAGGTAAGGCCCGTGACATTACAGGCACATGACACTTAACAACTTCACGTCTCAGGGACGATAACGCGGCGATGCCCCTGGTGTTGCAATCGTCCATTGGCGGCGGTGACCACTTACCATCAGGTGGACCGTCTGCTTGTTTGACGTCCGTGCGGTATAAAAAAAACTGGTTACCATATTACAAACTCTACTTAGTTTGGGATCAGATTAATAAATATTTTTTTATTTAATTAACTATATTTAAGCAGTGCTGGATTAAGTAAGCGCGGGGCCCGTAGCAAAGTCTGTCGACGGGCCTTTGGTCTGCTATGGGTTCTTAAGTATAAAGCGGTAAAAAAAACAAACGGATGTGGGCGGCCTTAGACACGCGGGGCCCCTGTTCCGCGGGGCCTGTAGCAAATGCTACTCTTGCTATGTGGTTAATCCGGCACTGTGTTTAAGCTCGGATTTGACCACAAGTTCACCATGATAAGTGATGTCGCCAAATATCGTGAAGGTTAGAGATGAATTGGGTGTAGTGTAATGTGTGTTGGAATGCATCAACAGGTGCTTGTTGATAGATGTTCAAGTTGAGGGCGGTACCCAGACAGGTGGGCACTATTATTCCCTACCTATGGTTTCCTCAATATGTTTTCCTTTGAGATTGGTTTAGTAAAGGTAGGAATGCTAGTCATGTATCCTAATCTATATCCCTACCAGTGGCGTAGCTACCGGAGGGCTAGACGGGGCAGTGCTAACTAAGCTACTCTGTCAAGTCGCAAACAAGGAAACTCAACGGGAAATCGCCACGTGTTTCGCTTCTACACGAAGCATCTTCAGGACGTACGAGTATTAGACCTGCTATCACTGAGTCGACGCTCTGTCACTGAGAACGCTCAATTTAGTTCATAATCCAATGGCGAACTAGTTCGCTCAATTAGTTCTTAGTTCTTTTTTTGAAAAAAATAAAATAAAACTAAATAAAGAAAAAAATATATTTATGATGATTGCAAGTTCTGTTTTCAAAACATTAGATGCGGATGTGAAGTTGTTTAGTGTCGATATCGAAATATCAAGGTGCGCACAGTAAATGTAAATAACTCGGGTGGTCACATAGCGCCAGTATCTAGTAAAGCGGTCGCTAAAAAAATTTTAAAAGAACTAAGAGCGAGATCATCGATGAACTAGTTCGCATAGTTCACCTAAAGGAGCGCTCTTCCCACCTAGGTCGTACCCAAGACTAGTCGATGCACTAAGCACCACAGACGTGTTACCTCGCCGACCGCCGGACAGAAAATGATTATGAATTCAATATTTTTCCCAGGTTCCCCACAAGTCGTGCCCACCGCCGCAAATGGCTGGACGCCATCAATCTATCAGGGAAGCTGTCTTCCAAGGACATAGCCGGCTCGGTGATATGCAATAACCACTTCAATGAGAACGACTACGAGGACGTGAGGGGGAAGATACGGCTGAAGAGGAAGGTGGTGCCGTGCCTGTTTGGAAACGAGGTATGTAATAACCTTACTATACAGGTGTTGCAAAACTACCCGTAAAGCCGAAAGGAGGTTAAATGGGGCCTTAGAACGAGTCCATTCACAATATTTAAGAACGCTGTATTAAATACCCAAAAAAAGATTTAAAAAAAAAACAGATTTTTATGAATGAAAAATAGAAAAACTATTAAAGTAGACAATTATTTGGTAAAATAGGTACGTAGGCCTTTCTGTTAAATAATCTGGTTCCCTGACATGACAGCTTACTAGGGTTGTTGGCTTTGATAAATTAATTATATTTTTACGGGGTATTTTGTAACACGTTGTATAGTATACTAGCTGTATCCCTCGGTTTGACCTGTGTTTCCGTGGGTTGTAACATTTTCCCGGAACAAAAATGTTATGTGTTAATCCCGGTTATAATATATATAATGTGCTAAATTTCATCTCAATCTGAAAAGTTGTTTTTGCGTGAAAGAGTAACAAACATATAGTCACAAACTTTCGCTTTGTTTCGGATCAGCTTCGTTTTGCTAGTGAATGACATAAATAGTATTTCCATTTTTTTTTTTTTTAATATTCAGGGACATTCTTTACACGCGGCCATCTGATCCCAAACTAAGCAGAGCTTGTACTATGGAAACCAGATAACTGATATACTACTTTTTTTTTTCTAAATATATACTTATATAGATATTTACACCCAGACACAGAACAAACAGACATGTTCATGCACGCAAATGTTTGTTCTGGGTGGGAATCGGACCCGCAACCTTCGGCTTGGCAGTCAGATTCACTAACCACCAAGCCAACTGGCCTTTCTCGATAGCAACTATCAAATTTGTGACTCATGGTACCGAATTTTTATAGCAATCGTTAAAAAACGTTATTCGCTAACGTTTACATTTCAATAGGTTTTTTACCTATCGACTCGTACTATCGATTTTAGTTCTTTAGGTGACCGCTAGTGGCGCTGTACACAGTTGCCATAGAAATGTTTTACGCCGTCGCTAGCGAGTACGTACGTTAAAAACTCATGGTAAAGGCACTGATGGCTGCGTGTACTACCCAGATTTTTTTTTTATTGGAACGAAGTTCCTTATCGCGCGTTGTGAAAGGGGGCTAGACGGAAAAAAATCATACGAAGAGTTGTAACGACACTTTTCTTCGAAATTTAAATGATATGGTTTATTATTGGGTTTGTTTTTTTCATAATTTATTTAAAGGCTACATACAACATGTTTAAAATTGTGTTCCATTTATAAATTAGTATAATTAGTAATTATTAGCACAGTCTTGATCTTTTATTGAAGACCTAATACTAAAGACGAGAGATTGCAAGTTTTTCTCAACACTGGACCTAAACTCAGCGTTTTGGTCAATTCCAATGCGTATCTTCGTTCCATTCGGGTGTCCCTTGACACCTCTCAAGTTTTTTTAAAATATGGGTCTTTTCTTTATTTTTTCAGGAAAATAACACTTCACCAAAATCACCGAAAGAACCGGATATACCTCAAGACCCCACAGGACAGCCTGATGTAGAGACGGCAGCTAATGTGGAAAATGAGAAAGTATCCGATAATGGTGTTGTTAACGAGAGTCCAGTGGCGCCTGAAATGCGGCGGGTTATTGAAGAATCTACAGACAGCGCGTCTGAGAGTATTGAAGAGAATTGTATTGAAGTGTGAGTTACTTTGTACCTTATCTATATAGTTTTATAGAGTAGTAGAGCTCTTAGTGCAGAGTTCGCCCAGGGAAGTACTACCTTACCCATTTCCACCGTGAAGCAGAGCACTTGTATTAGTGTGTTTCGGTTAGGAAGTTAAAGTGGCTGGTGATTTTACGTCTCAAGGTCGACAACGCATTGGAGATGCACCTGGTGTTGCCACTTACCATCAGGTGGACCGTCTGATTGTTTTTTTTTTTTTTTTTATTGAGAATAACAAACAATTGCACAATACAGCTTATGTAACAATATTATATATAAATAAAAAAGTAATTGCACAACCAACACCGTTATTCACAAAATAATGTACTAAACATGGCAAGATTAACAAGTGAATTAAATTAAATTAAAAAAGTGAACAAAACATAAAAAAAGAAAACAGATTAAATAGATTTAGATAAATATCAAAGATCACAGAAATGTTTGTTGGGTAAAGTGGTATATATATCAAACTTTCTCATTTCCAGTACCCCCCAAATACCAGAAGAATCACCACCCCCCACTCCTGAGATGGACACAAACAAGCAAGACATTGAAGACATATTGACCAGCTACCATTTGAAGAACACACCGGGTGAAAAACAAATACATCCCATCGCTGAAGATCCTGTGCCAGATGTTCCAATGCTTCCAATGGGTCCCATGCTCTCAATGGGTCCGATGCTTCCAATGGGTCCCGTGGCGGTCCCAGCTGTTCCGCTGGTCTCAGATGTGCTCATGGCAGACCGGGGAAGCGACAGTGATATAGAATTTGAACCTGTGGCTAAACCTGTGTTCATAGAGATATCTGTATCTGATAAAGGTGAGGAAAAAAATTATTGTTTAAGGCTAATTGTATTAGTGTAACGCCGTAGGTGGGTTCGATACCCACCCAGAACAAACATTTGTGTGCATGAACATGGCTGTTTGTTCTGTGTCTGGGTGTAAATATCTATGTACGAGTATGTATGTATTTAGAAACAAAAGTAGTATATGTAGTATATCAGTTATCTGGTTTCCATAGTACAAGCTCTGCTTAGTTTGGGATCAGATGGCCGTGTGTAAAAGAATGTCCCGGGATATTTATTATTAATTATTTAATGGTAGTGGGAGTGGTGGCCCCCACTCGCGCGTCTCCTCCCGTGCGCAAAATGTTAATGTAGTTCTTACCACTAACCACCAGGGCAACTGGTCTGTCAATGATATGTCCACTAACTTAATAAATTTTCAGATCCCAGCGCAAGTAATATGAATGGAAGTGCTCAAGACGACTGCCTCATGCTGTTAGAAAACGTCCAGGTGGACATAGACCCCAGCTCACTCATGTTACCGGAGAGAGATGAGTTCGACTTGGTTGATGAGGAGAAGTAAGTGGATGTACTAAATAAATTACTTAACAAATCTACTGGACCAATTATGTTTTATAACACTTGGGCCGACAAACAAGCAGACGGTCCACCTGATGGTAAGTGGTCACCGCCAATGCTTTATCGACCCTGAGACGTGAAGTTGTTAAGTCTCATGTGCCTGTAATGTCACCGGCCTTACCTTTCTAACTGAAATACAGTAATACAAATGCTCTGCTTCACGGCAGAAATGGGTAAGGTAAGGAACTCTGCACTAAGAGGTCTACTACTCCAAATGTTTATTTATTTTGATGTACTCAAAAGTCAAAATGCAACACCATTTATTCAGTTTAGGCCGTCGGAAGGAACTTATGAAGGTTAAATTTAAATTTACTGAAGCTACTAACGAAGAACAACTCACATTTAAAACAATAGTTATAATGGCGCTTATACACCTATACTACCGGCACGCTATGGTGGTCGTTTTGACGTTTCAGATTGTCATAGGAAATGAAACTGTATTGCTTTGTAATAAGGTTGATTTCCATCATCATACAATTAGCTGTTGGATCAATAGATGCGCCTTATGTCCGAAGGAATAAAGGTTATTTTTCTTTGTTATTGTTAAACGTCAAAACGGCCATCATAGCGTGCCGCCAGTTTAGTGCTTCTTCAATTATAGATACCACAAACAGGTAACTTAGCAAAAACAATCAATTTTGGTGACCAAAACACAGTGAGAAACTTAAATTATTGTAAACTGTACCGGGTGGCAGATCAAATGAAAGGGGTTGTTGTGAGGGTCTCAAATATATATTTTTTTAATTTTAAAATAAATAGTTTTATAGAAATGTTATAGATAACAGGAAATCGAATAAAATGTCTATGGTCTTATTTTGTCATAAAATAAAAAAAATAAGAGTGGTTCAACTGTATAATTACTATTAATGTTTATCACTGATTATTCCTTCATTATAATCTGCTTTTTTGACTATTTCAATGTTTTATTTAAACTACTACTGAAATACTCAATATGATCCCATTTAATTCAGAAACAAATTCATTGTCCAACGAAATTAATATGAACAAACATTACAGGAAAGCGGACCCCATCAGCCTGCTAACATCAAGCGACGACGACGACGTCATCCTCGAGGAACCACACATCGACACCGTCGAGGTCTCAGACGAGACGGACGAAGACGACATGCCTTTAGTCAAACTAGTCAAAAGACCAACAAAACTAAGTAAAAAGAATCAAATATCAACCGATAACATTACCAAAATGTTCTGGGGCATGTATGAGTACTATTGCATGGAGTGCCACTTCACTACGACCAGCCGCGGCGACTACAAGACCCATGTAAAAGAACATGCAACAGTAATTCAAATATGTCAAATGTGTGGCTACACAACGGCCAGTAAAGCACAATTCGCCCGACACAAGAGGAAACATAAGGATGATAGGAAATTCAAATGTCACCTCTGCGATTACAAAGCGAAACATAATATGAGTCTGATATACCATCTCAAGTCTCACGATCAGGCTAATTTGAGCAGCTGCAAGAAAGGCTTCAAGTGTAAAAAGTGTAATTTTCGTTCGGATGTTAAAAGTTCAGTGTTAAAACATGTGCGGATGTGCAGTATGGATGTGAAGAAGTTCTCTTGTAATACTTGCTCGTACGAGACGAAGAGGCCGTCGGATCTGAGGAGGCATATTGCCAGGAGGCATTCCACGTTGAACGAGGAGCAGGATGAAGAGTTTGGTATGACTTGAGCTTAGAATTGTGGTGGAAACTATATGGTAGGCAGGATAACAGAATATTTTGTATTTATTAATGTTTGATTTGAGAATAAGTTGAAAAGAGAGATTATTGTCTTGTAATACAACTTTACGACCATTATCTCTAAGCAGTAGGCAGAGTTTCAGTACTGCCCACAGTCCACTGAATATATCTTTTAAGACCCAACTTTACATGTGGTGATCATTGTAGACACAAACTTTTGACAAATAAAGGCAAATAAAAAAAGAAATTACAAATTGAATAAAAAAAAAAAAAAAAAATTTATTTAAAATATAGCATACTCTAGCAGCACAAATGGTCTAGACTCAGCATATATCTACAGGTTCTAACAGCAGACGATGGTATTCTGCCGAAATTGTTGTCTATGACATGTTAACAATCACAAGCTACAAAAAATATTTTCTGAACCAAGAAATGTTAATATTACCTTCGCCAACTTAGTCAAAACAATTTTTTTTTAGTATCAATGTCAAAAGCTACTTTCAAAAGATAAAACTGAACAAGACTCTAGCTCTTTTCATCTTATTATATTAGAAAGAGATGTTCATAGAATAATGCTTTCCACATTGGAATAGGTATTGCACCTGCCCAGAAAGTTGATTGCTTCCACATTAACGTTTCTTAAGAGTGAGAGAGAGATTAAAGTTTCATTAATATCACATTTGATTTATAATTAAATGAAAACAGGCCACTTAAATATTTATTTTATACTGCTGTTTGTTGTAGCGGCAACAGAAATATATCATATGAGAAAATTTCAACTGGCTATCACGGTTAAGATACAGCTTGGTGATAGACAGATAGACGGATAGCAGAATCTTACACCCATATTCTAAGACGTTTCCTCAGACTCGACTCCAACTCGACTGAAAATTAGTATTCCAAGTCATAACTTGAGCAAACTCGAGCAATCCCGACTGATGTCGAATCGAAGTGTAGTCAAGGTAACATGTCATTAGTAACGTCATTCTATTATAGCTAAAATATTAATGAAATAAAATAATGAGTTTCAGTAGCTATTTACCAGCAATATGCTTCCTTAAGGTTGGTCCCGACTTACCTTGAAGCTGACAGTTGTTTCCTCACCTCGAGTGAGAGATGTCAAGTCGAGTGGAGGAGATTTTTGTAATTAGAATACTAATTAATATCTTTGAGTGAGGTTGAGTGGAGTCGAGGAATTTTCGAGGAAACGTCTTAGAATATGGGTGTTAGTTACAGGGTTTCGTTTTACCCTTTGAGTACAGAACCCTAAAATAATGAAAGGGACAGCTAATTTCTTATTAATATCCAACGTGGTATGATTATTTTGATATTATATGAATGTTGAATGTAGGTAATATGTCTTTTTTGTACCACTGAGTTGAGAAACAAACTTACGGCTAGCCTGATCAATATCGTGTGTTTATATCGACAGGTTAGCTACGCCGTCGTGGGTTCGATTGCCGCCCAAAATACATTTGTGTGCATGAATCAACATTTCTGTTTGTTGCATCTGGGTGTAAATATCTATATCAGTTTTGTGAAAAGTAGTAAATCAGCTATCTGGCTTCCATAGCACAAGCTCTGGTTAGTTTGGGATCAGATGGTGTGTAAAGAATATCCTAGGATATCAAACAAGGTACATCAATACATTAAAATAATTATACACCAGTAAAAATATAATTAATCATCAGAGCCAGCAACCCTAGTAAGCTGTCATGTCAGGGAAGCAGATTATTTAACAGAAAGCCCTACGTACCTATTTTACCTAATAATTGTCTACTTTTATAGTTTTTCTAATTTTCATTCATAAAAATCTGTTTTTTTATTTTTTTGGGGTATGTTAACAATACAGTGTTACTACGGTTCTTAAATAATGTGAATGGCCCCATGTAACCTTCTTTCGGCTTTACGGGTAGTTTTGTAACTTCCTGTATATTATTTACAGAGGTGTTTACAATATGTTCATGCATACAAATGTTTGTTAGGTGGGAATCAAAGCCACAACCTGCCCTATAGCAGTCAGGGTCTCTAACCACCAAGCCAACTGACCCATTAAAATATTGAATGTGGTAATAATAACAAGAACTTCAAAATGGTTCTTTAGTTCAATTAAAAAGCCCGACAATATTTTTATCACTGTTTAAGAATGTGTTATAATGAACTATTGTATAATCTAGCTGTCCCCCGCGGTTTCACACGCGTTTATCGATATCATATCGACGGTTAAAAGGCGACTTGATTCAAACGCCATTTTGAAAACTTTGCAGGAGAGCTATTTGAAAATGTTAAAACCCAAAAACAGATACTGCATCTAAACTTCTTAACATACCACATCGAAGCTGTTGAATATTAAAACTAAATGCAAGCTTCAACGAATTTGTGTATGGCCGTCATCATAGTAGTATAAGTCATTGAGATAAATGGCGAATGAGTCAAGTCGCCTTGTACCCGTCGATATATATCCTATAACCATCTAGGAAAAATTCTGCGTCGAATGGTAGCAGTCCCATCCCGATATGTTCAGTAGTTTTGAGGTGATGGTGCGTCAAAGGAACCCTATTTTCCTTATAGTATATATATTGTATAAATGTTGAATGAATGAAGATCTTCTTTCTCTTTTTATTTACAATTGATTATTAATAAACATTTTTAAATGAATCTTAATTAGTGATAGTTTATGAAAAAAATCATGGAAATTTTTTTATTTTTATTTTTATCTAACATAGATTAGATAGAGTGTTATATGAGAGTATGATGGATGATCTGCATTTATTATGGATAGACATATTTCTTTTTTTTTAAGTCAAGTAGACAGACCGTCCGCCTGATTGTAAGTGGACACCGCCTATAGACATTTGCAACACCAGGGGCATTGTTGCGTTGTCCCTGAGACGTGAAGTTAAGTCTCATAATTTTGTACAAGGATTATTTGTAATTTAGGTTATATTTAAGTTTAATTTTAGCAGTATTTAATTTAAATTAATTAAAAGTGACATTTTAGAAAAATTGACAAAATTGAAAAATATTTAATTTCACTAATAGTTAAATTATTGAAGTTACCACCGATATATTAAAGGTGTCCCCGCGGAGTCACCCACGTTCCCGGGGGATGTTAGATTTTCCCAGTATAAAAAACCATGTTACTCCATATTACGTCAGCTATCTGCCAGTGAAAGTCCCGTCAGAATCGGTACAGCCGTTTTGGAGTCCAAAGGGAACAGACTTTTTATATATAATTTCACTCCCTTTCCGAAGGAAGTTACTCCTTATTTCATCAGCTATCTCAGTAAAAAGTCCCGTCAAATATTCCATTGCATAGATACATACAGGCAAAGTTAATAAAAGCGTTTTAATAATTTAAGTTTAAAAAGATAAATGTTGGCAACACTAATTGTGCAGCCAGTATTATGCCATAGTTTTAAATGATGCGGATCATCCACCATAAACAATGTTTTATAATTACTGTGTAAATTTAAATTGTATTAATTATTAAGTTTAATATAAGGACATAATTGTAATGATTTGTAAATATATTATTCGGAATTAACTATTTTGTTTTTTTTTAACCCGCGGTTTTACCCGCGTTTCCTAGGGATGTCATCATGATGAAAGGTTCCATTTTTGTGCCACGTAGAAACACACAGTGAAATGAAATGAAATATTTATTCAAATAGACCTTCACAGGCACTTATGAATGGTCAGACTAACACCGGTTCGGAAGGTTGCTTTTGCTGAGAAGAGCCGGCAATAAACTCAGCAATAAAGTGGATCTATATGATGGTAAGTGGCCACGGCCACCTATGGACATTTGCAACACCAGAGCATCGCCAATGCGTTGTCGAACCTGAGGCATGAAGTTGTTAAGTCTCATGTGTCTGTAATTTCACTGGCAGGGACAATGATTTTATAGGTTTGTTTTTGTACAGTATTTCCATGGAAATTGGTGAAGGTAATAAGCAGATCAATAAGAAGAATAAGGGACCAGACTGATGCGATATAAAAGGCAATTTTTCTAAATTACAAATGGACCTATCAGGCGTTCACAAATAGTATGTGGTCACCGCCGCCTATGCACATGCAACACCAGGGGTATCACCGATGCGTTGTCGACCCTGAGACATGTTGTTAAGTCTCATGTGCCTGTAATTTTACTGCTCCCCTTAGCTCTCTTGTATTTTTTTTACTACTTTGGTAAGAGACAAGCTGACTGCCTTTCTGATGGTAAAAGATCACCGCCTCCATAGGCCTGGCGCGTGACCGACCCTGCAAACTCTCTTCTCACTCCTCTTGAAGAACCCCAAGCTGTACTCACTTGGGAAAACCACGGCGGGGAGCTCATTCTACAACCTAAGCGTCCGCGGTAAGAAACTCTTCTGAAATCGCACCGTGCGAGACCAGTTTGGTTCCAATTTATGAGGATGAACTCGCCTTATACATCTGGTGGACAGAAAGCTGGCGACCCATTTGCATAATCGACCCATCGAAACTTCGATAGAAGGGAGGTGATGCCGATCGGCCTGTAATTCGTCGGGTATGATCTGTCGTCCTTCTTAGGCACAGGGGGCACGTGGGGAATTTCCCACGGAAACGGGATTTGCCCTTTGAAGTAGGAAAGCGCGAAAAGGCGCGTCAGTACAGGACACAATTCAGGAGCACACCGCTTCACAACCAACCACTGCTGGTATACAGTCTGGCCCACTCGACTTATGGACGTCCAGAGAGCGTACCTCTTTGGGACTACCCGTTGGGAAATACAAATTTCCGGCATGGAGCTGTCACACGCGGGATGGTAGGCGGAGTGGTGCCTCCGTCATCCAAAGTCAAGGTCGAAGCAAAGAGAGAGCCTTAAAGGTTAGCCTTCTCTTTAGCACTATGGGCCAGGTTCCCATCCGGCATTCGTAGTGGTGGCAAGGATGACTGACAAAAGTTTCCCTCGGCAGCCTTGGCAAGAGACCAGAAACCGCGACACCCAGAGGGGACGCTCGTTAGCATCTCGCAAATTCTCCCGGCGAAATCGAACTTAGCCCTGGCGATAATTCGCTTACTGAACTTCGAGACGGCCTTTAACTTGCGTTTCGCATCAGAAATATTATGTTACTGATTAGTTCGAGCCGTGGTCCAAGCCTCATTCAAAGTTTGCTTATTACGTCTAGTTACTAATGGAAACACAGTAATACAAGTGCACTACCTGCTTAACGGTGAAAATGGGTATGACCGTGCATCCCTGGAAGAACTCTGCACTACTTCTTACCGAAAGAAAGGTAGTCTATTCCGGAGTGATATAGGCTATGTTATATTTTTGGCTCCCTCAAAAAAGCGCTTTGCTATTCCAGAGTTTAATCTCTATAAATAAAATACTACTAATAAAAAGAGTGTTCATCCGATATCGATTACTAAACTGATTAGTCGATTTATAAAAAATGGTAATTTTTTTTTTTTAAATGTTATCAAAATAAAAACACGTCATTAGTTCATTCCGTACGTACAGTAATGTTTGTACTGTGATATTGTGAAAGAAAAACAGAATCTCAAATTCACAATTAGTTTAAAAAAGATAATTTTGAATTTTTACTACTTATAACAACATATCTTGTATTGTTCATATATTTGATATTGTCAATTTAATCGAAGTGAAGTGAATTTTATATCCATACAAAAAAGAGCTGCTTTATTAAAAAAAAATGGGTCAAGTCGTTCAGGAATCGGGATTTGGTAACCCAATTACTTATTGTAAGTACTACATTTATCATATAAATTAACTAATCATTTTGGGCAACTTCGCGCCCACGCCAATCAATACCTATGCTTTTACAGATGTTTCTAGACATAGTTCAGGGTCTTTTATAGTTTGAAGTTAGAAATGACTTTCTGAAGGCTTCACATCATCATATTCAGGCTGAAGGCTGTAGTAATGGAAACATTATTTATTTATTTAGACTTTACAAGGTCTATGGATAGTATACAACTTTTATGAGCAACCTGTGCCTTTAACTAGGTCCTCAGGACCTAGGACCAGAAGGTTGTCTGTAGTTGTTGATTGTCGAGGATAACTAATATTGGACATCATCCAATACAAGCGAACTACTGCTTCATGACGGAAATCCAAGATTAAAACAATTTTAATCCAAACATGGTCTACATGTTTGTCTAAATCTGTTAGAGAGGTGAACTACCATCCCAATTCCCTCTTAAGGGGAGGTTTAACTAAACAATAACTAAAATTTTTAAGGGGCAGATGGCTTGGTGGTTTAAACCCTGACTGCGACACCACAGGCCAGGACAAACATTTGTGTGCATGAACATGTCTGTTTGTTCTGTCTCTGGGTGTAAATATCTATATAATTACATATTGAAAAACATAGTTTATATCCCAGAAACTTACAACTTGGGGCTCTTTAAGAAAATAGTAAAAGCAATCCATCTGTGCCCTCATCTTTACTTACCATCAGGTGAGATTGAGGTCAATTGCAAAAAGAAATACAGTGTAAACTCTTTATAACGTTATCCTTTATAACGATAAACTCCCTATAACGTTGAAGTGAGCCCAAGTTGGTTGGTTTGTTCACTTTGTTTTGTTTTTTTTTGTTCACTCCATATAACGATAACTCTCTATAACGACAAAAAATGCTCAGTCCCTTGAGTTTCGTTATAAAGAGTTTACACTGTAGTTGTTTATCAGTTATCTGTTTCCCATAGTACAAGTAGTACAAGCTAAGTTAAATGGGTCAGATAACTGAGTGTGAACCATGCCCCAGGATCCTAGGATTGGGGGAGATGGACATTGGGTGCTTGTGTATTAGACTGGTCAGTCTCCAAACTAAATTTTAATATGTTACACATATTATACATCTCTTTCTAATTTAAAAGCCTAAATTTTTGTTTAGTCATGTCACCTCGCTTGTACCATAGTGTTTTTCCACTACAGTCATAACTCTATATAACGACACTGACGGGACTGTTCATTTTTTTTTTTTTTTTTTTTTTTTATACCACATGGGCCGACAAACAAGCGAACGGTCCACCTGATGGTAAGTGATTCCCGCCGCCTATAGACATTTGCAACACTAAAGGCATCGCCAATGCGTTGTCGACCCTGAGATGTGAAGTTGTTAAGTCTCATGTGCCTGTAATTTCACCGGCCCCCTTACCTTTCTAACCGAAACACAGTAACACAGGTGCACTACTGCTTCACGGCAGAAATGGGTAAGGTGGTAGTACTTCCCCGGACGAACTCTGCACTAAGAGCTCTACTACTCATTTATAGATAATCCATGAATCCTACTTATTAGTCATGGTCAACAACAGTCTACACGTGCAAGCAATCCCAATTTATAAACAAAAGAATGAATTTCTTAGAAAGTTTGGTATGCATGATGCTGGCAATCAAGTTTATTATGGGCCACCAAAAGCTGCTCATTTTTACTAATTTTGGCAACCTAAGCTACTTATCATTACTTAATTGTTGTCATTATTGAGAGTGGGTGTAACGCTATATAGAGTGTATCAATGTGTAGAAGGCAAGCTGAACCAACCAAAGCCGAGTGATTGCGACGTTTTAGGGCGTTTGTCGTTAAATCGAGTGCCGTTATATAGAGTTTTGACTGAATGTGTATTACAATCTCATAAAAATAATTAGTTTTGATCTAAGTTATAGTTACAAAACATCTCCTTACTCTATCCAACTATAGGAAAAGAAAGAGAGGTTTAAAGAAGAAGGTTAAATTCATATCAAAATTGATGGCTTTGATCAAAACTACAGTAGAAAAGATCTCCCTACTCTATCCAACAATAGGAAAAGAAAGAGGTTTCAAAGATGTAGGTTAAAATTACATCAAAATTAAAGGTTTTAATCAAAATTACAATACAAAACAGCTCCTTACTCTGTCCAACTTTAGGAAAAGAAAGAGAGGTTGAATGTGTTAAGTTTATTTTTTAGACAGATTTTAATACAGGATGAGGAATAGCTGTGATAATATATAATGATAACATTACAATTCATAATTAAACATAAATAAAATAGATAAAATTATGAATAATTGTGACAATGTAACTTGTACAAATGATGTTTATACTTCTATACTAATATTATAAAGAGGAAAGATTTGTATGTAAGTGTGTTTGTTACTCTTTCACGCAAAAACGTCTATGGAGGAGCGAGGTATGAGACTCCTCCATTTAAAAGGGAAGATCTTCCGCCAGGCTAGGTGATCATGCCTGGGGACCGCGGCCCTACTGTTGATGTTGGATCCTTGTATATATGTCAAATCCTGAGAGAATCTTGATAGTGCGATGTAGGATTCTCGGGTGTTTCTACTCGTTCATAGATGTCGCCACATCACTGTAGTGCGGGCGTAGAAGGTTTGTAGGCGTGTTCATAGATGTCGCCACACGTCTTAACGGATATGGATGAAACTTGGCACATAGATGGAGCATATCCTGGAATAACATATAGGCTATTTTTTATCCCGGGAAAATGTGATATCCCTCGGGAACGCGGGTAAAACCGCGGGGGATAGCTTGTATACTTATATTCTATCCTGCGAATATTATGTATGAATGTTTGTTACTCTTTCATGCAAAAATAATAAAAACAATTAGAATAAAACTTGGCCCAAGAATAGTTTATAATTTAAACCTTGCTTGACAGACCAACTGGCTTGGTGGTTAATGCTCTGAGTGCCAAACCGAAGGTCGCGGGTTCGTTTCCCACCCAGGACAATCATTTGTGTGCATGAACATGTCTGTTTGTTCTGTCTGGGTGTAAATATCTATATAAGTAGTAGCTGACCCGACAGACGTCGTCCTGTCTTCAATCGCGCCAACTGTCAAACGAATGACAATAATGTCAAACAGGTTACGTTAAAAATGTTTATATGTATCGTCAAAAGCAGGTAAAGTCGTTAAGTTTTCTTAAATTTCCAAACAACTTTCTTATATTTTTCTTTCATAAGAACTTTCTCCTGACAATGACAAACGCAACAAAAAAGAATTACCGAAATTGGTCCAGCCGTCCATGCGTGATGCCGTGACCAAGGGAAATAGGGATTCATTTTTATATCTATAGATGTATTTATTAAAAAGAGATGTAGTATATCAGTTATCTGGTTTCCATAGTACAAGCTCTGCTTAGTTTGGGACCAGATGGCCGTGTGTAAACAATGTCCCGGGATATTTATCACATTGGTTTTTTTTTATCTCAGGTCATTGTTACTTTCCATGGGTGGTTGAAAGCGCAGAAGACAGCTTATTTACCATATAAATAAAATAAAAAAGCCTTTTATTTCCTACAAATTAATTTTACATGTAGTTTTTTTTGTGTTTTTACATTTACTTATCTTTCAAAATTCAATTCAAAAATTCAAAACCATTTATTCAGTTTCGGCCCTCGGAGGGCACTTATGAAGGTCAAATTTAAAGTTACCGAAGCTTAACTAGTTGAACTAGTTGAATGACAGGCCAGTTGGCTTGGTGGTTAGCGCTCTGACTGCCAAACCGAAGGTCGCGGGTTCGATTCCCACCCAGGACAAACATTTGTGTGCATGAACATGTCTGTTTGTTCTGTGTCTGGTTGTAAATATCTATTTATGTATGTACATATTTAGAAAAAAGAAGTATATGTTGTATATCAGTTATCTGGTTTCCATAGTACAAGCTCTGCTTAGTTTGGGATCAGATGGCCGTGTGTAAAGGATAAAAAAAAAAAAAAAAAAAAAAAAAAAACTTAGTAACTAATTTATTTGGTTTATTTGTAATATTATGTAGTTGTTTTTTGTATTTGTTTTTGTATATATAGCTTATGTTATGTATTTGATTTATTTACCTACTTTCTTTTGACACTATATATAATTTTACCAAAAAGCCTTGTAAATTCCAGTATTTCAATTTGTGGCGGCCTACGGCTGGTTCATATTGGGTGGAGTCGGGGCCTCCCTGTACCTGCTTCATCGCTTGAGGCCCAGGCTGGACGCGTGGAGGCAGGCGAGAGAAGATGCTGAGTATCATAAGGGTATGCTTTGAAACTAGATAATCACACTGTATACTGCATTGATCTATTCCTGTATCAATAACCAGGATAAAAATACTATTGCCCTTTTTTTGACCCACATGGGCCAGCAAACAAGCACACGGTCACATTTGTAACACCAGAGCATCGGCAATGCGTTGACGACCCTGAGTCGTGAAGTTGTTAAGTCTCATATGCTTCAAATGTCACCGGCCTTACCATTGTAACCGAAACAGTAATACAAGTGCTCTGCATCACAGAGTTGTTTTCTTCATCTTTTTTTAACCATAATAGACCCTTGATTTTTTTATAGAGCATATACTACTATTGCAGCTATATATAACTCTCTTCGGGAACGCCCTTTTTCCCTACTCGTAAATTTTCATAGAGTATTATTAGTAGTACTACTATGACACCTCGGGAATACTCTCGTTCCCCATTTGATCGCGTAAAGTGCACAAGGTCATCGTTATACTATTTAGTCTCAGATTAGATGGGGTGGTAGTAATCATGAAGTGGGATGTATACATATTGTAGTCAAACAAGCCAGTTCAAGTAGATCCCTGGTTTCCAGACCCTGACAAGGCGGCTGCGCGCATGGAGGGCATGCAACGCGCCAGGGAGCTGCAGCAACGGAAACTGATGGAGGCTTCTGAGAGAGCTTTGGAGCTGCAGAAGGAGGTAATACTTTATTTTATTACTAAGAAATACAGATACATTATAAAGAAAATAATTTAAAACCATTTAGCCTCTATAGCCCTTTAGGTCAATGAAAGGCACATTTTTTAAAGTTATACTTCTTTACGCACGCATCACTGTAACAAAAGAAACAGGTTGAAGTTAGCTGATAACAGCCTCTCCGGAACATCGCACAAATCGCAACTGTCAGTGTCAATGAGCGAGTAATGATGTTATTGTCAATTATAACCTAACAACGTCAAAAACTTATTCGTTGCCACAGACAGGTGCAAAGAGTTTGGCCACTACAATTTCACGACTGAATAGTAAAAAATGCTTGTAGTGTAGTTTTTCTCACCTATAATTTCGGGAATAACTTCTTACGTGCGTACATAAGCCCTGCCCAATGTCTCACCAATTTCTGCCAGTGTCCTGTAATTACTACTCATGGCTTAATATTTACTGGCACGTTGTAGGCAAGTTGACTGTATGGATATGAACATCTCTTTCTCTTATGGAGAAGTGAGGTTTAGACTCCTCCGGTTTAAAAGGGAGAATCTTCAGCCGCGAGGTGCTCGTGTCGTGTGGGGACCGCGGACCAACTGTTGATGTTGGAAGCTTCTATATATGGTAGACATGGGTAACTCAAGCAAAATGCGTGAACTGCGGTTCAGCTCACGGCTCACGTTTGTGAGCCAGCGCTGCGAACCGGTTCACAGTTCAGCTCAAATATTGCCGAACGATCACAGAGTCTACGCCGCTACCGCGCCGCAGTTCGACAACGACTCAATATGACAGAATAGATCACAAATTGTATACAGACTGGAAAATAATAAGAGAGCCGTGAGCTGTTTAGTTTGCTCTTGAGCCGCAGCTCGACAGTTCAAGTAGGTGTGATCTGATCTGTTGAACCGGTTCAGGGCTGAGTTACACAAGCCTAATATATGGGCAAATACCCGTGTCTACGTGTTCATAGATGTCGCCACATCACTGATAGAAAGTTGCACTATTCCCAAGTGATATATAGGACATGTTATAACGGGATACAACAACTCCCCCGGGGAATAGGGCACCTAGTTTCTTATAATATTACTTAAACAGAATTTATTCTATATACATTTAAATCTGTAGAAAGATCGTATACAAGGTAGTTCATTATATTGAAGATAAAGATGTATGGAAATAGCTGCTCTCTGCACAGTGCACCTCTAATTTGCTTGTTTAATTATTTATTATGTTTATCAAAAAACGTAGTATATCTGGTTTCCATAGTACAAGCTCTGCTTAGTTTGGGATCGGATGGCCGTGAAGAATGTCCCGGGATATTGATTTATTTAAAAAAAAAGGTAAGAATGAAGAAAAAAATTCTTGTTATTTCTTTTTTGTAACTTAAAATACTTTTATTATTAAATGTTATTATATTATTATTAAATATTTTTCGAGTAGTAGAGCGCTTAGTGCAGAGTTCGTCCGGGGAAGTACTACCACCTTACCCATTTCTGCCGTGAAGCAGTAGTGCACCTGTGTTACTGTGTTTCGGTTAGAAAGGTAAGGGGGCCGGTGAAATTACAGGCACATGAGACTTAACAACTTCACGTCTCAGGGTCGACAACGCATTGGCGATGCCCCTAGTGTTGCAAATGTCCATAGGCGGCGGTGACCACTTACCATCAGGTGTCACAGACCGTCCGCTTGTTTGTCGGCCCACGTGGTATAAAAAAAATATGTTAAAGTTAGATTGAATAAAATTCATTTAAAAATTATAAAAAATATGTAACCTTACTGAGTTACTTGCCGATTCTTCTCTGCTGATTCAGCTGACTTCCAAACCGGTGGCAGCTATATTATCTTTGACCTTCATATGGGGCCTCGGCAAGACCTTTACTGAATAATATATTTTGAATTTATTTACTTGTTGTGGAGCTGAGTGGTAACACACCATAATAACTTTTAAAAAAGGGAATCAAAATTTAAAACCATTCATTTAGTTTAGGCCCGCTGAGGTCACTTTTGAAGGTCAAATTTAAAGTTACTGAAGCTACTACCGGTTCAGAAGTCAGCCTTCGACTGAGAAGAACCGGCAAGAAACTCAGTAATGTTACATTTTTTGAAAATATTTTTAACACTTTTTAATTTTTACATAACCTATTAGTAATATCATTTTTTTTTATAAATTCCAGCGAGAAGAACAGAAGAGGATAGAAGCTATCGAACGTTTGAAGAAGTATGGCGCCTCCGGAGGACAGAAGCTCGGCCAGAATGACGATGGTAAGTGATCTGGGTACAGAGGCGGCTTTAGGGGGTGGCGAACGGGGCAACCCAAGCAAATTAAAAAAATATTGATTTCAAATCTTATTTATTTGTATAACTTGAGCATTTCTTGTCAAACATGACAAATACCTAAACCAAACAACCAGACTTACTTTCGCATCACATGACCTGCCGCCCGGAGCCTCGCAATGGGTACGGCCGCCGCTGTCTGGGTACTTCATCACTATAATTAGTTAGTAATTCTCGTTTTAGGTGAAGTGGCAACTAAATTGCCCGACTTATTGGAGGGAGGTGGGGTTATGTCTGCGCTTAATGATCATTATTTCATAGTATAAAAAAAGGTCTTACAAACTAGGCAACGGATTTGATCCGGTTCTCATCAATAGACGGTATGATGAAAAAGGAAAGTTATGGCTTTTCGCGGATAGCGTTTTAGCCGCGTACAAAATGGGGAATTCAAAGTTTTCTTTATTACAGAGAAAACAAAAGTTATATTTCAGTGAAATTTTATTTTTTAAATACAAAGTTGCATGAAATGAGCAAGCAATAGGTACATTAATTTATTTGTACTATTGCTTTTTTAGGAACAAAGCAACTCGACCCATAAAAAAAACTTCACTTGTGAATAATAGCAATGAAAAAGTCACAGGTGTCATTATGTGCCTAATTACAGTGAAATTAGAGCCGTTTTATGAGCAAGTGTTGAAAAATATATTTATCAATCTATTCACTGACAGGTTTATTGAATATTCATTATTGATACTAATATATTTAGTATACATAATGTAAAACTGAAAAAATATTTTACGTAAAGTCGAACATCTATAGAATATGAACTGGATTACAATACTTCACCGCCCGCACCACAGTGATGTGGCGACATCTATGAACGAGTAGAAACACGCGAGAATCCTACATCGCACTATCAAGATTCTCTCAGGATTTGATATATAAACAAGCATCCAACATCAACAGTAGAGCCGCGGTCCCCACGCGGCGGCATGATCACCTAGCGGCGGAAGATCTTCCCTTTTAAATGGAGGAGTCTCATACTTCGCTCCTCCATACGGGCAAATGGCCCATCTTAGAAGTAGTAGATCTCTCTGCAGAGTTCGTTCGGGGAAGTACTACCACCTTACCCATTTCCACCGTGAAGCTGAGCACTTGTATTACTGTGTTTCGGTTAGAAAGGTGCCTTACACCTCAGGGTCGACAACGCGGCGATGCCCCTGGTGTTGCAAATGTCCATAGGCTGTGACCACTTACCATCGGGTGGACCGCCTGCTCGTTTGTTGGTATACATGGAAAAAACCCTGTGGATGGCGGGTAAAACCGCGGGCGATATCAAGTTTATAATAAGTAATAAATAAATATCCTGGGATATCCTTGACACATTCTTTAAGAGTTAGAGTACTCTTAAATCGAAAAACTTCTACAGTAACCAAGAAATATTTATGAAATTCATATAATTACTACATCGTATAAAACAAAGTCGCTTCTCTGCCCCTATATCCCTATGTATGCTTAAATCTTTAAAACTACGCAACGGATTTTGATGCGGTTTTTTTAATAGATGGATGATTGAAGAGGAAGGTTTTTATGTATAACACATGTGACATCCCACGGGAACGCGGGTAAAACCGCGGGGGACAGCTAGTAATAAATAAAATAAATATCCCGGGACGTTCTTTACACGCGGCCATCTGGTCCCAAACTAAGCAGAGCTTGTACTATGGAAACCAGATAACTGATATACCACTATTTTTTTCTAAATACATGCTTACATAGATGTTTACACCCAGACACAGAACAGACATGTTCATGCACGCAAATGTTTGTCCTGGGAGTCGAACCCGCGACCTTCTGCTTGCCAGTCAGAGTCGCTAACCACCAAGCCAAATGGCCTGAAGTATTTATAATAGTAATAATACCTATATTGTTTACTTCCAGGATATTTGCCGTTGAGCGGAGGAGCTTCGACTTCGTCGTACAAGGCCCCTAAAAGGTCAGCTTGCTCCGGGGGAGGTTGCGGCCGATAGGCACACTCGCAAAGGGGAGAATGGGTGCAAGTACTTTTTACATAAAAGTTATGTTAACATATTAAATTAACTTAACAATTTAAAATTTCAGGTTTCAGTACTCAAGTACTATAAATAAAACTAATAAATGACTACTTTTTTTGTTTTATTTTGTTTGTAAAATTCAAAATACCATTATTTTTCGAGTAGTAGAGCTCTTAGTGCAGAGTTCGTCCGGGGAAGTACTACCACCTTACCCATTTCTGCCTTGAAGCAGTAGTGCACTTGTGTTACTGTGTTTCGGTTAGAAAGGTAAGGCCGGTGACATTACAGGCACATGAGACTTAACAACTTCACGTCTCAGGGTCGACAACGCATTGGTGATGCCCCTAGTGTTGCAAATGTCCATAGGCGGCGGTGTTTGTCGGCCCATGTGGTATAAAAAAAAAATATATATATATTTTAGCAATGACTTCATGACCGATGTGCGGAGAAATGTAGTACTCAGTCAGTCAAAGAAGATGTGTATTGTGTAAGTGCAACCAACAACCGAGAGAAAGCGCTGTTTTTAATTAAAAACTGGAAAAGGTGGTTAGTGACACTGACAACTATGACTGTAGGAGTTAAAGTTATAGGTTCTTTAGGCTGGCAACACTTTAGTAATAGAAAGGACGGATAAAAATTCAAATTCAAAATTCAAAACCATTTATTCAGTTTAGGCCCTCAGAAGGCACTAATGAAGGTCAAATTTAAAGTTACTGAAGCTACTACCGGTTCGGAAGTCAGCCTTCAACTGAGAAGAACCGGCAAGAAACTCAGCAAGGTTACATTCTTTTTTATTTTATTAAATTCTTTTTTATCTATTCTGACTTTTTGGCTATTTTATAATATCAATATTACATATTTTTATATTTAACAATTACAAAATACTTAGAAAGGTAACATTCAAAAACAAAAAAAAAAAGAAATAACAAGACTACAAAATAGAAAATGACAATAATTACTTACAACTAAAACAAGAAAATTAGAGGTGCACTGTGCAGAGAGCAGCTATTTCCATACATTTTTATCTTCAATATAATGAACCACCTTGTAATACGCTTTTTCTTTCAAAACTTTCCTAATATAATTTTTTAATTTATGATCAGACATTTTGGTTACTGAAAGCGGTATCTTATTATAAAATCGAACACAATTACCAAGAAATGACTTGTTTACTTTAGTTAGTCTAAAGTATGGAAATGGTTAAAGATAGGTCGTGGGTTCGATTCCCACACTGGACAAACATTTGTGTGATAAAATGTCAGTTGTCTAGATAGTAAAAATAAATATATTTTTCATCCCCCCATCCCGGAAAGAGTATTTTGAATGTTACCTATATTAAGTAATTATTTACTTTATTTATTTTGGTTAAGATATTAAATATAAATTATGTAAAATTGATATTATAAAATAGCCAAAAAGTCAGAATAGATAAAATTTATATAAAAAATGATTTAATAATAAAAAAAAAATGTATCCTAGCTGAGTTTCTTGCCGGTTCTTCTCAAAGAAGCGGAACCGGTTGTAGCTTCAGTAACTTTAAATTTGACCTTCATAAGCCTTCCGAGGGCCTAAACTGAATAAATGGTTTTGAATTTTAATTAGAATTTTTGACCTTCGATATCTGAGTGCAAAAGCCGTTTTTATCCGCTAGAGGATAAAGTAAATTGAATTTAGAACATCGTGCACTAAGTGTGTGAGTTCAAAACATCATTAAACCTATTTACTTCTACCTCTATGGTGCCGAATTTATCATACATTTTTTAATTTGTTGAAACTCAGACTCGGTACCTTCTTGGTGCACTTTTTTTTTATTTGCTTTGCGCGCGCCATTTACTAATTGTTTTTGCATTTTCTCGCTGAAGTGGGATGAAAAGGTTACGTGTTGCATACGAGTGCAAAGATTTTTCACCTCGTGCTCTTTTGATTCTCTCGCTAACGCTCAGGCTTCTAATTATTGAATCCTTCGCTTGTTCGGTCATCAAAATTGAGCACGCGGTTAAAAAGCAACTTTGCACTCTTGTAGGTATCATGGGATATTATTTTACACTCGGTTATCTGATCCCAAACTAAGCAGAGCTTGTACTATGGAAACCAGATAACTGATATACTACATATACTACTTTTTTTTTCTAAATACATACTTATACAGATATTTACACCCAGACACAGAACAAACAGACATGTTCATGCACACAAATGTTTGTCCTGGGCGGGAATCGAACCCGCGACCTTCGGTTTGGCAGTCAGAGCGCTAACCATCAAGCCAACTGGTCCGTATATAACAAATAACTATTAATTTGCATTGCCTCTGAAGCCCTTACATCCAAGGAAGTTGTTACAATGTTGTTTTTCTAATGTCACAGTCCATCGATTTAAGAGAAAGTAACAATTTGCCACAGCTGTTTACTTTGTCAATTTAAAAGGTCTTTTGACAGCTAAGTATGTTATAGGAAAATCAACTTTATCGATTGTAAAATAAGGTTCATATATCGATCTAATGGTTAGTTGTATGATGATGTAATATATACCTTATTATTACAGAGTAAAGATTATTTTTCTTTGGCATTCTCATCTGTCTAAATGTGACAATTGACACTTCATTGAATGCAGTGAAAGGCAATTTTACTTTCTTTCTAGATATTGTACTGTGAGACAATTATAGAAAACGTGTTCTTTATATTAAAACTATTATTATTCAATTAAAATAATCTATACTTATATATACATATTTTTTTTTATACCACGTGTGCCGACAAACAAGCGGACGGTCCACCTGATAGTAAGTGGTCACCGCCGCCTATGGACATTTGCAACACTAGGGGCATCGCCAATGCGTTGTCGACCCTGAGACGTGAAGTTGTTATGCCTCATGTGCTTGTAATTTCACCGGCCCCCTTACCTTTCTAACCGAAACACAGTAACACAAGTGCACTACTGCTTCACGGCAGAAATGGGTAAGGTGGTAGTACTTCCCCGGACGAACTCTGCACTAAGAGCTCTACTACTATATATAAAGCTGACGAGTTTGTTCGAATTGAAAAACTATTTATGTGTTGAACAGTCCATTTATCGAGGAAGGGTATAGGCTAGATAACATCACGCTACGACCAATAGGAGCGGAGCATCAACGAGAAATATGGCAAAAACGGGATAATAAATATTCCTTTTAAGAGCTTTGCGCGCTTTTGACAATTCGCGTATAGTCTTCCGGAACGCGGGTGAAACCGCGGGGGACAGCTAGTAATGTATAAAACGGTTGAATTAGCTAAGAACTTAGTGCAGAGTTCGTCCGCCGTGAAGCAGAGCACTTGTATTACTGTGTTTCGGTTAGAAAGGAGGCCGGTAATATTACAGGTACATGAGACTTAACAACTTCATGTCTCAGGGTCGACAACGCATTGGCGATGCTCTGGTGTTGCAAATGTCCATAGGCGCCGGTGACCACTTGCCATCAGGTGGACCGTGTGAAAAAAACATCTGGAAAAGGTGGTTAGTGACAGTAACCACTATGACTGAAAGGTTTAGGACAATTTAAAAGCAAATTAAGTTAATATTGTCAAAAGAAACTGCACTACTGTAGCGACATCTATGAACACGAATGCGAGAATCCTACATTGCACTATCGAAGATGTCTCACTATTTGCCCATATAGTATAAAAGCTTCCAACATCAACAGTTGATCCGATTTCGGTTGAGAGCCCTAAGCGCTCACCGAAATTGTCCGCGTAAGGGTGTCAGAGCCATCTGAGACTAACACCTTCGTCCCTTAAAAAAAAAAAAAAGCAGTTGATCCGCTGTCCCCACGCGGCGGCACGAGCATCTAGCGACGGAAGATCTTCCCTTTCAAATGGAGTCTCACCTCGCTCTTCTAAAAGGCCTCTGCTTTCAGCGTTCGTGCGGCGCGCTCGTGACGCTCACTCGTGAACAATATGGCTGCGATGGCGGCGATGCCTTGCTACTAATATTATAAACGCGAAAGTTTGTGAAAAAGGATGCTAACATCAGCTTCATATAACTTTGTTCCTTTTGTCCTGGGAACACTTTAGATCCCCAGGGAACGCGGGGCGGGAGGTCTTTATAAACTGTTTGCCCTGTCACTTACAATAAACTATAGTTAAATTAAATATAAGTAAACAATATAGTAGTAATTATTTATCAAAGGTTTCAAACAGTCGTGAGAAATAGTACCTACTTAATTGTTGTGGGAATGACAAAACATATACTTTAACTATGTGAGGGAAACAGATAATACTACCTTACTCTTTCTACCCAGTTGTGCCATCTATACTTCTATACTAATATTATTAAGAGGAAAGATTTGTAAGTAAGTATGTTTATTACTCATTCACGCAAAAACTACTGAACGGATATGGATGAAACTTGGCATATAGATAGAGCATATCCTGGAATAACATATAGGCAACTTTTATCCCGGGATAATGTGATATCCCTCGGGAACGCGAGTAAAACCGCGGGTTGTATACATAATATCAAGCCCATTCCAAGTGCGGATCCACCGTTGTGGGCACGGTGGGCATGTCCACAACCCTAATATACTTGTGACGTCACACTTCCACGGTCTATTGAGGTCGATAAGCTGATGGCATTAAATCCAAAACTCCTTTGTAGGCACAATCTATCTATCTATCTAATACCTTTAAACGAGCAATTCTTGTACATAATTAGGATCTCGGAAACGGCTCCAACGATTTTCATGAAATTTAGTATGCAGGGGGATTCGGGGGCGTTAAATCGATCTAGCTAGGATTCATTTTCAGAAAATGTCGTTTTATCCGTGTTTTTAGGCAATGAAAACTGCTACAATGTCATTAGAAGATAAGGTTTTCAAGTTACATCTTTTGTGAGAACTACTGTTATATTATTATCAATATCTAGGTATATATGACAGTGCTTTAAAAAAGAGAATACGGTAGAAGTAACGTTAGCAAAGAAATCCCGAGCAATGCTGGGCCATCCGGGTACTATCAATTATGAGCGAGTTTATACTCCGAATCACACATGGTCGATTTTCGGATAGCTGTGACTACAACTTTTTTTGAGAGCTGGATCCGCGCCTGTATCCCTGAAGAAGAAAGCTGAGGTTTCAACATTCCACGTCAGATATTTCAAGGCCCAACGTGACATGAGGCGAGCATTATCGCCGTCTCTCTCGCACGTTGCCAATCCCGGTCTGCAGGTGATCATTTCTAATAAATTTATTCATCAGGTACCTGCCTGATCCGGGAATTGAATCCAGGATTTCTGGCTCTCGAGTTATTGTTTATTTATTGATACTTAATTACAGTGTTCACTAATAATAAATTATATGCTAGCTATAACTAGATAACTGATATACTATTTTTAAATACATATATGTGTCTACGGTTTCACCCACGTTCCCGAGGGAAGTTACATTTTCCCGGGATAAAAGTAGCCTATATGTTATTCCAGGGCATGTTCTATCTATGTGCCAAGTTACATAAAAATCCGTTGAGTACTTTTTGCGTAAAAGAATAACAAACATCTATACTCACAAACATTTCCATTTATAATGTTAGTAGGAAGTATGATTGGTCGTTTCGCGCCATTATTTTTTTGATTTCATTACGTAGTTGAAATTTTCTGCATCAGTACGTAAAAGTACAACACAATCAGGGGCGTAGCTACCGCCGTATCTGCCGTATCAATTATACGGGGCCTCCGACGTGCGTTGGCAAAAATTAATAAAAACTTCCCAAAATTTGTGTATTTTGAATATAATAATTTGAATTGTTTGTAAAATATAAAAAAAAGTGACAGATGAATAAATATTTCTTTAACATTTTTTTTCTTTTGTGAGAAATCTTTACCCTTTATAAGGGCCCCCAATTTTTTGTATACGGAGCCCCGCAAAGGCACGCTACGCCACTGAACACAATCTATAGAAAAAAAACATAATCTGACTCCCACTAGGCCTGAAGACGTAGGCAGAAGGTAGTATCATGTCATTTAATATAAAATTAAGCTGAAAAAATTACCTATATCCAAATTGAGTTCCTCTACCTTGAAGAATATATTAATAAATAATAGTTAGCTACTTCGAGGTACAACCTACGACCTTTGACCGACCGTTCTCATCATTGTAGTTGCATCTCGAAAGGTTTAATCACCCTCAGACAACAATAAAATCAAAATTACATTGCTCTGTCTCGAACTCATAGCGATACCTACCTATTTTACTACAAATCGTCTAAAACTGCTATTACAAGTCAATATTTGAAATAGGAATGCATACAGAGTAATTATGGTGCAATAGAGCGTAGACAGAACCTTACATTGTCTATGCCTGGCAGAGCAGACCGCGAGCGAAGCCCTACAACATAAAAGAGGGGACTCAAGCACCAAATACTCATCGACGCACAATCCTTCACCCCTCTCATTCCGTTTCGAAGCGTGCGAGAGGGACGGAAGGCTACGGTTGACAACGAAAAAGCCTAGCTAGCGTTCCGGGCGTGACGTCACGGGCGGTACCGCGCCACGGGGTGCGGGGGACACCGACGCAGCGCCGGCAGTGTTCGGCCGGCCGTCACAACGAGCAGGCAGGTTCATTATGTGCGCGCGGTGAAATAATAAAAAAACAAAACGATGTTGTTCGAGAGTCCTAACGCGAAACTGTTCCCGGCTTTCAACATCCCGCCTCCAGTGAGACTCAGGTGAGACCCTTGTGCCATCACACCTACCTCGGTCGGCCATCAGTAAAATCAGTCAGTGTTAAAAGTGCTTGTGATTGCGAAGCCATAAAAAATAATTCCAATAAAGTGTACTGTTAGCGACATGCCTCTTTAAGTTAACGCTCGAATGGCCGAGAAGTAAAACGTCAATAACACGATCACCGCTCCACGCTTTTTGTCGGACCGGGCGGCTATGGTGGCTGTGTTTTCTGTGATTAAAAACCTCTTTCGTACCCCCACGGTGGCGTTTAACTCGATTGCAAATCGATTTGCCATCATTCAAAATGCGAATCATATCGATGAAAAGACTTTCGCAAAACAAAACGTTTATGTATCGATTTGCGAAAGAAAACTCGATTTAGATGCTACAGACATGGAAATCGATTACACACGGGATGAAAACGGGTAAATAAGGTCGAATTATTGTTGGTTTTCTTTAAAATGTTCTTGTTTGTCGGACATGGCTCGGATAGCTGTCGTTATGTGTAAACATAACCATAGAACGTTTCCTGTTGCGCTGTTGCGTTGGGATCACTCGATCGTACCTACTCTACTCCAGTTTAAAAGGGTACAGATATAGCTATACGACCGTCTATCCACTTCACTTTTGATGGTGTTCTTTTTTCAAATTTGTGCTCCGAGACTATAGACACTTTTTCTTTCTTTGTTACTGGCAGATTGAAATGGTAACGAGTCTTTTTGTTCAAATGTTTTTATCTATTGGCTTTCCGAATTTCTAATACTGGATTACTTCTAATATTTTATTATGAAAGTTTTACCGCATGAACTACAAAATTTAGATTGAAATTGACAGTTTGTAATTGTATATTACAAAGCACGCAAAAACTGAGCACAGCAAGTGTCTTTGTCATTGTCAAACTACAAATTTTCAGTACTTCATCGAGAGATGGATTTTCGGTTGACAAATTCAACTTCCAAACAAAAAAAAACGATTTCCCTACAATAAATGTTTCCTGTAAGATCTCAACGATATGACTCCAGGCTTAAGACTTTCTACCTGTCTAATTTCATCCCTATCAGACTAGCAATCACGTTCCATAAAACATTCCGCATTCTAACATAACAAAAAATCCATTAAAATATGTATTTTCCATGCTGATTTTAATGAGAATTCTGCTGCAGATTGAAGATAAAATCTAAAACCATTTATAAAATCACATGTAAGCTATAACTATGTTAAGTTCCATATAAACACATTCCGCATATTTTTCGTGATGCGTGAAAAATAAACATAAAAAAAAGTTATGTATCTAATTCGGTATTCAAAAATACATACCTATGTTGTTTTTTCTTAAAACAGACTTTGTTATGATTCTATTAATGTTATTACAACCTTTTTCGTCAAATTGTAGTTCGTCGAGTCAGTAGGAAAAATAATTAAATGATTTGAATTTCGAATGCATTTTTATTGGCTCCAATAAAAAAAAGGTATAAAGATGATGTAGCTTCAAATCCTAGAGAATCCTTTATCCAAATTCAAATTCAATTGAATTCCAAAATTGATCATCAAATTGATGGAGTTCCAAAAAAATCTAATAGGTTTATGGAGCATCGACAAGGCTGAAAATAGATTACCATTGGCTTGATATTTGGAATTCCACAGGCCATGAAAATATAGACGCAGGAAGCGTATCACTTTTTGACAGCTTCACAATATACAGATAAAAAGAAGGTGACAGCTCATTGAAATAAAATACCGCCAATTGACATCAACTGACATCGATTAGAGAAATAAATCAATGAAATGAACTATATTTATTCAAATAGGCTTTCACAGGTACTTAAGAATGGCCAGACTTCTTTGGTTGCTTTTACTGAGAAGAGCCGGCAATAAACTCAGCAATTACTCTTTTCAAAACAAGACTTTGTACATAGAGATGTGTCCTATTTATAGAAGCGTGTACTAAGTCCTAAGAATGAGCCTTGCACTTTTTGAAGTCTCATTAGTGGCCGGTCAGTGAAGTGGTCTCAAACTGGAATTGTCTGGTACTAATTGGTTACACATGGTATTGGCGAAGTAATAGCCGTATTATAAGGGTTTTATAATTAGCTGAGATCTGCAAAGGACTATGAAATCCTCAAATAAGGAGAAGAATTTTTCAAAAATTTGTAACACGAACTTTGCTCTTGAAGAAATCCAACTGAGAAATAAAACAGGCTAAAGCTTCCACTAAAGATACAGTTATATTTACTGTCGGCTTTTCAGAACTTACCTTTTTAGGTCATAATTACTATAATAATAAATAAAACTTGGTATTCTCACAAATTGCTCCGTTTAATACTATAAAATTCTTAATTTACATAATTTTATGATTTGCAAAACAAGTTTTGTTAACACGCTTCCGTCCCGCAGTTTTAGCTGCGTTCCCCAGGGTCCTAATACTTTCCTCGGACAATAATCCTATGATCTTCTCCATGACATAGGCTACGTGCGTGCTAAATTTCACCATTTTGTTGTACTGTGACGAAGTCGACAGGTAACATTCGAATAAATGAGCTCACTGGGTTTTATAATGTTAGTTGTTTTAGAAATAACGTAAGGTAACATTACAGGCACATGAGACTTAACAACTTCACGTCTCAGGGTATTGGCGATTCCCTTGGTGTTAAAAATGTCCTTGGGTGGTGATGACCATTTACCATTAGATGCCATCTGCTTGTTTGTCGGCCTATGTGGTATAAAAATAATGGTATAGGTCATCATGAAGTATCTGCATTTTAGATTCTCCTACGTAGGTTTATTTAATGAATATCTCTTCAAGTCCTCTGTGGTAAAAAAGTGCCTATTCATATCCATACGCCTACTACGGTACTTTATAGTTTTTAGAAGTAGTAGAGCTGCAGTACATCTTCCGGGCAAGTACTACCGCCATACCCTTTTCCTCAGCGAAGCAGCAGTACACTGGTATTAATGTGTTTCGATTAGAAAGGTAAGTGGTGACATTACAGGCACATGAGACTTAACAACTTTACGTCTCAGGGTCGACAACGCATCAGCGAGGTCCCTGGTGTTACATGTACATAGGCGGCGGTGACCACTTACTATCCATGAACACCTGATAGTTGGTTCATTTGTTATTAAAATTGCACCTGCCCTGGTCCAAAAATCTGTGTGTGGTTTGTAGTGGTGTTCATACCACCTTCGGCACCTTCACTACTTTCCATGGAAATACTGGTCAAAGACAAACCTATAAAAGCACGGTAAAAGTGAATTTTCTAATTTGACGAGTACGCGTCGTTTCTTGCACTACTGTGTGATTTGTGCAGTGTTCATATGATAAAAGAGTTCCTTACATGGGACTTTTGTCTATAGACCAGACTGAACAAAGCCTTAGTCTATGAGTCGAGTCTTTCTTATGAACTATCTATAAAACCGACTGGCCAGTTGGCTTGGTGGTTAGAGACTCTGTCTGTCACAACATAGTTTGTGGGCTTGATACAGATAAACATTAGTGTGCATGAAAATGTCTGTTTGTTCTGTGTCTGGGTGTAAATATCTAAATAAGTATGTATTTAGGAAAAATAACATAATTTTATTTGTAGTATATGTCATCTGGAATCCATAGTCCAAGCAGAATATCCCAGGATGTTAATTTATTATTATTATTCAGTATTATAGTAATCTGCCTGCTGGTTCGAATCATTTTGTGTCGGTGCGTGATATATTTACTACCCTAGTGCATTTAGTTCCGTCTACATGGTAACATAAGGGAACATAGACGTGCCCAGAGCCTCGCCGCGATTCATTAAAAAAAACACTGCTTGCATAATTTACAAAATAGCTACTGTCTTAGAAGTTTCCTTTAAGTCAACTACAAATGCCTGCCTACCTAACTTTAACCATAATTACTAATTAATTCACCAAACAAGGGGATCAAAGGGTCTCTCATGGCCCAAGACAGCATTACTTATTACAACTGCATGCCCCGGCGGCACCTGAGTGGGATAATAAGAATGTCATCATCATCATCAGCCTGTCTCTGTCCACTGCTGGACTTAGGCCTCACCTATTGCACGTCACTGAGATCAATCTTCAGCTCTTTTTTCCCAACCGCTGCCAGCCACCTTGCGTATATCATCGCTCCATCTAGCTGGAGGGCACCCTACACTACGTTTACCGAGCCGTGGTCTCCACTCTAGAACACGTCTACTCCAACGGTTATCGGTTCTACAACAGAATTAAAATGTACAGCAACACAATTCCGCTACTGTCAAATAAGATTTATTTATCAAACTGTGGTACACAACAACAGTTCAAAGCTATAAAAATCATTATTGTTCTAAATGGTGGGAAGTTCCCTGCGCGCCAATTCCGTTAACTGTCACATTGAACGAACGTATTTAATTGTCTGTGGTTAAGCTAATGTCAAATATACTTGCATAATTTCTTCGTTTGACAGATGTTATTAGGTGGTATTTTTAATCTGTCTAAACTGTTCGATCGATCGTTCGAGTAACGTACTTTGCAGATAAAATCGTAATCGTTTCCGTTTAAATTATTATACGATACGAGCTAATGTAATGTTAATATCAAAATAACGTCCAAAACGTTCTATTTAATGTGACAACGGAAAGAGCTTGTTGAAATTCTTAAGTTATGTAAAACCTGTTACATAATGTACACAACAAAATAGTGTAAAAAAGTTGTATTCACCTGGAAAACTGTTTATTTATTTAACTATTTATTTTATAAATGGTAAATAAATAAAAATAAGCTTTTTAATAATGCCTGATTAAATACAACTTGAGCAAGAAAATAAATTAATATTATTTTGTATTTTTAAACAGAGAATGCTTTAAATCCGCAGACTGTTTTAGTTGTGTATACTTTCCGTGAACACCAAATTTAAGAACCTGTAATTAAAGGCGCCTTAGAAAGGTCTCAGGGTTTTGAATATACACATTGAAAAAAACACTTAAACCGAATCCAACTGTATCTCAGCAATCGGTGTACATTTCAGCAATGCGATTGTATTGCGCTGTGAGACAGTTGTTGTACAACATTGTGTAGCCGATATTTCAAACACTGACAACGCGGTGACTCGTTCCTGTAACCACGCTATATTTGACAAACAATCGACCAATATCACGATGAAACTATCAAAATGGAGGCATGAACAGAAAACGCGATGAAAGCAGTTTGTGAGAGCAAATTCCTCGGCATCGCAACCTGTTTGCAACCGTACCATTGCATTGATTTGGCAACTCGATGCAATGTCACGACTTTAACGCTTCCATTATTGCAGAGCGTAAAGTGTTTTACCGTATTTAACTTGCCAAGTGAAGGACCCTCTTGCCAACAGTAATATTAAGCAACTGTATCTCTTTGATGAACGAGTAAGCGACATCTTTCTGCCCAGATATTTGCCCAAAAATACATCCAATTTCCTTATTTTCAAACTAGCTGTCTCCCGCAGTTTCACCCGCGTTCCCGAGAGATATAACATTTTACCGGCACAAAAATCCTATGTTACTTCTAATACCTCCAAGAATATGTGTACAAAGTTTCATGATGATCGGTTAAGTAGTTTTTGCGTGAAAGCGTAACAAACAAACTTATATTCACGATTATAATATTAGTATGGATATAGTAAGATTATAGCTTACTAGCTGTACCCCGCGGTTGCAGCTGCATTCCCGAGGGATGTAACATTTCCCCGAGATAAAAGTAGCCTTTTTTTTTATTCCAGGGCATGCTCTACCTTTATGCCAGGTTTTATGCAAATCCGTTGGGTAGTTTTTGCGTGAAAGAGTGTCATACATCCATACATCCATACACACAAACTTTCGCATTTATAATAGTAGAATAGGATAGAGTAAATTATGTTGGCAGGAATTGTTCGAATTGAAGGAAATTACTGCTAAGCAATTGTTTTTTTAAATTGTGCAAAACCAGTGGTATTTTTTCAAATGACATATTCGAGAAAAAAATATTGACACTTGAGTTTCAGCATTTTGGGACTCCTATCGAATCTGGGTCCCTGGGCACGTGCCCCATGTGCACTTGGTTATGTGAATTACAAGATTTTTGCTCCATTATCGGCTCGGAAGGTTATTTTCAAAGAGCTATTCAGCAATGAGTTTTCATAACAAATTCATTATTTTTAATTTACATTGTCTATGCCCGCGTTTAAATTAAATGAAAACCTAGGCACCATAAACTATGTATGCGCCATCATAGCAAGATCGCTTAGGCCGTTTAGCCGTGAAAACTTTTTATATTTTTTTTATTTCATCACCTTGTAGATACATGGTTTTGTTACATATCAACGCTAAACTATAGACACAGTTTCTAGGTGTTGCGCTCTTTCACATTTCGTTAGTTAGGTACTTATTAATTTATTACAACGCACTTTTACTATTTCTTGTTTTACTAATTTGCTTTTATAATGTCTGTAAAAATTAAAGACTTAATAAATATTTTTTGATTAGAGCAGCCTTCACAAGCAACATGTGTTCATAATTGAACTTTATTTATTATGTTCAGAAAGTTCTTTAAAATTTGCCTTAAAAACTATATAAGTTTAAGAATAAAATGAAAAGACATCGCTCCATCAGACACTTAGCAACAAAACAAGTCCGAGACATGAAATAACTGAGTAAAATTAATAAAGATATGAAAACTAGTTTGTTTTGATTCGTGCAAGTATCAGAGGGCGCGCGCCCCTCGTCCGGGACCATCTGTCGACGTTGCCGCTCCGCTCGTCAGGCGCCCGCGCAGGGAGTTTGTTTGAGAAGGCTGGCAACGCCGCGCACACCTATCGGATTACCATTGTAGCTATTGTCATCAACGTGTGTTGATGTTATGTTGAAGGTTTTAAACTTCACTTCCTTTTTTGAAAGTACCTTTGTCTCTTCTTAATTTTAAACTAAATTCTTTTTAAAACAATTTTTTTAAGCCATAATAAATAAAATTTACGTCACATATTCTGCTTGACCCTTTTATTAAATACTCTATGGAGGTGGTTTATAGATGAATAAATAACTTTTTTGCCACGGCCGCCATGTTGGATTGACTGGAGAATGACGTCACGTAGCTAATCATGCGTAGTTACCATCACCAAAATTTCAGCTCACTTGGAAACCGGGAAGTGAGTCAAATTTAATTTATAAGTTTTGATCACTGACAGACAGGTTGTAAAACTTGTAAAAATGCTCCAAATGACTCTAGGATCTTTAGACCTTAGTTGGGGCACGAATTCCTTGAAATACCCTCGGTTTACAATCCAGACCTAAAATAGTCTATGTAATGGCTTACACAGCAATTTGTAGTAACTTGTCGATACAAAAAAAAAACTCGTTTTCACCTGTGTTTTTGCTTGGTGGTTAGCGACCCTGACTGCCAAGTCTAAGGTCGCGGGTTCGATTCCCACCCAGGACAAACATTTGTGTACATGTCTGTTTGTTCTGTGTCTGGGTGTCAATATCTATATGTGTATGTATTTAGAAAAATAAAAAGTAGTATATGTAGTATATCAGTTACCTGGTTACCACAGTACAAGCTCTGCTTAGTTTGGGATCAGATGGCCGTGTGTAAAGAATGTCCCGGGATATTTATTTATTCCCGCCGTTAAGCAGTAGTGCACTTGTAATACTGTTTCGGTTAGAAAGGTAAGGCCGGTGAAGTGAGACTTAACTTTACGTCGCGATGGCCGCGTGTGAAGAATGTACCGGGATATTTATTTATTTATCTATTGTATTCCGGGATTATAACCTAATTTACTTTTGAATAAAGAAGCTTTCTAGCAGTGAAAGAATGATTAAAAAAAAAATTGGTCCAGTAGTTTTTAAGTTTAATCAAAATAAACAAGAAAATTTTGTTTAAGAACTTTTCTAATTGGTAGACCATTTGCAAAATTGGAATGGTTTAGTGATACTAAACCTACTAATATTATAAACGCGACAGTTTGTATGTGTTGATGTATGAATGTTCTTTCCTCCATCATGCAAAAACTACCTAACGGATTTGGATGAAACTTGGCACATAAAGCATATATTGGAATAACATATAGGGTACTTTATATTCCGGGAAAATGTTACATCCCTTGGGAACGCGGGAGAAACCGTGGGGCACAGCTAGTTATAATAATTGAATACCACGCCCAATATCCTCGAAGAGACATAGCCACATATAGACTCACATATTATATTAAAAATTAAATAATAATATATTTTTTTTAAGAAAAACAAATAATTAGTCAAATAACTTAAAATAAACAACAATAAATACTAGCGACCCGCCCCGGCTTCGCTCAGGTGCAATGTAGATACTAATACATATAAACCTTCCTCTTCAATCACTCTATCTATTAAAAAAAACCGCATCAAAATCCGTTGCGTAGTTTTAAAGATTTAAGCATACAAAGGGATATAGGGGCAGAGAAAGCGACTTTGTTTTATACTATGTAGTGATGATGTGACGTGTGCTACAGCAGCAAAATGATCTCGACTAAGCATATATGTAAGTACAGCCCCCTTATTCAGCTAATACAAACTTCGTCGGCGAGCCGCTTCACGGAGGCCTCGGAGAGCTTACCTCTCACGTGATTAGTAGTATTAGCGTAGTAAGCGACAGAGACAGAGCATAGAGCCGGGACGAAACATCCTCGAGCTAGTGTCATTTTCCTTACAGGATCGAGCCTCTGATTGTAACAGCAGTCGCTGGTATTCTGCCGAAACCGTCTACCAGAGGCTTTAGTAGTTTCAGTAATAAGTCTTTTATAGACTCGGATTGTTGAAGTCCCAGCGTGGCATGTGGGCAGTGAGTATTGACGCTGTCTCTCGGGGATTTCCTCAATCTCGCTACAGTTAATCATTTCTGAACAAAGAAATGTTATATAAGGTCTTCCAGGTCTCTCTAGCCAAGCTTTGTACCAGTACCTCCAAGCGATAACATCTTTTATTTATTTACTAGCGACCCGCTCCGGCTTCGCACGGGTGCAATGCTGATATAATTTCTTTTTTTATACCACATGGGCCGACAAGCGGACGCTCCACCTGATTGTAAGTGGTCACCGCCGCCTATGGACATTCGCAACACCAGGGGCATCGCCAATGCGTTGTCGACCCTGAGACGTGAACATGCGTCATGCTTGTGAACAGGTGCTACTTGTGGGGGCTGGACAGGTTTAGTTTGTTTGTATTTTTATATTATTAGATATTATTTGTATTATATATTGTATTTGTTTAATAATACTTCACTTCAGCGATAACACACAGGTTTTGTCAGTGAGACTAAATAAATATTTTGTAATGATCTAAGATCGTTTTTAAAAAGAGTACCTAATTGCTGAGTTTGTTGCCGGCTTTTCTCAGTAAAAAACAACCTTCTGAACCGGTATTAGAGTCAGACTATTCATAAGTACTTATAAAGGCCTGTTTGAATAAAAATATTTGAATTTGAAGTTGTTAAGTCTCATGTGCCTGTAATGTCACCGCCCTTACCTTTCCAACCGAAACACAGTAGCTTCACGGCGGAAATGGGTAAGGTAGTACTTCCCCGTATGAACTCTGCACTATGAGCTCTCTACTACTCAAATATATGCTACAGTTTATTTGAATGTGGACTTTTTTGTAGACCTTTTAAGGTGTACAATACTGTACTACATTATTTTGATCTATCTCGTAGGGTTCAGCCAGCGTTTGCAATGTAAACGCAAACAATGTGTTATTTACGACATCACATTAGAAACCTCTAAAATTATCAGTGTTTCTCTACTATTATGCATGTATTATACATAAACACCTTCCTCTTGAATCACTATCTAGTTCTATCTGTTTGAAAGATCTAAGCATACATAAGGACAGACAGACAATGGGAATCGACATTAAAAAAAAAATATCCCGGGAAATTCTTTTACACGCGGCCATCTGGTCCCAAACTAAGCAGAGCTTGTACTATGGAAACCAGATAACTAATATACTACATATACTACTTCTTTTTTTTCTACACACATACATATATATAGATATTTACACCCAGACACAGAACAAACAGACATGTTCATGCACACAAATGTTTGTCCTGGGTGGGAATCGAACCCGCGACCTTCGGTTTGCCAACTGGCCAATATGTTTCATACTATGTAGTGATTTACTTACGATTTTTCTTCTCCTAATCAATTTCAGCAGTGTGAAATTTACCAAGCCTAATGTTTCTGGGTTCCATATCTCAAAAGGAACCCTTATAGGAACACCTGTGTGTTAGTATGTCCGTCTGTCAGCCAATTTGTTCTGAATCACGGATTATGTCGAAATTTAGTACACATAGGAATTTCTGTGACTCAAGGACGGGCGTGTAATGTAGACAAATGAATTGTATTGGTGTTTTATGAAGGGGAAATAGGGAAAATATATGTTTTTCAATTGTGTTTTTATAATTTTAAAATAATAGTTTTATAGGTATTTAAAAATATATGAAAATTAACCATTCCCCTTGGTATCTTCGTACTGATCTCACTACAGGACTTAAAATACAGAATTTTTAGAGTAGTAGAGCTCTTAGTGCAGACTTCGTCCGGGGAAGTACTACCACCTTACCCATTTCCGCCGTGAAGCAGTAGTGCACTTGTATTACTGTGTTTCGGTTAGAAAGGTAAGGGGGCCGGTGAAATTACAGGCACATGAGACTTAACAATTTCACGTCTCAGGGTCGACAACGCATTCGTGATGCCCCTTGTGTTGCAAATGTCCATAGGCGGCGGTGACCACTTACCATCAGGTGGACCGTCCGCTTGTTTGTCGGTCCACGTGGTATAAAAAAAAAGATAATAAGTCTATGGTCTTCAAAAAGCTCCCCCACCTTTATGTCCGAAACTACTGAAACTACCTAACTATTGTACCTAAAACGATAAAAAAAAACTTTATTAATTTGATTACAGAAAACAGAAGCCCGTAGTCTTAATAAAATAACCCCTTATCTCCTAAACTACTGAGCCTACAATTTGTAACAAAATACAGAATATACTGTTTTACTTGTAGATTAAAGGAAACAAATAAGAAGTCTGTGGCTTTAAAAAAACATGAAAGATAACATATTCATCGCACGGAAATCACTCTACGAGAGTTCAACTCGTAATTGGTCTGTTTTTTATCAAACACTAGCTATTATATTTCAGGAAGCAATATTAAATACGCTCCAGTTATTCTGCAAGCGCCATGTCAGCAAAAAGGCCACCATTACAAACCCCTTTCATAAAAAACACTAACTGGCAAAGTTTATACGCAATCATTTTAAGATACGAACATAAAACAGTTCTCATTCCCGCAGCGCTGTGACGAACAAAATAATTAGGTCAAACCCTAAGTGATTACCTAAAACAGTGCTGTGGTACAAAAGATAAAGAGAACAGCACAACAGAACCGAAACCCGCTCCAAACAAAAAGTTGTAGCAACGTATAAAAGAAACATTAAGTGTCCGAGGCTCGTTCCCTGGGGAACACCCAACAGGTGCACCGCTCTCGCTCGCGCTACAGCTGTTTTTTATTGTGTAATAGAGTGTTAGAAAGAGATGGGGGATGATAGAAATTAAGTGGTAGTGTTAGATGCGGGGAACAGATGTTTTATTAGGTAATGCGTGAGTGCGATAGTGTCGAATACTTTCTATAAGTCGAAGCTAATTCAATAATTAATTACAGTAATTGATGAACCGTGATAAGCCAGTTGGTTAAGTGGTTCGATACCCTGACTGCTATGCCTTAGGTCGTGGCTTTGATTCCCAGGACAGATATATTACGTCTGTTTGTTCTGTGTCTGAGTACAAATGACCTTTAGTTACTTTTTCTAAGTAGTATGGGTGTGTCAGGTATTTGGTTTCCATAGTACAATAAATGCTTACTTTCGGAAATGACGTTTAATGATTTATTAATGCAGATGCATATAGAGTATAGACAAATAATCACATTTAGGTATAATATTATCGTAACTGTCCCCGCGGTTTTACCCGCGTTCCCGAGGGATGTAACATTTTCCCGGCACAAAAAGTTCTATGTGTTATTCCAGGGCATTTTCTATATATGTGCCAAGTTTCATCCAAATCCGTTTGGTAGTTTTTGCGTGAAAGAGTAACAAACATCCATACATACAAACTTTCGCATTTATAATATTAGTAGGAAAGTAAAGTATGACGTTGTTTGATTTATCTTGCATTTGAGAATGACGCGGGTTAGTCAGGATAAACAAATATTCTGTATCGGTATTAGAGTCAGCCGTTATTCAGCTAATACAAACTTCGTCGGCGAGCCGCTTCACGGAGGCCTCGGAGAGCCTACCTCTCACGTGAATATACTACCGGCACGCTATGATGGCCGTTTTGACATTTCAGATTGTCATAGGAAAAGAAACTGTATTGCTTGGGTATAAGGTTGATTTCCATCATCATACTATTAGGTGTTGGATCAATAGATACACCTTATGTGTGAAGAAATAAAGGTTACTTTTCTTTGTCATTGTTAAACGTTAAAACGGCCATCATAGTATGCCGCAAGTTTAGTAGTATTAGTGTAGTAAGCGACAGAGACAGAGCATAGAGTTCGCGACGAAACATCCTCAAGCTAGTGTCATTTTCCTTACAGAATCGAGCCCCCAGAGCAGTTTGCGTAAATAATATTTTAATTTTTAGGTTTATTGCAAAGGTTTCGCTGTTCGTCTCTCCGGGGCTGTAACATTTTGGGATGTTACAACGTCTTCTGGGAGCTTGTTCCACGCTTTGACCACTCTGTTGTTTAGGGAAAACTTGGCAGAGGTTGTACTAAATAAACTAGATAACTGATACACTACATAAACACATTCATTTTCAAAATTAAAATGAATGAAAACTTACCACAGATAACTGCAAAACTCCAAATATCCAGATAAAGCTAGTAATTCTAATAGAGAATTGTTTACACGCATCACACGGCTCCGAACATAAACACCATTCTGTCTGTTTGTTTGTTATTCTGTTCTAACGTAAACCGAATGCTGGAGGCGCTTTATTATTATTAACTTCTTTTTTTATATACTAGGTTTTCTTAATGAAAAGTAATGAGTAAAATGTTTCTCTCAATAACGCCGTAATCATCGGATTTTGATGCAATTTGGCACGTGAATAGATCTTACTTTGGAATGGAATTTTATATGGTTTTAATAATAATAGATGCTAGGGTTTACGGGTAAATCTTTTAGTGTCATATTTATGGTGTTGCAGGCGTCAATAGGCTGCGGTGACCGTTTACCATCAGGCGGGCCGTCAGCTTCTTTGCTACCTAAGTAGTATAAAAAAAACTAGATGGAATTATTATATTAGATGCGAAAGTTTTGTCTGATATATTTATTAGTATAACACAATGTAATGGCTGAACGAATTTGGTGAAATTTGACGCGGAGATAGTCCTTAATGAAGCGAGAAATGCGTTTGCGGTTAAAGTTTCACGCCTTGATCATCGTTAAACAACAACAATAAAAAAGACTGCCAAAATCAACTTTAGAAATCGTTACTGTAAAATTTAATATTAAATGAAATTTAAAAGTAATATCATTTTTACGCCTATTATTATCGAAGAGGTAGGCAGAGGTTTCAGTATTTTTAATCTAGATGTGACTGACATTGTCGCTGTCTCTCCCGCACATTACTTCTTTATGTACATAGCTATCAGAGAATGAAGACGAAAGAAAGAAAATAAATTTATTTACGGCTAATTAAATATACCTTATCACTACATAGTATAAAACAAGGTCGCTTTCTCTGTCCCTATACCCCTATGTATGCTTAAATTTTTAAAACTACGCAACGGATTTGATTTTTGATGCGGTTTTTTTTAATAGATAGAGTGATTGAAGAGGAAGGTTCATATGTATTAGTATCTACATTGCACCTGAGCGAAGCCGGGGCGGGTCACTAGTACAGACATAAAAACCTCTTGCATCATCTCTATCTATTAAAAAAAATAACAACGGGTTGCACTCCGGGAGTGCCGGCAGAAGTGAAAACTTGAACATTAACGTTGTGCATATTTACCGTCATACGAATTTTCGACCAGCCCCCTTATTCAGCTAATACAAGCTTCGTCGGCGAGCCGCTACACGGAGGCCTCGGAGAGCTTATCTCAATATACCCATCTCAAGAAAAGTGCTCAACGCCTCTAAATAAGTTTTCACTACAAAAACCGCATCAAAATCCGTTGCGTAGTTTTAAAGATCTAACGATACATAGGGACAGACAGACAGCGGGAAGCAACTCTGTTTTATACCATGTACATATTTATAATTTTTATTACTACACCGGCTAAAGTATTAACTCTGAAAATGTAACAGTCTACTATGGTTCATTTTATTTTATTTTTCTTTATTTGGGACAGCAACAGTCTTAAACAATAAAAAATTACATGGTTTGAACTTATAATTATGAGACCAATTACAGCTATCCACGTACTAAAATGGAATTTTTACCAATATCTTACACAACACTAGTTTGAAGCAAACAACAAATAAAAGTATGAATATTCTACAAAAAGAAAGAAAAAATCACAGAAAGAAAAAATCACAGTAAGAACAACAATATGCTATATATTTATTTATGTGAGTGTGTGTGAGTGCGTGTGATAGGGTGTGTATGTAACAAATAGACGGAGTAGCCTTTGTAGGGTCCCGTTGGCATTTGCGTAAGGAACCCAAAAGGTCTCAAACAGCGTTCTGTAATCCATAAATAATGACACAAAATGAATAGACGCGAGATTACGACTCGAATGATGGATTCATCAAACTTGTAAGCAGTGGATCTTCTTACCACTCCCGGCAGTATATTGGCGACTGCCTGTCACACTGTAGTGTAGCCGGACACTGGCATTCGGCGAGCGCTGAGGACTCAATCGAGGGTATGTTGTGGAATGGATCGGCTCAGAGCATGGGTTTTGAGCAGTAGAGCTCTTAGTGCAGAGTTCGTCCGGTGATGTACTACCACCTTACCCGTTACGCCGTGAAGCAGAGCACTTGCATTGCTCTTTCGGTTAGAAAGGTAAGGCCGGTGACATTAGAGATTTGAGACTTGACAACTTCACGTCTCAGGGTCGTCAACGCATCGGCGATGGTGTTGCAAATGCGGCGACAATCACTTACCATCAGGTGGGCCGTCTCCTTCTTCGTATGTCCAAGTGGTATTAAAAAGAAATAGGACTCATGAAAAATTATTCAATTGAAACTTCTTATGGCTTTGAAATTCTGATCCGCAACCTTTTTGTGTGACGAAAAATAAATGAATGATAAACACAATGTATGCTATTCAAAAGTGATTGATGAATAATTAAAATGTTTCCCTGTAATACATATCTGTCTTTACGATAGACCCTGTTAATTCCAGTTTGTTAACCGTTAAGGACTCGTCGTCCAACCCTGGATGCAGCAGCCAGGTAATGGAGCAATTTAAGCAGGAAATCAAAATTTCAATTCAAAAAGCTATAAAAAAAATATTCGTTTACTTTTTTTTAATTACTTAAGGTATTGACTGTATTCGTTCGCATCGGTGTAACAGATAGCCGAAATATAAGACGTCAGATATAGGTCAGGGGCGGACCTCGATAGCTAGATGTTTTACGCGCTGATTCATTTCATTAGATTGAGCTGGGCCCGCGCCGTGGGCCCAGCGGAAGGGATTGGGCCTCTGGGCGAAGGTAGCCTTTTGTGCGATGGAAATGTAGTGTTCACTCAAGGAGAATGGTTTAACATGTATGGAATCTTGATTTGGTAATTCTTGCACAATCTGTGGGACCATAGACTTGTTTATAATAGTCTATGGTAAAGCATAAATAAATATCCCGGGACATTCTTGACTGCGATCTGCCCCCTTATTCAGCTAATACAAACTTCGTCGGCGAGCCGCTTCACGGAGGCTTCGGAGAGCTTACCTCTCATGTGATTAGTAGTATTAGCGTAGTTAGCGACAGAGACAGAGCACGGAGGCCGCGACGAAACATCCTCGAGTTAGTGTCATTTTCCTTACAGAATCGAGCCCCTGATAACTGATATTATACATTTTTTAGAACAATATTTTGTTTTTTAGAGTAGAATTATTAAAATCGGTCCAGTAATTTTTTTAATTTATTCATTACAAAGATATGAACTTTGTATATTTATATTAGTACTAGTTGTCCCCCGCGGCTTCACCCGCGTCCCCGAGAGATATCACATTTTCCCGGAATAAAAAGTAGCCTATACGAGTATGTTATTCCAGGATATGCTCTATCTATGTGCCAAGTTTCACCCATATCCGTTTAGTAGTTGTTGCGTGAAACATGCTTACATACAAATCTTTCCCATTTATAATATTATTATAGACAAAGATACTAATTTTAAATCTTTATATTAGTAAAGATTTAGACTAGATACCGTCCTGCGGCTTTACCCGCGTTTCCCTGGTTATAACATAGCCTAGCACTCGGGAATACTGTAGCTTTCCGTACTGTAGGTTCCGAAGTTTACTCCACATACAAAACATATAAAGTCCCCTCTCTCTCTCTCTCTCTTATAATATTAGTAGAGATGTCATATAGGTTTATTAAAAGTTTGTGGCGCGGCTTGCTCCACGGAAAGTCGTTCAAACTTGAATGTTAATAAAACAAGTGTCATTTTGCAGAAGTCTTTCCACTTAACTATAAATTAGGGAAAGAAAATGTGGCTCATAAGGCTCGGTTCCAAAGTTGTCTTCGATTGAGTACCGACCTTTTTGCACGCGTTGCTAGAAAAAGTAATCTATATATCGCACCCTCAGTACGATAAGGGCGTAATTTTGCGTAATGGAGTTACGATCATAGAGACTAAACAAAGTACGCTCTATCCGATGAATAGTAAAACATAGTCAATTTAATGATAGAATAAGCATACCGATACTTCAGCCTCTTTAACACCGGGACCCACCCTCCCCGCTCGGTGCGAAACTGACCCAATCGGAGATGTGAAAAAAATTATGTTTGTTTCTTACGCTTTCACGCGAAAACTACTTAACCGATCATCATGAAACTTTGTACACATATTCTTGGAGGTATTAGAAGTAACATAGGATACTTTTTGTGCCGGGAAATGTTACATCCCTCGGGAATGCGGGTGAAACCGCGGGGGACAGCTAGTTTTCTGTATTTATATACTTAGTCGGTGTTTTTTTACATGTTTTAATATGATTGGATTTTTTTTTACTATCTGGTTATTACTGTAATGGGCTTTGCAGTGGATTCACTGTAGTTCGTCCGAGGAAGTGCTACCTTACCCATTGCCGTGAAGTAGTGCACTTGTATTACTGTTTCGGTTAGAAAGGTACTGCCGGTAACATTACAGGCACATGAGACTTAACTTCACGTCTCAGTGTCGACAACGCGGCGATAACCCTGGTCTTGCAAATGTCCATAGGCGACGGTGACCACTTACCATGAGATAGACCGTCTGTCTTTTTGACAGTATACATGTATATAAAAAAATTATGGTGATGTTTTTTCCGATAAAATTGTGGTAGGTTGAGAGAAAATGCCTTGTTTACCCCAATGAAAGTTAATGTTATTTTCTTCTTTCTATAATTTATTTTATTACTTCATTTACATATGTTCTGTTAATAATATTCTGCATAATATGTTTTATTTAATGAAAATGTTTATTATGTATTTAGTTGGTAAGTATTTTCTTAACAAACCGATAAATTTACAAAATAAAATAATTAATAATTACAAATTACGCAACACATAGCCTGCGTCAGTAACAGCTGTGTCATAACGGCAATTAATTAATAATGAGTGGATCGAAAGTCAGTTAATTGTGCCAGTTATTAAAAAAATCATAATATTGTGTCTATGGGCTATTCTATTCTGGACTAGTCTATGACTTATGGAGTGTAGAAGTAAAGGAAGACCATCTTGTATGGGGGATTAGTCGAAAAAGTGTCCCCTTGTAAACAGCAAATTAGGTTTCGAATTCTCACCGAAATAGCGCTAGTGTAGCAAGTGGAGATGATATGAACTTAGCAGTATAGGCAGTTATAAACAGAGTGAAGTGTGCTGGGTTGGTTTCCGGTAATTCTTTAATTCTATTTTATATTTGCTATTTACAATTAATTGGGGCACTTAAAAACACTGTGTAATTTTATTCCATACTAATGTTTGTCTATCATCATCATCATCATCATCATCAGCCTATCTCCGTCCACTGCTGGACATAGGCCTCACCTATGGCACGCCACTGAGCTCGATCTTCAGCTCTTTGTTCCCAACCGCTGCCAGCCAGTAGTGTAGGGCGCCCTCCAGCTAGATGGAGCGATGATATACGTTTGTCTATATATTATAATAATTATAAAAAATGCGCTGTAACAAAACGGTAATGTTTCTTTCCTTTTTTATTATTTTTGTATCCTACTCTAATAATTTGTGGCGCTTTATTTAAAATTCTTCCACTTGCTACAGCAGCGCCACCTTAATTTGTTCCCTTTCAAGGGACACTTTTTAGTACACTGAGATGGTCCTCCTTTACTTCTATACTCCATACTATGACTATAGACTTTCTGACGGCGGTAGGCGAGGTAACACGTCTGTGTTGCTAGTGCGTCGATTCAGTGACAGCGGGTCTAATATATCCTGAAGATGCTTCGCGTAGAAGCGAAACACTTGTCGATTTCCTGTTGAGTTTTCTTGTTTGGGACTTGACTGAAAAGGTGATCCAGCGGAATTAGTTACTAGATATTTGTTTTTGTATAATCTCTATGGAATTCAACAATAGACAAACAAAAACAATTTTATAACAAAAAAAATTTGATCAAAAAGTTATGTCGCTTTTTAACAAACTATTTAGTAATCTGTGTTGCAACACCAAATTATCCCTTAATTTTATTATCATTCGTTTTTTGAATTCGCCCCGTATGGAAGCCATTATAAAGACGTATCCACATCAAAAGAAACATTAAAAAAATGTGAGTTACACCACAGATTACTAAATAGTTTGTTAAAAAGTTACTACGTATGTTAGACTCGGATACGAAGAAAATTGCAAATAAAACATCCTTTTTTGTCCAGAACACCTATAATTTTTAATTCCCTAGGGATGTTACATATTCCCGGAATAAAATGCAGTCTTTGTGTTATTCCAGACTATAATTTATTTTTTAGATTCGTTCAGTCCTTACAACTTTTGCATTTTAATAGTAGTAAGATTTGTTGTTATAGCGGCCATAGTGAACTATGCGGGAATTTCAAGTGTCTACTTACGGCTTAAAATATACAGACGGGCTGACGGATAGACAGCGAAGCTTTTTAATAGGGTCCCGCGGGCACTCATTGGGTACAAAACACTAAAAAGCGCCAAAGTTGACAGTCTATTTTACCCTATCATATATTATTATATGACAGGTGACTGGAACTACTGGTCACACTGTGGTCGTTTTAGGCCACACAGAGATGGCACCTTTTGGGTAGGAAATACTAAAAAGCGCCAAAGTCGATAGCTGAAATAAAATATTGGCGCCTATTATTCAACTGTCATAATATATTATCTTTTGACAGGTGACTGAAACTATATACACTGTGGTCGTTTTTGGCCACCTAATAGAGATGGCACTCTTTAGGTACGACATCCTAAAGAGCGTCCATAGTTCACAGTGGAATGAAAAAAATTGTCGCCATTTTATTTCGATTTTCTTTTGACAGGTCACTAAAACTATATAGGTACCTACACTGTAGTAGTTTTCGGCCACCTAATAGAGATATAATTGATCTATGGTCGTACATGTTTTTGATAGTAAATTATCTATAAATTGTATCTTTATTGTTTCAGGTAAACATTGCTTCGGTAAACCTTTGAATCCAGTATTTAGTAAGTAAATGATTTAACATCGAATCTCTAATGCTTGACTTTAGATGATGGTCCCTACGCAATGAGCATTAAGATATACAATAATTATGATATAAAACAAATACTAATAAAATAAATGATAACCTTAACGGGCCAACTTGGTGGTTAAAGACCGTGACTGCCCCGCCTCAGGTCGTGGATTCTCTTCCCACCCAGGACAATAATTTGTTTGGATATGTCTGGGTAAATATCCATGGTATCTTTTTTTTTATACATCATACAATTCATTCGTACATGGGTACCGTGGAACATCAAGAGAATTTTATTTTCGATATATTTTCGGTTTGGTTAAATAGTGCAATATTCTAATTTAATTTTAAAGACTATTTCTTACAATGGAATAAAAAAAAAGAATTTTATAAATTGAATCGATACAATATTAAAAACCACGGAGGTTTGTCTCGATTATGAGTAGATACTTATAGTGTGACGTTGCTACGTTAACCTAAGAAACCAGAGACAAGGAAGCTGTAAAAAACTAACATTAAAACAATACAAGAGCAAATTCTCAATCTTGACCTTAGCACACGTTACGCAGCACCACTTATAGGCACATACACATTTTTTGCGCATTGTTCTCGACAATTGGCGTGTGATTCCTGCGCAGACGACGATCGATCCGAGCGGTTCCGAGAATACACGATCATTTCAAATCGATTAGTGGAAATATTTGTTGTAAATACACCAATGTTGCTGAGTCAGTATAGTTTGTTTTATTCACTTGTCAATAATATTATGGCAAGAATTTTAGCGATCGTTGGAAGCAATAAATGATAAATAAATATCTTGGGACATTCTTTAGACGCGGCCATCTCCCAAACTAAGCAGAGCTTGTACTATGGGAACCAGATAACTGATCTATTACAAATAATACTTTTTTAACGTACATACTTAAATATATATTTACACCCAGACATGTTCATGGACACAAATGTTTATTCTGTGTGGGAATCGAAACCACGACCTATAGTGTGTCAGGGTCTGTAACCACCAAGCCAACTGGTCCGTCAGCTGGGATACGGGAGCCGTTCTAGAAGTCTGGGTATGCTTTTGTTGTCTCGGTCCGCGGTGTAAAGTCCACGTTTACATCGGTACCTCTTACAATGCTTTTACAGCGAGTTGAGGTGGTATTATTCGTCTCCACTATCAAATTATTGAACATGTCTATTTGTTCGGGGTCTGGCTGTAAATATCTACATGAGTATGCATAAAAAAATGTTGTATACAACGTGTTATAAAATACCCCGTAAAAATATAATTAAATATCAAAGCCCTAAGTAAGCTGTCATATCAGGGAACCAAATTATTTAACAGAAAGGCCTATTTTACTGTCCACTTGTCTACTTAAATAGATTTTCTATTTTTCATTCATAAAAATCAGTTTTTTTATTATTTTGGGGCATGTTATACAGGTAACCCTACGGTTCTTAAATATTGTGAATGGATTCGTTATAAGGCTCCATTTAACCTCCTTTCGGCTTTACGGGTAGTTTTATAACAACCTGTATTGTATATCAGTTATCTGGTTTCCATAGTACGAGCTCTGCTTAGTTTGTGATCAGATGGCCGTGTGTAAAGAATGTCCCGGGATATTTATTTAGAAGGAAAATGTGTTAATAAGAAGTATAGGCCGATTCTGAAGGGGAACTCGTCTCCAGTAGTGGCGAGGTTGAGCGACTGCCCAAGGCTTAAAATGAAGGGCGCCGAAGTCCATCTTGTTTTCTAAACTGCATTGAATTTCGAAAATGAAGCATAAAACATAGAATTTTGTGCTTTAAACACAGTTTACAAAAGCTAGAATAGTACATTTTTAGAAGTGTTTAAAATCAACTGTAATTTATATTCTAACTATAACTAGCTCTCCCCCACGGTTTCCGAGGGATGTAACATTTTCGAAGGATAAAAAGTATGCTGTGTGTTATTCCAGATGATGCTCTATCTATGTGGTGGCTTCTGTAACTTTGACCTTCAGAAGTGCGGGTCAGAACCGAATAAATGGTTTACAATTTTCAAATTTCATGAGCCAAGATTCAGAAATCCGTTCTGTAGTTTTTTCATGTAACAAAAATCCATGCATCTTCAGAAGCTTTCGTATTTATAATATTAGTAACATTTTCTTTCACATTTGTGAATTGGAGAGCAGAGAGGGGGCGCCATAGAAATCTCGCCCCAAGCACCGGTAATTGTAAAACCGGTACTGCTCGTGCCCCTGCAGCGGGAAGGTCGGTGGAAAATATCCTTGAATTTTTTTCTCAGTGTAAATGCTGAATAACTTGCCCTTTTGCTAATATATAAAATTACAGGCACATGAGACTTAACAACTTCACGTCTCAGGGTCGACAACGCGGCGATGCTCTGCTGTTGCAAATGTCCACAGGCGGCGGTGACCACTTACCATCAGGGGGACCGTCTGCTTGATTGAAAAACAATTTATTTGTTTTGTGGAGACGATGGTTTATAGATATGCTAGGGTCCGTTAGGTGGCGCTGTAGTCGTGTAATAACTCATGGCACCACCTATTGATGAGACAGAATAACTTTGGCCGATTCAGCTAGTTACATAGACATTTCTTTTTATGGGGTATGATATTTACTTTAAACAAGTTCACGTCTCTGGGTCGACAACGCATTACCGGAGACCCTGGTGCTGCAAATGTCCATAGGTGACCACTTACCATCAGGTGGACCGTCTGAAAAATATCCTTCACGTATATCTGTTCTGAAATTAAGAAGAGCTTGTACTATGGTAACCAGATAACTGACATACTACATAATATATATATTTTTTAATATATACAATACAATTAGATATTTACACTCAGACAGACTAAACAGATATATTCAACACACAAGTGTAGGTCCTGGTGTCTTACGGTCCAGTCTTCCAGTCTACCAGACTTACGGTTAGTCTGTGGTTTCTAATTTCTGACAAAAATTTACATCAAATGAATCAATCTAAAACAAAAGAGATCCAATATTAATTGGGCCGCTTTCGATGTAAATACAACACTGGCTTGTATAGTCTATAGTCTATGGTCAACACCAATTAATAATTTGATGTTGCCCATTACAATGATGTTTGGTGCAGTTTACGATGCCTTGGCAGACGCACAGACAACGCCTATCATTTTATATGTTTATCTATTTTATGTTATTGTTTTTGCGGCGATATTAAGAGTTCAGTATTTTGTACATGGTTTATCCATTAGGGTTTAATGTTGGGGGCTATTTTGAAATTGGTAGAGTATTGTGGTTTGGTGCGCCGGAGGATGCAATGGTGAATTCAATATGTTATCTATAACCTCTATGGTTTTTCGTGAATGATATTATGTTTCCACAGGTATAATAAAAATGTTGCTTGCACCCTTCATGAATAAAAATATGTATACAGTTAAGTTTTTTTTTAAATTTATTACTCGTTGATTCCGGCATGCGTTGCTATGCGATTGTTTTTTTTTTGTGTCAGTTATCTTTGGAGGCGTACCTTCTTACACGAAAGTTATGCGATATTATATATATAGATAATTTCAAGTATTCGAGTATAGATGTTTGTTTCTCTTTCACGCAAAATCTGCCCAAATTGGATGTAACTTGGCACATAGATAGAGAATCCCTTGAAATCTAGGCTACTTTTTATCACGGAAAAAACCGCGGGGGATATAAAGTGTAACTCGAAAGTGGCAATAATGAATCCTAGAAAAAAAAGTTTTAAACAATTTGATTGCCATACTAATGGGAAAAGTGAAAACTCCAAGGAGGTTAGTTCGAATAATTTTTTTATCCAAGAAATTAAAAAAATATTTAACATAGGCCAAATAAAAATAGACGGTAGATTATAATTCATCAAAACATATTAATTCACATTTATTTGAGTTACTCATCAGAGATTTAGTTTATTTTTAACCGATTGCGAAGGCCGAGTGTAATGCGTTTGACGTAGATAAGTAGTTCATGACTTATTTATAATATTTGATTTGTGTAACTGGTCTGTCATATTGAGTGATTGTGTTAATCTAGTTTTTTTAATCTAGCATTCCGCGACGGAATTTCCATTCATACTAGCTCAAATTTTTGACGGGCCAGTTGGCTTGGTGGTTAGCGACCCTGACTGCCATGCCGTAGGTCGTGTTTTCGATTGTGTGCATGAACACGTCTGTTTGTTCTGTGTCAGTATTTAGATGAAAAAAGTAGTATATGTAGTCTATCAGTTATCTGGTTTCCATAGTATAAGCTCTGCCTAGTCTATCAATCGAAAGCGTATCGTCATCGTGTCGAGTTCGCCAAAAACCAATGCAATAGGAACATCGCGCAAAGTCAAAGTATGCGCGATGTAAAATTTTCTATTTAAACCAGCTTATGTAAAATAGAATATATATATTTACAAGGTCAGTTATTTCATGGTTCAGAGATTTCAATAATTTTGCCACGGCCTTGTAACTTCTCTACGCGAATCGAGGACATTCGTAGAACGTAAGCTACGAAAAGCTATATATAGCTGGAAGAGTCTGTAAGCTGAAATGGCAATGGTCAGGCCTCATCGCTCAAACTGATAACCGATGGGGAAGAAAGGTTCTCGAGTGGCGACCACGTACCGTAAAGCTCCGACCAGCTGGTCAGAGTCGCTAGGATCAGCGGTGTGCAGACAGCCCATGTCTGATCGCTATAGAATGCCAATGGGGGAGTCCTATGTTCAGCAATGGATATCCATGATGATGCCGGCATGAAACCCTGGCGTAGTGATGAATCCATGAGGGTCGATAACTGCCCGTGCTGTATTTAAACGTACCTTCTGACTTAATACTAGATTCCGTTGAAAGGAAAACGTCGTAAAATTTCATGCACCAGATTCTGAAGGGTCCTTAAGGGAGGAAGGAACGGCAGGACGTAGGAAAGGGTTCAACCATGTTGCCATTTATTATTTAGTTATTTTTATGTTGACGGGCCAGTTCGCTCCGTTGTTAGTACCCTGATTGCCACGCCGCAGATCGTGGGGTCGATATCCACCCCGGACAAACATTTGTGTGCATGAACTTGTCTGTTTGTTCTGTGTTTGGGTGTAAATATCTATATAAATATGTATTTGGATTACTAAGTAAGTACATATTTATAAAAGTATCTATGTCTGAATGTAAAAGTCTATATACGTATTAATTTAGAACACTAAAGTAGTATATCAGTAATCTGGTTGCCATAGTACAAGCTCTGCTTAGTTTGGGATCAGAAGGCTGTGTGTAAAGAATGTCCCAGGATATTCATATTTTTAAATTATATCATTAAAAGAAATATAATTAAGAAAGTTAATTATTAATCAATCTGTCATTCCACCAGTCATTCATTCAGTACATAGAGTAGCATCACACCAAGCGAAAGGGCAAAAAGACCGAACAAGACTAAGTAAATCATTTTCAAATTTCAAATAAAGTAATGTCACAGTAAATCCAAGTGTCAATGTGTGTGTGTCGACAATGAACCGTGCAGATCATTATCCGTGGTTCGTTGACCGCGTCGCGCTCACGGTCAACCGGTCTACAGAACTATCGCGGCTTATGCGATCCTGGTACTTGCAGGCTGTATGTGCAATAATAATAATAATAATAATAATAAATTTATTCACATAAATAACTTTAATAAAATTAAAACTTTTCTATGTCATAGAAAAGTCGCCTATAAATTTGCAATGCCAAGGACATTGCCGTTGCGTTATCGACCCTGACGTGAAGTTGTCTCATGTGCCTGTTATTTCACCGGCCGCCTGAAGGACACTACTGCTTTTAGTTATGGTAGCACTTTCATAGACAAAAGATCATAATCAACAAAGAGTCAAAGTAAATTTTAAAACAACAGTAAAAACCTTAAGGTTGTTTGTAATGAGTTTTTTCAACAGTTATGGAACCAAAATGAATTAAAATTATGGCTGCAGGAGGATTGCGCTCGCGTACAAAATGCCTTGGAAAGGACAATGTTCACCTTAACTGGTTTTCTGCCTCTCAGGTTATTCCACTCGCTACTTACACTACAAAAACATGGGCATATTAGGTTATATATATTTATTTACCTTATTCTCGTGCGACGTGTCTTCGCCGCACTTCCTTACTGATCATATTTTGACGTTTAATAAAGTTATAGAAGAATAATTCTTGTTGCTTTATGATAAAAAACAAATTAGATTAAAAAAATATAGCGAGAAATACTCAGATGTCAAAAAATGATTTCTTCTATCTTAGTTAAAGGCTGACTTTCCAAACAGTGGTAGCTCCAGTACCTTTGTATTTTGTAAATTCGGCCATCCAAAATGTCACAGCTGATAAAAATAACAGTTTCCGAACGAAATAGGATATCCTTTTGAACTTTTAATAGTTATTTTACTTCAACAATAGCTCTGGGTCAACAACCAGTTACGAGACATGTATTTTATTTCGTGACAATGAAAAAGAGCATACGTCACGCGAAATGCGTCGCTTTGTAGAATATGGACGTGAAATTCGAGATAAATCATATAGGCTGTTTGGTCCAGTGGGTAAGCGCGGTGAGAACGGAGTTTAGGGTTCCTGGTTCAAATCCCCCCTGTCTTTTCTGGACTTTGTGGAAATGTTTCTGGGTAAAGTCTATATTTGTTGTTTCTGGGAACAATACTATATTCAAAATTAGTGATCAAACGCTAACCAGCCTATTGAAAATCGGAAAAACGCGTTTAGAAAAAATATAATAAAAAAATTGGGTACCGACCAACCTAACCTTTGTGTGTATTAGTCTGACGTCACTATCTATTCCATACAAACGATAGTTTCGACATTTGATAAAAAGTAACTGATTTGACTTGTCAGTCATCATCTATATTGGAGGGGGGCCTCCTTGTGAATACTTTCAGTTATTTTATAACATCAACTATTTCAAATCATTTGAGAAGGGTTTGAATCAATAAGGTACACTCGTCGACTTTTCCCCGCGGCCTCAATGTTCTAACTCTCTCGTTACCAAAACAATAACGTGAGATGTCCATTCTCCTAGACATCGTCGATGAAGTAGGATACTAAAGAATACAGAAAACTATGTGATCTTGTTAGGCCTTCGTCATTTTCTGCTGCATTACACTGTAATCCAAGACACCGTCTTCACGAATTTGTAAGTTAGGATATTATTGGCACTGATGAACAGTTACCTTCTGAGATAGTCTCAACTAGTTCAGAAGATGCGGAACTATATTTTTAAAGTAACCTAAACTAAAGATACAGACACCTTAGTGTTAAAAGTATAATGTACGTATATGCTTCCTGTATTCTATTTTGAAACTTAAGAATTTGAATTTGAATTGAAAGTTATTTGGCAGTTGCAAAACCTTTTTGGGGAATTATATTGTTAACCACTCAGTGCGTGTAAAGTGCACGCGGTCATCGGTATAGCGGTCTCCTTAGTTGCTCAAGACACCCTACATAAGAGTTGGGGTGGTAGTTCAATTCTAAATACAATAAATTGAGATCACATGAAATGGTTTCAGTGCAGAGTTCGTCTGGGGAAAAACTACCACCATACCCAATTCCGCCGTGAATCAGAAAAGCACTTTTACTGTTTTTTTTATACCACATTAGCCGAGGAACAAGCCGCCGCGACGCTGGTTCACCCGATGGTAAGTGGTCACCGCCGCCTATGGACATTTGTAACACCAGGGGCATCGCCAATGCGTTGTCGTCCCTGAGACGTGAAGTTAAGTCTGATGTGCCTATAAAGGCCCGTGACATTACAGGCACATGAGACTTAACTTCACGTCTCAGGGTCGACAACGCGATGCCCCTGGTGGTGCAAATGTCCACAGGCGGCGACAATTTACCACCAGGTGGACCGTCTGTTCGTCGACCTACTGAACATAAAAAAACGAGACAAAGAGTGTCGTGTCATTGACAGATATGAGTCAGGAACGTCGATATGTGAGGAATTAACATAATTCAACTTTGCCTTTAACTCTTTGAGCTCCTTGTTATCGGGTAAACGGTTTCTTGCAAGTTTGGCCAAGGTTTGAACAAAGGTTGGTTGAAATTTGTATTCCGGGACTTCACACACGGACTTTTGATTCCAAACTAGCAATAATTTGTTAGGTAAATAATAAATAAATATCCAGGAACATTCTTTACTCGCGGCCAGCGGTCCTAAACTAAGCAGAGCTTGTACTATGGAAACCAGATAACTGATATACTACTCCTTTTTTTTTCTAAATACATACATATATAGATATTTACACCCAGACACAGAATAAACAGACATGTTCATGCACACAAATGTTTGTCCTGGGCGGGAATCGAACCCGCGAGCTTCGGTTTGGCAGACAGGGTCGCTAACAACCAAGCCAACTGGCCTGTCGATAGGTAGGCTTATAGAAGATCTTGTAAAATATCTTGATTTTTTAGACAATAATATAAATTACCAGCTGTCAATTGTTTCACTCGTTTTCCCGAGGCATGTATCATTTTCCCGGGATAAAAGTATCCAAGATCTTGATCCGGGTTATAAACTATATATGTGTCAAGTTTTATTGAAATCCGTTTAGTTATTTTTGTGTGCAAGAGTGACAAAGGTCAATCCATCCGTCTATGGATGGAAATTATATTTTTTCACTTCTCGGGAGCACAGGTGTAACCGCAGGGAAACGGTTGTATATTATAAGAGCCCTGAAACCAGATAGCTGATATGCTACATTTTTTCTTCGAAATACATGCATTAACATATAGTACCTGGACGGCCGAGCTTTGCTCGGGTTTTCTTTACTAACGTGACTTCTACCGTATTCTCTTTTTTAAAGCACTGTCATATATACCTAGATACGAATTAGATGCGATCATAAAGGGCGTACCTTTAAGTGTAAGTGCTTTTGCATTCCTATTCTAATGGAATTGTAGCAATTTTCATTGCCTAAAAACACGGATAAAACGACGTCTTCTAAAAATGAATCCTAGCTAGACCGAAAACCTCTGCATACTAAATTTCATGAAAATCGTTGTAGCCGTTTCCGATCTCCTAATTATATATATGTATATACAAGAATTGCTCGTTTAAAGGTATTAGATAGGTTTACTCCCAGAAACAGAACAAAGACATGTTTATGAACAGAAATGTGTAAATTAGTTATCGAACCCATAACCTGTGAAGTGGCAGTCAGGGCCTATAACCACCAAGACAGATAACAGATATACTGCTACAAATGACACAGTAACCATAATCTATGGCGTGACAGTTACTGTATCTATACTACCGGCACGCTATGATGGCCGTTTTGACGTTTCAGATTGTCATAGGAAAAGAAACTGTATTGCTTTGGAATAAGGTTTTCCATCATCATACAACTAGCTGTTGGATCAATAGATGAACCTTATGTCTAAAGTAATAAAGGTAATTTTTCTTTGTCATTGTTAAACGTCAAAACGGCCATCATAGCGTGCCGCAAGCTTAGATACTACACCAACCAGCCAGTATCAAGTTTTACTTTATCATTTTTACTAAAAAAAAATATGAATTCTGGCGAATCATGGATATTTTAATCGAATTATTGCATTGTCATCGATGTTTAAAAGTGCAAAGTTTGAATTAAATCTGATCGTTCAAAGTGGGGCAAAATCGAGCCCAAAAGGGTCGGTTACATACAAACATACAGGTGAAACTAATAAAAGCGTTTTAAAAAGTAAATTGATCAGAATCAATCACTACATAAGGTAACTAGCTATCATACCTCTTCCATTTTCAAATTTGGAAAAAGTAAATGATCAAGAAACTCAAATTATGCTAAATACCTAGCATAATTTGAGCTTCCATATTAACTGGCCAGTATTAAACCCTTCCTTATTTAAATTTAATAAAAAAGTAAGTGTATCAGGAAACTTAAGTTATGCTAGGTATTTAACTTCCATACTAACTGGCCAGTATTAAACCCTTCCTTTTTCAAATTTGGAAAAGAACTTACTGTATCAGGAAACTTAAATTATGGTAAGTATCTAACATCCACACTAACTGGCAAGTAATGATCCGTGTTCTTTATTTAATTTGGAAAAAAAGTAAGTGGATCAGGAAACTCTATGTCTATGATTACATACTTTTAAAGGTAGGGAGGCACGGGAAGTGTACGCTTGAGGCGTCGCTGCATAATCGCCGATCAAGCGTCAATGTTGTTCGAGTGCACTTTCTATTTCATGCGGCTGCGCTTGCGCCGGTCGCACAGTACATATACATAACAGTAGGGTATAGCAGCACAATTTTTATTTACGAACGAATTTCAAGTTGTAGAGCTCTTAGTGCAGAGTTCGCCCGGGAAGTACTACCACCTTACCAATTTCCGCCGTGAAGCAGAGGATTTGTATTACTGTGTTTCGTGGAAAGATAAAGTCGGTGACATTACAGGCACATGAGACTTAACAACGTCACGTCTCAGGGTCGATAACGCGGCGACCACTTACCATCAGGTGTACCATCTGCCTGTTCAGTCTACGTGACATAAAAACTTTAGTTTGATCATTTTTAGTTATAGTATATAAGCACAATTATTTAAAAAACGGCCATGTGCGATACGGGACCCGCATGGCGCTCCGAACCACCGTACATTATAAAATCAAACAAAAACAAACACGTTTTTCTCCTTAAATATAACTTTATATCATTAAATTATTTATTGTTTTAACGGTCATAGTAAGTGTACATGTTATGGAGCAAAAGCCCTGTAATAGAAGGACGGTTACCTTAGTAAAGTATAAATATGTGAAGTTAGCGCACTGCATCGCGTATAAACTGTGACTCTCTCGGTGGAGCGTGACCGCCCGACGCACTTCAATGGTCCCCTACTCTGTGCCACTTGGAAATAGATTGGCTTGATCTATTATTGAAGGTATAGGGTTCCTTATGGATAATTATTGCTATCTCCCGTGGTCAACCTGATGGTAAGTGGTCACCGCCACCTATAGACATTTGCAACAACAGGGCCCATGCGTTGTCACCTGAGACGAGGTTGTTAAGTCTCATGTGTCTGTAATTTTTATTTTATTTATACCACATCGGCGAATAAACAAGCAGATGATTTACCTGATGGTAAGTGGTCACCGCCGCCTATAGATATTTGCAACACCAGGGCCGATGCGTTGTCGAAACTGAAACGAAGTTGTTAAGTCTCATGTGCCTGTAATGTCACCGACCGCACCTTTCTAACCGAAACACAGTAAAACAAGTGGTCTGCTTCAGGGAAATAGGTAAGGTGGTAGTATTTCCCTGGTCGAAGTCTGCACTAATAGCTCTACTACGTCCCTCTCCATGTTATAGGCTATGTGAGTGCCAAATTTGAGCAAGATCGGTTGAGTCGCTTAGCCGTAATCTTAAATAAACTAGTTATCTAAAAAAGAACTTAATAACATATCAGTTTCTGAGTTTAGACACGATTAGGTAGCTGCGTTTCCTGAAAACCAGTAATGCGAGCTCATTTGATGATCTGCCAACTTTAAAACAAAATTGTCTTTGGTTTAGATATCTGTCCACAGATCTCTAATAACGTAACTGTATTAAATAAACCAAGTCAACAAAGCCGATTGTGGCCGTAAAAAAAAGAACAACAGTCTATTTCGAATGGTCGACTAACTTTCGCCTACGGTTTCGTCTATTATGTAAAATTAGGTGAATTCGTTAAAATATTAGCTCTACAAGGTTTTACAACAACTGTCTCACAGCGCAATACAATCGCATTGCTGAAATATAAATCGATTGCTGAGATACAGTTCGATATAGTTTAAAGGAAAATCCGCCTTTTTTAAATATGTATTATTTAAAAATATCAACTGCACAATGTTGTACAACAACTGTCTCACCGCGCAATACAATCGTATTGCTGAAATGTTCATCGATTGCTGAGATACAGCCGGATAACAGTTGAATTACAAAGATTCCGCCATTGCGTTTTACATGACAATGAAAAGTGAAAATATTACCTCTCTAATTAGCTATATTTCACTGGTAGTTTTATCTATGACTCGTCTATGAGATATTTGTTGTAGTCACGTATGTTCTTAGTTCTTAGTCACGTAGTTAGTAAAAGAGACAGAGCACAGCAGAAAACATCCTCGAGTTAGAGTCATTTTCCTTACACAATCGAGCCCCTGCTTAGTTTGCGAAAACAATGTCCGGGGATATTTATCGCCTAACCTACAACCTTACAAATAGGCAAGAATTCTTTCAATTCCTTAATTAATTAACATCGGTTCTAATCAGACATCCCTTGGAGGTCACGACGCGTCGCCCTGCGTCGGCAAATACAAAATTACGTCGTGTCTGGATCAGGCGGGGAAGTTAATCTGCGACCCTTTTGTAGGGGTGACAAATCTAGTAAACTGTAAATTGAATTCTTTCTCCGTGGGATAAGGTAGATTTAAGGTTATTGATGAATGTATGAAGTGGTTAGATCATGTTGTCGTGGAAAAGTGAACGCTATGGCGTTTAGTTAGGGTTTATTTTACATTGTGCTGTCTGTTCGATGTCTGGGTTTGACTATGTGTATGTACAGCTGTCCCCCGCGGCTTCACCCGCGTTTATCGATATCATGTATAGCCTATAACCATCTACGAAACATTCCGAGTCGAGTGGCAGCAGTCCCATCCCGGTATGTTCAGTTGTTTTGAGGTGACGGTGCGTCAAAGGAGTCCTATTTTTTATATACATATCGCACCCTCAGAACGATAGGGGCTCAACTCAAAAAATCACTTTTGGCACATCTCTGATTGGGTCACTCTCGCACTGAGCGGGGAGGGTGGGTCCCGGTGTTAAAGAGGCTGAAGTATCGGTCTGCTTATTCTATCAATAAATTGACTGTGGTTTTACTATTCATCGGATAGAGCGTACTTTGTTTAGTCTCTCTATGATCGTAACTACATTTCGCAAAATATTGAGTTAAGCTCTTATCGTAATGAGGGTGCGATAAATAGATTAAAAAAGACAAGCGCGAGTCAGAATCGCACATAAAGGGTTTCGCATAACTGTACAATATTGAACAAAACGCCGAAAATACTCGTTTCTTGTATGGTCCCGTTTAGAAACTTTATTTTCTTTTTATAATTTTTTGTTATAGCGCGCATAATACACACTCTGTGCGCTGATAGACATACGGACGGACGGACAGCACACCTTAGTAATAGAAAAACAGGGTTTGTCGTAAAGACACGATAGAAGTGAAACTTTAGTAGCACAGGGAAACATTTTAATTATTCATCAATCACTTTTCAATAGCATACATTGTGTTTATCATTCATTTATTTTTCGTCACACAAAAAGGTTGCAGGTCAGTATTTCAAAGCCCCACAAAAAGTTTCAATTCAAAAAGTATACTCGTATATGTAAAAATTATATCAGTTATCTGGTTTCCATAGTACAAGCTCTGCTTAGATTGGGACCAGATGGCCGTGTGTAATGTGGGATATTTTTCCTGACATACAATTAACCATTTGATCAATAGATAAACCCTATTCTAAAACCAATAAAGTTGATTTTCCTATAACATGTCAAAATTTTATCTAAAGTACACCTGTACAACAAAGAAAAACTGTAGCAAATTGTAACTTTCTCTTAAAACGATCGGCTGTGACATTAAAAACAGCATGGTGCCACTGTAGTAGAGCTCTTAGTACAGAGTTCGTCCGGGGAAGCACTACCTTACCCATTTCCGTCGTGAAGCAGAGCACTTGTATTACTGTGTTTCGGTCGGAAAGACAAGGCCGGTGAAATTACAGGCACATGAGACTTAACAACTTCACATCTTAGCGACAACGCGGCGATGCCCCTGGTATTGCAAATGCCCGTAGGTGGCGGTGACTACTAACCATCAGGTGGACCGTGTGCCTGTTTGTCAGCCCTAGTGGTATAAAAAGAAAAAAAAAACTTCCTTTGTTTGAAAGGCTTTCTCGTAAGACATGTTTAACTTCTTCTATTCAGGAGTTCGTTAGTTACTCTTTCACGCAAAATTTACTGATCGAATTTGGATGAACAGGGGCACGTAGATAGTTCATAACCTGGATTAAGACATAGGATACTTTTTCCCGGGAAAATGTAACATCCCCCCGGAACGCGGCTATATTACAGCTAGTCGGTTATATATCTACTGACAATTCTCAGCGAATTCGAATCGATCGCAGCCGGGTGATAAACATGGCGCTTCAATAAGCCGCGGCTCTGGCCCAGTTTCCATCTAGTCTCGGCTTCTACCTGGATAGAGAAAGCGCTAACTTGTTCCTAGGTAGGGGTAGGACATGGTGGCTGAGCGGGAGCGGGCGCTGTAGCGGATTCCCACTTACCTTGCCACAGTATGAAAATCTTACGTTTCGATTTGAAATCCGATTTACTCACTTATAAATTGATTAATTGAAATTTTGACCGCCCCTGCTGTTTTACCAGTTTTTCGAGGGTTGTTACGTTTTTCCGTGATTTAAATGATCCTGTGTTTATCCAGGTTATAAACAAGTTAGAAGTTGTGTACAAAATCTTATTTTGAAAAGGGTAATTGCTGAGTTTATTGCCGGTCTATTAGTAACAGCAACCTTCCGAACCAGTGTTAGAGCCTGTGAAGGCCTATTTCATATTTAATTACATTAAACAATCTGTGCTCCATGAACTGCGAAACCTTTTGAGGATCGAAGGATGTTTGTTACTCTTTCACGGCAACATTTTTGTCAATAATTTTGGCGTGAAGGACACATGAGACTTAACTTCACGTCTCAGGGACGACGACGCATTGATGATGGCCCTACTGTTGCAAATGTACATAGCCGGCGGTGACATCAGGTCAAAAATATGGATCCCATAGTATAAGCTCTGCTTACTTCAGGATTACATGGCCGTATGTAAAGGAAATCCCGGAATATTTTAATTGGTTAACAAATTGGTTACTAATTTCTTTTTAAATGTTTTTTTATTGCACTTTTCATTAAGTTATTAATTGTTGTAAGTCCTCTTCAACCCACTGCTGAGCAATCGCTCTCGCTGCCGCTTATCACTAAATGTATACCTTAGTCCGTTTGAATATCGTTAAAATAACCTTCGTACAGAATAATAGATTTGAAATCAATATTCTATTTGGTCATAACTAAGTTTAGATTGTCCCACTGCTGGGCATAAAGCTCTTCTCAGTTGAACGCTGACTTCAGTAACGGTGGTATTTTCAATAACTTTGACCTGTATAAGTCACCTTCTAGGCACTGAATTTATGGTTTTGAAATTAAAGGATTAGAATAAATAACAAAAAATTTAACCGCTGTGGTTTTTTGTGAATTATTAGTTTTATTTTCTCCATGTTTTTTGATCCATGATCTTTGTTCAATAATAAATAAAAAAAAAATAGATATTCACATCCGAACACAGAACAAACAGACATATTTATGCACACAAATGTTTGTCCTGGATGGGTATCGAATACACGGCAGTGGGGTTATTTAACTACTACGCCACAAAAGCTGTGAAAACTATCTACTGAAAGGCGTTTAAAAATAACACACATTTTTCAACACAATTTTTAATTACAGTGTAACTATAGTAATTAAAAAAAAGTATGACCAAACGACAACAAGATAGTTCAAAAGCGGAAGTGATAGCCCCACTTCCTGTTACCGGCGGGCGGAACCGGAAATTTCGTATTTTTTTCACTATATCACGGTACTGTAGTGCCATCTGGCGGGCGGTGAGAGCTTTTGGGAACTGGGCCCTTTTATGAATCTAGCTGTTGAATATACTGTTGGTCGCTCGGCAAATATCAGCTCCACAATGTTGTACAACAACTGTCTCACAGCGCAATATAATCGCTTTGCTGAAATATGCAGCGATTGCTGAGATGCAGTTAGATTAAAATTTCCTTAGAATCCGCCATTTTTAAAACTGATATTATTTATTACGAATATCATCTCCACAATGTTGCACGACAACTGTCTCACAGCGTTATACAATCGCTTTGCTAAAATATGCAACGATTGCTGAGATGCAGTTGGATTAGATATTCAAAAAAATTCAAAATTCAAGACCATTTATTCAGTTTAGGCCTTCGGAGGGCACTTATGAAGGTCAAATTTAAAGTTACTGTAGCTAAGAATCCGCCATTTTTAAAACTCTGATATTATTTATTAGAAATTGAATCGCATCGCAGAATTATACCCGATTGCTGACATACAGCCGGATTAGAACTTTAGAAAAAAAAAATTTTTACCGTCTGTAAAATATTTACAAAGTAAAAAGTTTTTAATCAAAAATGTTCCAATTTAAAATACTCATTTATTGTTTTTTTTTTGTTTCAGGTAAATGACAACACCAAGCGAAAGTTGTACACTGATGTTATTTCCATGGCCAGTCTGTAAAAAGTATTTATGTATTTTTAAATAAGTTTTCCAAGTGACGTCATAGGCTGCCAATTGACGCTAGTGAAGAAACGAGAGAGTTAAGTGCCTATCTTAATTTTCAAGGTTTTATCCAACGAAAATACTCAAGGTCGTGGAAATATGCGCTAAAATAACAATAACAGATTTATTTTGTGACGTATATGCGATCATTTCGATTCGAGTAACTTTTGCGCCATTGTGGAACTGATACATAGAATACAAATATACGCAGAGTAGTCAATCAATAGTTAGTACAAAGATATAAAAGACGTGATATACATTTTATCTTCGTAGATAACATTTTTATAGCGAAATATAATTTTCTTTAAGTTATACTTCATTTGGCACGCTTTGAAAAATTATGAGAGGATTTTTTTATTGATGCGCGCGCTCCTTCAACCAAAAAGCGACATGCTGAAGTTAGCTAATAACTGTCTCTCCGGAACATCGCAACTGTCAGTGAGTAATGTTAATATTGTCAATCTTAACTTCAAAACGTCAAAATGGTTATTTGTTGCTCCAGCTGCAAAGAGTTTGGACACTTTAAAAATTATTCTCACGACTGAATAGTAAAGACAAATTCATTTAGTGCAGTTTTTTTACCAATTAAACCAAAGAAATATAACTTCTTACGTGCGTACATAAGTACATATTTTTTTTAATATCTTGCAAAGACATCTTTTAATGGCGTAGCGTAGGAGTGTAACTCCCACTTGGCCAGTATTAAAAAAAACACCTACTACTTGCCCGTATGAGCATGATACGTTAGGTAGTAATCTTGACGTTCGGTAAGCAATGACATATCTGCAAATAATATATTCTACACGCCATAATTTAAAATAAGACATAAAAATCAATAAAAAATACATCCATCCTTTTCCGACGCCCACACTGCGTGAAGACATTCCGTCTACAGACATAACTGTGGCCATCTCGCTCGCACGTGCCCACCGTCACGCACGAGAGAGAGGGACGCGAGACACGTGCGCGTGAGTTTAATAATAGCGACTCCAGATCAATGATCTATGAAATTGATCTTGTTTTATAGCGCAGGCGCGGACGGGCGCTGTTGAATATTATCTGCTGATTTGTTTTTGAAAGAACTTTTCTATTCGAATTTCAAAATGACGTTTACTTTTACATTTGCAGAGGAATAAAATAGGGGTAAAAAGTATTTTTTTTTTGTTGTACTTTTTTTACTCTAAAAAGAAATTCAAAATTCAAAAACATTTATTCAGTTTAGGCGCTCGGAATGCACTTATGAAGGTCAAATTTAAAGTTACTGAAGCTACTACCGGTTCGGAAGTCAGCCTTCAACTGAGAAGAACCGGCAAGAAAGTCAGCAAGGTTACAATTTTTTTATTTTCTTAAAATTTCTCGGCACAAAAAGTATCATATGTGTTATTCCATATATGTGCCAAGTTCCATCCAAACCGTTTAGTAGTTTTTGCGTGAAAGAGTAACAAACATCCATACAACTTTCGCATTATAATATTAGTAGGATAGGAACTGTAGATGACTCAATCCGCACCCGAGCATCTCCGAGTAACTCCGATTACATTCTTTCTTAAACCTTTGCCTATGAAAATAATACCGAACTACAATCGATGTAGTTCGAGAGCTAGAAGCTTCGACGGGCAACCTTTGTCGAAGCACTCATTGTTAGTGGCACTCCACTCCACTAGCGCTAGTAGTGACGCTAGTGAGCGATCTGTAGGATATCTGATGAAAAAAATAAAACTAGAGCTCCATACCCATTTCCGCCGTGAAGCAGAGCACTTGTATTACTATGTTTCGGTTTGAAAGGTAAGGCCGGTGACATTACAGGCACATGAGGCTTAACTTCACGTTTCAGCGACAATGCGCCGATGTCCCTGGTGTTGCATATCCATAGGCGGTGATCACTTACCATCAGGTAGAACGTCTGCCTGTTTGTCGGCACACTAATCAAAATAGATATGGTCTTTATATTAATGGTCTTTGGTAATAATCCGTCCGTTTAAAAAAACTATCAATTTGTCACAGTATTCACGCCTCATATAATATTGTCCCCTGCGGTTTTACCCGCGTTCCCGAGAGATATCACATTTTCCCGGGATAAAAAGTAGCCTATATGTTATTCCAGGATATGCTCTATCTATGTGCCAAGTTTCATCCGTATCCGTTTGGTAGTTTTTGCGTGAAAGAGTAACAAACATACTGACATACAAGTCATTCCTCTTTATAATATTAGTATAGACTAGCTACCATCTCGCGGCTTCACCCGCATTTCCAAGGGATTGTATGTTTTCCGGGATTGTAATATACCCTATGTCATTCGAGAATAGTGTAACTTTCTATCAGTGAAAGAATTTTTGAAATCGGATGATTAGTTTTTGAGATTATTTCCTACATCCAAACTTACAAATTTTACCTCTTTATAATATAGTATAGACATGGTATTGTTACAGTGTGTGCGTGCTCGATAGCTTGAATTTTTATTTGTGTGCATTATTTTTAAATTGGAGCAACCTCGCCCCCCCCAAGTTGTTGGTGAACCTACTGTATGGAACTCTTTGGTATTATTCTCAAGGCGAATTCTAAATTCAAACTAGGATATTTTCTTTTTGACGTAACAACGTCTAATAAATCGATGAACGCTGGCTGCATGCACGAAAATTGTCCCGTTACGCTCATTGTCCCGTTACGTTCATTGTACAAGGTAAATTATTTTGCATTTTATAAATCGGATTACTAGTCCATTTTTTTTCGTTATGCTCTATTGATTAAGGTTGGTATGCCACGATGCCCACTTTGTGCCGTTAATTTTAATAATAAAAAATCAAATACATACAGACGAGCAGGGAAAAAATGTGCTTTTTGTATGTAGTATAAGTAAGTAGAAGTCTAAGGATATATATTGATACGCTAAAAAATTATGAATAAATATCATATGAAATGAAATATTTATTTAAATAGGCCTTCACAGGCACTTATGAGTGGTCAGACTCTAACACCAGACGTTAACACATACATCGATACCTTAATATTCCTGAAGAAATTCTCTAAATTACTTGAAAAAGTATTAAAGCATAGTACAATTCAAAATTTAAAAAAAACTAAATTCAAAATTCAAAAAATTCCAAATATGTACAAAAAATTCAAAAAAATCAAAATACAAAATACCGAAAACCATTATTTACAGTTTAGGCCCTCGGAAGGCACATATGAAGGTCAGATTTAAAGTTACTGAAGCTACTACATTATATTTCAAAAGGTACATCAGAAATAGTGTTTCTCTGTTTCCTCTTTCTAGATTTTCATCACTCTAAGATGAAAATCTTAGGTTAGTATTCAGCCAATACTTACACAAAACATGGCATCTTGGGAAGCGATCGCTTCGATGAGCATCCATTGTGTGCGGCACTCTGAGTGAGTGGCACTCCACTCCACTCGTGACAGTACTGGAGCTAGTCACTTGCCTTCCGCCCTTTGTTTCAAACTTACACTACACATTTTAGAATGCTAGAGATGCAAAAATGAAACGTACATTTTCATTTTATACATTTAAAATTTGCAACATTACTTGATAGCGAAAAATGGTAAAGAAAATAAAAAAAATAAAAAAATAGGAAGAAATTGATTATTGACAAAAAGCACTCCGGGAGTGCCGACAGAAGTGAAAACTGACATCAATATATATCTATGTTGTGCGTATATCTATATATATAAAAATGAATCCCTATTTCCCTTGGTCACGGCATCACGCATGGACGGCTGGACCGATTTCGCTAATTCTTTTTTTGTTGTGTTTGTTATTTTCAGGAGAAGGTCCTTATGAAAGAAAAAATTAAGAAAGTTGCGCGGAATATTATAGGAAATTTAAATAAACCTAAGGACCCTATTAACTTTTCTAATGTAAACTTACCGCTATTGATAATACAAACTCTTTTTTTTTATACCACGGGGCCGACAAACAAGCGGACGGTCCATCTGATGGTAACTGGTCACCGCCGCCTATGGACATTTGCAACACTAAGGGCATCGCCAATGCGTTGTCGACCCTGAGACGTGAAGTTGTTAAGTCTCATGTGCCTGTAGTTTCACCGGCCCCCTTACCTTTCTAACCGAAACACAGTAATACAATTGCACTACTGCTTCACGGCGGAAATGGGTAAGGTGGAAGTACTTCCCTACTACGCTCATTATATTAATATAATGATTATAAAATTACTTAGTGCACATTTCACAGTCGATTCAATCGGAATATATATATAAGAAAATTTTTACACTTTGTTTTTGAGAAGTGCGTTAGTTCAGAGCAATCACGCCTCATATAAAGGGTTTAATTGTTGTGTATTTTAAAGCATTCGATTCATAAATACTATGTTTTGGATTTTTGTTTATTAATCATACCAGTTCGAATGCAATATTCATAGTTAAGACAGGACAACGTCTGTCGGGTCAGCTAATCCCTACTCATATTATAAATGTTAATATTGTCTTGTTTGCTGATGATACATCATTAATTTTTAAAGTTAATAGAAAAGACAAAGATCTAACTAAAGTTAATCATACTATGTCAATTGTCTGTGGGTGGTTTGCTACAAATAATCTATTACTAAATTCAAAGAAAACTAAATGCTTAAGGTTTTCTTTACCAAATGTAGCACAAGTAGATAGCCAAATAATAATAGATGGGAGCCATATTGATCTTGTAAATAAAACGGTATTTTTGGGTCTTACATTAGACAATAAATTGCAATGGGGACCTCAGGTTGATACTCTAGCTGCTAAATTAAGTTCGGCTGCTTTTGCTGTTAGGAAAATTAAACAATTGACGAATGTTGAGACGGCCAAATTAGTTTATTTTGCATATTTTCATAGCCTCTTGTCCTATGGTATTTTGTTTTGGGGAGCAGCAGCGGATATAGAATCAATATTTATTATACAAAAAAGAGCAATTCGTGCAATTTACAGTATGGGTCCCCGTGAATCATTAAGAGATTTATTTAGGGAAATAAATATAATGACATTACCTTCACTATATATTTATGAAAATATAATGTTTATACGTAGAAACATAGGAACGTTTGAGTCAAAATTAGATATTCATAGTATAAATACAAGACAAAGGGAGAAGTTAGTTGTTCCATACTTTAGACTAACTAAAGTTAACAAGTCATTTCTTGGTAATTGTGTTCGATTTTATAATAAGATACCGCTTTCAATAACCAAAATGTCTGATCATAAATTTAAAAATTATATTAGGAAAGTTTTGAAAGAAAAAGCGTATTACAAGGTAGTTCATTATATTGAAGATAAAAATGTATGGAAATAGCTGCTCTCTGCACAGTGCACCTCTAAATCTCTTGTTTAAGTTGTAAGTACCTAATTATTGTTATTTTCTATTTTGCAGTCTTGTCATATTTTTATTTGTTTTGTTTTTTTTTTTTTTTTCATGTTACCTATTATAAGTATTTTGTAATTGCTAAATATAAAATTATGTAAAATTGAAATTATAAAATAGCCAAAAAGTCAGAATAGATAAAAATTTATATAACAAATAAAAAAGAATGTAACCTTGCTGAGTTTCTTGCCGGTTCTTCTCAGTTGAAGGCTGACTTCCGAACCGGTTGTAGCTTCAGTAACTTTAAATTTGACCTTCATAAGTGCCCTCCGAAGGCCTAAACTGAATAAATGGTTTTGAATTTTGAATTTTGAATTTTTGAATAGTAAAATGGGATTTAGTGACTGGGCTACTAAAGGTATTCGTAAGAGCAGGGATAGGTTGTATGAACTTTATCATTTAAAATCTCTAACTCATAACGAGGAATTTCATAAATATGTTAGAAACTTTTCAAAAACATTCAAGTTAGTGTGTAATCAAGCTAAATCTCACTTTATATGTAATAAAATAGGTAATGCGAATAATAAAATAAAGACAGTCTGGAATGTTATTAATACGGAAACTGGTAAAATTAGAAATAATAATGAACAGGTAACTCTTAAAATTAATGATAAAATTTTAACGAATAATTTAGATGTAGCCTGTGCTTTCGAAAACTTCTTCACGAGTATACCTGGTAAAACTACTAAAAGCCTTAAATCATGTCCTATAGTAGCGGAATCTTTACTCAAACAGCATATTCATAATATATTTCCTAGTTTTAAATTTGAGCATATTAATGCTAGCGATATCTTAAATACTTTTAATTCGCTCAATATGAAAAGTACTGAAGATTTATGGGGCTTATCAGTAACAATCGTAAAATCAATAATAACAGTGATTGCACCGGTTTTGTCAAATATTTTTAATGAATGTATTGATCAGGGTTGTTTTCCTGATTTGATGAAATACAGTAAAATAGTACCTATTTTTAAGTCCGGTTGTAAGGAGAATCCTTCTGATTACAGACCAGTTTCCGTTCTGCCAGCACTTAGTAAAATTTTTGAAAAACTGCTGCTTAATCAAATGTTAGGTCACTTTACTAAGCATAAGATATTGCATGGTCATCAGTTCGGTTTCACGAAGGGAAGATCTACATCCGATGCGGCAGCAGCATTGCTGAGACACATTTATGGCGCATGGGAGGATTCTCAGGATGCGATTGGCATTTTTTGTGATCTATCCAAGGCTTTCGATTGCGTTGACCACCGTACGCTACTTCTAAAACTTGACTACTACGGAATTCGTGGAACTGCTCATGATCTTGTTTTATCTTATTTATCAAATCGTCAACAAAAGGTAGGGATTACTGGCACAACATCCAAGGGCTCTTTAGTCGAAATAGGGGTACCCCAGGGTTCAATTTTAGGTCCATTTTTGTTTTTAGTCTATATAAATGACTTGCCATATGTTGTAAATGATCTCACAGATATTGTCTTGTTTGCTGATGATACATCATAAATTTTTAAAGTTGATAGAAAAGACAAAGATCTAACTAAAGTTAATCATACTATGTCAATTGTCTGTGGGTGGTTTGCTACAAATAATCTATTACTAAATTCAAAGACAACTAAATGCTTAAGGTTTTCTTTACCGAATGTAGCACAAGTAGATAGCCAAATAATAATAGATGGGAGCCATATTGATTTTGTTAATAAAACGGTATTTTTGGGTCTTACATTAGACAATAAATTGCAGTGGGGACCTCAGGTTGATACTCTAGCTGCTAAGTTAAGTTCGGCTGCATTTGCTGTTAGGAAAATTAAACAATTGACGAATGTTGAGACAGCCAAATTAGTTTATTTTGCATATTTTCATAGCCTCTTGTCCTATGGTATTTTATTTTGGGGAGCAGCAGCGGATATAGAATCAATATTTATTATACAAAAAAGAGCAATTCGTGCAATTTACGGTATGGGTCCCCGTGAATCATTAAGAGATTTATTTAGGGAAATAAATATAATGACATTGCCTTCATTATATATTTATGAAAATATAATGTTTATACGTAGAAACATAGGAATGTTTGAGTCAAAATTGGATATCCATAATATTAATACAAGACAAAGGGAGAAGTTAGTTGTTCCATATTTTAGACTAACTAAAGTAAACAAGTCATTTCTTGGTAATTGTGTTCGATTTTATAATAAGATACCGCTTTCAGTAACCAAAATGTCTGATCATAAATTTAAAAATTATATTAGGAAAGTTTTGAAAGAAAAAGCGTATTACAAGGTGGTTCATTATATTGAAGATAAAAATGTATGGAAATAGCTGCTCTCTGCACAGTGCACCTCTAATTTTCTTGTTTAAGTTGTAAGTAATTATTGTCATTTTCTATTTTGTAGTCTTGTTATTTCTTTTTTTTTGTTTTTTTTTTGTTTTTTGTTTTTGAATGTTAGCTTTATTAAGTATTTTGTAATTGTTAAATATAAAAATATGTAAAATTGATGTTATAAAATAGCCAAAAAGTCAGAATAGATAAAAAAGAATTTAATAAAATAAAAAAGAATGTAACCTTGCTGAGTTTCTTGCCGGTTCTTCTCAGTTGAAGGCTGACTTCCGAACCGGTAGTAGCTTCAGTAACTTTAAATTTGACCTTCATAAGTGCCTTCTGAGGGCCTAAACTGAATAAATGGTTTTGAATTTTGAATTTTGAATTTTGAATGCAAGTTTGTTTGTAACGCTTTCACGCGAAAATTACTTGACCGATCATCATGAAACTTTGTACACATATTCTTGGAGGTATTAGAAGTAACATAGAATACTTTTTGTGCCGGGAAAATGTTACATCCCTCGGGAACGCGGGTGAAACCGCGGGGGACAGCTAGTATCTATATAAGTATGTATTTAAAAAGTAGTATACCAGTTACCTGTGCCTTTACCATGAGTTTTTAACGTACGTACTCGCTAGCGACAGCGTAAAACATTTCTATGGCAAATGTGTACAGCGCCACTAGCGGTCACGTAAAGAATTAAAATCGATAGTAAGAGTCGATAGGTAAATGGAAATGTAAACACTAGCGAGTAACGTTTTTTAGCCTATGCTATAGAAATTCGGTACCATGAGTCACAAATTTGACAGTTGCTATCGAGAAATACTGTATCGATAGTAGTTTACTCGCTAGTGACTAAAGTAAGTTTCGATAGCAACTCATGGTAGAGGTACTGGTAGCCATAGTACAAGCAGGGACTCGATTCTGTGAAAATGACACGATGTTTCGTCGCGGTCTCCGTGCTCTGTCTCTTTCGCTACGCTAATACTACTAATCACGTGAGAGGTAAGCTCTCTGAGGCTTCCGTGAAGCGGCTCGCCGACCAAGTTTGTATTAGCTGAATAAAGGCTGCACACTCAGCTCAATTTGGAATCAGGTAACCATGTGTGAACAATGTCCTGGGATATTTATTTATTTATACAATACAGACATGTTCATGAAATAAGATTGTCCTATATGGGATTCGAACCCACGACCTGCATCAAAGTATTTAACCACCATGCCGTCCGCTCCGTAATATATCAGATACATAATATTTCAATGCATTTTCCTTTGAGATAAAACCATAATTTAAATATTAAAGCATCCCTTAATATATTCTACGATACGCCGCAGTACAGCGTTACGATCTGCAAGATAAGTAGGTGACATATGCGCATCTCTCACGTCATTGCGTTGGGAACGAAAGGGACAGAGCATATGCGATGAAACATCTTTGATAAGATCCTTAGCGTTATAAATGCAAGTTTTTGAGGATGAATAAATGTTTAAAACTCTTTTACGGAAATACTACTGATCTGATTACTATGAAACTTGGCACAACTATAGTGTATAACCTAAATTAATATATAGGGTACTTTTTATCCAGGAAAAATGTCACATCCCTCGGGAATTCTGATGACACTGCGGGAATCAGCTAGTATTATAAATGCGAATGTTTGTTACTCTTTCACGCAAAAAATACCCAACGGATTTTGATGCATAGATAGTTTATAGCCTAGATTGACACATAAGATACTTTTTATCCCGGGAAAATGTTACATCCCTCGGGGATGCTGATGAAACCGCGGGGAACAGCTAGTAATATTATAAATACGAAAATTTGACATACTGTAGAGGTTTGTAACTCTCACGCTTTTGCTTCCTCTTTCATTATGCGGACAGCGAAGGAGTGGAACTCATTGCCGGCGTCAGTTATTCCCGATTCATACAATCTCGGATTCTTTAAGGCAAGAGTGAATGGGCATTACTTGAGTTCGCGTGTACCATCCTCGACTGCATCGTCACTTTCCATCAGGTGAGATACAGTCAAATGCGCTCACAACATTGATAATTGATAAAAGCGAGAGGCATTAAATGAGACCTCACAAAAAAAGCGTAGCGCCTTATTTGCACAAAAAAAAAACAAAAAAACGCAAAATTTTGTGAACGAATATAGTTTATAATCTGGATTGACACATAGGCTACTTTTTATCCAGGCAAAATGTCACATTCCACAGAAACCTGGATGAAACAAGCTAATATAGTAATTAATGAACTAAAAAATTACCGAACCGTATTATTATTACTACTATTATTATTATTATTATTACTACATTACCTATTAGACAGCTATTTTTATAAAAGTAACATTGTCTATGTTATTTTAGATTCTTCAGCAGGAGAAGCAGCGATACTGAAATTAGTTAGTTCTCGTTCTGATATTAGTTAAATTAGTATATATGTAGTATATCAGTTGACGAATGTTGAGACAGCCAAATTAATTTATTTTGCATATTTTCATAGCCTCTTGTCCTATGGTATTTTATTTTGGGGAGCAGCAGCGGATATAGAATCAATATTTATTATACAAAAAAGAGCAATTCGTGCAATTTACGGTATGGGTCCCCGTGAATCATTAAGAGATTTATTTAGGGAAATAAATATAATGACATTGCCTTCATTATATATTTATGAAAATATAATGTTTATACGTAGAAACATAGGAATGTTTGAGTCAAAATTGGATATCCATAATATTAATACAAGACAAAGGGAGAAGTTAGTTGTTCCATATTTTAGACTAACTAAAGTAAACAAGTCATTTCTTGGTAATTGTGTTCGATTTTATAATAAGATACCGCTTTCAGTAACCAAAATGTCTGATCATAAATTTAAAAATGATATTAGGAAAGTTTTGAAAGAAAAAGCGTATTACAAGGTGGTTCATTATATTGAAGATAAAAATGTATGGAAATAGCTGCTCTCTGCACAGTGCACCTCTAATTTTCTTGTTTAAGTTGTAAGTAATTATTGTCATTTTCTATTTTGTAGTCTTGTTATTTCTTTTTTTTTGTTTTTTGTTTTTGAATATTAGCTTTATTAAGTATTTTGTAATTGTTAAATATAAAAATATGTAAAATTGATGTTATAAAATAGCCAAAAAGTCAGAATAGATAAAAAAGAATTTAATAAAATAAAAAAGAATGTAACCTTGCTGAGTTTCTTGCCGGTTCTTCTCAGTTGAAGGCTGACTTCCGAACCGGTAGTAGCTTCAGTAACTTTAAATTTGACCTTCATAAGTGCCTTCTGAGGGCCTAAACTGAATAAATGGTTTTGAATTTTGAATTTTGAAAGTTATCTGGTTTCCATAGTACAAGCTCTGTTTAGTTTGGGATCAGATGGCCGTGTGTAAAGAATGTCCCGGGATATTTATTTATTATCACATACCGACCGTACATACATGTAATCTATAAGCTAAATCTGTCCGTCCGTGCGTCCGCTGCTCGTCATAGTCACCCGATTTTGATTTAGCGCTAGGGTTGCCAGGAAAAGAAATCCTATTAATTTTATAAATGCGATAGTTTGTGAGGTTGGACCCGAAGTTTGTTACTCTTTCACGCAAAAATTACTTAACGGATATGGATGAAACTTGTCAAATAGATGGAGCATGCCCTGGAATAATAAATAGTCTACTTTTTATACCGGGAAAATGTAACATCATGAACTCTGGTTAAAACGTGGAGGACAGCTCGTGACATTATAAATGCGATTATTTTTATGGGTGTATTAAATTTTGTTATAATTTCACGCGAAAATAACTGAAAGGATTTGGGTGAAGCATAGACACATAGAGCATGCCTTAGATTAGGACATACATATATACAGAGGCGGCTTTAGGGGGTGGCGAACGGGGCAATCGCCCGGGGCCTCACGCAAGCCAAACAAATAAAAATAAAAAATGGATTTCAAATTTTATTTATATGTATAACTATTGCATTTCTCGCCAAACATGACAAATACCTAAACCAAACAACCAGACTTACTTTCGCATCACATACTTTTCACGAAGGACAAAGGGCCTCGCAATGACCTGCCGCCCGGAGCCTCGCAATGGGTAAGGCCGCCGCTGCATATATACTTACTTTTTATCCCGAGAAAATAAAAGATACCAACTAAGAAACATATTTCAATGATCTAAAACAAGAGTAGTAGAGCTCTTAGTGCAGAGTTCGTCCGGGGAAGTACTACCACCTTACCCATTTCCGCCGTGAAGCAGTAGTGCAATTGTATTACTGTGTTTCGGTTAGAAAGGTAAGGGGGCCGGTGAAATTACGGGCACATGAGACTTAACAACTTCACGTCTCAGGGTCGACAACGCGACGATGCCCTTAGTGTTGCAAATGTCCATAGGCGGCGGTGACCACCTACCATCAGGTGGACCGTCTGCTTGTTTGTCGGCCCAAGTGGTATCAAAAAAAATAAAATAAAAAAGAGCTTGTACAATGGGCGATTATATCATGCACTTAGAATCGTAGTTGCAGTCAACTTTGTATAACATTGACAGTGCAACGGCTGTCGTCCAACACTGCTTTCGCGCTGAACCACTAATCTATTACGAAATCAGTTCCAAAATTTAGAGAAATATACAATTTGGGTGCAGATAACTGATATAAAAAAAAGAAAAATAGCTTTATTTCAGAAATAATTTTAACAAGATTCACGCCGAGACTTTCCAGTAAGTAATCAGAGATACTTATGTTGGGAATGACTCGCAACTTGCCAATTGGATTACAAAGATTTCACTTATTATTATATTTTACAGTTTATAAAAAAAAAAAAAATTAAAGGTTAATATAAATATGTTGTTACAACCCTAAAGTTAAACTCCGAATATAATTTGATTAATGTTCCCAACATTAATTGGTAAATAAAATCGTATCTAAACTCTCGAATAATTTAACAGATCAAAAGTAACATATCTATTATTAACGCATGATATAGGTCAATTTAATTTATAATAAGGGCAACACTGAAATAAATGTGTCAGAATTGTGACCAAGTTCTTTTCTGTGATGCGATATTTTTATTTATACAGTTTAAGTGATATCTTTTTAATCCAACAAAAAGGTTGTTCTGTATTTGATCTGTAAGTAGGTATGTATTTTGGAGATTTTTTTTAAAACTGCTGATCAAATTTGGATTGATTTTACAATTTTACTGCATATCTTTTTAGAAAATATTGTACAGTTCGTAAGTAAACAGATAAAGTACTGACTCTGGTTTCTCATAGTCAAAGAAATTGTTTTATACATAAATTTTTCCTGAAAAAATCGAACAGCGAAAACCTTACCCAACCGAGTTAGTAGTTTTAAAAAGATCCAAACTAAAGTCGGTTGGAAATCGAGGATTTAAATAAATACAATTATTGGTCCGCATTAACACCATAAATTCAGCGTAGTCCTCGATGCCACAGATAAACTATACACTATATGTCATAGACTACAGAAGTGTCTTTTAAATATTATATTTTCCAAAGGAACGCTTGAATGTACATTAAAATAAACAAATACAAAATATCGCTGAGCATTTAGTTATTTAAAATCACCCTTATTCAGCTGATACAAACTTCGTCTTACCTCTCATGTGCTTAGTAATATTAGCATAGTTAGCGAAAGAGACAGAGCACGGCCGCGACGACACATCCTCGAGTTTCATTTTCCTTACAGAATCGAGCCCCAGCTACCCGTCCATAACCGAATATGACTCTATAATAGTGACGCTTTCTATTATCGAAAGATTTTTTTAAGATCAGATGAGAATCTTCGGGGATAACCTCCTAAATCTTAACTACTACTGATTTTATTAGTAAAATAGTTTTGCAGATTACACTTCAAGTGTAAATAGCTCAATTAATAACGGACGTAAACTTCTACAGTGACCAAGAAATATTTATGAAATTCATATTATAATAAATAAATATCCTAGGATATTCTTTATACACGGTCATCTGATCCCAAACTAAGATCTTGTACTATGGAAACCAGATAACTGATATACTACATACATATATTTACAAAATTTTTTCTAATTATATACATTTATATAGATATTTACACCCAGACACAGAACAAACAGACGTGTTTATGCACACAAATGTTTGTCCTGAGTGGGAATGGAAACCGCAAACTTCGGTTTGGCAGTCAGAGTCGCTAACCACCAAACCAACTGGTCTGTCAATAATTTAATATTTTGTACGCATTTCGCATTTTCATTTGCGTCAGTTTCTAACCTAGTTTTAATTCTTGGATTAAATGTTGCTATGCCAAATATATTTACAGTTGGTTGACGGAATTCGATTTATTTTGAAGATAGCTGGAAGTCTAGAACGAATAGATTAAATGGCAAACGGATGACTGTTATTTATTTACTACTATTTTTTCTTCTAAATGCGTACCTATACTACCGGCACGTTATGATGGCCGTTTTGACATTTCAGATTGTCATAGGAAAAGAAACTGTATTGCTTTGAAATAAGGTTGATTTCCATCATCATACAATTATCTGTTGGATCAATAGATGCACCTTATGTTTAAAGGAATAAAGGTTATTTTTCTATGTCATTGTTAAACGTCAAAACGGCCATCATAGCGTGTCGCAAGTTTAGATCAGTCTCAGGGGACAACCCGGCAATGCTCCATTGGTTCCAAATGTCTATAGGCAGCGGTGAACACTGTATCCATCCATCAGGTGGAACTTCTCCAAGTTAGTCTGCAACATCGCCTACAAAAAAATTTTTGGTTCGTTTAGTAGTTTCAAGGTTACATTTTAGGATTATTTTTGCAACAAAATAAAAAATAGGAAACATCATATACACTATCAGCAAGCCTATAACAACTGAGAACTGAAAATGGAATAATGTGATTTGACGGGCTGGATTTGCCACCCCGTAGGTCGCGGGTTCGATTCCCACCCAGGATTATCATTTGTGTGCATGAATGTCTGTTTGTTCTGTGTCTGGGCGTAAATAGCTATTCATGTATGTATTTAAGAAGTAGTAAATGTAATATATCAGTTATCTGGTTTGAGTACAAGCTCTGCTTAGTTTGTCATCGGATGGCCGCGTGTCAAAAGCGCTCATAAATCGTTAAATTTTCTAATTTTTAGCAACTTTCTTAATTTTTTGCTTTCATAAGAACCTTCTCCTGACAATAACAAATACAACAAAAAAAGAATTAGCGTTATCGGTCCAGCCGTCCACGCGTGATGCCGTGACCAAGGGGAATAGGGATTCATTTTTATATATATAAATTAATTAATATGCTGACAACATGCACAAGTCTTTACTTTAATTTTGCCATTCACTCCGCCGTGCGCGCAAAATGCTTTAAAAGGGGTACAAAGTTTCTTCTTCACGTATTCATATATAACTGTAGATATATTTCATTCCAATGACACTGTCTAGTAAATAGTTATTGTCCTCCCTCCATTGACACCAAAACCTTGTAATAGTCAATAATTTAATAGATTTATTTCTATCCGTGAACTGACAAGCTAAGCCATTTGTCAAATAGCAATTTCTCTAGAGAACTGTTATTCTACTAATATTATAAATACGAAAGCTTTTGAAGATGGATGTATTTTTTTTTATACCACTTCGGCCGGCAAGCAAGCGGACGGTCCACCTGATGGTAAGTGGTCACCGCCGCTTATGGATATTTGCAACACCAGGGGCATCGCCGCGTTGTCGACCCTGAGACGTGAAGTTGCTAAGTCTCATGTGCCTGTAATTTCACCGGCCCCCTTACCTTTCTAACCGAAATACAGTAATACAAGTGCACTACTGCTTCACGGAGAAATGGGTATGGTGGTAGTAATTCCCCGGACGAAATCTGCACTAAGAGCTCTACTACTCTAAAAATAAAATACTCTAACAATGTAAGGACCTTTGTTACTCTTTCACGCAAAAATATTTGAGGGATTTGGATGAAACGTGGCATACAGATATAACATATAGGTTACTTCTTATATCGTAAAAACGTAACATCGGGGACAGCAAAACGCGAACGTTTGTGAATATACAATGTATGTTTGTTATCATTTTACTGAAAAGTATTTAAAGGATTTGGATGAAACATAGCACATAGATAGAGCATGCCCTGGAATAACATTCAGGTCACTTTTTATTCTGTGAAATGTTCCATCCCTCGGGAACGCAGATGAAACCGCGGGGAAAACCTTGTTTATAATATTAGAAATTAGGCCCGGGATGGGATATTTTCCCTGGATAATAAGTGACTTATATGTTATTCCAGAACATGCTCTATCTATATACCAAGTTTCATCCAAATCCATTCAGTAGTTTTTGCGTGGTAGAGCAACAAACATCCATACACACATTCGCGTTTATATTATTTGTGAGATGCGAAAGTTTGTAAAGATGTATGTATGGACGTTTGCGGCTCTTTAACGCAAAAGTTACCAAACTGATTTGGATGAAACTTGGCACATAGATAGTTTAGGTTATAAGCTAACACACACAAGCACGGGAAAATGTAACATCCTTGGGGAAAAGGGGACAGCAAGTCATTAATAAAAAATAGTTAATTCTGCCATAATGACCGCTTGCATAATGTCAGTGTATACAAGATGGCGGCGCATCGTTAATCAAACATGGCCACAGGTGTCGAGCGCACGCTGCCCGCCGTAATCTAGACGCGACCATAGTTATGTTGCGGGACTTGGCGCTGTGTTCACAATTTTGTACATTAAGACAATGTATTTAGGCAGAGAAATCTTCATGTAAATAAGAAAAATAGAGTTCGTTTGACTCGCCATCACCTCAAAACTACTGAACATATCGGGACTGGACTGCTACCATTCGACGCGGAATTTTTCCTAGCGGCTATAGGCTATATATGATATCGATAAACGCGGGTGAAACCGCGGGGGACAGCTAGTTACTAATATTATAAATGCAAGATTGTGAGGATATATGTTTGTTGCTTTCTTACGCAAAAATGATTTACCGGATTTGGGTAAAACTTGACAGATATATCCTAGATTAATGGGAAAATTTTACACTCCTTGGGAATGGAGAAACCGCGGGGGAAAGCTAGTGTAATAAATAAATATCCAGGAATAGTCTTTACATACGGCAATTTGATCCCAAACCAAGCAGTGTGTGTGACATGTCTTTTTTTTAAATTTATTTTTTGTTATGACGGTATTGTGGAAGAAATAAAAGTCTTTTTTATTTTATTATGACGGTATTGCGATTGGCCTCAATCTCACCTGATGGCAAATGAAGATGAGGCCGAAGATGGAGCTCGCTTTCCCGTTAGTAGCCTATTCACTCTTTTCTTCAAGAACCCCAAGTTGTAAGTTTCAAGTAGTGTTTTCCTTGATGGGAATCGAACCCACGATCTGTAGTTGTGACGTGGCAGTCAAGGTCTAACCAATAAGCCAATTGGCCCGGAAATCTATACTAATATACATATTACATATTTATATATATATATATATTATTATTTATTATATATATATATACTACATAGTATAAAACAATGTCGCTTTCTCTGTCCCTATATCCCTATGTATGCTCAAACCTTTAAAACTACGCAACGGATTTTGATGCGGTTTTTTTTAATAGATAGAGTGATTGAAGAGGAAGGTTTTTATGTATAATACATGTGACATCCCACGGGAGCGCGGGTAAAACCGCGGGGGACAGCTAGTAAATAAATAAAGCTGAAAAGTTTGTTGCTTGAACGCGTTAATCTCAGGAACTGTCAGCCCGATTTGAAAAATTATTTCTGTGTTAGATAGCCCATTTATCGAGAAAGGCTATAGGTCTATATCATCACGCTACGACTAATAGGAGCGGAGCACCAATGAAAAATGTAACAAAAACGGGAAAAAATTATACACTATAAAAATATGAAATATTACTTAATTGAGAGCTTCTGTTGCGTGCGCTGCGTAAACGGTTAATATATAAATTCACATTTTTTGAATCCCGGGAACATGTAACATTCCCCGGGAATGCAGGTGAAACCGCGGGGAACAGCTAGTATTATTAGTGCCTTTCTAAACTATAAACATAACGATTTTGACTTTTGAATTCCGGTGCTTCGTATTTTTCGCGAATCGATTAATTAGACAGTCCTCACCCAATACATCGTTAATCAAGCGAGCGTCCCGCACACATGTGCCGCGATGATAAATTAACGTTTTTAAAATCACATTCATCATCTATATCTATAAAACAATAAACTGAAGCTGCAGTACTAACTACCATATTAACTTTTCTAATGTAACCTTACCGCTTTTGACAATATAAACTCTTATAATGTAACCTTATGGTGTTTGACATAAATTAATATCCATTGAAGACAGGACAACGTCTGCCGGGTCAGCTATATCTATATAAGTATGTATAAAAAAAGTAGTATATGTAGTATATCACTTATCTGGTTCCCATAGTACAAGCTCTGCTTAGTTTGGGATCAGATGGCCGTGTAAAGAATATCCCGGGATATTTATTATGAAAGGAGATGTCGTCTGGAAACCAAACCAGTACCATACACTAGTTTGATATTTAGCTGTTGTAAAAAATAAATAAATACTCGAATGAAATCTGAAATTGGAAATTTTGTTATCCAATTCAATTGTGAAATTGAATGCAATTTCCCGATAACACAATCAATTCTAATTCAAAACGTAGTTGGACTCAAACCAAGCGTAAAATTATTAATTTAAATACTAAAGTTTGTCGACTCAATTTCATGATTCTATGTAATGAAAGTCATTACCTGATATTATATTATACTAGATTTTGAAAAGAGTAATTGCGGAGTTTATTCCGGGCACTTCTCAGTAAAAGCAACCTTCCGAACCGACGTTAAAGTCTGACCATTCATAAGGGGTTGTGAAGCCCTATTTGCAAAAATATTTAATTTCATTTCATTTCTAGTTGTCCCCTGCGGTTGTACTCGCACTTATCGATATCATATATAACCTATAACCATCTAGGAAAAAATCCGCGTCGAATGGTACCAGTCCCATCACGATATGTTCAGTAGTTTTGAGGTGATGGTGCGTGGAATATTAGTAGATTAGGATTTTTTTAAGATTACCTATCTCCTCTTACTTTCGACTTTAAAATAGTGATTTCTTATTAAAATATGAATTGTTTATTCTAATATTAATAATGCAAGCGGTGCTCAAAGTGCTAAGTAACTATGACGTCATAATCGCAGCCCGGCACGCCAGAACTTGTGTGATGTAGGGAAATAGTGGCTCTCAAACTTCGGCACTGTCCCCTTATCAAGAAATTGTAGTGTACAATGCTTCACTACGGAAATGGGTATGGTGGTAGTACTTCCCCGGACGAACTCTGCACTAAGAGCTCTACTACTCAAGTTTTTAAGACATGAGATTTTTTCTAATCTATTATTACGTATTATAACGTTTATTTTTTATTAGTTGTAGTATTTCTTTTTTTTATGTTTTGGTAATCAAACGAGCAGACGTATCGCCTGATGGTAAGCGATTACCGCCGCCCATGGACACCCGCAACAGCAGATGAGCCACAAGTGCGTCGCCGGCCTTTTAAAAACGAGTATGCTCTTTTCTTGAATGTTTGCGAGGTCATATCGGTCCGGAAATACCGTAGGTGATGGACATGTTCGTGCTTACATGTATTGATATATTTTCTTACTATCTAACTCCCGCGGCTTTACCCGCGTTCCCAAGGCATGGTAAATAAATAATATCTTATACGATAATCCAAGTTAATAACTATATATTTGTTAAGTTTGATTCAATTCCATTTATTATTTTTGCGTAAAAAAGTAACAAATATACATACTCATAAACAGGCCAGTTGGCTTGCTAGTTAGCGACTCTGACTGCCAAGCTGAAGGTCGCGGGTTCGATTCCCATCCAGGACAAACATTTGTGTCCATGAACATGTCTGTTTGTTCTGTGTCTGGGTGTAAATATCTATTTAAGTATGAATTAAAAAAAAAGGAGTTTAAGTATATCAGTTATCTGGTTTCCATAGCTCAAGCTCTGCTTAGTTTGGGACCAGATGACCGTGTGTAAAGAATGTCCCGGGATATTTATTATTAATTATTAACCATCGAACTAACAAATTCATAATGTGGGAGGGAGATTTTAGTAGGATTTATAATAATATTTGCAATAAAATATATAAGTTTTAGAGAATAGAAAGGGGGCGCGACATCAAAGTTTGAGTACCACAGCTTCGTTACAAACGCCTATAACAAACACGTCTTGAGTCGAGCTGCAAATGCAACTGCTGTTCTTATTAAGCGCATAATTAAATCATATTGCATACCCCGGTGTTACTTGCAAATTTATTACCTAGGCGCTTATACCTTGTGAATGTAAAATTTTACCGTCGACTCAGTGGTGGAGAATAAGAAAAAAATATGTGCTGTACGTTAAGATAGCCGGTGACTTATTGGAGGAGGGAAAGTGGGGAGTACTTCAGATGTGCTGTCTGTAATAATAATAAATCTTTATTTGATAACACATAGAATTAAATAATTAATAATAAATAAATAATAACCCGGGACATTCTCTACACTCGGCCATCTGATCCCAAACTAAGCAGAGCTTGTACTATGGGAACCAGATAACTGATATACTTAAACTCCTTTTTTTAAATTCATACTTAAATAGATATTAACACCCAGGCAATGAACAAAAAGACATGGTAATGTACACAAATGTTTGTCCAGGGTGGGAATAGAACCGCGACCTGCGACTTGGCAGTCAGGGTCGCTAACCACCAAGCCAACTGGCCTGTCAATTAATCTTATAATGACAATCTTGTTCGAATTCCGTAAAGAGACAGAGCTATATTTTGTCTCAAAAATATGATATATGATGGCCGTTTTGACGTTTAACGATGCAAAGAAAAATAACCTTTATTCCTTTAGACATAAGGCGCATCTATTGATCCAACAGTTAATTGTATGACGATGGAAATCAACCTTATTCCAAAGCAATACAGTTTCTTTTCCTATGACAATCAGAAACGTCAAAACGGCCATCATAGCGTGCCGGTAGCATAGATGAACATCATAAAGGCTAAAGTTTGTGAGTATGGTTTACATATCATTCTCTTTTATTTTATACAATTAGTGTAGAGAAGTATTCAAATCTAATCAAAAAAGGGGGGGTTAGGCTCGATTCCCCGGTCTCGCAAGGTAATAAAGGTTTTTTGTTAGAAATGAGATGAAAAGAATTGTGAGAAAGAGACGGCACTGTTTACCACATATCGCGTTGGGACTTCATATCTTCTGTTGAATATGGGTATCATTACTAAGACGCCTGACTCTTCCAGGTATATATAATAGGCGTGAAGATAAGTCCTTAAAATAAAACATCGACTGACCTAAAAAAATCTCCGAGCAATAAACAATATTTCTCCATAATAACTTTATTAACTCCATATTTGAGAACCAGTGTCTGGCGCTGTGCCAAGCACGGGCCTACAGGGCCTCGCTAAATAACTTGCCGTTTACGAGGCCGTTCGACTGCCGCCTTCCGAGCTGAAGGTATTCCGTTAATTTACAACCTTCTATGAAATATTGTTACAATTATAATAAACTGTGCAAGTTGCCGTGCGACGAGAGTGCAGGCGCGTTGGTGATACTTCACTTATTAATATTTGGACGAGCAATTTGAACAGTGGGAGTCTGGTGAAACTTCTTATTGGAGGGCTTTGCAATTCTGTGCCTTTACCATGAGTTTTTAACGTACGTACTCGCTAGCGACGTCGTAAAACATTTCTATGGCAAATGTGTACAGGGCCACTAGCGGTCACCTTAAGAACTAAAATCTATAGTACGAGTCGATATGTAAAAAACCTATCGAAATGTATTTTTAGCCTTTGCTATAAAAATTCGGTACCATGAGTCACAAATTTGACAGTAGCTATCGAAAAATACTGTATCGATAGTAGTTTACTCGCTAGTGACTAAAGTAAGTTTCGATAGCAACTCATGGTAGAGGCACAGATCCGCATTTTGTGTGAAGAAAAATAAATCTATTACATATGTGGGGTGTGTATCCGAACGGCCGTGACGTAAGAAAGGGACGAAAGGAAGATGTGAAAGAGAGAAGAGAAGAATGGCGGAAAGAGAGTAAACTAGGTTATGTCAGATAAAAAAAATATTTATTTAAAATAAAATGAGTTAATACTTTATTTCGGCTTGGTAAAATAGGATTCCTTTGACGCACCATCACCTCAAAACTACTGAACATATCGGAATGGGACTGCTACCATTCGACGCGGAATTTTTCGTAGATGGTATACTTGACATCGATAAACGGGGATGAAACCGGGGGACAGCTATGGTATAATAGTCTATGTATGCCTTTTATTCGTGCCTAGTTCGTCGTGGCCTCTATGCTCCGTCTCTCTCTTTGTGGACAAACAGACAGATGGTCCACCGGATGGTACATAGTCACCGACGCCTAAGGATTTTTTTTTATACCACATTGGCCGACATGCATGCATGCGGTCCACCTGATGGTAAGTGGTCGCCGACTATGGGCATTTGCCACACCAAGGACATCGCAATGCATTGTCGTTTAACCGTGAAGTTGTTTGGTCTCATGCGCCTGTTACATCACCTTACCTTTCCAATCGAAACAATAATACAAGTGCACTATTTTTCGACAGAACTAGGTAAGGTGGCAGTTCTTTCCCGGACGAACTTTGCGCCAAGATCTCTACTTCTGCAAGTTGCATTCAAGTGATGCTTTTTGAAACAAGCCAGGAACCGTCCTGTTATGTAGTACCCACTACAGTACCCTTCTATCGTTTAAAACATTGTCCAAACACCGGTCACCCATCTAACCGCATTCCATCCTTAACAAACACATAACCGTCGTTTTCAATAACTCACGGTGTACCATAGAGACGTGGTTCTCGTAAAATTAATTAATTGCCATCCAACTCCACTCTGCATTGTCTTTGGCCCATTATTCGCACAATGGGACGTTTGGGGTGTTGCCCGTTGTGAAAAGCGTATTCGATGCTATTGGGTTATTAAATTATTGTAGTTGGCAACATTTTGAGGATGACAGCTTCATTGTATTGATGCTGGAGTGATTTATGTGCGAACACAAATATTACCATAGTAAAGATACTGGCTGTCCCCCGCGCTTCTTAGGGATGTTAAATTTTAGGAAAAAGTATCCAATATATATATGTATTTTTTTTTTCTTTATTTGGGACAGCAACAGTCTTAAACTGTAAAAAATTACACAACACTAGTTTGACGCAAACAACAAATATAAGTAAAGTATAACATAAGAGTATTATACAAAAAGAAAGAAAAAATTACAATAATAACAACAATATGTTATATATTTTTATCCACATCTATAATACTAGAAGGATTTACCGAAACATCGTTAAGTTTCTTTGAAGTCTCCATGTGCCTGTAATGTCACCGGCCTTACCTTTCTAACCGATACAAAGCAATACAAGTGCACTACTTCTTGGCAGAATTGGGTATGGTAGTACTATCTGGTCGAACTCTTGCAGTAAGACTACTTTTAAATGAATGCATCAGGCTGAGGTAACCTCGTTTAGCACAGGGCCAACTTATTTTTGTAACCCACTTCGTTTGGAAAGCTCTGGAGAGTCAATTCTTTATATATTCAAATTTGCCCGGTCAAGGTTGCCAATCATTTCGTTGTGCTGAAAATATTTCTGCCGTATACCTCTTTAATATTTCATGAAGGTTTTCAACCATATTTGATTTTTTGCTGCTGTTTCTTTGATACATAATTTTAAGGTTATTTCGTATTTTATTTTGTGCTTGAATATTACTGATATTGTAAATGCGATACTCAGTTTGTTTCTTATGCTTTTAGGGCTAAACGCGAGCGATCTGGATGGAATTTGGTACACACGTAGCCTGTAGTACAGAGAGAGACAGATAAAAAGTACTTTTTATCCAAATAACGCAAGTGAAACCGTAGCGCAAAACTAGTAATTTCTGTCTAAATTACTTCTTACAGCATCAGTCTCGTCAAAATTGGTCCATCCGTTTCGTAGATTAGCCGGAGTAATCATACAAAAAGACAAAAATAAAAAAAATTGCACACACGTAGTCTATGGTACAGAAAGACACAGATTACTTTGTATCACTTGAACATGGGTGAAACCGTGGGTTGAAAGCTAGTAATTGCGTAAATTACTCCATTAACATCAGCTATCTACCAGTGAAAGACCCTGCATGATTGATCCAGCTGTTTTGGTGATTAGCTGGAACAAACAGGCAGAAAGACAAAAAATTAAAATATGTATGTAGAAAAAGCTGTAATTTTGACATTACTTACATTTTATTTATTAGTATTAACAAAATTTACCAATTTCCTTGAATTTTATTCATATACCATCGAACTTAACAACCGTACATAGACAACAAGAACTTCGATACCAAAATTTATGGAAAACATTAATCATCACGCAAAGGGGTGACCAGAGACAATATCGTACCGCTCTGAATGGCGGAATTCCGACAAACCACGGTATGGCGGGTAAAAGACAAATGGCGGAACTGTGTAGTTTATTTTACTTGGTTTTATTTTGTAAGCCAATGTTACTCAAATATCACTCCCTTTTTACCCAAAAGGAAATAGAGAAGGTCTTTAGGAAGAGAGATTGCTTGATTGTTTGCTGCACTCAGATCCGGTTTTCTGTAAAAGGTTTGAATTTAATTTCCGCCGTGATTATACAAAAAAACTAATATCTAGTAACTAATTCCGCTGGATCTCCTTCTCTGTCAAGTCACAAAGTGGTCCAAAGTGGTGCTCAATTTCTGTCCGGTGGTGCGAGATAGTGCGCCCTGAAGCTGCTTCATCTAATACCTATAAATGAGCAATTCTTGTATAAACATATATATATAAATATATATAATTAGGATCTCGGGAACGGCTCCAACGATTTTCATGAAATTTAGTATTCAGGGTGTTTCGGGGGCGTTCAATCGGTCTAGCTAGGATTCATTTTTAGAAAATGTCGTTTTATCCGTGTTTTTAGGCAATGAAAACTGCTACAATGTCATTAGAAGGTAAGGTTTTCATCTTTTGTGAGAAATACTGTTATTGGGAGCCCTTTATTATCGCATCTAATTCGTATCTAGGTATATATGACAGTGCTTTAAAAAAGAAAATACGGTAGAAGTCACGTTAGTAAAGACATCCCGAGCAATGCTCGGCCATCCAGGTACTAATAAATTAATACTAATTAATAATTTTCAGAGTAGTAGAGCTCTTAGTGCAGAGTTCGTCTGGGGAAGTACTACCACCTTACCCATTTTTGCCGTGAAGCACTTGTATTACTGTGTTTCAGTTAGAAATGTAAGGGGGCCGGTGAAATTACAGGCACATGAGACTTAACAATTCTCTTCGGTGGTGCGGGCTAGTGCCTTGAGTCAGTGACAGCGGATCTAATACGCCCTGAAGATGCTTCATGTACAATAATAAATAAATATCCCGGGACATTATTTACACGCGGCCATCTGATCCCAAACTAAGCAGAGCTTGTACTATGGAAACCAGATAACTGATATACTACATATACTACTTTTTTTTCTGAATATCTTATATAGAAGAAGCGAAATACGTGTCGATCTGATGAGTTTCCTTGTTTGGGACTTGACAGAGAAGGAGATCCAGCGGAATTAGTTACTAGATATTTGTTGTATAATCAGGACAACAAATATGGTAGGTTGTATAATGCAAGTAGAGCCACGGCGACTCACTAGTCTACATTTAACCTCAGCAGAAGTCTTCCAGAAATAGACGAGACACGTTGATAAGAATTCTCTCAGCGTCTGTACAGTCTAACTGAATAATGTAGGAACTGAAAACCAAATTACACTTGCCAAGACTTTATTTATTTATTTGCTAACCGTCTCCTGCGGTTTCACTCGCGATTCCGAAGGATGTTATTTTTCCCGGAATAAAATGTTTGAGCACATTTAATTCCGGGAAAAATAACATCCTTTAAATTTAAATCATTTTCAAAAAATTGGCTTGGTGGTTAGCGACTGACTGCCAAACCGAAGGTCGCGGGCTCGATTCCCACCCAGGACAAACATTTGTGTGCATGAACATGTCTGTTTGTTCTGTGTCTGGGTGTAAATATCTATATAAGTATGTATTTAGAAAATAATGATTTGTATATCAGTTACCTGGTTTCCATAGTACAAGCTCTGCTTAGTTTGGGACCAGATGGCCGTGTGTGAAGAATGTCCCGGGATATTTATTATTTTAGTTATTATTTATTTATTCAGTTTAGGCCCTCGGAAGGCACTTATAAAGGTCAAATTGAAAGTTACTGAAGCTGCTATTCCAGACCATAATTTATCTGTGTACCAAATTTCGTCCAGATCCGTTTAGCAGTTTTAGCGTGATTTAGTAACAAACATACATCCGTCCAAACATTCGCATTTATAATAGTATAGCTGTCCCCCGCGGTTTTACCCGCATTCCCGTGGGATGTCACATGTATTATACATAAAAATCTTCCTCTTCAATCACTCTATCTATTAAAAAAATAAAATAAATAAATATTCCGGGACATTCTTTACTCACGGCCATCTGGTCAAACTAAGCAGAGCTAGTACTATGGAAACCAGGTAACTGGTATACTACATATACTACTTTTTTTTTTTTTCTAAATACAGTATGTAGGTATTACATATAGTGTAGTACATATAGATATTTACACCCAGACACAGAACGAACAGACATGTTCATGCACACAAATGTTTGTCCTGGGGTAGAAATGGGTAAGTTGGTAGTACTACTTGTAGTACTCTCTAGAAGGGATACTTTTTATGGGAGGGTTTTGAAATTCTGATCCGCAACCTTTTTGTGTGACGAAAAACAAATGAATGATAAACACAATGTATGCTATTCAAAAGTGATTGATGAATAATTAAAATGTTTCCCTGTAATACAAAAGTTTCGCTTCTATTGTGTCTTTACGACACACTCTGTTCTTATACTGCTAATGTGGCAACCAAGCTGTCGGCCCGATTCATGGTAAACGGTCACCGTAATTTTTTTTTCTTAATTTATGTTTTTGCAAAAAATATTTGTCTCACTTGGGAATCGAACCCACGTCCATCGCCAACTAGCCCACTAATAATAAAGCCTTTATTAAAACAATCTTATATCATTGACACCAGTTTCGCAAAGATTGTCTTGCTACTCAGCATAGGCCTCCCTAAAGCTTGCCATAAAATGCGGTCTTGTGTCTTCCTCCTCCATGTGGCGCCTGCTATTATTTTTATGTCGTGTTCCTATCTCTCTGTCTCCCTCTCTTTTTGTTGTGTTGTCTTTAGGCATGGCATGATTCACAAGTAGCTTGTGAAAAATCATATGAAATACTTTTTCATGTCACACCTGCTACCTGTCTTGACGTCGTCTGTTAAAAATCACCTTGCCTACATGATACATCGCACACCGCAGATCATTCGGATATCATCGTATTTTACCGATGATTCACGACGACGTCAGAAAGAAAGACCGTCTTTCTAACCCAGTCGTGTTAGAAAGAGCAAAATATATACTGATCGTCGCAACGAACGGGTCGCACGGCCGAGAGTAATATTAGAGCATTGCGAAAAAAAATCATTGGCCGGAAATTTCACAGGTGAAATCACTGTGAAAAAAATTAATAATTTCATTAAATGGAAATGAAATAAATGTAGCAATCATTTCCATGCCTAGTTGTCTTGAACACCATTCGGTCACTAGCTCACTAAACTATTCAAATAGAGTGTACGAAGGCGACATGTCGCACAGGTGGTCCGTCAACTGATTTATGGAGGACCTATTAATTATTCTAGCTCAACTAATTGCTCGGGGTTTGCATACATCGCTCATTAAGAATGCTTATCTGACTGTGTGTCTATACGTATGGGACGATGAAAGGAACGCGAGGTTACAAACACACTTGTAAAATGTTACTACTATTTATCTAATACAAGACTAAAAAAAAACTTGAGAGGTGTCACGGGACACCCGGATGGAACGAAGATACGCATTGGAATTGACCAAAACGCTGAGTTCAGGTCCAGTGTTGAGAAAAACTTGCAATCTCTCGTCTTTAGTATTAGGTCTTCAATAAAAGATCAAGACTGTGCTAATAATTACTAATTTATAAATGGAACAGAATTTTAAAAATGTTGTATGTAGCCTTTAAATAAATTATGAAAAAAACAAACCCAATAATAAACCATATCATTTAAATTTCGAACAAAAGTGTCGTTACAACTTTTCGTATGATTTTTTTCCGTCTAGCCCCCTTTCACAACGCGCGATAAGGAACTTCGTTCCAAAAACTGAAAAAAAAAAATTGTTGTCTGTAAAGTCGGTTTACGGACGATAGTTTAACGTGACAACGTCATAACAAAACATTGATGAAATGATTGCATCATTTTATGAATAAAATTGAATAATTTTTATTGAATTATCATTATTTTTAAGTCAATTGTAACATAACCTATTATTTACTGCACTCGCCGACAGATGCTACTTTTTTTTTTATAATAAAAGAATAAAAAAAATATTTAAAAATAAAATATTATAAATTCTTCTTTTTGTTACTTTTCACGGCTGAACTGAGCATGTTGAAATTTGCCACATATGTAGACTATGATATGGAGAGGGACATAGACTATCACGGGAATGTGGGTGAAACCGCGGGGGATAGTTAGTATGTTACAAAGAGGGAGTGGATTTTTATCAATTTGATATCCGATGAGAAAATAAGTACAAAAAAAAACGAAATCGTTCAAGCCGTTTAGAATTACAAACAAGAAATTAAAAAAAAAACTGACCGTAACATAACTGCGTATTTATTTATACAACTCACTCAATTTTTTTTCATAAAATTCAATAATCAATTTCATATAAAAACAACGTTATACAGGAGGTCCAAAAAAATACATCCGAAATTCCGACACGGTAACGTAATTCGGAAACTCGGATATTTCAAAACCCGATAATCCGAATGTAATCCCGGCGGATAACGATCCTAATCCAGTTGCGCGGCAAATAGCCGCCGGCACCGAACGTGTGGGCAAATAGATGCCTTTTTTAAAAGGCTCCTTGATTTCGTGACGTAGTTATTAGGCAGAAAATTACTGACAGAATTTTCGAGAAGTAGCATCTCTATCTCATAAATTCAATATTTAAAACCATTTATTTAGTTTAGGCCACCGGAGGGCACTTATGAAGGTCAAATTTACAATTACTGAAACTACAACCGGTTCGGAAGTCAGCCTTCAACTGAGAAGAAACTCGGCAAGGTTACATGTTTATTTTTGATATAAATTTTATCTATTCTGAATTTTTGATTATTTTATTATCAAATTGTTTATGTTATTATATTTAACATTTACAAAATACTTAATATAGGTGACATTCAAAAACAAAAAAGAAATAACAAGGCTATTAAATATCTAAACTAATATTAGAAAGGGCTAAAGTTTGTTTTTATAAAGGCTCTTCGATCTTCCACGAAGTTATTCGTATAATCCCTCGTTACTTATATGTTTAATATAATAACCTTACTCAAGCAAAGCCGGGGCGGAATTCGTTTATAAGTGCATATGTCGAACAATATGACAAAATAAATGATACAATTTCCGAGCGACAATCTGACCCAATTAATAATATTTTCGAATAAATACATGTTTAATTAACGTAAACAGGCAATCAAAATATGGTATGTAGTATGAAATATTTTTATTCAAATAGGCCTTCACATGCACTTATGAATGGTCAGACTCTAACACCGGTTCGGAAGGTTGCTTTTCCTGAGAAGAGCCGGCAATAAACTCAGCAATTACTCTTTTCAAAATAAGATTTTGTACATAAAGATGTGTCCTGCTGGAGCGAGCGCTACACCCAAGCATTGTCGTCATTAAAATAATCATTTGTGTTGTAGAAAGCCTTTTATCCTAAAACAGTCTTAATTCTTTCCTTAAATTTTTGTATATCAGTTATCTGGTTTCCATAGTACAAGCTCTGCTTAGTTTGTGATCAGATATTTTTAAGGCGACGATAGCTCTGTTGGTCGTGACTTCGAATCCCATGACGATAGGTCGAACATTCGTTGAAGGAAGCTAATTCGTGCCCGGTAGCTGGCTTCCTTCAAGTTGAAAATCTGTCGCTAAGTATCTGACGTTGAGGTCCGATAGCTGCACTTGCGTGCCCATTTCCTTAAGGTTTCGTGTGTTTGCCATCTTCGGCGACAGCATCGCAACATGAGTTTGCAGTAAAAAAACGTGTAAAATGTGTGCAGTGCCTTTACCATGAGTTTTTAACGTACGTACTCGCTAGCGACGGCGTAAAGCATTTCTATGGCAAATCTGTACAGCGCCACTAGCGGTCACCTAAAGAACTAAAATCGATAGTACGAGTCGATAGGTAAAAAACCTATCGAAATGTAATCATTAGCGAGTAACCTAGCCTTTGCTATAAAAATTTGGTACCATGAGTCACAAATTTGACAGTTGCTATCGAGAAATACTGTATCGATAGTAGTTTACTCGCTAGTGACTAAAGTAAATTTCGATAGCAACTCATGGTAGAGGTACAGTTCGCACGCGGTAAAAGTAAAACCTTCAGACAACTATACCTACGAGTACCTATCTCATTCTTTCGCAGACTAAATACTACAGATGTATATGTTTGTCCCTTTTTAGAGTCGCTTTTTCGTTTGGTCGGGTTTCAAAGCACAGCGGTGCCAAAAAAGGTTTCACTTCAAAAACAGTATTTTCTTTTATATTTCTGAATTTTTGAATCGTTATTACTCATTGTAGTCTAAGCCAAGATGAGAGCAGACTCTTAAATCTACTCCAGACCTCGTTTATTGCTTTATTAAGCACTCAGCCAAGCGAGTTCAGCTATATGTTTTATTTACCCGAAATTTGCAAGGCCATAGGACAAAATCACTACTGAATTGATGCCAGTTGTCTTGGTGGTTACAGACCCTAACTGCCAGACCCAGGAGAAACATTTGTGTGCATGAACATGTCTGTTTGTTCTGTGTTCTGTGTCTGGGTGAGAAATATAAGTATTTATGAAGCAGAAAGCAGGATATATGTAGTATATCAGTTATCTGGTTTCCATAGTACAAGCTCGGTTTAGTTTATTATTCATTACCAGGATGTTGCAGCGTCTTCGAATAGCGAATTCATAAACAATCCTAATGAAAAAGAACACAATATTTTCCCATTTCTATTAAATTAATATTTTACATTAATATTTAAATTTTTTCTTTATCTAAAAGCCTTTGGAACATTTAAACTAAAATTGCCAAGTCAGACTGTCTTGAAAATTATAAAAATCCCAAATTCGGGCTATCCCGAAAATAATAAAAATTCTCAAGTGTTGCAACCAACGAATACCTTTTTTTATTTATATAGCTAGATTATAATTCCCGGTTTATTTATTACTAGCTGTCCCCCGCGGTTTTATCCGCGTTCCCTAGGGATGTTACATTATTTTGTTCTTTCTATTATCAATAGCTTTCGTAGCGCACGCGATGTAATTTTATAGGTCAGTTTCTACACCTTGTGTTAAATTATTGGATTTTAAGAAAGGATCCCTAATATTTTTGAAAATGTTATATAGCCTATGTTACTCAATGATAATGTAGCTTTCTAATGAAAAAAGAATTATTAAAATCGGTCCAGTAGTTTTTGAGTTTATTCGTTTCATACAAAAATACAAATCTTTCCTCTTTATAATATTAGTGTAGATTATTATCACCGCGGGATTTGAATGATTATTACGGGATTTCAGCAACATAAACATTGACCTTTTACATCGGTGGAGCGAAGTCCCGCGGGATTGCAATAGTTTCTGTTATCATTCATGTTTATTGGAACAATATATATTCATAGACCGACGAACTACGTCTGTATTATTCAAGTGTTTTGACTTGTGAAGTAGAGCTTTGTTTTAGTGGCTATACGTTTTGGTTCTCGCGTTTTTTGTCCTTGTCTACTGTGCTGTGTGGAATTCCTGAATAAAATATTATATTCTTTTTGACAGCTTCTAATAAATCCATGAACGCTGGCTGCATGCACGAAAAATTGTCCCATTACGCTCATTGTACAAGGTTAATTATTCTTGCATTTTAAAAATCTGATTACTAGTATAATTTCAAGTATTTATTATTAAAAAAAGTAGCATCTGTCGGCGAGTGCAGTAATAATAGGTTATGTTACAATTGACAAATAAATTATGGTGATTCATGTTATAATTCAATAATAAAAATGATTCAATTTTATTCATTAAAGTATGCAATCATTTCATCAATGTTTTCTTATGACGTGGTCACGTTAAACTATCGTCCGTAAACCGACTTGTATTCAACTTTCAAATGAGGTTAAATTGTCGGTAATAGGAAGGTGTTATTTTGAAAAATTAGGGAAATGTAATATATTATATTTAAGAATGTTAGTTACAGTCTCGTGGTTGCTTAGAGATATTAATCTTTATCAAGATAGAAAGTATCTTATTTGTTAATCAAGGTCTATGTGCCAAGTTTCATCCAAAGTTTGGTAGTTTTCGCGTGACAGGATGTATCTCCCCAAACTTACACATTTACAATATTAGTAAGAGGTAGCATAGTTACCGTCCTGCGGTTTCGCTCGCGTTCCTGAAGAATCTAATATATTTCGAATCTGTTTCAAATAGTGCAAATTTCGCAAATAGGTGCAGTGGTCCAGAGATGTGTCACATACATATATAAGCAAACTTTCTAAATCCACTATCTCTTTCTAATATTAGTATAATTTTGTGCATATTTTACATAGCTCTGTCTTCGAAGCAAAGGTGAATGCAAGATCCAAATTATTATTCCCTTTCATTACGAACAAATGAGATAGAACCATAAACCATTCTATTCAGATTCAAAATTGAAAAACCGCAATAAATCGCGTCGCACATACCTCCCACCATTGTCGCAAGGTGCTTACACCCATCCCAATTTAGTCGGATAACTTTATACTAGGGGGGAGGTATGGAATTGCGTATAAATTTCGAATGTCGCTGTTCCGGAATTCGTATCTATAAAGAGGGGTAATGTATGGGTGGCCATTGTTTCGCCTTTTTTATTTGGTAGGATTTGTTCTAGTAATTTGACTTTATGTTCTTCTCAGGTTGGGTTTAGGTCACAATATACCACCTTATTTGGATATTATATCTTCTAATATTATAAACCCGAAAATTTGAGAGGATGGATGTTCTTTACTCTTTCACGCAAAAACTACCAATTGGATTTTAATTAAACTTGGCACAAAGATGGTTCATAACCTGAATTAACACATTGAATACTTTATATCCCGGGAAAATGAACTATCCCACGGGAATGTGATTGAAACTGCAGGTAACAGCGAGTCCATATATATGGAAGCGATATACCACTTACTGATTAATCACAAAATCTCAGAAAGTATCAATGCTACAAACTTGGAATTTAGCAGGTATATTCCTCATTGAGAATAGATATCCGCTTAAAAAAGATGGAGTCAAAACTCTGGCTTTCAGGTAAAACCGTAGAACGTTAGCTAGTCATGTATATAAAAGTCAAAGGTCTCTCATTTACTTACTGACTAAACATAAGATCTCGAAAACTACTGACGTATGAAGCTGAAATTTGGTAGGTAGGTAGTTCATAGTCAGCTAAGAACGGATTTTGCGACACTGTCAAACTAAGGGGGTGTAAAAGCTATCGTAAATTTATATGTAAGGCCTATGTTTTTGATGCCAGTGACTCTATTAGTTTACTTCACGCATCAGCGCAATCTTCGTAAGTTTATATTGTGTTTCATATTATATGGACATATTTTATGGTCCGAAGAATAACATAACCCTTTTACCCGTAACGGGACGAAGATGGAACCTATTCCTGGTTACAGGATGTTATTAGATTGCGCAAGGAGTTGGCATTCAGCCCAAATCAACAGTGTATTCCTTCCGAGATATCGTGACTTCCCATCAGACGTTTAAACTGATACATAAACCTGACGATCCCTATCTATTTTTATGTGAAGTAGGCTGATAAACAAGCATACGGTAGTACTGATAGGCCACTGCCGCCTATGGGCATTTGCAGCAATGGAGGCATTGCAATGCGTTGTCGCTGAGTGAAATTAAGTCTCACCGGCTCTCTTACCTTTCTAACCGAAACACAGTCATACAAGTGCACTCCTGCTTAACGGCGGAAATGGGTAAGGTAGTACATCTCCGGACTAACTCTGCACTAAGAGCTCAAAAGTAATTTGTGCCACAGCGTTTTTATGGAAGAATTTCCAGCTGAAACTGTAAACACAAGCTGGTATTATGTAATGACAGACTCGAATACAGGGTTCTGATTAAACCTAACACGCATGGATGAACTCATGGTGCAGTGGTTCGGAACCTGATAACACTACAGTTTCAAGTTTGTCGATATTTTTGGAAATGTTACACTGTAAACTTCGTGGTATGGTACGCCGCGTTCGTTTCACACATGAAGAGATTATCAGAGGCTCAGTATTCTCATCTCTGTTGCACTAAGCACGGGTTTAATGACAGACGTTGCTCTATGTTTTAATAACCTGCGTTTCTGAGTGATGTAACATTTTCCCGGCACAAAAAGTACCCTATGTGTTATTCTAGGGCATTTTCTATATGTACCACGTTTCATCCAAATCCGTGTGGTAGTTTTAGCATGAAAGAGTAACAAACATACAAACTTTCGCATTTATAATATTAGTTGGGTTCGACGGGCTGGTTGGCTTCGTGGTTAGGCACCCTGACTGCCACGCCACTGGTAGTGAGTTCGATTTAAACAAATATTTGTGTGCATGAACATGTCTGTTATATGCTTTTCGAAAAAAGTTGTACTACAATATCAGGCCACAAGTAATCATATCTAACTAAGCAAAGGAAAATTAATATCATTCTGTCCGACCCGGGAATCGAACCCAGGAGCTCGTGTAGCCAAGTTTTATACAACTAGACCACCGATACTATCTCCTAATGAATATTATCTTTAAAATATATATTTTAAAATGCTACCCTATTTTAAAATCTATTAAAAACCAGCACATGGCCGTGGTGCTTAATACATTACATTTTCATGATCGCTTTTTTTTTATCTTTTAACTATTACAATAGTTGAACTCTTAGCATTGTCTGGCGTTGAACGAAAATAGATTTTAGTCTCGAAACTTAAGTGCTTTCTACCTCGGATATTAATGATTACAAGATGATACTAAATGTAGAGGTGTGAGACTCCATTTAAAGGGGAAGAACTTCCGCCGCGAGGAGCTCGTGCCACCGCGGTCCAACTGTTGATGTTGAAAGCTTGTATACATGATCAAATCCGGAGAGAACTTCGATAGTGCGATGTAGAATTCTCGCTTGCGTGTACACACACAGATGTTGGCATAATTTAAAAGTCTAATTGTATATATTTTATACTAGCTACCTATAAAATAATTAGCTAATTGTATAAGAGACCAGTTGGCTTTGTGGTGAGAAACCCTAATTACCACCCCTACTGATTGTATTTTCAATCCCCACCCAGGCCAAACATTAGTGTGCATGAACATGTCCGTTTGTTCTGTGTCTGGGTGAAAAGTGTATTTACAGATTTATTTAGAAAACAGAAGTAGCCTATCAGTTATCTGGTGTCCACAGTACAAGCTCTACTTAGTTCGGAATCAGATGGCCGTGTGTAAAGAGTGTCCCGGGAATTTTTATTGCCCCGCTCGTCCTAGCACACGTTTCAACGTTTTATTTTTGTCAAGAACCTTTGCTGTCATACGTAGAGCAACTCACAAAAGTTTTATCACAAGCGGCTCAATGGTTTAGAAACGCATAGAGGACAAACATAGCATTATTGATTATTATGTAGGTATATAGACAACTAGCTTTCCACTCGCGGCTCCACCTGCGTGAACTATATTTAATATAAAAGTCTATCTATGACCTTCGTCAATAAATGGGCTATCTAACAATGTATGGATTTTTCAAATCGACCCAGTAGTCCCTGAGATTAGCGCGTTCAACCAAACAAACAAAATCTACAGCTTTATTATATTACTGTTGATTTCCGGAACCGAGGCCTCTGTCTGTCTATATCTCTTTTTGTTATATTCATTTACCATTATAATTCCGGTTTAAACTGGATCCCTCGGTGAAACTAATTAACAATAAAACTTCAATATTTCGTTCATTTATAACGTATCCACAAGCATTATAAAATAAACTATATCGGTATGCCGCCGACCTAATTGGTTTTAGTTAATAATAGTGATGATACGAGACCAATCAATGATGTATCGCGAGTGGCGATCGATCACGGCCGAAGTATTTATAGTGCGACGCAGATGGCGCTCGCGTCGACGCGACGTCCAGCTTCTACACAAATAGTTTATTTGCAATCTTTCATTCAGCTATAATAATATGATGGATTTCGGTATTGATCGGACGTTAGTGGAAATTTTACGGAATTCCGAGTTTATTTTACCGAGTTTTATTTTTAACATCCGCCTGTATGTGTAAGCGAGTTTTGAATTCATTTACAACTAGCTGTCCACCGCGGTTCCCGAGAGATATAACATTTTCCCGCCACAAAAAGTGTCCTATGTGTTAGTCTAGGGTATTTTCTACATATGTGCCAAGTTTTATCTAAATTCGTTTGTTAGTTTTTGCGTGAAAGAGTAACAAACATCCATACATACAAAATTTCGCATTTATAATATTAGTGGGTGGTTTTCTCATCGTGGTTTGAGTCGTGTGCACGAAGTATTTAATATATCCCGCGCTTTTAACATAGGCTATTTTTTTTCTGAATATAGTGGCTTTCTAATAGTGAAGGAATTATCAAAATTGGTCCAGTAGTTCTTGATTTTATTAAAACCAGCGTTGCAGCATTTAACTTTGCAGCAAAATCAGCTCATATACTCGTACATTGAACATTGAACAAGAACATTGGTTTCTACCAATGTTCTTGTTTAAAAATAATGTAAAATTGAAATTATAAAATAGCCAAAACGTCAGAATAGATAAAAATTTATATAACAAATAAAAAAGAATGTAACCTTGCTGAGTTTCTTGCCGGTTCTTCTCAGTTGAAGGCTGACTTCCGAACCGGTTGTAGCTTCAGTAACTTTAAATTTGACCTTCATAAGTGGCCTCCGAAGGCCTAAACTGAATAAATGGTTTTGAATTTTTGAATTTTAAAGTTCTTAATTTTTGTTATTTTCTAGTCCGTTTGATTGTTGTTTATGTCTTTATTAAAGTGAAACTTCTTATGCTTTGCAATTCTGATCCGCCTTTTTGAGACAAAAAATAAAAAAAATGATAAACACAATATAGAACCGATAACCGTTGGGTTAGACGTGTTCTAGAGTGGAGACCACGGCTCGGTAAACGTAGTGTAGGGCGCCTTCCAGCTAGATGGAGCGATGATATACGCAAACTGGCTGGCAGCGGTTGGAAACAGAGAGCTGAAGATCGAGCTCAGTGGCGTGCCATAGGTGAGGCCTATGTCCAGCAGTGGACGGAGATAGGCTGATGATGATGAAACACAATGTATGCTATTCATAAGTGATTTATGAATAATTAAAATGTTTCTCTGTAATTCAAAAGTTTGAATTCTATCGTGTCTTTACGAGACACCTGTTATTGTTAACCGCGTCCTTAATAAATAGGTTTTCTTTCTTTTTTTCATGAGACACTCTTCTAATATGTTGGCCCTGTTGGTTTGGTGGTTGAAGACCCTGACTGCCACGTCGCAGGTCTTGGGTTCAATTACCCCCGAGTACAAACATTAGTGTGCGTGAACATGTCAGTTTGTTCTGTGTCTGGATGTAAATATCTATACATATGTATTTAAAAATGTAGTATATCAGTTTCTGGTTTCCATAGTACAAGCTCTGCTTAGTTTGGGACCAGATGGCCGTGTGTAAGAAATGTCCCAGGATATTTATTTATTATTTATTAATAAGAACATCTACTTTGTTGCAGGTAAATCTTCAGTGAAGTTGGCAAACGCATATTGGTTCAGCAACCTTGCCTGACGCCGGAAAACTAGTAGTGCACCGAGCTCACTCGTAAATTAACTCGATTACGTAAGAAGTAGTGATGGGAATCGATATAATTGTATCGATTTAATTTTAAATACGATTTTTGAAGTAATACTTCTTTCGGCGCGTTATGAAAAAAATATGAGAGTGAAATTTTAAGAAAAGTAACAGGTTGAAGTTAGCTGAGATCTCCGGAACATCGCACAAATCGCAACTGTCAGCGTCAATGAGTGAGTAATGATGTTATTGTCAATAATAACCTAACAACGTCAAAAAATGTTAGCCGTTGCTACTGACAGACTACAGACTTTGATCTCCGCGTTGTGACTACCACTATAAATGTTTTGTATACCAGCATAAGAATATTACATTTGTCTTATCTATTCTAATATATTGAAAATAAAATAAAAAGAGGAAAGATTTGATTTTTTGTGTGCATTGTTGCAACTAAGCTCCGAAACTACTGGACCGATATGAAAAATTCTTTCACCGTTGGGAAACTACACTATCCCCGGGTAACATAGGCTATATTATATTTTCAAAAAAAATAGGGATCCCTAATAAAACTCCAATAATTAAAACCCAAGGTGTAAAAAAGTCTTTACATCGCGTGCGCTACGAAAACTATTGATAATAGAAAGAACAAAATAATGTTATATCCCTCGGGAACGCGGGTGAATCCGCGGGGGACGGCTAGTATTTAAACCGACTTCAAAAAAAGGAGGAGGTTCTCAATGCAACTAAATAAATATTCGTGACAAACATCGACAAGTTCACATCACTATAACGAGTAATACAACGTATTGTAATAATTAATAACACGACCGCCATCTTCGTCCCCGCGTCTGCCAAACTGTCAGTCACAGAATCGAATCCGCGACCCGACAGGCTATTTATAATATTTGCCACCGCCCGGCAATTATTTAATAGTTACAATTCAAATCTGACGTATGAGGTCTATATATAAAAAAATGGTCGTCTGTAATGTCGGTTTACGGGCGATAGTTTAACGTGACAACGTCATAACAAAGCATTGATGAAATGATCGCATCATTTTATGAATAAAATTGAATCATTTTTATTGAATTATCATTATTTTTAAGTCAATTGTAACATAACCTATTATTACTGCACTCGCTGATAGATGCTACTTTTTTTAATAATAAATACTTGAAATGATGACAACCTTGTACAATGAGCGTAACGCGACAATTTTTTATGCCAGCATCCAGCGTTCATCGATTTATTAGACGTTGTCACATCAAAACTAACTGTCCGCGGTCCGCTTGCATTCCCGAGGGATGTAACATTTTCCCGGCATAAAAATTATTCTATGTGTTCATTCAGAATACATCTATAAATTTGCGTAACTTTAACCATTTACGTAGCGAGCGCAACGGAAGCTTCCAAAAGTAATTTTTTTTCCCGTGTTTGCCACAATCTTCATTGATGCTCAGCTCCTACTGTTGGTAGCGTGATGTTATATAGCCTAGACTTCCTCGATAAATGGCCTATTCAACACAAAAATAATTTTCCAATTCGAACCAGTAGTTCCTGAGATTACCGCGCTGAACCAAACGAACAAGCTCATCAGCTTTATATATTTATTAGTAATACATAGATTCCATGGCAAGCTCTATATATGTGCCAAGTTTCATCCGAATCTTTTAAGCCGTGTTTGGGTGAAAGAGTAACAAACTCGCATTTATAATATTACTAAATTTTCCCCACGGTTTTGCCCGCGTTCCCGAGAGATGTCACGTTTTCCCGGGATAAAAAGTAGCCAATATATTATTCCAGGATATGCTCTATCTATGTGCCAAGTTTCATACAAATCTTTTAAGTAGTTTTCGCGTGAACAAGTATCAAACACCCACCACAATCTTTCGCATTTATTGTATTAGTATGATTTGAGAATATCAGTCATCTGGTTCATATTCTAGTTTCAGACGGCCGTGTGAACAATCTCCCAAGATATTAAAGAGCCAGATAGATTCCCCTTTAAACTAATTAAACTTTAAAAGTCGATTACGTTGAAATTAATTAAAACTTCAAATAATTGAAGTCTCACAGACTAATAAAGCTTGCACGTCTCGCGGGGCTCAGCGCCGGGTTAATGAGAGATATGTCGCCATTAACACACGTTAACCTGTAGACTCTCTTATTGCATGCCATTTGTTAGTAAACTAGAGTTTGTACCCCGTGTTCACTCGCTCGTAGGCCGGCAACAAGCTTGATGGTAAGTGGTCACCGCTTGACAGTCATTAAAATTATAATATTAATACATAGTACCCTTTTTACAAAATGAAGCGGACGGAGTATGAAATTTGGCTCAAACATGTTATATAGAGAAGTTAATTAACTATAATAACTAGTTGTCCCCCGCAGTTTTACTCGCGATTATCGATATCCTATAACCATCTTCGAAAAATTCCGCGTCGAATGGTAGCAGTCCCATCCCGATATGTTCAGTAGTTTTGAGGTGATGGTGCGTCAAAGGAACCTTATTTTCTTTATCCATATACTAGCTGTCCCCCGCGGTTTTATTCGCGTTTCCGAGGGATATTACATTTTCCCGGGATAAAAAGTAGCCTATATGTGATTCCAGGATATGCTCTATCTATGTGCCAAGTTTCATCCATATCCGTTAAGTAGTTTTTCCGTGAAAGAGTAACAAACATACTGACATACAAATCTATCCTCTTTATAATATTAGTATAGATAGATTATCACTTTTGAATAGCATAGATTGTGAAACGTGCGGAACCTTAAAACCTACACGGATTTACATACCATATTTGCATAATCATCGACCACCTTTTCGATCAGTCAGCAGATCTTTCCCCTGCGGCTCTTCGCTCTCAAGAGCGGCGCGTCTGAGGGTCCTCCAGCTCACAAGAGCCTCTTGAAAATTGTATATTGAGGACTTCAGTTGAATTTTATGAACGTGGCTTATCAGCACCTCGGCTTGCTTTAAAATATTTGATGAGGAGGAAATAAAAGTCTATAAAATATTTTTGAAGTTATACTTCTTTTGGCGCGTTAGGAAAAAATGATGAGAGTAAATTTTAACAATGCGCGAGCACACCGTCATAAAAACCGACACCGTGAAGTTAGCTGATAACGGTCTCCCCGGGACATCGCACAAATCGCAGCTGTCAGCGTCAATGAGTGAGTAATGATGTTATTGTCAATAATAACCTAACAACGTCAACAATTGTTATTCGTTGCTACAGACAGGCGCAAAGAGTTTGGACACTACAATTTCACGACTGAATAGTAAAGACAAATGCTTTTAGTGCAGTTTTTCTCACCAATAATTTTAAGTATAACTTCTTACGTGCATACATAAGTACACACACACGTTATTATTGTTAATTGTATATCATTATATTTCTGATTAACCTTATTGTAACGTAATAGGGTACATTTTTCAATAACACTCTTCGTTTTAGATTTGATAGTAACAATAGTAGTGAAAGCCCTGAAGCCAGCTATACACATATATTTGACCCAATAATACAACACTTCCTATTTAAAACCGTCAGAAACCCGTTAAGTGTAAGCCACTAGAAGCCCTACAAACGACTTATATCAAGTTAACTCAGAAAACATAATATATATGGTACCTCAACAAAATAGTTTCATTTATCAATAGTTTGGTGTCGGTTCTAAGGTATTTATTTCCATGGTCGTTTACTTTGTTTCTTAATTTTGAGTATGGCAATTGATTTTTTCTACGATTTATTTTCAGCCAGCATCGAGTTACATTGTATGTTTAAGGTTTAGTCCAGTTTTAGTTAAATGGTGGCCGGTCTAAAAAATATTTCGCGGGCTATTTGAGACAAATTGAAAGCGATATGCGCATTCATTTCTCTTTACCACACTAGTGTACACGTATTGAATTTATATTTGATAAAACACCACATATGAGTTATTCAACCAAATTTAACTTTGATGACTTTTATGAAAAAATTAAATTATTTTTTTTCAAATAGGCTTTTACAAGCACTTATACATATTTCAACTCTAATAATTTATGAAAGTAAAAACAAAACTCTACGCTACTTCACCTATTCCCGCCAAATCTGATAAAACCTTAATAATTATTTTCCTTTTTAATCTATACTAATATTATAAATGAAATGAAATGAAATATTTTATTCAAATAGGCCTTCACAGGCACTTATGAAAGGTCAGACTCTACCACCGGTTCGGAAGGTTGCTTTTACTGAGAAGAGCCGGCAATAAACTCAGCAATTACTCTTTTCAAAATAAGATTTTGTACATAAAGATGTGTCTTGCTGGAGCGAGCGCTACACCCAAGCATTGTCGTCATTAAAATAATCATTTGTGTTGTAGAAAGCCTTTTGTACTAAAACAGTCTTAATTCTTTCCTTAAATTTTTGTAAAGGCAAATTTAAAATTTCAGTAGGGATTTTATTATAGATGCGTGCACTAAGTCCTAAAAATGAGCCTTGCACTTTTTGCAGTCTATATGCAGAAGTGACAAGTTTATCCTTATTTCTAGTATTGATGGAGTGCATATCACTCTTTTTGACATAAAGACTAATATTTTGATGTACAAATATTATGTTTGCATAAATATACTGCGATGCAACTGTGAGGATATCAATTTGTTTAAACTTTTCTCTGAGGGAAGCTCGAGAACTCAAATTATAAATGGCTCGAACAGCTCTTTTTTGCAATATAAAAATGGTTTCTATATCAGCAGCTTTACCCCAAAGCAAAATGCCGTAGGTCATAACACTATGAAAGTAGCTAAAATAAACTAATCTAGCCGTATCGACATCTGTAATCTGCCTGATTTTTCTAACTGCGTAAGCTGGTGAACTAAGTTTTCCCGCAAGACATGATATTTGTGTCCCCCATTGAAGTTTTGAGTCTAAAGTAATTCCTAAGAAAACTGTTAACTCAACAAGGCTAAGAGCTTCGTTGTCTAACATTATACTACAGCATAGTTTTTTAACATTGGGTAATGCAAATTTAATACATTTATTTTTCTTGCATAAATTCTTGTTATAAAGAGGAAAGATTTGTATGTAAGTATGTTTGTTACTCTTTCAAAAACTACTAAACGGATATGGATGAAACTTGGCACATAGATAGAGCATATCCTGGAATAACATATATGCCAGTTACAGCTAGTTTTAAATATGGCAATCAAATATTTCAGCCAGCGTCTAGTTGAGTGATGATTTATTAAACACGGTACATGGTATGCTTTGTTACATCTATGCCGTTGTGTTATTAATGTTTCATGCACGATGACGTCGTCACTCGTCGGGCATCAGTCGGTGTCCCCGGCACGTGTGACGTCACGCTCGGGGATGTATTGCTTCAGTTAATGTCATACGCATGCGGTTACCAATGCGGTTGTATAGGACTTATTGTTTGAAATACTATCTATATATATAATTTAAAATTTAAATAGGAAGTGTTGTATTATTGGGTCAAATATATGTGTATAGCTAGCTGGCTCCAGGGCTTTCACTACTATTGTTACTATCAAATCTAAAACGAAGAGTGTCATTGAAAAATGTACCCTATGTCGTTACAATAACGATAATCAGCAATATAATGATACACAATCTACCAGTATATACGAGTATATAAAAATGAATCCATATTTCCCTTGGTCACGGCATCACGCATGGACGGCTGGTCCGATTTCGCTAATTCTTTTTTTGTTGTCTTTGTTATTGTCAGGGGAAGGTTCTTATGAAAGAAAAAAATAATAATAAAGATAATTAAGTCCTATAAATATTATAAACTAGCTGTCCCCCGCGGTTTCCCCCGCGTTCCCGAGGGAGGTAACATTTTCCCGGCTCAAAAAGTATCCTATGTTACTTCTAATACCTCCAAAAATATGTGTACAAAATTTCATGGTGATCTAATTGATCACCATGAAACTTACATTCACATTTATAATATTAGGATGTGAAAGTTTTTCAGGATGTGTATATGGATGTTTGTTGCTGTCATGTACAAATTACTAATCGAATTCTGATAAAACTTGGCTAATAGATAGTAAATAGAATGTATACCTAGATGTTGAAATGCTCTATTTTCGGTAATCATACATCTATACTAATATTATAAAGAGGAAAGATTTGTATGTAAGTATGTTTGTTACTCTTTTACGCAAAAACTACTAAACGAATATGGGTGAAACTTGGCACATAGATAGAGCATATCCTGGAATAACATATGGGCTACTCTTTATTCCGGGAAAACTTGATATCCCTCGGGAACGCGGGGAAACCGCTATAGTTTTATATATTGTTGAGATCTACGTTTAAGTTATCGAATAACTTGTTAGAAGAACTCGCTCTTTTACAACTAGAGAACTATAGCTATAAATTAATATGTAGGATACATTTTATTGGATATATTTAATATCGTTACACAGGTGAAACCACAAGGGACAGCTAGTATTGTCATATAATGTTACTATATTTTGCCTTTGCGAGGCTTGCAACATTAAACGGGTTGTCCCATCATTTCACAATTTTTTGAATATTTTTTATTTAACTTAAGCATCAAAAATTATAATTATAAAACAAATACAGTGCACTCAACAAAGTTTTAGAAATAATTTAAAATCAGTATCGATAGAGTGGAAGGTAGTTTAAAAAATAATTGGTTGTTAAATATATACTAGAGCGTGTTTCGTGAGCTCCACTTACAGACAATCATTTGTAAGCTGTGATTAACACTGACATGACATTACTAAAAAATAAAAAATAAAAAAAGATTATTAAAAATAAGGAGGTAGTTCGATAGGTTGTTAATAAACTTTTTAAAGAATTCTTTTTAAAAATTCTCGAAACCAAACTCAACTTTCATTCAAAAATAGAACAAAAAACAAAAATCTATGCATGACGTATATCTAGCTACGTCGTAGCTATCGCTACGTAGGCTACGAGCGTGTCTACGCATCTGCTACGAACACTTACCAGCTACGGCGGCCATAATAATGTAAGTTATTGCTATGAAGGACGGTCGATGGCCAGTACGCACTTAAGAATATATATTGTCTATGGTCTGTGGTTTTGGTTTAATCGATTTTTATATCCTGTCTTGAATCGATTATTTTTTTACTTATGACCTCGATTTTCATAGATTAAGTTTTTATAAAGGTTAGAGCTACTGAAGTTGCTAACGCTTCAGCCTTCGAATTAGAAAAACCGGCAAGAAATTCAACAAGGTTACATTTTTGTTATCTGAATAATATAAGAAAATAACAGACAGAGTTTACAGTAAGACTATTATCCACCACTTTCAAGAAGTCACCACATTACCACTGAAATATTGTGGTCCAATTATACAAGCCACAATATTAAAATACAACATAAATGACTTGCTCAAACATTATTCAACACAAGTAAAGCCATCGCACAAGCTAGTATAATAATAATACAATAACAAACGTAACAAGCCTGCCACGAAGTACCAGGCGCGCAGACCTTGCAAGGCGTATCGCGTTACCTAACCGCGTAGTATCCAGTAACCTACTATTTGCTCATTATGATGGCCTGGTACTATTTGTGCATATACACTTGCTTTCTAGTTATAATCGAGTTCCTGTGGATCATTAATGCAACGTTCAATACATAATAAGTTTATAATTACGGCTTGAATAGAAAAAAAAACAGAAAAAATATCTGTGTACAATTTTTTCAGTGAATCTAACACTAGGCTGGGTCTGTTCTGTTTTTGGCCAGCTTAGACAGGATTTTGTGGCTTCTTTTCGCTGTTCGATAAATCTATCTACTATCTATACTAATATTATAAAGAGGAAAGATTTGTATGTAAGTATGTTTGTTACTCTCCACGCAAAAAGTACTAAACGGATATGGATGAAACTTGGCACATATATAGAGCATATCCTGGAATGACATATAGGCTACTTTTTATCCCGGGAAAATGTGATATCCTTCGTAAACGCGGGTAAAACCGCGGGGGATAGCTAGTATATTATATAAGCAAAATAAAGTTCCTTTGACGCACCATCACCTCAAAACTACTGAACATATCGGTACTATCATGGCGCTTTTGGACATGAAACACCAGGGACATCGCCCTGAGACGTGATGTTAAGCCTCATGTGCCTGTAACTACACCAGCCTTACCTTTCTAACCGCAACAATAATACAAGTGCACTACTGCACCACAGTGAAAATGGGTTACCATACCCTTACTTCCCCGGACGAACTCTGCATTCGCTGCAATACTTACTTAAAAAACTAGCAGTTCTCAATTTTGGTGATTCTTCATGAGCGTCCAAACGTCAATACGGAACTCATAGCGTGTTAGTTGGAAACATTCATTGCCTAAACGATCAAAATGCGGCGGAAAAGTGTGTAACAAAATGGTGTTGCCAGCGTAACGCTCTTGTTGAATCAATAGTCAGAAAAATCGTCATTGATTGAACAAAACACAGTTGGCCTTCGTGGTATTTTTCATATGGGTCCTATATTTCCACATTCCTTTTCGAAAAGTCACACAATCGCTCCGTGTGGAGACGGAATTTATGATTTTCCGTGAAAAAATACTCACTTTTTCCGGCGTCGCTATGTTTGGGAGTTGTACACTTATATCAGTGTGTTTCGGTTAGAAAGGTAAGGCCGGTAACATTACAGGCACATGAGACTTAACAACTTCACATCTTAGGATCGACAACGCCCCTGGTGTTGCAAATGTCCATAGGCTATCCTACATCCGCTATTTTCTATAGAATTCTCTTAATTTAAATGAAATTAGTATTGTAGTATATCAGTTATCTGGTTTCCATAGTACAAGCTCTGCTTAGTTTGGGCACACGGCCGTGTGTAAGAATGTCCAGCGATTTTTCGGATAGCTCAACTCGAAAACCTGTCTCTTTGGAAGGCGTGCGTACACCAAACGGATATAATTTCTGCCTGAACTATTGAAGATTTCATACTATCTCGGAGTCTTTAAAGCAAGAGTGAATAGGCATTACTCGAGGCCGCGTAACATCGTCGACTGTATCGTCACTTTCCATCAGTTGAGATCAAGTCAAAGGCGCTCAAGTTTTTAAGTTCGCTAAGTTCAAGGACTATTGCAGAAGGAAGGGAACTATATTGGATCTATAGAGAAGTATTTGCTAGATAGATTGCTGGGTTATTGTGAAACGGGACGCCAGCCAAATTAAATGATTCAATGTTGTTTATCAAGGCAGAAACCAAACTGTTGCGGCTGGATAGTTAGTGGATTGTATTGGAACATTAATGGCTCTCACGTCTTTGTTCTTCTAACACTATATAAAAACTAGACTCGTATTTTACCAGCTTTTATTTAACACTAGCTGTTCTCCACGTTCCCATGTATTATACATAAAAACCTTCCCTTTCAATCACTCTATCTATTAAAAAAAACCGGCCAAGAGCGAGTCGGACTCGCCAATGAAGGGTTCCGTAGCAGCACTAGCAGCAGGTAGGTAACATAGTAATATACAAGTTTTTGTAGTTCGTTGTAAGTTTGATCGACGTGTTATTATAATTATATATTATTTTATTTAATGAAACTTGTTTTAATCGATAAATAAATATTACGATTAGCTACCTAAGATAATAGATTAAGATTTAACTATATGCGAGTCCATATAGGCTTGTGATAGCTAAACAAGCTAATATATATTCCAGTTTGATACGAAATATATGCGTAAGGCCTGTGATAGTAAAATTATTGTTATATGTTTGAGTAAAATGAATAAATTAGGTAATTTGATTTATGACGTTTAAAAACAAAACTACTGTCTACATCTCATTCAAAGCAATTTTCGTTAGTAGTTTGCATAGTAATACACATCATATATTTTACGAAGTTATGGGGACACATTTTACCACTTTGGAAGAGTCTCTCGCGCAAACTATTCAGTTTAGAAAAAAATGATGTCAGAAACCTCAACATCATTTTAAAATACCTATCCATAGATACACCCCACCCGTATAGGTTTGATGAAATAAAAATTGTTGAGTTTCAGTTCTATGTATGGGGAACCCTAAACATTTTGATTTTATTTTAAAATCTTGATGCGGTTTACAGAATACATCTACGCACCAAATTTCAATAATGTAGCTCTTATAGTTTCGGAATAAACTAGCTGTGACATACGGACGGACGGACAGACAGACAGACATGACGAATCTATAAGGGTCCCGTTTTTGCCATTTGGCTACGGAACCCTAAAAACGGCATCAAAATCCGTTGCGTAGTTTTAAAGTTTTAAGCATACATAGAGATATAGGGAGAGAGAAAGCGACTTTGTTTTATACTATGTAGTGATGATGCAATGTACGTTAGTAAGTTTGTTCAGGTCAAGCGTACGAGCTGAATTGGAACCACTTCCTCTTATCCTACGGATTTGAAATTTAACCAGTTAGTTCAGTTCCGATGACAATGCATTTTTATGGGAAGCATAACATTCAAAAAGCAGGGAACAAAGGAATGAGAGGAAAAAGGGTTCTTTAATAAAAATAAATATTATTAATTAATTTTTGATGTGAAACTTCTGATCCGCAACCTTTTTGTGTGACGAAAAATAAATGAATGATAAACACAATGTATGCTATTCAAAAGTAATTGATGAATAATTAAAATGTTTCCCTGTAATACTACAGTTTCACTTCTATCGTGTGTCTTTACGACACACCCATTTTTTTAACCTGGCAAGGCCACTTATGAAAAATAGAGAATAGTTTAGTTATCAGTAACTGACAGAGATTAATTTACCATAACAAATCATTTTGCAACCTCCCCTTAAAGCGCTGGTCAAACCGAACAATCATTTAATGAATTACGCAACACAACCTGTCAGCGACACGACTGCCGAACGACTGAGCATTAGGGTGTGTGATCGCTTGGATATTGACATTTGCAGACTCCCTAATGACTGCGTCACAGCACAATGCAATTACAATGCAGAAATATACGACGTTTAGATGTCCTCCGTTTCATCCGTATTCCCGTGGGAATTTGCATGTTCCCCGGATAAAAAGTATACTTTATATTAATTCAGGTTATCAACTAGCTATGTACCAACTGTTATTCTAATCCGTCTGTTAGTTTTTGCGTGAAAGAGAAACACATACACAAAAACAACTCACAAGTCATCCTACGCTGTTTTCCCGCGTTCCCGAGGGATGTAACATTTTCCCGAGATAAAAAGTATCCTGTATCTTAATCTAGTTAATAAAGTATCTATGTGCGAAGCTTAATTCAAATCCGTTCAGTAATTTTGCGTGAAAGAGTAACAAACATGAAATGAAATATTTATTCAAATAGGCCTTCACGTGCACTTATGAATGGTCAGACTCTAACACCGGTTCGGAAGGTTGCTTTTACAGAGAAGAGCCGGCAATAAACTCAGCAATTACACTTTTCAAAATTAAATTTTGTACAAGATGTGTCCTGCTGGAGCGAGCGATACACCCAAGCATTGTTGTCATTAAAATAATCGTTTATGTTGTTCTCACATTTATGTAAGTGTAAGTCGTATGAGTTATTCAAAGAGTAAATTACGACTTGCGAGCTTTCAATGACTTGAACATATAAAATGTCATTAAAACCAGAAACAGCCCCCTTATTCAGCTAATACAAACTTCATCGAGCCGCTTCACGGAGGCCTCGGAAGCTTACCTCTCACGTGATTAGTAGTATTAGCGTAGTAAGCGACAGAGACAGAGCATAGAGGCTGGGATGAAAAAATCTCGAGTTAGAGTCATTTTTCTTACAGAATCGAGCCCCAGAAGTACACTCATGGGAAATTCCGAGTGTGGAATGCCCTGGGACCCATAAAGGCACAAGTCTTAGCTTCTACCACCTGATAGCCTTCTTTATAGCTGGGGCTTACCATCTGTTATTCAGAGTCAGTTCATGCATGAATTTTAATGTTTGTGTCAAAGTATGTTTGAATAGAAAAAATAAGTTTTTCGGTTAGAACGGTAAGGTGGCCGGTGAAATTACAGGCGCATGAGACTTAACAACTTCACGTCTCAGGGTCGACAACGCATTGGCGATGCACCTAGTGTTCCAAATATCTATAGACGGTCACCACTTACCATTAGGTGGGCCGTCTGCTTGTTTGTCGGACCATGTGGTACAATAAAAATACGTTTAATAATTATGGAGGAGGGAGGTATGAGACTACTCCATTTAAAAGGGAAGATCTTCCGCGGCGAGGTGACCATGTCTGGGGACCGCGGTCCAACTGTTGATGTTAAATGCTTGTAATATATCAAATCCTGAGAGAATCTCGATAGTGCGATGTAGGATTCTCGCGTGTTTCTACTCGTTGTCGCCACATCACTGTAGTGCGGGCGGTGAAGGATTGTAGGTGTGTACATAGATGTCGCCACATAATAAAGCAAATTAGTTTAGATCAAGTTATAAAAATTCACTGATATGTTTTTTTTTGTCCAGTGTTTTAGAAGATTGGTAAAGGTAAGTATTGAAAGAAAGGAAAGAAAGAAAGAAACAATTATTTTTGACAAAGGGAAAAATAACTCACGAGAAAAGTTTACAAAAGGAATCGAGGTACATAATTGGTGATAGACTTGACACTCCATGTCACGTCAGGTTTTAATGAGCCTTAAGAAAAAAGAAGCTTCAAAATTGTTTCTTTTGCAGTCCATAAAATGAGGTTTTAGTTTCTGACTTCTCTTGAGACCCTAACCATAAGTGTTGACAGATCGTCCAAAAGCGAGCTATGTTGAGTGTAAGGAAAACGTATTTTATTCGGGGCCTTTCGGAGCTGTTCGGGTGCGCCTCTAAAGACACCTAGAGATAATTCAGCTTCGTTATAATATGTGAAAAAACGTACTGAAGTGACCGCCGGTTGAAGAAACAAATGAGGCACAATTTAAATGCGACCTCATTTGTTTTATAGAATCCCGGGGCTCAATTCTCGCGTCGCAGAACTATAAACTATCGACAATGAACACGAGATGTCGTCCAACTTGGAAATAGGTCGCTTAGATAAGTTTCCGGCGCGCTATTTACATCATGCATACATATTCTGACGCGAAGGCAACCTTGTGAAGTTGATTCTATTCTCGCTGCTGGACACGTTGACATTACGATGGTGTGGACTGAGAATACTGGCCTCGTTTCTCTCTCAATCTCTCTTTGCCTTCGCTAAATTGAAGAGTGAGAGATTTAGCTCGGAGATTTGAAACAAAATGAAGTGTGTTCTGATAGCAGAACACTATTCTGACGGGACTTTTAGGGCGTTCTATATCTTTTCAACTTATTTTAACAGAAAGTGATGATGATAGATTTATATAACTTTAGCGATGGAAAACAGGATCGGCCCCGGACGTCACCTCTCAACTGAGAACTAGCAGGAAACTCGGCAGTGTTGGTTTTTTAAATTCTTTTTTGGTCTATTTGAAAATATTATACAAAAATAATTATACCGCGATCAAAAATTTTTGCTCGGTATTTCGGGACTATATTCCATTATCTCCTTAATATATTAGGATCACAGCCCCCTTATTCAGCTAATACAAACTTCATCGGCGACCCGCTTCACGGAGATCTCGGAGAGCTTATCTCTCACGTGATTAGTATTAGCGTAGTTAGTGAAAGAGGCAGCACGGAGACCTCAAGTTAGTGTCATTTTCCTTACATAATCGAGCCCCAGATACAGCAATCTGGAATAGTTAGAAGAACACTGGCAATATTGCATTCTAAATCAGTCTAAATGTTTCATTTACGGCTGTTCTTATTTGTGCTAGTGTTGCCATAGTCAAGGTCTGAAATCTACCTTCAACTTAGTAAAATTAGTTCGCATTACTGAGTGTCATATTCCGTCGAAGATATTTCAAGTCCAACGTGACGTGTGTTTATCATTGTCGCTGTCTCTCAAGTAAATTACTAAAATCGGGCCACAGATATAATAATTCATATCAAATGTCAGTTTGACATTTAGTTATTAAACTAAACTTGCGGCACGCTATGATGGCCGTTTTGACGTTTAACAATGACAAAGAAAAATAACCTTTATTCCTTCAAACTTAAGGTGCATCTAGTGATCCTATAGCTAATTGTATGATGATGGAAATCAACCTTAATCCAAAGCAATACAGTTTCTTTTCCTATGACAATATGAAACGTCAAAACGGCCATCATAGCGTGCCGGTAGTATAGGTATTAACTTTAAGTTTTATAGCTGCTTACTTGAGCTTAGTATAGTAATTAGGTAGTGGAAAATATGGGTGAAATAGAGAACTTCTGACCTATAAGAAATATCAAATAATAATCTATATATATACTAATATTATAAAGAGGAAAGATTTGTATTTTTGTATGTAACGAATAAACTTAAAACTACTGGACCGATTTTAAACATTCTTTTTCCGTTAGAAAGCTACATTATCCCTTGGGAATGCGGGTGCAAGCGCGGGGGACAGATAGTTTTAAATAAATCGCACCCTCAGAACGATAGGGGCTTAACTCAAAAAATGACTATTGGCACATCTTTGATTCGGTCACTCTCGCACTAAGCGGGGAGGGTGGGTCCCGGTGTTAAAGAGGCTGAAGTATCGGTATGCTTATTCTATCATTAAATTGACTATGTTTTACTATTCATCGAATAGAGCGTACTTTGTTTAGTCTCTATGATCGTAACTCCATTTCGCAAAATTTTGAGTTAAGCTCCTGTGGTACTGAGGGTGCGAAATGTCTTGGGACATTTTTTACACACGCCCTTCTGATCCCAAACTAAACAAAGCTTGTAATATGGCAACCAGATAACTGATATACTAGTGCATGCACATTTTACGCCCAGACACAGAACAAACAGACATGTTCATGCACACAAATGTTAGTTCTAGGTGGAAATCGAACCTTTCGCCCTATTTTTATTGTTATTTATTTATTTTACTCAATACCTTCGTCAGGATTTACTATACTTATGTTTTCAAAGTCAATTCTATAATAACATTTTATATTTGAAAAATGGTCGAATTTCAGAAAAAAAATACATTAACCAAAAATACCTTTGTTACTTCATGAAAAGATAAAAGAAAAAAGTTGAAATGGAAATTGAAGCATTTGGCGCCAACATCTGAAAATGTCATTTGTTTATTTCTCCGTTCAATTCCGCGCACGGATAGGCAAAGGTACACCTTCATACGGCCACAAAATCCTGTTTTATGATGATACAACACACGATATATGCGATCCTAGTACACGGCAGGTTTTATTGAATACCTTGTTATGTATTCGAAAAAGGAATCTATATTTATTAGTATAGTTTTTATTTTCACTTATTATTCAGTAGCGTGTTTATCGGTTATAGATTGGGGTTTAGTCGATTATTAAGTACGCCGTGCGAGGCACTAATCAAATTTACCGATACCGATATTTTCGACTATTGATAATTATTATTGAACCATGAATTATTTATAAGAATCAAAATATGTAGAGCACTTTAAAAATGCCGTGAATGTTGCCACAGATTATGCTAACACCAGTGTAATTTTCAAATTAACTTACTTCTAAGTTCCGCCGGCAGATGGCGCTGCACTTAATTATGAATTAAGCTCACAACAAACCTCTTGGGACCTTTTTGTAAGCGTTAAATAAATATTAACGTAATTTGAAGACGCGGCACGCTTTTGTGTGGGTAGCAGGTTGCAATTTGCTCCTTAAGGAATAATTTATAAATTTTTTTGACGGGCTAGTTGGCTTGGGGATTATGGAACCTAAGTTCCACGCCTTAGGTCGTATGTTTGATTAACACCCAGGACAAACATTTGCGTGTATATATATATAAGCGTAGTTGGAAAAAAATAGTAGGTTATATGGTAGTTATAACAGTTATCTGGTTGTAGTACAAGCAGAAAAGCTCTGCCTAATTTGAGAACAGATGGCCGCATGTAAAGAATGTCCCAGATTATTTATTTATTTACATGGCAATCTTATTAATGTATTCTATAACGATCTGACAGGTCAACTATGATGTGGCAATAGTCGATTAATATTAATCGACTAATAAACACATTTTTATTTTATATTTTCGCTGTATTTGTGTTTGATTCAATCCATATTTATCATGTTCCTATTTCCTCTACTCATATACTACACATATTATAAATCCAATTTTTGAACTTGGCACCCCTTTTTTCACATATCTTCACGCCCAGTGTCCCCGAATATATTTCAAGTCCCAACGTGATATGAGGCGAGCATTGTCGCCGTCTCTCTCGCACGTTACCAATCCCGGGCTGCAGGTGATCATTTCTAAACAAAGAAACGTTAATATCACCTTTTCTGTCCTTATTCAGCTAATACAAACTTCGGCGAGCCGCTTCACGGAGGCCTCGGAGAGCATATCTCTCACGTGATTAGTAGTATTGGTGTAGTTAGCGAAACAGACAGAGCACGGAGGCCGCGACGAAACATCCTCAAGCTAAGTGTCATTTTCCTTACAGAAACGAACCGGGAATTTCAGGTCTCTAGCCGCCACGACCACAGACACGAATTTATTCCTAAAAATGTTTGTGAAAAAAGTTCAGTAGTTAATCGAATAACCTCTATGGTACGCCTCTACCAGTTTGGTGAATAATCGATAATTGCTTTGCATCAAACGTCGGGGATGTCGCCGCCTCGCGTGCCGCTGTCTCTGGACTAATGTCTCAACGAAAATATGCAAACAGACGTGAAATGCTGATTTTATTTGTAACAGAAAAAAATGGAGTTTTACCGCATGCAATTAATTTATGTTTCGCGTATTTGGAATAAAAAAAAAAAAAAAAAAAAAATTTGATTTATTGCTAAACTTTTATTCAAAGCCTACCATATTTTTGCACATGGGAGGAGTCGTTGAAGGTTTTTTACCCATATCTTGTGAAGTAGCACTTGATTACTCTGAGATACTACATTAAACGCTTCACGAGACCTTGCTCTGTTACGGTATCCCCTTATTATGTCGAAATAAACATAAACCATTGAGGAATCTTATAAAACACCATGTGTTACACAACTCATGCCATTTGAAAAATACTAGAATATTATGAATGCGACATTCTATGAGGTTGAATAGATGAATGTGTGTCTACAGACCAGTTGCCTTGGTGGTAAGCGACTCTGACTGCCAAGCTGAAGGTCGCGGGCTCGATTCCCACCCAGGACAAACATTTGTGTGCATGAACATGCCTGTTTGTTCTGTGTCTGGGTGTAAATATCTAAGTATGTATTTAGAAAAAAAAAGTAATGTATGTAGTATATCAGTTATCTGGTTTCCATAGTACAAGCTCTGCTTAGTTTGGGACCAGATGGCCGCGTGTAAACAATGTCCCGGGATATTTATTATACTCTTTCACGCCAAAATTACTGGCAAATAGGTACATATTTTTTAACTTGGATTAACACATACAATACTTCCGGGAGGCTTTCCCGGGGCGGTCGCAAGTACAACAAACAGATGTTCTCCATTAAAGGTCGCCTAGTACAGGTAACCAGAAGTTATTACCAAACAATTGTACCTACTAGAATCTTTATGATGATTTTTCTACTTTTTATAATATACTAGCTGTCCCCCGCGGTTTTACCCGCGTTCCCGTGGGATGTCGCATGTGTTATACATAAAAACCTTCCTCTTCAATTATTCTATCTATTAAAAAAAACGCATCAAAATCCGTTGCGTAGTTTTAAAGATTTAAGCATACATAGGGATATAGGGACAGAGAAAGCGACTTTGTTTTATACTATGTAGTGATCAACTGTCCCCGCGATTCCCCGAGGGATGTAACATTTTCCCGGGACAAAAATATACTATATGTTATTCTAGGTATGCTTTATCTATGTCCCCAGTTTCATCCAAATCCTTTTAGTATGTTCCCTGTATTGTTTCCTCGAAAATTTATTGATATTGATCTCGTAAATAGTATATTAATAATATTTAAGAGTAGTAGAGCTCTTAGTGCAGAGTTCGTCCGGGGAAGTACTACCACCTTACCCATTTCCGCCGTGAAGCAGTAGTGCACTTGTATTACTGTGTTTCGGTTAGAAAGGTAAGGGGGCCGGTGAAATTACAGGCACATGAGACTTAACAACTTCACGTCTCAGGGTCGACAACGCATTGGGGATGCTCCTAGTGTTGCAAATGTCCATAGGCGGCGGTGACCACTTACCATCAGGTGGACCGTCTGCTTGTTTGTCGGCCCAAGTGGCATAAAAAAAAAAATAAAAAAAATATAAAAGTATTGTTTCTTCGAAGTATATCTTTTACTTAACTTTAAGATCTACATGTTGTATAATGTTTTGTTAACAGTCTAATGTGTGTTTTTGTCAATGTAAGCTCAATTATGTGTAGTATTGTCACAAACCTTTGTGGTTTTTAAATGCTACTATGTAATCATTATTTTATTGTTATTTTTGAGCCTGTAATAAAGGAAAGAAAGAAGTAAAAACTACTTGTTTTTGCGCGAAAGAGTATCAAACATTCATACATACAAACTTTCGCATTTATAATATTAGTACGATGTATTTAGATTCAAAAAGTCAGTAAGTGGTTTCCACAGTACAAGCTCTGCTTAGTTTGGTATCAGGCCATATATAAAGAATTTCTCAGCCTCCTTATTCAAATACAAACTTCGTCGGCGAGCCGCTTCACGGAGCCCTCGGAGAGCTTACCTCTCACGTGATTAGTAGTATTAGCGTAGTTAGCGAAAGAGAGAACACGGAGGCCGCGACGAAACATCCTCGAATTAGTGTCATTTTCCTTACAGAATCGAGCCCCAGTATATTCATTACGATTATTACCTACAATGTTTATCCTCTCTCTCTATCGCAAACCCGCGGCCTTAAACTATTAGTAGTCAAAACAAACAGCACAACCGCGTCATGTAAACATTGATAACGTTATTTATGGCTTGCTGCTATCTCTCGCACACTAGATCAGCTTAATGTATGAATTGTATTTCCAATGCTAACTCTATTAGCTCATTATGATACGTAGAGTGTGTATGTCGAATAGTTTGTGGCTAAAATAGATATACAGGGAAATTTTGTGAGCTATATACTTGGGCCGACAAACAAGCAGTCGGTCCACCTGATGCTAAGTGGTCACCGCCGCCTATAGACATCTGCAACCCTAGGCGCATCACCAATTCGTTGTCGACCCTGAGACGTGAAGTTGTTAAGTCTCATGTGCCTGTAATTTCACCGGCCTTATTTTCTAACCGAAACACAGTAATACAAGTACTCCGCTTCACGGAATAAATGGGTAAGGTAGTACTTCCCCGGACGAACTCTGCACTAAGAGCTCTACTACTCTTAAAATGTATGGATATATGTGTATAATGTGTGGATGTATGACTCTCACGCAAAAACTATTTAACGGATTTGGATGGAACTTAGCACTCGGGTAGTTTGTAATCTTTTTTTTTACGAGTGGAAATGCTTTACGCGTACCACATGCTTAGCGCCTGCCCTGGCGCGGTGGTTATGTGGGACTCTCTCCCCGTTCCTTCTCCGCCGTGGACGGGGCTGCGGCACCAGCCGAGTCCTACGACCGCCTGCCCCGTCGGCGTCGCTCGTCTTATTCAGGCGAGCCCTTCTCTGGGCGAGGCTATCACTGCCTCGCTCCTTCGCTTAGGCCTTGGAACTATGGCTGCCTCCAGCATGGGACTCTTAGTGCCGTTAGACCCAGGGTGCGCTATGAGGTGGCTTCGCAACATGCACCTTGGGTAGTATGTAGTCTGGATAAACATGTAGGATACTTTTTATACCTGGAAAATGCATCATCCATCAGGTACGTAAATGCAACTGCTTGGGACAGCTAGCAATATTATAAATGCGAACCTTTGTGAGTATGGGTATATGGATGTATGACTATCACGTAAAAACTATCGAATGGATTCGAATGGAACTTGGCACAAAGATAACTTATAGTCTTACAAATAACTTATAACCTTTATTCTAATGTTACAAATATGGCGGGAGAAATTCGGTAGGTATAGTTCCAAAATAAAAAAAGAAACAGTTTTTAAAATAAAAAGTAAAAAAGCAGAAACATATATTTTTGTTTGAGTTTTTATGCAAATTATTAAAATTATATTTATTTATTTATGGAACCAATAAAGTATACATGTACGAACAGTGAAAAAAAACGTAATCTCCAGTACTTTCCGGGGGATAGATTTCAAAATTCTATTTTAGCAGCGTTGAATTTTTATTTTATTTTCATAGCATTGTTATTAGATTTTTTTTTTATCGAATATAGATCAAAATACATCAATCAATTTACATATACGCCAGTGGAGTAAATTGAAATGGATGCGTGTAGTCTGTTCTGACATATTGCGGACGATGCTTTGCTTTCTAATAATGGTTTATTACGTGACTTGAATAAAAAACACAACTCGACATTGGCATAAATAAGTCCTGATAAAAAGGTTTTGGTATTCATATGCCATTAAAACTATGAAGAAGGAAACTAAATTGGTTAGGTATTTGATTGAATTTCAATAAATACCAACATGTCAAAATCAGGATTATTCAAATCGGAAATAAGGATTTGCAGCCTAAAAAGGTTAAAGATGCCATATTCAAAAATTAAAATAAAAAGAGGAAAAGTTTTTTAACGATGATGTCAAGAATCGGATTTTTTTCAGAACGTAACTTGTTTTGTTTTGTGGACACCTTTCATATTCAAAATTATATATTTTTTTATTTTCGAAGTATTATGTACACATAATATTAAACATAGATTCACTCCTTTATTTACACATAACCACTCCCATCTCGTAATATTTTGGCAAAGTAATAAGGAAAACAACTTGTATGGAAATGGAAAATGGCCAAGCCTGTGTTGTAGTTTTGTCGATGGTTCTTTGTTTTATTTTTCCTGTTTTCTCTGTGGACAAATACATTAAACGCAGCAAGACAGTTGGTTCGTACGTCTCATGTGCCTGTAATGTCACCGGCCTTGCCTTTTAACCAAAACACAGTAATACAAGTGCACTACTTCACAAAGAAAATGGGTAGCACTTTCCCGAACTCTGCACTAAGAGATCTACTACTTCGTTTAAACATGTTTGGGCAGAGAAGTAACCTATGTGCTGTTCCAGATATATCTCTATGCCAAATTTCATCCACATCCGTTCAGAAGTTCTGTCATTGAGTAACAAATAATCAACCGTCCAAACTTTCACATTTATAATCGTATTAAGATTTATTAGTGCCAGAAACTATCACAGATTGTGACAATTTCACTTACCTGTCGCAAATGTGTCCGTGACGGTGGCTGCACAAGATCTAATTCATAATTTATTGTTATACCCTTAAATAGAGCTTGAATATAGCCTGAGTAAGAGGAAAATGGCGCCAATCCCTGTTCAAGAATAGAACGATCACCGCCACTGAAATAGTCTGGAAGATTGTTTTTTTTTTTAGTGAACCTTCTTATGAGGGCTTTGACATTGTTATCGGCAACCTTTTTGTGTAATGAAAAATAAATTAATGATAAACACACTCTGTGCTATTCAAAAGTGATTGATGAATAATTAAAATATTTCTATCGTGTGTCTTTACGACACTGTTTTTTTTTCTGTGGTTCTCAACTCTACTAAAGTAATCGGTTCAGAAATCTTTAAAATACATTCAAAATATGATTCGCAATTTGAAATATTATTTTTGCTATGCAAAATGTACTAATCTACTCGTATATTGTATGATATTTCTGCAAAATTAGATATCATTATATAGACACATTTTTTTGGCGTTTCATTACTATTGGGATTTGTTCCTCTCGATTCTGCAAAGCCATAGTTTATGAAAGTCACAGCCACTGGAGCTACGGGCATGTATGTTAATAGTGAGGAACCCTAACAAAAGAGATTTATCGGACACTTGGCATAGAATCGATAGAGCGCCAGACACTGCGGCGCCGAGGGGCTCGCATTGAGGGAAGTTCGTTCTGCGGGATTTGTACGCCATTATACGCATGTTTACTTGTTAGTGGTTGGTCTGTTTTAATATTTTTCTTCCATTTAGTTTTACAGCATGGCATAAAAACTCTTTTCTAGAACTTATTTTTGCCAATGTCGGGTTGTTTTCTATAAACACTACCATAAAGTAAATCGTAATGCCGTCATATATTAAAAAAAATATATCGCAGAAAAGTCAGTTTTTAGTTAAATGGTGGCCGTATTCTGTTTGACATGCATTTCACTTCCAAAATCCCGTCAATAATTTCATCAGTTTTCCTTTTTTTTTATTGTAATTTGAAATATCTGTTTTCGTTGTAATGATAAAAGTCCCTATTGGCTATAAAATTTGTGACTTTATTTTTTCCCTCGTCGAGTCAACCCATGGTGTCAGGTGTGAAAAATTAACCCTCAAAACGATCTGGAAAACCCACACCCGTTAAAAGATTAATGGCTATGACCAGCGGTGATTGAATTTGAATATTTTTCACATTAAGCGCCATCTGTTGGTAATGGGGGGTCAACTGATTGGTCCAATCTAATGTGTAGGCGAAAATAAACCCAAAATAGCTAAAACGTCTAAATCTGCCACCGATTTAATGGAGCCTCTTCGTTCGAAATACATATCACTATTAAATGCCGTCTATTCGGTTTAAGCCCAAGAACTGAGAAGAACCGGCAAGAAACTCCGTAAAATTACATTTTAATATAATTTGTTTTATTAGGTACTAGCTGTCCCCCGCGGTTTTACCCGCGTTCCCGTGGGATGTCACATGTATTATACATAAAAACCTTCCTCTTCAATCACTCTTATCTATTAAAAAAAAGCCGCATCAAAATCCGTTGCGTAGTTTTAAAGATTTAAGCATGCATAGGGATATAGGGACAGAGAAAGCGACTTTGTTTTATACTATGTAGTGATTTTATATCATTAAATGTTTATCAATATCAAAATACTGAATATATAAACATTAGAAATAACAGGAATAATAATCTCAATGAGTGCAAGGTGCACTTGTAATTTGCGATAAATCTTTTTTTTATTAATAATTATTGAACGAACATAGATACATGGAAAATAGAACAAAAAATCATTCACAAAAAACCCAGACGTTTATAAGAGGAATGACTTATTCAACATTCAATCCTTAAATTATTAAATTTTCTACATATTACTACCAATATACCTGCAATACTATGCCTACCATATTGATAAAATATAATTATAATAAATAGATATAAAAAGTGCGTATATTTTAAAAGGGTATATTTGAACGGTGAAATTACAGGCTTATGAGACTTAACAACTTCACGTCTCAGGGTCGACAACGCATTAGTGATGGCCCTAGGGTTGCAAATGTCCATAGGCGGCGGTGACCACTTACCATCAGGGACCGTCCGCTTGTTTGTCGGGTCAAGTGGTATAAAAATGAAAAAAAAACATACGAATATGAAATTAAATGTAGAAAGGTTTATGCTGAAAAGTAGTTTTTGCGTGAAAGAGTAACATACATTCATACATACAAACATTCGCATTTATAATATTAGCTAAAAGTAGGATACGATACGAATACTCCAAAAACACACTTCTTAAAATGGATAGTCATGGATTACCTCGCCCGGAATAATGAGTGAGGTAAGCCGTCCCAAAATGAGTTTCTTGAAAATGCCCCTCTTTAGGAAGGGTTAACTGCTGGCAGACTGACGTACACCTGATGGTAAGTGGTCACTGCCTTCTATGGACATTTGCAATACTGGTGCTAATTTGTCTTTGTTGTTGCTATTATGGGGGTATCGTGCCGCTACGGGAATATGTGTTTATTTGTCCTGTCTCTCACAAAGGAATGTATCGTCAAAACTGTATTGTTAATTTTAACTAGTTATCTTATTTTCGAAGTTTGTGAAAGATAAATAAATACCATTTATAGTGTTCGCCCAGATGTCGAAATTCGACTTACTCGACTTAATCGAATTATTAAAAATAAATTTCTCGACACTGGCCATTGACAATGACAAGAATAAAAAAGTCCAAGTTTGACCCTATGATCACCGCTACCATAGACTATTGCCATCGTTGTACCGACCCCCGTGCCATAAATTCAAAACCATAAATCTACGTTCGCTCAGTGGTTCGAGTTTATCAGCGAGTTTATACGTCATTAACTTTGTAAACGATTTGCGAGATGCCTTGTGAAGCGATCGCTGCTCTGTGGGACCCAAATATGAAATGGGACGCTACAGTATTAATGTGTTTTTGTTAGGAAGGTAAGGGAGCCAGGGAAATTACAGGCACATGAGTTTTAACAACTTCACCTCTCTCACAGAGGCCTCTGGTATTGCAACTATCCTAGGCAAAATAATAAATTGATAGATAAATATCCTGGGACATTATTTACATGGAAATCAGACAACTGCCATACTTCTTTTTTAAATGAATACTTGTATAGATATTCACGTCCATTAGGCATTGACCACTCACTATTAGGTAAGTCCAGCTGAATATTTGAAGCAATATTTAGAAACCGAGACCTATCCATATCGAACCTACCAAGGGAACCTACTGTAGAAGGGGGGTCTCCAGTTAGCGTGATGTTGAGATACTCAGATAGCTACGACATCGATTGTGGGCTAAATTTCAATTCGGGACGTTTTGACTCTGTCTGTATATGTTAATATTTATTATATTACATTGTTTCTTAACTTTCCGCCCATTCACCTTTATTAAATTATAAAATGGTCCCAAAAAATCCTATAGTAATGTATGAAGTAATGCACGACTTCCCGCCCAACAACGTAAACCTCTGACATTGACAGTTGCACAATTTTTCCCGCTGGAACAATGCTCAGTGTTGCCAACCGTGAAATACCCAAATGTCACTTGCAAGGATTTGGTCGCGCGTGGTTTGAATGATTTATGAAGTATAAAAATTCTGCAGAACAGAAAAATGACTATAGTCGCAGATTTTAATTTAGTTCACTATATATTATAGCATTTATAAGTAAACTGGACAATGCAGTACAATGAGATATGATTTTCAGAAGAATGGCCTTTTAAACAATGTGGTTAAATCAAAAGGTTCTGGCTATGAAGAAAACTGACATACTCGGCTGCCTTTTAATAGTCTGTCTAAAAAGGAAACCTTTTTGATGAATTCTCAAGCATGTCATTAAACTAATGACTTTATTAGATTGAAAATAAGGTTCATTAACTAACGGTTAATTGTATAATGATGTAAATGAGACCTAACTTATAGCAAAGAGGATGAATTTCTATAACAATTTAAACGTCAACAAGGAGTCATAAATAAGTATACCACAGAATAGAAAAATTATATCATACTGAATCTGCGATATATGCCGGGCTACTACGATATACGATCACGATCTAAAATCGCAAGATTGAAGTAGAGTTTTGACATTGCGTGTATTAAAATTACTGTCAAAAGGTTCATCAATCCATGGATTATCGGGATCGTATATAGTAACCCGGCTATAGCTGTTTAACTAACGCTGTCGTGTACCGATCGACCCCTTGATTTCATATGAAAATTGGAAATAAAAGCAATTAATTCTATAGATGACTTATCCACTTGCCTCAGTGGTCTGTTAACACCTTCTACTACGGAAAAAAAGGAAAGAAAATATTATGTTTTGACTGTAAAGTAGTGACAGATCAGTCTGCATGTCCTTTGTAGAATCGTAAACTATGCAACGGATTTTAATGCAGTTTTCAGCAATAGATAGAGTAATTCAAGAGGAAGGTTTATAACCACTATTGAAAGCGGGTAAACCCGCAGGGTGCAGCTAGTAAGCAATAAATTACTTAGACCATCGATAGATTGCCATATAAAAAAACATTACATTTTCAGGAGCTACATCTGTTTTCAGGGTTTAAATGAAAATAAAAATGATAGTTAATTAAAGCGCCATCATTATGCGTCAAACATGTAGTGGTGTTAATTATAATCTAGTAACAGTTATAAGTTTAATATAATATTTGTTATCTGCGCACGTGCCAAATCTGTATAGCCATTACGGCATGACTAACGACCTCCAGAAGACGTCAATTGGCGTCTAATTACTGATAAATATATCAGCATCCTTATTGAATGAATAGCCTTAGACAGGGATAGAGCTAAAGATTATATCAATATAGTTAATTTGAGTTTCTGAGTACGGCAATAGATCGTTGCATTTCATTTTGTGATATTAGAGTAATGTAATATGACGGATCAGTTGGCTTGATGCTTAGACCCTGCCACGCCATTAAAATAAGAAATCAAGTGACGTTTGTAGTATTATTCATTTCGCCAAAGAGCTGGCAAAGGGTCAAAGTCATACAGCCTATAGAAGTTAACGAAAAATTGGCAACACCGTTTGAAGGATAATGTAAGCACTCTATTACTAAACGAATATTAATACCACGCTAGTTTAGTTAAATAGTGTGTTGTATGTAAAGCTTCACACGGTATAGTCAAAAATCAAATTATTTTTTTAGGTATAGATCCGTTGAAGTTACCTTAGATTCGGAATTCAGTCTTCAATTGACTGGGAGAATCTCACCAACGTTTTCAGGCAAAGTTTTTTTCAAATATTTAACATGAAACTACAAACATTATAAATAATAAACAAATAGAGGGAAACTTTAGTATTACAGGGAAACATTTTAATTATTCATCAATCACTTTTGAATAGCATATATTGTGTTTATCATTCATTTTTCGCACACAAAAAGGTTGCGGATCAGAATTCCAAGGACCTCATAAAAAGTTTTATTTTAATAATAACTTAACCAAGCATGTGCAAGATGCACTTGTGGTTAGAGAAGCTATTTTTAACAGACTCTATTTTTAATGTAAGATACCTTGTAATACGCTTTTTTATGAGAAAACTTTCATATCTTTTTAATTTAAGATCAGACGCCATTCGGTAGAAAACGGTATTTTATTATTGCATCTAAGTTAAACAGTTACGCGATTTCCATCCCAGATCTCGCTTAGAAATAGTTAATGTGTCCTAGAAGGCTATATCGTGCCTGTATCAGCACGTATCGCTTGCAACGGCACGCTTTACCATAAACACTGGCGACATGGTGTTGTGCTACCATGGTTACCTATGGTTATTATTCTATGCCTAGTTTATGGCATTGTGGATACAGTTGTGTTCCTATCAGACCAGAGACATTAAAAAAATAATTTTGTGTTATTTTTTGTCTCTGATAATTTAGCGCGGAAATTTAAATTGTGTTTTTGCGTGGTAGTGACGACAAATGACTTATCGTGAGTTCATATTTTAAAATTAGCTCGTTAGGAATCCATGATATGGTAGTAGGCTACTTTGTAGTACCCTTCTAGCTTGCTACTACGCTCTAGCTTTAAATATTGGGTCAAGTACCTGTCGGTGTATTCTGGTATACTTATATATAGTTATACTTGGGTGCTGTTCACTTACCACCTACAACCTCCCCATGACTTACCATAGTGAGATTGTGGTCAAATTTATTAAAACAAAAACTGGCTCTTAAGTGCAACAAACATCTGCGAATCAACTAGTTTTTTTTAATTTGAGGAAGCAGATGACTGCAGTCTACCTGATGTAAAGTAGAACTGTAGCCCAAATGCGAGGAACGCTAGTGCCAGTACAGGAGTACAACACTAGCCGCCCTCCCTGCCGGCCCGCAAGGTGCTTCTTCACGCCTCGTTTGAAGGATCCCATGTCGTAGGAAGTAGGGAAAACGTGTAAAAAGTTTAAAAGCTAATTTTCATATTTATAAGTAATACTTCTTATGGGAGAGCTTTGAAATTCTGATCCGCAACCTTTTTGTGTGGCGAATAATAAATGAATAATAAACACAATGTGATTGTTCAAAAGTGATTGATGAATAATTAAAATGTTTCCCTGTAATACTAAAGTTTCACGTCTACCGTATGTCTTTACGACACACCCAATTTTTAAATCAAACCAAGCATTTTTTTTGTCTGGCAACTCTGACTTTTATTATTAAAAAGTATAACAATTAAGATAAACCTTACACACTGGGATTTGAACCGTAAAATTTTAATATAACCCTCTTTGGTCCCATCCTGTAATTCTGAAGGGTATTTCCGGTTTTATATTATTTCGTGTGTTATTATTGTGTTTAGATAAGTTTACATGTAGGTAAAATCATTTTTATCCATTTAAAGCTGTCGTTTTGACAACTATGTGTCATTGAAAAAGTAACCCTATGGGGTTCTCTTAGGGTTCATCAACACCATAAATGCATCTTGAAAGTAATAGAGATGAAAATGTTAGAAAGGTAAGGCCGGTGACATTACAGGCACATGAGACTTAACAACTTCACGTCTCAGGGTCGACAACGCATTGGCGATGCCCCTAGTTTTGCCAATGGGCGGCGGTGATCACTTACCATCAAGTGGACCGTGTGCTTGTTTGTCGGCCCAAGTAGTATAAAAAAAAAGAGATGATTTTACTGACATTCTTAACTGTCAAAACGAATCTTTCAGATTACAACTTAAATACAAAAATCGTATGCCGTCAACTAAACTTGTGGCACGCTATGATGGCCGTTTTGACGTTTAACAATGGCGAAGAAAAATAACCTTTATTCCTTGAGATATAAGGTGCATCTATTGATCCAACAGCTAATTGTATGATGATGGAAATCAACCTTATTTCAAAATAATACAGTTTCTTTTCCAATGACAATCTGAAACGTCAAAACGGTCATCATAGCGTGCCGGTAGTATAACGTGACATTCGTGGAATTGTCCCACAAGCAACAGGCACAGCAAAATGGCGAATTTTAATTAAAAAAGAAGTAAATACAAAACAAAATCGAGTGGCTAAACAACATGGAAAAGTCAACATTATACCGCGGTATTGAAGCTAGTAATAAATAAATATCGTGAGACATTCTTTACACACGTTTATGTGATCCCAAACTAAGCAGAGCTTTCACTAAATGAACTAGGCAATTGATGATATATACTACTTCGTTTTATATACTCACTTTATAACCTTGATTAACACATAGGATACTTTTTATTCCGGAGAAATGTAACACCACTCGAGAACGCTGGTGAAACTGCGGGCATCAGCTAGTTTAATTAAAACTTACATCGAAAATATCTTGATTGACCTACAATGAACGAGTTTCAATCCGTGAAAAGGCACAGAATTGACATAATTTAATTCGCGCCAGCAGTAAATTTAGACAGGCATTCCTTTTATTGTCTTTCGAACAAAAATGTACCTCCCCCATCCCCTTCCTCGAGAGGAGAATCAATAACATTTCATTATTCTGCACAGGAAACCATTTTATTGTGTCGTGCGCCATCTAGCGGGTGGTTGCGGTACTAAATTAAAGCTCGGTTTGCGGAATATGTTCCGGTTTCCGTTTAACCGCGTAGAGGTGGCGCTGTTTTTCATAAATAGGATTTTCTAACGTATTTTTTTTTGTTACAAGTACCTAATAGATGCGAGCATTACTTACATAGGAAATGGAATATTTCTTAATATCGCCAGACAGGTATAATTAATTATTATAATCAATCCAGCAATCAAGATCCACATTTTCATCTTGTATTGGTTCTTACACCTAGCAAGGTTAGTTAGTACAACATTAAATCTTCCTTTATTACTGAAGCAGAAACTCGTTCCAGTAAAGGCTATTAGGCCATCGTAAATAATGTGAAATAACATTAATGTTCCGTTCTTCGAATTTGTGATGATAGTATTAAAATATTACCCACGAATTTTCACTGTCATATTTCCGAAGTTTTCACAGAGTAAATAAATGGTCATTATCTTTATCGAAATATAATTTTATTTACGTTTATAGATACATAAAAATCATAACGCAATTTTAATGCATATTTAACGATTTAGTCCACCATAATTATTGTACTTATTTTAGAAGTACTATCTTTGAGTAGTATCGTGACCAATCCATAGACAATACAAAAAATCTAAACTCCAATTTAGAAATTTAATAAATTGGTGATAAATATTTCTCATTAAATTATTAACGAATTTAAAATCATCTTCAAATAAATAATTATTATTATAAGAACTTTTTTGACTAAGTACCACAAATAAAAAAAAAGACAATAGAACGTAGCGGTTTTACGTCTGACGCCGCGCTTAACGTTGGGCATTGTTCTTGGTCCATTCTGCCAATGACACTCGAAACTTGAATGAGTAATAATCTGTGGGTAAACACTATCCGAGGCGTCGAGAACCTCTCTTACGTCGTTTCCGAGCTATTAAACTGGATATCAAACGCAGGCCACAGCGACAAGGGGTGGGATATGATTTATCTACGATTTTGGACCTGTCGCGCTCAGTGGTCATAAAACGCAGGTCTCATGTAAAGGGGGTTTATTTATAGCAAAAAATGGCGGGAGATAATAACTTTTGTCTGTTAGTTGACGGGAGAGTTGCTGACGTGAATTTATTAATGTTACACCCATCTTAATGCCTTTTGTCTCAGAGATGGCTCGTCAGTGCACACGTCACAGATTGGAACGTAGTCGTTTATATGCATGATATTTTAGGTGACATATTTTTACTATTCTATTGTACTGGAATTATTACAGCTTTAATACCTAAGGGTAGTTTTGTAGAAATATTACTAGCTTGTCACCTGCGAGAGATGTTATATTTTTCTGGGATAAAAATATCGTATGTGTTAATCTTGGTTATAAACTATCGATTTGCAAAGATTTATCCAAATCCGTAGTAGTTTCTGCGTTAAAGAATAAGAAATATCCATACGTCCATCCTCTGAAACTTTCGCATTTAGGATAATTATTCTATAATTACGTTTTTATTTTCTATTATGCATTGTTAGTACACCCACAACAACTGAATAAAAGTTCCCCAATCAATCAGAATTGGCAAATAATTTCATTGCAACTATCCGCGTCGTCGACTCAGCGTGAACATTGAAAAAGTCAAATAAAAAGTGAATCCGGAGAGATCGCTTACATCATCCATTAAAAAGAGACCTGTCAACGTTACAGCATTCTATTCGCCACTGTAAAAATACTTTTCATTCTATTTTCAACCTTAACGCTCTACTTTTAGAGAAATGGTAACGATTAACGCTTGCGCAGTAAGTTTGTGGCGAAGTATTTTCCAATACGCCCTAATGAAGTGCGGAAAATGTGCACAAAAAATATATATAGAAAACTTTATTCGTATTACGATGAGGCGGGACCGTTCGAGGCCGCATCGTGACCGTTGTGTCTCAATAATCAATTGAGAGAAATATCTACGTCAGACTTAAAAAAAAGTGCCTTAGTCTGAATAGATTTTATGTTTTACTCCGCCAATAATAAGGTCGCTTTTCATCCCTTTATTGTCATTGTCGGAAAAACTATTGGCGAAAGTCCTTAATGATATAAAACTGCCTTTTCATCGGTTCACTTAATTTAGTTTTTGTGCTGAATTTGCAGTCCTTGCGGTGTCATCAAGCCGCTTTTTGTTTGAGAGTGACGAGCGTTATTAAATAAAGTACCGTTTAATTTAGCTACAAAAAAGAGAAACAGGAATTTTAAATGCAAAAATGAAAATATTGAGCTAACTTATAAATTTTTTTTCATCATCTAAAAACAATTTGGTATAATGTGTTCCCGTATTTCCTTTAATAATAATAATGTTAAACCTCTTTGCTTTAAATTGCAGTCGTGTGGCTAAAATACAGGATATATATATATATATATATATATATTACAGTACCATTTATGATTGTGTGTTTTTTATGGTTGATGATCTCGAATGATTCATAGCCACGGCTGGTCGGATTTGTATGATATTTGGCAAACATAATGATAATTTCAAGATTAACACATACATTCATCATTCTTATTTATTCCTTGATGAAAGAGACAGTTTACAGTTTAATAGCAAGACTAAAACTGTTAATAAAAAAATATTACATACGGAAATATATAGGATCCCTCGGGAACTCGAGTGAGACCGCGTTAAGGAAGATGTATAAAGTAATTAGCCAGCGTGATCATCTTGTCAAATACATGGCTTAATATTAAATTTAATAACAAATAAACTCACTGAAGTGTACAGAATTTCAATTTATTTAAGCAAAATTGATTTGTCGACATAAAACGTCGTCATTTAGAAAGTTAATGAGACGTATAATTGAAAAGAAAGCTATTATGTAACTAACAAAGTGACAGAAGTGTAGCGAGAAGGAAAAATGTTAAATGAAAAACTTTTCTGAGATTATTCCTTTATTATATTCACAATGGATTCGTAAGACTATAGAAGATTTGTTGGTTATTTCATGTAGATACAAAAACTTATTTAGAAATACTTTGTATAGAAAATAACAAACTTTCAGCTCCAACTTTGCATGAAATGTTTTAATTCATTACAATAGTACACACAGTCAGTAATACAGTGAAATACTTTAAATTTAACTTGAATTTATGGGTCAATAGTTGAACTCGCACCCTGCCCACGTTATCAGCTTACTTTGAGCACGCATACGGCCCCCTAATACAAACTTCGTCGGCGAACCGCCGCACGGAGGCCTCGGAGAATCAACCTCTCGTGTGATTGCGTAATAAGCGAAAGAGACAGAGCAGTTACCGCGACGAAACATCCTCGAGCTATTAGATTTTCCTTACAGAATTGGCGCCCTGAGTTCAACCCTCTTGTTTCGTGACAGCCAGAGTTTTAGCAATGGGGTCAGCAATAGGTCATTCGACGGGTAGAGAAGCTTGCATCGTTATTTTAATATTAACTAATGGACAGAACAGATGGATGGAGCTATACTGTTCGATAATCGTGATATTCTTAGCTTACCTAAATTTAACTTATCTAACAACGTGTTTGCCACAAATTATTCAGATCTAGTATGACTGAAGCCGCAGGGCGTTGCTAATATTCGTTCTATTTAATAAAGGAGCGAAGTAACTGTGCTAAATTGTACCTACCCATTACACTGCGGGTGTTTCGGAATTATTATATTAGTGGGATCGGTCTGTGACTAATGGGAAACGCCCATTTGTCGTCTAAGTGATGAAAACGGGGGAAATATTCGTTTCAGGAATATCATCGTGCTATAAAGAGGTTTTATTTTCGCCCATTAATTCAAACTATAAGTGAATTATGTTCAGTGGACCTACTATATTGACTGACAAGATTAATACTTTGCTTTTAACAAAAGTGAATGAAATTAAATAAAATTTGTTTATTCAAAGAGGCCTTCACAGACACTTATGAATAGTCCTCTAGACTTTAACCCTGCGGCCGATTCGGAAAGATGCTAAGAAAAAGAGAACGTAAAATAATCCCGACTATAAAAAATGTCTTACCATATGGCAAATAAGTTGTTTAGATTTAAAACTACAAATTAATCAAAATAATAACTTTCTTTCCATTAATTGAACCAAGATCTATCCATAGAATTGTATAACAAAATTTATATGAATCCCCCTTTACTCCACAGCTGTAAAATAGAAAAGTTTAGTTAGATGTTGAACGGGAAGATCTGCAACAGAATCATGATTAAACACGCTATGTCCCCTTCCTACGTGTAGGATTAGGGACGCCTCCACAGAAGTACCAAAAAATATCGATTCACTGTTCTATTTTCCTTAGTAACAGAACAGATATGTACCGTTAGATACTTGGAATACTTTCGTGAATCTTTTATATTCATTTATGTATGGATTCAGTAGTATTCGTTTGAATTTAATACTGGCCACTAATTAATGAATCTAATAAGTATTTAATATTAATGAATCAAATGTATATATTACTGGTTGTAAACTGAAAACAACTTTATATAAATATAATAGAAACGGGAAATTAAATAATAGTATAAAATATATTCGCGAATAACGAGCAAACGAGAAAATGGCCGAATAGGTTGGATGCAGCTAAAGATGGCGGACGCATGCGCGGTGCCCCGCTCGATATATGCACCCTCGGGCAATATCACTGTTTGATACTTGAAATAGAAATAAAACGGATACATTTAAAACATAAAATAAAAGGATACACACTCAAACACTGTCAATCACTAGCACTTAAGGCTTCGCTCGTGGACTGCTTCCATAGAACCTGCGAACAGAGTGAAAAATAATGACACAGACACAGTAGGAACGTTATCTTCTTCAGTTTTATCTTGCAGCGATGTTTGTGCAGCGTATCAACCAGTTTGTCCATACGCAGCAGTAACGTAGTAGTACTGCTGTGACAGGACAATATGGAGGACAACGCGCGAGGCGGTGGCGGCGGGCGTCGGCAAGCGTGTGATCCAACGTGGCCCGTCACCGCGCCCCGCCAGCCCACGCATGCGCTCTCACACCCTCCTACCCTCGACGCCCTCTCTCCTCAACACACCCTCAATGAACACCCACAATCAACTATCGATTTTCCTCGGCGAGAGGAAAAAAAAATGAAGACGTTAAGAAGTTTAATTCATTATCTTTTCGTTGTTTTTAGTGTGTTGTGCATGTCGCTGGTTTGAAATTTTGAGGTCATTGAACTTTGCTAGGGCTGGTATGGGGTTAGGGTTGTTACTATTTTCACGCATATGTGCATGAAGATTGATATAACAGATTTTAGCATAAGTTTTGAATAACAGGTGCGGTACTGATATTCTTATCGTAACTCCAACTTCATCTTGAGTCATTAACTAAGAAGCTATCTACTAATGACTAATAATTAGGAAAACTAAAAGGCAACCTTATACTTGAATCACTTCTATTCAAATTACTGTTTTATACTAGAACGCCGGCAAACCAACGGATAAGCCATCTGATATAAACCGGTCAACGCTCCGAAAAATACTTTTCATTAGGATATTGGTACTGAATTGTAAATTATACTTACTATTGATACCTTAGTTTATATAAATTGAGATTCGGAAAACAAATAGTCGACTCGTAGATAAACCAAGTATACTCATTAGATATGTATTTCATTTTGAGACCAACTAGAACGCGGACTAAAACTGAATAACGCAAGCAAGGGATAATTGCTGATTTTATTGCCGGCTCTTCGGAAAAAACAACATTCCGAACTGGTGTTAGAGTCTGACCATTCATAAGTGTCTGTAAAAGCCTATTTGAATAATATATTTCAATTTCAAGGTCCTATTTATATTGATTTCTACCAGTTTTACCGATAAAACTTTATGTACGTTGGTCGAACCAGTAAAATAATCGAACAGCACCATACTCGCCGACTACGGTGAAACAAGAGCTCCTGCAAATTGGCAAGCCCGAGTGGTGTCGGTCGAGTGGTCCTCGTTTACCAGAGGGATGCATTTCATTCCGCGTGGAGTGCTGTTCACGTAACTGAGAAAGACAGCTGCTTTTGCAGGTTGTTCTTGTATTGGATGGAATTTTATTTTGTCGCAACGTATATCATTTTTGAAAATAAGTAAGTACTTTAAGGGTAATTCTGAAATTGTTTGATGATATATGTGATGTAGTTATGCTGCAACTGAAATAAGTAAGTACTTTAAGGGTAATTCTGAAATTGTTTGATGATATATGTGATGTAGTTATGCTGCAACTGAAATAAGTAAGTACTTTAAGGGTAATTCTGAAATTGTTTGATGATATATGTGATGTAGTTATGCTGCAACTGAAATGCTTATAGCAAGAGTTCTAAGATACTCAAGGGCTTTATACACGAAATATATTTAATCTATTATATAAAATAGATAAATTATAACGAAAATAATAACATGCTAAAATAACTCAAGAATAGACACGAATCGATGGAAACCTAACAAAAGAAAGAGCATTTATCATCGTACAGTAATCAAATAAGAGATATCTATAATTTCGTACAAGCTATTAGAAAAAGTTCAATACAAAATCTCTACGTGTGTTTACTCACACATCTATCATTTCTCATTTTTTTATAAACTGTTATATTATACAACGCGAGCATAAATTTCAATTTCTTCTCACTCAGTTAAGTGGTTTCCGTGATGAAAAGCAAACAAATGCATGTTATTTAACTCATTCAGGAAAAGTAAATCAATTTCAGAGCTAAGTAATTGTTGGTATACATGTTATTACGTTCATTGAACATTAGTATAAATAACGCTTTTAATGTAGACCAACCATTCATTCCGTTGGAGCAGTTATGTCCCAAATCTAACTAACAAGATAGAAATAAAACGCTGGATCGATTCCCTTTAATTTCCGTGCCCTAAAATATCGTTTCTCGGGTGACCTCTCAGCCTTTGCAGCACAGATCACTGGTCGTGACAAATCTTCGGCGATTTCACCTCTGACTCCACTACCAATTGACAAATTAATCGGTCACGAGATTTTGACAATTATTTGCAAGCAGAAAAACTATTGAATTAGATTCCAATTTTGTATTGAACTGCGGAGTATAGTTGGTTCTGTATTGTAACTCGGAATAACAGATTTCAGAACGTAAATTACTAAGTTAATGCAAGTATGAAATTGCATTACCATAGAAATGCTTTGAAACAGTTGTTTTCAAGAGCATTTAGCAGCGTATTTATGCTCCAAAGATTGTTTCACGTTATGTTTTCTTTAGCGTGTAATTCGTGTTCTACTTATCCTGATGATCGAGGGTTTCATGTTACAAAACCGATGTTAATCTTTTGTAAATCGTTTACAGGTGTTCGTACAACACCTGCAGCTTTACAAAAATAAATTGGAAGCTCTACACCGCCATCTGTAATATTAAAACTCTTTAGTAAGGATTTGCATGAATTAAAATGACTGCATACCTAATCTGCCTTCACAAGTTCGTGATGGATGTAGGTACCACGTGCAAAATCTTTTTTTTCTTCAAGGAATCTCCCTGCCAACTATAAATCAGAGTGGACGTCGGCAATTTATCTTTTTTGTGGAACATAATGCACGGTCCCCGGGATTTTCATTCCATATACCATTTTCTCCTACTCTTATATATCGGATAATAGAGCTGTGAACGTATTAGATGCTGTATGAATGTTATAATAGAGCTGTGAACGTATTAGATGCTGTATGAATGTTATAATAGAGCTGTGAACGTATTAGATGCTGTATGAATGTTATATTAGATGCTGTATGAATGTTATAATAGAGCTGTGAACGTATTAGATGCTGTATGAATGTTATAATAGAGCTGTGAACGTATTAGATGCTGTATGAATGTTATAATAGAGCTGTGAACGTATTAGATGCTGTATGAATGTTATAACGACAGTCATTTAATTTACATTAGCTTTATACATTAATTTCTATGTTTACGGTTCTCATTTTATATGTTTAACAAGGGTAGGTAGTGAATGACAATATAATTCATTACTTTCAACTTTATCAATTTGATACTTCATTCTTTGATGAAGTATCTGCCTTTAAATGACAGGAGAATTTTTTAATTTAATTTCGTAACGCCCTGTGCCGTCAGAAATCGTTTTGAAACAAATTAACTTTACTATGATTATTAAAAAAAAAATATGGTTGACTCCAATGTCTATATCCAATCAATAGAATCATAAATGGAAAGGAATATTGAATAAACCACCACAAAAGTGTTCGTATTATTGAAATATTCAATAATGTTGACAAACGAAGTCAAATATTTGAACAATGAAACCGCGCGCGAATACCAGGATCCCAGAGCACTGTAAGAGGTCCACCCTAACCACCCTGCTAGAGCGAGATGGAAATAAGTGAACGTTATGTGTGTGACAAAGACAGCAGTATTAATGTTAGAGGGAAAAGAGGCACATGTGATGGGGGGGTTGTTAATGGGTGGGAAAGGGATACAAACAGCGTTAACGTTGAGATGAAATGCGCAACTCGTAGGAGGGTAATTTCTGTGGAGCAGCTGGCTGTGCCGGAATAAGTTCATTTTCAATAAAACAAAGCTCTTCCCGAGGCGGCCTGTATGTTTTCTTTCTGCTAGTAACGAAGTTAGCAGAAAAAAAAAACCTATTAAATTAAGGCTTGTTTTAGATGTAGCTCTACAGTATTCATTATTATTAATAAAATAAATAACCATTGATATTCTGGTTTTAAAAATTATTTGTAAATGGTGGACTGTATTTTTTAAGTGTAGGAAACATAATAAAATGTTTTTACAATCTAATTATCTACTATTTAATAAGGTATCTCGACTACCCACGACAACTCATTCTATAAAAATGCTGCCATAATATTTGATTGTTACGAGTCTACAGTAGAAAATGCGTCTTCAATATTTAAATTATTCAAAGCTAGGCTTATTAGACTATTCAATTTTTTTCTCTTGTTTTTTAAATCGACAATGATGAGTATGATGTACCTACAATATTTCTTTTAGATCGTATTATTTTAAATATTGATACCGACAAATTTCATTAATGTACCATACGCCCACACCGAACATGGGACAGAAAATTATGCAGTTTACAAAGGAGTATTATAATCTTTATATTCTGCTTCACATTTGCAATAATACTGCGTAAATGTAACGTCACGCGATCTAGTGACGAGCGTTAATTTAATTTATCGTTGGTCGTCTTATTTATTACTAAGCCTCACAACAATCCGAAGTGTAAACATTTACGTTCTATCTATTGTCATCATCTTTTTTCTTCTAAAATGAATGACACAACAGACAAGCATAGACAATAATTAATGGCTGCCTACCTGTAACCGTAAAATTAATTTGATTTCACCTGTTCGTTTATATTGTTGGAATTGAAAAAGTTGGTTAATTAAAAATGATCGCCGTGTTCGACATGTAATAACAAACCTTTATTAATTTTGCAACATAATTTTTCATTTACCTTCTAAAACCGCGGGAAAAATCTAGCTGGCCGCGAAAACCGCGAGTGTTTTGTTTTCAAAAAACCAATCAAAATAGTCATACTCAATTTGAAAGCGTAACTTTAAACCTATTTTCCTTCAAAGAAGTAATAATTCAATTGGAATATTTGTGAAAATGATGGGTTTATATTCCAGCGGTGCGCTGGGCGGTGTTGAGGTGTTGGATGGAGGCCTAGTCGGCGGAGAATTGACTGCGCATGTGTTGAGTGCGCAGGCGGCGGCCCATGCTGCGGCCACCGCCGCCGCTGCGGCCCACCAGCAGCATCAGCAACAACAGATTGCTGTTCAACAAATCAGTGAGTATTTCAATTCCATTATTCAGTTTCATAACACTGGCATTTTAATGATAAATTGTTTCATTCAACATTGATACATTGGTTGATGTTCACAGAGAGAGAGTAGCCATATTTTTAAGCATTTCATACCTAATTACAGGATTTCATTCAAATTCTGATTATTGTTTACCTGTATTGTATTGATATGAAGGTATGTTGAAACAGCTTCAAATAACTTAGATTTGTAGAAGTTCCTGCTTAGTTCCAAGTGTAATAAAGGATAGGCTATGACCATGTTATTTTTTCTCTCTTTTTAATCTGGTATTGTGATATGTGACAATGTTATTAAATCCAAAAAATTGCTTTATAATGGGTGAATTTAATTTTGATTTCAATGCCTCTGTAGTGAAGATATTAAAGTTCTTATCTTGTATTGAGTGTATACATAAGATTCTACAAAATTCAAAAGTTTTTATCTGCTTGGTCAGATCTGTAGGAAATCATTAGGAGTTGATGCAATATGTAGTTCTTTATCATACCATGCATATTGCATGGGTTTTGGTAATGTTTCTCAACTGGCAACCTGCTTGATGCCAATCCTCTGGGCATTGATGTATAGTGCTATTTTTCAGGGGTGCCTGGCCCTTGAGATGCCATGCCCAATGTGATCAAGCAGTCACAATAAATTGATATTATGTACCTAGGTAGTAACAACAGACTATGTCACATTTAAAAAACAAGTTTCCTTTATCTTTGTTTAAGTTATTTAGGTATCCTAGAATTTTAAATCCATCCAACATCCTAGCGTGGGCACTAGACCATACTGGGCTGCGTAGGATCCCTCTGCCCCCCGCCCTGCCCCCTATATTTATTTATAAGAGGAAGATCTACAGCTAATTTAATAAACTAGCATTTTTATATGCCTATATGTGCCTAAGCCTCTGGGAATGCAGTTGTGGACCAAGAAATATTGGGTACATATGGTCAAGCAGCCTCTTTTGTCATCTACTTCAACACCCTAGAGATAGTGGTAGAAGTATTAATTCCTACCACATGGCAACTAAAATTAATACCTATGTGATTTTAAATACTTTTGCTCAGCATATTACATGCCTTACATTTGTAGCAAACAATTTCTGTTTTGAATACTTCATACATTTGTTTAGTTAACTAATTAACTTTGCTATTTGGAACAACAATTGTTTCCATATAACTGTAACCATTGTGAGCTCACTTGTTTGTTTCCGAGCTAAGCCAAGGTTCTAAGAAACAGTGAATGGGAAAATATGTCTAAACTTGTTTCTTAAACTATGATAACTTGGGAAACCTGACTTCTCAGACCCTACAGTAAGCTCAAGGTTGTGGAAGATAAACATCAGGATGATACAGTAATAATAATATATTTGTAGTACCTGGTAGTTTCAAGAAGTATGCCTGGCTGTCACCCATAAGCAATTTCAGCTGTGATCTGTTCAGAAGTAACTTCAGTTGACTTTCATAAGTTGGCATGGTGGTTAGATACTCTGAGTGCCATGCCACAGGTAGCAGGTTCAATTCCCACATGTCTGTTCATTTTACGCCCAGATGTAAATATGTGTTTAGATGAAAAAGTAGTTTATTGCAGTATATATGCTTTCTGGTTTCCATAGTACAAGCTCCGCTTAGTTTGGGGTCAGATGATTTACATGGCAAGCTTTAAAACCCCTTGTGGTGTGACTGCTTCTTAATCACTAACTAATCAAGTACTGATTATTTATATTCTTGTTCCACAGAAACATCACCATCATCAGGACGTTCGACCCCGGTGACTGCCGCCCCCCAAGCCTCGGGGACTACATCACCGTCGCCGAGCAAACTGTTCGTCGGTGGTCTCAGCTGGCAGACCAGCTCAGAGAAGCTCAGGGAATACTTTGCTATGTTTGGACCTGTCTCCGACGTGCTGATCATGAAGGATCCTGTTACACAGGTGAGGCCTTAGAGGGTTGTTGGGGGGTGAGGTGCAATCGGTCCATAAACATAAAACCAGATAGAGAAAGAGAATATATTGTTTTTGCCAATTACTATTAGGCTGTTCACACAGTATGGAGTACCACGCGATAAAACGCGACATGACCAAGCAACTCTCCGAAGCGATGTCAGTGTTTTACCGCAAGTGCTGTCTATGCTAATTGAGATACTTCGATATAACGAAAAAAAAAGCGGGCACGCGCTCGGACGTCGGTGTGGTTCAGTGTGACAAGCGCCTTAGTACAGACTAGCTATCCCCAGCGATTTCGCCCGCGTTACCGAGAAACATTAAATTTTCCAAGGATAAAAAGCTTAAGTTACTCCTTATATCAGTTATCTGCCAGTGAAAATAGGTTCAGCTGAGATTAGCCGTAACAATCAGACAGTCAGACAAAAATTTTCATTATTTTTTTTCGTATTTCTTAAAAGTTATTTTGACATTAAAAATAATGTTACAGTATAAAATAGTTATTTTAAACTTAGTTGCCTTATCATGCGATGCGAGATTCGTGATTAAAATTATATACTACTAGCGACCTTACGGCGTCGCCCGAGTGGCATAATATCGATTTATTATACGCTCAAACCTTCCGGGAGAAATTATCTAAATTATTGTAAACTAGCTGTCCCCCGCGGTTTCACCCGCGTTCCCGACGGAATAAGCAAACATATAAACCTTCCTCTTGAATCACTATGTATTAAAAAAAACAAATCAAAATCCGTTGCGTAGTTTTAAAGATCTAAGCATACATAGGGACAGACAGACAGCGGGAAACGACTTTGTTCTATACTATGTAGTGAAACCGCATCAACATCTATTGAGTAGTTTAAAATATATAAGTGAACAAACAGACAGGCAGGAGTCGTGATTTTGTTTCATACCATTAATAGATTCAGACAAACTGTCTCATGTGAAATATTTAAAGTTATAAATAGAAAAAGAATAAACTGTAGGTCGCCATATTTTTTTATAACGAAGTAACACAAAATTCAACCCATGTTGTGCAATATCTTTTATGAAACGAAGATTCTCGTAAAAAACACGAAATACATTTTGTTAAATAAAATATTAAATAAATATCCCGGGACATTCTTTACACGCGGCCATCTGATCTCAAACTAAGCAGAGCTTGTACTATGGAAACCAGATAAATTATATGCTACTTTTTTTCTTTATGAATGCACACCCAGACTCACAACAAACAGACATTCATGCACATAAATATTTGTCTCGAAAGGGATTCAAACCCACGACCTGGGGCGTGGCAGTCTAGGTCTCTAAACCACCACGGCAACTAGTCCGTTGTTTATACAGGCATATAATTTTATTAACAAGCTGCCTTACCGCGGCTTCATCCGCTTTCGGAAGTAAAATAAAAATATGTAAACAAAAAATAGAAAATCATTTTCGCATTTATAATATTATTAGCTCTCCCCCGCAGTTTCACCCGCGTTTATCGTTATCATATATTTATAAATAGAAATATTTCTTAAATCGGATGTGTTGTTTCGGAAACTACCTCCTCTCCATGATATTAGTATAGAAAAAAAATAAGTTAAGGGGAAATTGCATCTCACATCCCACTACAATATTACTTATGTACAAATAAATGGGTCATTTTGATCATGTTTACAATGAAAAGGTTTTCGCCTCTTGAATTGTCTATGTACATTGATTTCATATTCAGAGGTGTTGTCAACATTGAAAATTTTTTAGAAGATATTGTAGCTAAGTGATAATTATGTTCGTTTCGTTTAACAGATATCTTTTGAAATTCTGAAAATCAATAACTTTTGATACTTTTTAAGATGAAAACTGTCTCCAAATGCTCTGAAATGAAATTACAGGCACATGAGACTTAACAACTTCACGTCTCAGTGTCGACAACGCGGCGATGCCCCTAGTGTTGCCAATAGATGGTGACCACTTGGTGGACCGCCTGCTTGTTAGTTGACCCATGTGGTATAAACAAAAACCAAGAGATATAATATATAGATTTATTAATAAACGATAAATTTTACTGTTAAAATGTTGCCAGCACCTGAAACTCCAAATATTACTATTTACTATAAACTATATGAACTTGTGAATATTTATAATAACATGATTCTTTTCAAAGACGGCCGTGTAGGCATCCAACGAAGACGGAATACCGCCTCTATGGGTCAGTTGACAGAGTTTGAAATTGCCTAAAGATTGTTAGGTTGAGTTGGAACTAGGTAGTTACTCAAGTAGGTGTGTGTGCGTTGCGGTGACTAAGAGTGGGCCATAGACAAAAAAGAGTCAAACTCATGCTATTGATTTTGTATTTTTTTTTCGTTGATATTTACTTCGAGTGGGTTTTTTTTTGTTTATTATCCCTAATTGTAATATCATTGTAAAAATACTTAATTTAACTAATAATGTAAAGTATATCCTCGAATATTCTTAATTTATACTGTTAATTAAAATTAGCAACATAATATAAAAAAAAAGAAAATTAAGTACATATCTTTTTGGTTTAATTACTGAAATAAAAAAATATTTTTGTCTATGGAACACAATACTGCCCGCACACAAATAGTTGGGCTATGGTTGAAAGTAATTAGGTAACAACTAATATCATTAATTATATCATAGACAAGACTGGCATGCTAGAATCACTAACATTCTAGAACTATAACGTTAGGCATAGACAATTAACTATTTTATACAGATAATTGCTCTTTCTATAATGACCTTCTCTGATTCAATCTTCGGTAGTATCCCTCTATGTCGGTGTTGCCATGATAATATTTCTATAGACTTTTTCTTTGATTTTATTTTTCTTGGTAAAAGTAGTTTTTTTTATTTAGATTACACATAATGTAGGTAATCTCTTGATTTTTTGCATAGCAACACTGACCCTTAACGAGTCCTAAGTACATTTTCTAATAGTAATTAGCTATGAAATCACAGGATAGAAAAATAATGTGTTTTGGTAGAAAAGTAATGTTTTTAGTACCTATATTTTTTCACTGAGGCAACATTTTGATATGCTCAGACGGAAAATGGTAGATTTTCTTTGATCACTAAGGGTAACACTATATTGCTCGGTTAGAAATAATATTGAATTTGAAATTGTGCTAATATTTATAATAGTTTGTCCGTCGGTAATTTATATAGTTATTATTAACAATATGGCCATTTTATAATGCTTGTCACTTTATTATTTATTTAATACAAAAAATAAAATAAAAAACGAATGTTTCCACTGCATAAAATGTTAACATTAGCTGGTACTTCTTTTGGCAACATTACGACTCTATACTAAATTCGCTTTGTATAATAGATTTGTAATTTAAACGATTGATATAAAAATAAGATTTCTTCCAAATTCCTCTTGTAAAATGGTCATATGAATTCACTGATAAATTAACATAGTATAAGAGATAGTGTACAATTACCAGCATGGTTGGAGTATTGGCCCTTAGGAGTCGCAGCGTAGGGTGGTTAGACTCTACACCATGTATATCAGATTATATAGAGTGTTCATATTTACTATTGTTTCTAAAAGTCAATGTAATATTATTTATGAAAAGTATCAGTTTAAATTGCTTTAAATGGAAATTTTCAAAATTTGCGGAACAGTTACATTGACTTAATAAATGTCTTCTTGAAATTACTCTTTCAAGCTTTAATTTTGCACCAAGAAGACGTTCGCATCACGGATATGCTCTGAGATAGTCCACCCTCGATATCTCAAAGCAAATCCAACACCCCCCCCTCCCTAATTAAAAACTGAAAACTGAACAACGGCCGCGCAGAGATCGCGCGGCTTCGGCTTCATAACGTTCCAGGAGGCGGCGTCCGTGGACAAGGTCCTGGCCGTGCCCGTGCACACGCTGGACGGCAAGCGCATCGACCCCAAGCACGCCACGCCCAAGTCGGCCCCGCGCCCCGCCAAGACGAAGAAGATCTTCGTCGGAGGAGTCGGCCAGGACACTTCGGCCGAAGAGGTCAGAGCGTATTTCTCACAGTTCGGTCTCGTCGAAGACGCCGTGATGCTGATGGATCAGCAGACGAAGCGCCACCGTGGCTTCGGTTTCGTCACCTTCCACTCCGAAGAGGCCGTCGAACGCGTGTGCGACATACATTTCCACACGATAAAAAACAAAAAGGTCGAGTGTAAACGAGCGCAGCCGAAGGAAGCCGTCGCTGCCGCACCCCTGGCGTTAGGGAAGAGACTGGTCCTGCGTCCCGGGAGGGGGCTGGTGTACGCCGCCAACGGCGTCGGGGCGGTCCCCACCGTGGGGGCGCCCCACGCGTACAGATACGCTCCCTACGCTCTGCCGACGGGGGCGGCTGCAGCCACGGCCCTGGTGGCCCCGCCGGCTCCGGCCCCGGCCCCCACTATGCCTCAGTTCGGCACCTACTCCCTCGCCGGAGTGGACATGTCTTCGTTCCAAGGCGTCGACTGGGGCGCCATGTACGGCCTGCCCATGTATATCTAAGACCGCGGTTTGCCGTCGATCCCCCCCACCCGCCTTACGAGGTTAGGTTGTAGCTCAGCTATTTTTTTTTATTATTTTCTTAAAATAGAGTTCCTATACGTACGTTTCGTTTAAGTCTTGCCGCGTTCTCGGAGTGGCCACAGAGGGAATTATCAGTATTCGTTTTTTGTAGAGTGATTGAGGAAAGAGTAATTTTTAAGGTTTATGGATATTCGGCTCAGAAACTTAGGTTAAGGCGATATCTACGACAAGCAATACTTGGCTCGCGCGGGCCAATCAAAGATGAAGCATTTTGTTTTTTTTTTTTTTTTTTTATAATGATTAACTATATAATGTTAAGGCGAAGATCTCAAGTAATTTAGTTGCGTATGTTTATAAAAAGATACTAATTTTTTTTCGTATATACCTTGTCTTGGAATTTTGTTTGTATTAGTGGGTAGAAGTAGTGCACGCACGTTGGCAATACGATGAATAACTAATTATTTACATTATAGTGTTCTGTACTTTATGAATCTCATTCGCAGCTATGTATTTTTTTATATGGTATAAGCGTATTATTATATATTGGTCGGGTATTATAAGCGCGTTGTGTGACACTGCGGCCATTTTGTTTTCTATTTCTCAAGTCACTGAAGTTTGCCGGCAAACTAATACAGTACCAGTGCAAGTTCGGATTGTAAAATTAACAACACTGATTAAATAAATTCACACAATCGAGGTAATTAAACACAATCAGTATTGTTTTCGTGCCATTTTCATGTGCCAAAACGTTTTATCATTTGCATAATCAATCTTCAATTGTTTATATACAACACAAAAATGGCCGACATCAAAATATTCGAAAATCAAATAGTAAATGGCGACGAGGGTGTCATGACATTGGATATGAAGCTGTAAAAGATCTTGCTAGGCAATTACTCCGTTGCTAATGAAATTCTCGTCGCCAGAGGTTCTAAAATTAAAAAATGGCGGGAATTGAGCCAGTCACACAGCGTCGCCCGTTCTAACGGTCAGCTCATGATATTATAATGCATATCTTAAACACGAGCAGAAAGCAATCTCATTTATTCATAGTATTATACGTATATGTATGGAAATGTAGTTTATAGAGGCGCAAGGGTCTGGTGACGGTGTCTTTTTTATTTGGCCGCATAATGTTGTACTTGCGTATTTCATTTTGAATCCGTATTGTATAGTTCATTTTCATATTGACCTCATTGGTACACTTACGAGGGATTTGGTGACAAATGTAATATATAAAATAGAACTCAATCTACCCACAAATTACTTGAAATACATTGTTTTTATTGCGCTGGTAGCAATATACTGTCAAAAACTTTTAACCAGTGATTTTAATACTAATATAATGTAAACTTGAACACTTATAGCTTTGCTTTTGTTTTCAATCTTGCTGACTATCTACGATGTTTAATGTAATTGATATATTTATTAGTTTTTACAATTTACGACCCACGTTCGAACAATATGAAGTAATTCAGGTTTTTCAACATTGTTTCTTTTTTTTTTATTTATTTGGTTATAAAAATATGTTTTTAACGACTGCCATTAAAAAGCCACCGCCATCACAAACCGTGTGTAATTAGAGCGTACTTTATGATTAATAATAATAATTAATATAGCAGTTATGAGGGAATGCGAACTAACACCTACAGAGTGTCGCGTGACAATAAGCTAAGTATAAAAGCCGCTGTAGTATTGTTTGGCCGCTTGTCTTTGCCTGGACGTTCTTTTAGTACCTTGTTTTGGCGACGTAACTTACACTTTGGTCCCACGTTGGGCGCCAGTATTGGATCAAACTGTCTGACAATATTTTGCGAGGATTTGAAATTGGAATAACTGATGTAGGATACTGATCGCTGATTGGTTGTTTTGACCAATAAGAGCTTGTTTTAATTGACAATAGATAGACTGGTAATATTCAATAATTAAGTGCACAGACAGTTTTGTCCAACATTTTACATCTTAAACTCAATATCTACACGTCCTGTAGTACTTAATTACTTAATTTTTAAATTTAAACTATACGTAGCGTTAAAAAAAAATCATTTTAAAAGCAATACTTAAATAAACACCCTGTGATTAGAAAGTATTATTAAAAAGACAAATTATGGTTGTGTTTGTGCAATTCCTAGGCTTAAGATGAATTGTGGACATGGTCCTTGAAAAATCCCTTTTTGTCCTTGCAGTATTAAAGGATTTTTAAAATTTTTCACAATCTCCTAACTTAGTATTTTTAACATATTTCAATATATAAGTTCAATTATTAAAGTACTTAATTAAAACGTTTAGTCTTATGTATTATACCTACCGGAAAATACAGAGTACTGTTTTAATAATTTAAACAAAACTTCAACATCATTTGTCATATTTAAATTTTAAGAATGTCAACATGTTTAAATGATTAAAACAAGAACTTTGGTATTTCTGATAGATTTTTAAATAGTGTAAAATCCAGGCAAAGACAGGCGGCAAGTGTAGTGCAGAATGCATGCGGTTGCTTTGTCGGCCACATTCCCCCGCCGGCCGGCTCACTTATGTAACCGTGATGTGTGGAAATTTTATTCGAATGATTTAATCGATTGGAAACAGAATTCGATTCAATTCTTTTCTATAAATTTTAATAATCATACTTCATAATTTTTTATTATAACCAGTGAATGTCAATACAAATGATCTGAAAATATTTAAATTGTAACTAACAAAATTTACTCTGATATTGATGGTTTATTAAACGAAACTTCATTAATAATTTAACTGCAAAAGTTTAACGTCATATAAACCAAATACACTCTCTGAAATAGAATTAAACCAAATACAATTCCGACTATTTTGAATCCGCATACGTCATAAAACCGTTGGTAGCTATGACGTCACATCCGTAAACAACACTTTCCACACATCACGGTTACCAAATGCTACTATACACGTTTATACACATACCTATCCTTAATATAGCAGTATTGTTAGTATAAGTAGGCTAGAAACCTCCTGAGATTATAGGTCTTCTATACGTCTTCGTCGCGTCACATGAAACCGGTTAAAACCAGTTTTTCAAACAATTGAATCTCATTGTGCCGTTACCTAGTGACGAATCTCGAATATGATAAAATTGCGGGTTTTTTTCTTAGACATTTTAAAAAACTTCGGTTGGACCTACCGCCATCTTGTGTCGGAGATCGAAATCAACCTGCAATTTTCTCTCCTGCCAATACTCAATAAAATTGACACACGCGACGCGACGTATAGGCCGCCTCTCACCTGTCGACACACCTTTTTGTACATTAGCATTTTTTTCCTGAAATTCTCAGTATTAGATGGTTGATAATTATATTGATTGTGATGTCTCACTTACTTAGTAACCCTCTTTATCCTCCATCCGCCGGCAGCCGCTTGGTGTCTTGCCAAAATAATTAGATTGAGCGGTGGCGACTTAGAATTGTTGAAGTGTACTTAATTTTTTTGTTTTCTCATACCATAATATTACTATGTACCGTTTGGAGTTCCACTGTGTTTTAAACGAATTTGATGATCGATTTGTGCAACTGATGCGTGTGATGTTCACAGTGGAACTCGCAAACGGATGAAAAAAAAAAGAAAAATATTTATTTTATTCCTTTACCATCCTGTATTAGTTACACTTGGTAACTGGTCACTTTTTGCAGTCATCCGTTGTTTCGCTGGAGAAATGTGTTGATTCATTTTTCTTTTTTTTTTTTCATTCGCAACGGATGTCGGCCGTAGGCTTAGAATAGTAGTTTGTATTTAGAAGGAGCTAGATTTGCTCGTCGTATGTAATTGAGCACTTAGATATTATCCACAATTATATGGATATGTATAGAACAATAATTGTGTGTTTTATTTTGCTCTCGAAGCGTGGGGTAGATCCTTTTGTGCTGGGTTGCGGTTTTCATTCACAGTTGTTTTTCTTTCTACCCTCTTACAAATAGATAGTTTGCACGTTGTTTTCTTTTTACATGTAGATTTTGAGTGTGAATAATATTGATAAATTTTCGAGTGCGAAATAATTTGCCCCACGTTGGGCGACAATACCTCTGCGGAAACATCTATCCACTCTTTTAATTTGTTTGTGATGAGGGTGGGATCTCGTCGTGACCAGCTCGAAATATATGGTAAGTCGGTTAATTGAAGGATGATATGAGGCATGCGTATATAAATACTTGTAAATGATAAGAGTAGTCAGCGTCTTACCCAAGTGACTAACAAACTGCAAGACTTCCTTGTCTTAATCGGTTAGGCGATAAGCATGATTGGCATGGACTTAATACGTAATAGAATCAAAACAAATATCTTCCAGTTTTCACTGTCAATTTTTCTAAGGCGTGTTAGCCATACATTGGTTGTGATGCGTGCTATTCAAAAGTGCGCCTTTCAAATGTGAAAAAAGTGTTTATGTTCGAAAGGCGCATTATACTGTAGACACGTAGATTAGACCTTGTAGTGAAGCTTCGCTTGAGGCCTCGGTCTTCCCGACTGTATCTTTTAGCCAAACATTCAGGCCAAAATTTAGCCAAAAATAGTTATGATTTATTGCTCAATTCGCGAATATTCGCAGCTTAGTCTATCTTGATAACTCACGTAAACACGTACTAGAAGCTTAACACTGGCCAATTATTATGATAAAATGATCTTCCCGTTTTAATGTACACTGAAAATAGAAAACACCAACGTTAGTACAAAATTTTATCCTCTACACCAAAATTATAGTTTCGAACTCACCTGGATATGATACTCGACAAAACGAATATGATTTCAAATTCAAAATCTCGTTTTCAACTTCGCTGCCACGAAACGGGATGGATTAAAAAATAATATTGCCAAAATACGCTATCCTACATCCAGATTAGCTTAAGGATATGACAATAATAATGATGGGATGTTGCCAACTCAAGACGCTATTAATATGTTGCCATATCTAAAATATACATTCCTCTCTAGTCATTTTTTTTATTGTTATTGCAAATGAAACGGCTTAAATTACGATTTTGAGGTATTGGTAGAAGGAATTTTCAACGTTTAGGTTGTTTGATGTGAATTAATTTTTTTTTTATGTTGATAGTAACAGGCCTAAGTTACGCGGGAATACATATAAAAATGGAAAATTGGCGGTAAATAAAATATCGATGTCTGTGGAATAGACCTTCGATCCAACAACGATTCTTTCTGCCAAAATCTCTTCTATAAAGCCGTCAAATATGGCGGGTGATTAATAAATACAAGAGTCTTAATCTTGCTCAATACTTGTTCTTGCCTAGACGTAGAATTAATTTCTATTCATATAAATATAAGCTTGACGCAAGTAGTGACGTGCCATACACCGTAATATGCCATAGCACACGCAACGGCGACACTAGTGATGTAACAACGGCTTCGCAACTCCAGATTAAACTGGACCAAATGTAATGAAACGTTTAAAAAATAATATTATATATTCTTAATTAAGGTCAATAAAATATACATGGATTTAAATATACAATTTTTGGATTGGTATAATAATAAATATGTTAATTGATTGATGGAAAAAAACATTTAAATTAATGTGGTTTTAAATGTATTGCGATGCTAGAGTAGTGACGTAGTGTAGACATTTTGAAGTTTTACATACAATATATATAAATAAGTATGACTAACCGAAAGCAATAACATTAATATATATTATTACTATTTATAAACAGCACGCGCGCGCTGCGGCTCGCTGTCACGAGACGATGAAGTATATTTCAATTAAAACGATGCACTGCGCTAGGATTTTCTTTTCAAACGAATGGCACGGCAGCGCGCGCAAGTACATGTTAGTTATTACTATTAGATATGTAACGGAACGATACCTCACTCGCAGGGCACGATCGACATAACAGTATTAATAATCTCACTATTTTCTTATCAGAGTGATCAAAATGAACTACGAGTGATTCAAATGTATTCTATTATGAAAATGTATCGAGTGAGTCGTAATGGGAGTAATCGCACGTTGTAATCGATGTCGATTTAGCATTATTATCGTTTCGTCACATCACTAATCATTACTATAAACACTGCATTACATTATAATAAAATATTACAATATTTTTGTATAAATAGGATCGGTGTATTCAGTAGCAAGTTGGTACTTGTATTTAAATTTAATAAAAAGTTATTAATCGTGATATTAAGCGAACACTTGTTGATAGGCGAGTTTGTGATTTCACTTGTTTGTCATTGTAGATGGCGTTGTTTCGCGCCAAACGCTTGTAGGCGTGCGGCCATGTTTCTATTATTGAACTCTTTAAAATGTCATCGACTCGAAACTTGGCGGCACTGTGACTATGCAAGTTTACATTTTAAAGACCCTTACAAAGTCACGTAAACATTCCTTTTTTAAATTTGCATTTGATTTATTGGTAGTTATTATCAGACTAATTTAAATATAGTTTATTATAGACAACTTAGTTGAGGCTGTTTTTTTTTAAATTTATTTATCATAAACACAGACTGCTATAGATGAAAATTGTGCAATGTAATGGATTTTTTCTATGTATATGTTAAATACCCGTAGCTAGGGGTTGGGTTTGGAGTTGTAGATGCTTAGATTATCTATTTTTTTAAATAACAATGCTCATGGGTCCCGGTACATAGACTGTGTGGTTATCAACGGATTATATAAAGTCTATGTGTATGGGAGTTCGCTTAGCGGCAGCAGTAAATGGATGTCTGTAAAATTTGATTAATGTCATATTTGTAGATTGTTTTTGTACTTACCTACTTATTTATTTTTAATATGGCGTCTTTTTTGATGGAATAATTTCAATATTTAAAAAGGACGCCAGAATCAATAGACTAGCGACATCTAGCTAGTGGACGCAGTAGAGCGCCGGCCGCGCGCCTCCTTCAACGCCATTATCAAAATATCTATGGTTCATCTTCACTTAGAACAAGTCTTAGTAAAAAAATAAAAATGGTAACACAAACACAGCCGTTCTTTCATTTATCGCTTTTTCGTTATCGTACCTTTTTAGTGACCATAGATTGGAGATTATCCTTTTTTTTTTATATATGAAGTAGTTTGCTTCGGTCCCACGTTGGGCGCCAGTGCGATTTTTTTCATAGTTCATTACCCCGATGGTAGTTATAGTCATGTGAATAGTATCGGACAGTTCGAGACATTGGAAATAGATGCATGGTCGAGATACGGAGCTGTATGTAGCGGTGGCGTGTGCATGACGTGTGGGTGACGACGCGAGGAGCCGCCCGCGCCGGGACTCGAAGAGTTGAAGATGCTGCGTTTACACTGCTGGTGAGACAATACTGATTTACTTTAGTTCAATTAATACGTCATAGTATTATTAAAAGCTTTTATTTTCTATAGACATTGTCGACTATACCTAGCTTAGGTGCGAGAAAGTAATTTATTAAACTCTATAGCCAGACTTTGTATTACAACACCAACTAATATAGATTCATGTTGTATTTTTATTATTATTCGTAAATAATAGTTGTGCGGATATTTGACAAGAGATCGTAATTTTTTCATATACAACTAACAGTACCTATTTTGAGGGCATGGTTTAATATTAAATATCTAGTAAATTGTTTTTAATGTACAGAAGTCAGTATTGTCATTCACATTACAGATTTGCAGTCATTCGCTTAGTTTTTATTTAATACCCATCTCCAGTAAAGTGCATCCCAGTAATTTTAGAGTAGATGAATAGAAATGGTTTTTACGGTGCTGGGTTTTTATTGGACGGAGTAGTTTAGTTTGAATGGTCTATAATTCAGTTTTTATGTTAAAGTCTATCACCTAAAGGAAGGTTCATGATGTGAAATACAAACTCATTGCTTTAAATATAATTTAGATTTTATCTAGAGCAGAACCGGCGCGGGTCCAGTGCTGACATTATGGAGGCAACATTGTTTTAAATGGGGAGTGACGTCACCAAAATGGCTGACCTGATTCCTGAAATTGGACAGTATAAATGGTATTCTAAAATTAGAATGTTGTAGTGCTATTTTAAATGCATAAGTTTATTGGTAATGGGGTAAAGCCACAATGGATCCGCGCTCGAACGGTTGTTTAGACAAAGTATTAGTAGTTTGAAATTAGAATGAACAAATTAAAAAGCATATCAACCGAGAGACCCTTTGACAATGACACAATCTCATTGTGCCTTAAATTAGTTTTTTATTACAAAAAAAAATGCTTTGTCGATGAAACTTGTAGAAACTCTAGGCGTAGTTACACGGACCAAAGCTCAATTGGTAAAAGAAGACAAATATTTTTTGTAACAGTTTGTTTCTGTTGATCGTTATAATGTGATTGTATGGTACATAACGAATTAGTGACATTTTTCATACAAGTAGTGTACTTTAGATGGAAAAATTGAATTAATAAATGAAAATGTACAATGAACTCTTAGGCGAACCCTTTTTGTAGTAGTACAAAGTAATATAAGTATTTTTTGTAACTGAATCGATTGTAATACATTCAAATCGTCTTCCTTATATACAACATAGACTGAATAAATTTAGTCACCCGTTTATGTACTTTTGTTTGATATCCCATGCTGGGATGCACTAGATACAAACCCATAGACTGTAAGGGCACTTGTTTAGATCTATCAAAACCCCGCCTTTTGTTAATTTGTAGTATTATTTTTGACCTGTCAAAAATCTCCCGCCTTTTGTCTATGACAAGGTTTTTTAAATATTTATTCAGCCTAATCAAAGGTTGGAATCTGTGGTACTTCGATAATTTTGGAGGAGTTGATAGTTCTCATTGTAGTTAAAAGACGAGTGTTCAGTAGATGTAAACCCAGTACAAGATGTCAATGTACGGAGAGTGCCTAAATGTGTGACAATATTGAGGATCACACTTTATTTTCTCATTAGTTTTGTACGGTCACTTGTATAAATGCAAGTCGGTTGGGAAAAAGTATTAAATTAAAAAAAATACTAAATTTTAAAATTTTAATGCTTGCAATCTGTAAGAAAATTTAAACAAACGACACAAGCTAAACAGTGGAATTATTAAACTAAGTCATAAAAAAATCTACTCTTGAACTTTTTAAAAGGAACTTTGAAGGTTACTTTTGATGGAAGACATTGTAACTGAAGTGTTTTGTAATAAATCAAACATTCAAAATAGAGAAGTACTAAAGGAATTGATGGACCTAGCTTTTCCCCCGTCGGCGAGCTTTAGTAACCTACAATTGAACAATAATATCTGTAACATAATAAGTGACCGAAAAGTCATTATTTTGATCGCTGTAGCATCTATTTGAATATATTTTGAATGGATTAGTCTAGTCATCTAATAAATTGTTACTAACCATAATTTTATTTAGATTAGGTAATTTTGTTTTTAAATTTGAACATTTTTTCGCAGTCTTATGACTCGTTTTTATTATTGGTTGACTTTTACGAAAATCATTTCACAGCTCCGAATACTTATTAAAAACAAACATCCTCTGAAGATGCTTACATGATGATAAACATAAAGAAACTACATATCTAGTCTTAAAATTGCGAAAAAATTAGTTACTTATCTTTTATTAACTTGTATTTATTAAAATAGTGTTAAGAATTGTTATTGATATAAAATGTGTGTGCGTATTTTATTGTATTATCTAAAGTTATGTATTTAGGGGTGATTTATAGATACCTAGGTATTTCTATCTCTTTCACTCGTTTGGTATTCGAAAGTGTAGGCTCTTGATCCTTAACTTATATATTTACAATACGTCGGATGTTTGTGAACTTATTATTGAATATTCAAAGTAACAAAACCTGTGCTGAGATGGTACCTACAGTAAAAACAGGAAGAAATACTGATCTCGGTTTTTATATTCATCAGTTATTCAATTGATAGTAGCAAGGTGTAAACTATAGATTGTTTTCTTTTGCTTATGGATTTATCGAGTCATTAAAACATCGACTAATTTACACATAAGAAATCGATTTAATATATTTTTTTCAATAGTTCACAAACATCCGATAGGTTAGTGATTGAAAACTCAAAAAGTGCCCCACGAATTTGTAAAACATAAGCTCATTATAATAATCTAAATTATTCATATTTACATTTATTAGTGGTAGTTTTGTGATTTGTAATTTATCACACGGAGGGAATGTATAGATTTTTTACTATATCTTATCATTATAGGTATTCAGTGGGGGGTGTGGTGATGTGACTGTTTTAAAAATTAAATAGAGCCTAGAAAAAATATTAATAAAGCCTTTTCAAATTACAAGGCAGAATGAATAATGACCTTAACCATTATGCCTAGACAGAGAACTATTAGTTGTTTAGTCTTTGGTTCCGGCCGCCATTTTAAATACAGTCACATCGCTCGACCCGTGCGTACCGCATCCCTACGTGGTATATCCTTTAAAAGTACTAGTCATTCGTAGTTTTTTAATTGTGAAAAAGAAATATTTAATTGTAACGAAGAGTTTGACTTGGCTTTGAATATTTATCTACGATTGCGTGGTGTTCGACAAACGAACGCGCCGCGCTACGGTGACGCCAACGCAACGATTCGATTTTCGAATAACTTGAAATAAATGGTTTCATTCAATTTGTTTGTTTTATTTAATAGCCAATAAGGGTTTGTTGTGTACATGTATATATACCTACCTAAATCAAATCAAATCATTTAGATCCCGAGATGGTGCTGTTCTTATGGATTGACTTCAAATGCAGCCGGACATATTTTTATAAAAAGTAAGTATTTCATTTTCAGACAATAGGGATGTTGACTGACATGTCAATTAGCAACTTTTAATTAAATGTCAAAACGAACAAATGTATGGAGTGTTATATGAAATACCAAGTTGTGACCTCATAAATGTGCTGTACATTAAAATATCTACTCTTTTTGGTTAGATTGATACTTAAAAATACATAATATTAATTATACAATTTTGCTCACATTTGATGTATTCGTGTATTTTTGAAGGTTCAATACACTGGCTAGCGTTTTATCATTTATTTTGAGCACAGGATATTGTTTTAATAAATTAAATTGAAAAACAAAAAAGTGCCCGTTGAAAGGGAGCAAATTAAGGTGACGCTAAAGTAGCAAGTGGAAGAATCTTAAAAAGAGCGCGCAAATTATAATCTGTTAATTGAGAAAATAGATACTTAATTTAGTAGATATTTCACATGTTTTATAACTTTAATAATTCATCAATTATTATTATTGTTTTATTTTATTTGATTAGGATTTCCAACAACAAGTACACTGTGTAAAAATACAAATTATTATAATACAAAAAATTGCTAAGTGCCCTGTTAATTATAGGAAACCTCAGCATGCGACAAATTTTAATATTAGAAACTACTTAATGCTAAAACATAATTTAAAATGCTATACATAATTAATTCTTAAACAAGTCTCTTAAATTTGCAGTTGTAAAAAAGTCACAGTTCTCATGATACTCTTCATACAACAAGTACATGCGTGATAAAGGGCAGTACAATCTTAAATTGGTACGACTGTTAGGACGGGAGAACAATTTCTTCCTACACAGTCGAGGGATTTTTGATGGTATATTATCTAATCTAACCTAAATGGTTATCATTCTTATGACTAAAAAAAAACTTACACGCACTTTTTTCAATAAGCATTTTGTTTTTTTTTTGAAAATTATTATAAAAAATACAAAATTGTTATATGTAAACTTCAGTATCTTTAAATAGTTAATAAAACTTGATTATACATGCTGTTGGTCGAAAGAAAGATGTAGGTGGAGACGTATCAATTCCTCCACTTTTAAATTTTTGCCCATTTGGACAATTTTTCACTGAACAAAGTTTTCCCATTACTTCTATAATTTTTCTTATTGTAAATAACAATACATTTATTAAAATAAGATGTATCAACCAAATTTCATAAAAAATAAATCACTGCACGTTATTTCAGAAGTTCCATGTGTTATTATTTATAGTTGAGATTTTAAATACTGCATATTTCTTAACTACAGAAGTCAAAATAAATATTAAATTGTTCAACCCAGCACACTTCACTCTGTTTATAACTGCTAAATTCCTATCATTTCCTCTTGCTACACTAGCGCTATTTTGGTGGGTTCTTGAACTATAATTTGCTGCTAACAGCTGGACAGTTTTTCAACTTGTCCCCTATATAAGATGGTCCACCTTACTTCTACCCTCCATAATACTGGTAATAGATTATCAAGAAATACTGTGATCTCGACATAACTACCTAATATGATTCTGAAGGGGAGTAGGTATAGTTTGAAATAAGTATGGCATTTAATTAAAAATGATAACGAGTATAGGTATTGTCATGAATAAACATACATTATACACGGAAGCAAAGTGCCTAATTCTAGCTAAAGTATATAATGTACCCTTTTATATCTTAACTAGCTGTCCCTCGCGGTTTCACCCGCGTTCCCTAGGGATGTAACTTTTTCCCGACTCAAAAATTATCCTATGTTACTTCTAATACCTCCAAGAATATGCGTACAAAGTTTGATGATCGGTTAAGTAGTTTTCGCGTGAAAGCGTAACAAACAAACTTACATTAACATTTATAATATTAGGGATTATGTCCTCCGCGGTTTTACCCGCGTTCCCGAGGAATATCACATTTTCACGGGATAAATAGCCTAAATGTTATTCCAGGATATGCTCTATCTATGTGTTCTCCAAGTTTCATCCACATCCGTTTAGTAGTTTTTGCGTGAAAGAGTAGCAAACATACATACAAATCTTTCCTCTTTATAATATTAGTAGGTATAGATATAGATGACAAGAAATATTCAAATTAAACACGTTGATCGATGGATGACAACTAGTTTTAATTCAATCTTTTGACATAAAGTTACAGGTCTAGTACGCAAACCTGTTAATAGATGTCTCTCAAGACAAGACTTTTGATATCTTTATAACACCCCCACTATATCAAAATTACAAATGAGATAAACATGTGAGTTGTCATCCTGTCGCTACTTGTACAAAACTGATTTTGACTGACAAGACTGACTTTTGTAAACACAATCCAACGCCAAAAAAGTAAATTAATATTAGAGACCTAAATAATATAAACGAAATTATTTTTTATTTGCTCTATGGTTATCGGATGTATCATTAGTAAGTAGGTATCAATGAATACGACAAATTCCTACCTGAGAAGTGGTCAATAAATGATTAAATTGAGTCTGTAATTAACTTTTATTTTGTGTATTGGATTGTGCTACTACTTAGCAAAAGTCATATTTCCCCAAAAGGGTAACCTCTTCCTTTGAGCACTCTTGGCAAATCCCCAGGACCCCGCGATCCATGGGGCCCCCTAGTTCTTGTCACAATACCAACCGATAACCGATATTATGGAAGCTGTTGAACGGCCAGAGGTTACACAGAATGTATGCAATCTGTATTGTGTCGTCGGATCGGAGTGTCACGCTCTTAGTGCTCTCAAAGTCTTAGGGGCCCCTTTATAATATAGTGCCCAGGGCCTCCAGTAGTTTAACACTAATCATACCAACTCTTACTAGGACCTATTTTTTAGATTTCTACCATAGCGGGTCAAATGTGACTTTATGTTTCCTGCTTGAATGTATGAAATATGGTTGTTAGGAAGGGAAATAAATAGTATAACTGTATATTAATTAGTAAGAAAAAGTCATGAAGTCAAATGTGCAAAAGCAATAAGATGATACGTGCATTTTCAATGCAAAGTTCAAAATGGGTCATTTGACCCGGTTATGGTATGTTTAGTCGGCCCTGTCAGTGATATCCAACACAACTGCTAAAGTCAGCTAGATCGACTTATAGTCAAGGTAAAATCAGAGTCGCGTACTTTTAGTTTAAAAAGTTAGAAGCTTGAATACGAATATATAATTTTTCACAACAGGAAGGACAACATCGTGAGAGAACCTTAATTTGTCTGAAGAAAGTCTTGAGTGGGTACCTATACCACTAGTCAGCTCAAGTGGTGAACTATTATAGGTAGGTTCTTCTACAGAAAGTCTCAAACATTTATAGTCTATCTAACCTCTTTAGATTTTTATGGAGTGTGGAGGCAAGGAGGACTGGTTTTATTTATGCTACTTAGGTAGCAACAAGCTGTTGGCCCGCCTGATGGTAAACGGTCACCGCAGCCAATTGACACCTGAAACACCGCGTTGCCGACTCTGCAAAAATCTCTTCACACCCTTCTTGAAGATGGAAAGATGCAGCATGGGGATGCTGTACTCACTTGGGAAAACCACGGCGCGGAGCTCATTCCACAACCTTAGCGTCCGCGGTAGGAAGCTCCATTGAAATTAGGGATTAGGGATAAGTTAAAAAAGTGTCCTGCAGTCATGGACATCATCATATCTGTACTTAGAGTTTAACATTTAATATCTTTCTCAACATACCTAATATGTAAAACTCATAATAGTCGGTGGTGGAGGAGGCTGGTTATCCATAACACAGGCTACTGCTCAGTTTGGATACCAGTTTCCACCAGTACCAGTCAATTTGTTTCGAGAGGCCCCGCTAGCTGGTACACGACAAAAGTGTGTAGGATTAAAAGCGGGCAAGGCCGCAGGGCACAGCTAGTCATTCTATATATTATATGGAAGCAATCTACCAAGGCGTCGGTTCTGTAAGGAAAATTACACTATCTCAAGCAATCTTTTGTCGTCTCTTTCCCTAACTACACAATCTCGAGAGAGGCAGGCTCTCCGTGCGGCGCCGCGGCGGCTCGCCGATGAAGTTTGTATCAGCTGAATAAGGGGGCTATAAGGAAAATTACACTAGTTCAACGATGATTTGTCGCGCCCTCTATGCTCTGTCTCTTTCGTTAACTACGCAATATCATATAAATAAATTGGAAACTTGGGTGAATTAGTTACTTTAAGTCCTAGGAAAACGAGTGAATCCGCGGTGTAAAACCTAGTACTACCTATATTTAAGTATACGAGGAACCTGTTTTTTATATAAATAAAATATTAATATAGATATTGACATCCAGACATTGAATATACTAACAGATAGAAATAAATCCAGACGAAACAAGGAATGCAGGTTCAAACTTTCAAATGGAGCGATTTGATTGGTTAATTGCATCTAGACGCCATTTTGTCCTCCCCGCTTCCTCCTTCCAAAAACAACTGCAATGCGCACGCCTACACATGAAAACAGTCAAAAACCTTATTAAAGTGTGAATACGTGAAGTGGTTGATCCCCAAACATTCCATAATCCAGTTCCTCATCAAATTGGTTAAGTAGTTGTGTTTTTTTCAATCAAAGGACAAGATAACATTGCATTTTTATCAGATATAGTGAGTACCTGGCGTGTGCTACTACGCAAAAAAAGAAATACTTAGGCTACATTTTGATGGAAAAAGGAAATTTTGTTTATTTATTTTCGATCAAATTTCAGCGAGTAGATATCAAATTACAGTGTAAACTCTTTATAACGAAACTCAAGGGACTGAGCATTTTTTGTCGTTATAGAGAGTTATCGTTATATGGAGTGAACAAAAAAAAACAAAACAAAGTGAACAAACCAACCAACTTGGGCTCACTTCAACGTTATAGGGAGTTTATCGTTATAAAGGATAACGTTATAAAGAGTTTACACTGTATTAGCATTATTTCGATTGACTTCAAAGTCTTTAACATCCATAGGTAGAAACATTTTGAAGTTATACTTCTTTTGGCACGCATGGAAAAAAAATGAAAGTAAATGTTTGCGATGCGCGCCCACACCGACACCCAAAAAGCTACATGATGAAGTTAGGTGATATTAACTGTCTCTCCGGAACATCGCACAGATCGCAACTGTCATTTAGAAATGTTATATATGTCAATCATAATCTCAAAACGTCAAAATGACTTATTGGTTATTTAAAGTATTGGTTCATAGAAAGCGTCTGACACTTCTGATACTATTTTAAAATAATACTAGCTGTCCCCCGCGGTTTTACCCGCGTTGTTGTCACATGTATTATACATAAAAACCTACCTCTTCAATCACTCTATCTATTAAAAAAACCGCATCAAAATCCGTTGCGTAGTTTTAAAGATTTAAGCATACATAGGGATATAGGGACAGAGAAAGCGACTTTGTTTTATACTATGTAGTGATTCCACAAAACATATATCATATAATGGTATAAATTTAAATTAAGTAACACTTATTTTTAGTTACCTTTGTTACCTGGGGAGGTATCCCCAGGTGTCACAAGCCGAGCTCCACGAGCACGCAGGTATTCAAAGAGCATGAGCCGCTATTGAAAACCTAAGGTTGCATCTATGTGAAAATAAGTTATGTCTGATCACTCTGTATAATAATGTCGTGAGAATCTATTTATAACAATTAATAATATTTATTATGTCACAAATATTTTACAAGAAACACCTTTAACATCTACATTATAATAGAGTTAAATATAAACAAAAGAAATATTGTGTTTAATTGAACTGGTACTCTGGTATCCAAAATAAGATTAAACTTGTGTTATGGATACCAGCGCTCTCACATTATACATGACTTATAAATTATAAAATTGACTTGTCACCAGGAGGTGGTGTGAACTAAGTTAAGATGAATGAATATTAATCTAGTTACTAATACAGTTATGATTAAAAACTAGTCTATCTAATTGTATTTAGTAATAAATTTTCGAAAAATGTGCTGGAAAAATAGAAATGAATAAAGAATAACTTTTTACGTGCGTTGGTACATAAGTACTACACGTTTTATATAGATCTAATCGTAAGTATTTTACTCCTGAATACTTTTAGCTACCAACCCACGGATTCACCCGCGTTCCCGAGGGATGTAACATTTTCCCGGCACAAAAAGTATCCTGTCACTTCTAATACCTCCAAGAATATGTGTACAAAGATTCACGATGATCGGTCACGTAGCTTTCGCGTGAAAGCGTAACAAACAAACTTACATTCGCATTTATAATATTAGTATTAATAGGGACCTTTCTCTGCATTCATAAAAACTGTAAATATCCTGGGACATTCTTTACACACGGCCATCTGATCCCAAACAAAGCAGAGCTTGTACTATGGTAACCAGATAACTGATAAACTACATACGCTACGTCTTTTTCTATATACATACTAATATAGATATTTACAAACAGATATGTTCCTGCACATAAATGCTTTCCCTAGTTAGTAAATTAACCTACACCTGCGGTGCGGCTGTCGGCCACCAAGCCAACAGGCCCTTCGATATGAACTGCTATTTGTATGAACTTAAGAATAACTCACCATCAAGAGACGCATTGCAATACATGCCAAGAACACCTTCATCATTCTATATCTCTTGAAAAAGTAAAATAATTAAAAAATACTTGTATGTGTGCCTTCCGTAGGCCTATACTAAACATATTAGAATGTTTATTTTTATATTAAAATAATAAGGCAGCAATCAAGCTGACGGCCCGCCTGATGGTAAACGGTCACCGCAGCCTATTGACGCTTGGAACACCGTATGACGCGCGCGTTGCCAACCTTGCAAAAATCTCTTTACACCTTTCTTAAAGGATGCAATATTATGAAACCAATATTTCTAGCGATTTAAAGAATTGTCACTATTTACGATATGTATATATCCGGATAGACGGATAGATATAATCATATTATAGAGGGTTTGATCAGACATGAGCATGTCACCCGAATGGGTACACTTATCTAATACAATAAGGCTTATTTTAACGCCTAATTGAAAAAGCTTGTAAAGCATCCTGACTTCGGCCGTTGACGGGTGTGCAAGGACACTGTTACATTTACCTAGTTCTAGAGATAAATTCCAGTCTGTCGTAAAGATACTTATCTGCTTCGTTCCGTACACATTCCACCACAATGTGGTACACTACATCGTGCTATTATTCCTTATGAAATTGTCCTTCAGTTCAAGTTCATTTTAGGGTTCGAATCCACGGTTCTCGTTATGGCGTTACTACCAACTCTCTCAGCAAGCTCTCAGTGTCAGCCGAGCTATCAACTTGTTTTTTTTCTTTTCACTAATATCCCTTTATTTATAGATCGGCGCGGTCCGAAGGGGAGGGTCACAGGGGACATGCCGAAATGCCGATGAAACTTTAGTATCACAGGGAAACATTTTAATTATTCATCAATCACTTTTGAATAGTATACTCGTCCATTGTGTTTATCATTAATTTATTTATCGTCACAGAAAAAGGTTGCGGATCAGAATTTCAAAGCCCTCCTGTAAAAAGTTTCATTTCTAAAATTTATAGATAAATAATATTAGATACATGTTTATGGATATAAACAACGACGTATGGTGTGGTCCCATAAAAAAGAATGGTCAAATAATTATAAAAAATACAAACAATTTGTAACTAAACAACAATTTCTAAGCTCGTCACGCAGCAGTTCCCGTGTAAAAGCGTTGTTTTACTTGTTTCCTAAACATTGTTGCCGCGTAATTGCTCGCCGAGTGTTTTCGCGCGCTTTTAATTTTTATTTTTTAATGTCCGTCCGTGTGCATGCAGCTGGTGCGTTCGCGTTCCATGACGATAAAAAAACTTCAGTAAAATGTTTAGTTCTGATGGTTTGATGTGAATAGATGAGAAATTGATGAGTGTAGTCGTTTTTGCACGATTTTAGAGTTTGTATTATTTTACTACTGTAGTAGTAGAGCTCTTAGTGCAGAGTTCGTCCGGTTAAGTACTACCACCTTACCCATTTCCGCCGTGAAGCAGAGCACTTGTATTGCTTAACAACTTCACGTCTCAGGGTTGATAACGCATTGGCGATGCCCCTAGTGTTGCAAATGTCCATAGGCGGCGGTGACCACTTACCATCAGGTGGACCGTCTGCTTGTTTGTCGGCTAAGTGGTATAAAAAAAAATAGTTCTCGTGAAAGGAATAAGTAAACTAAGGTGAAGTGGAAACATGCCCTCCTCCCGCGGGGACAAAATGGACACTCATAAAAAAGATTCCTTATTTTGGATGGTAACCGCGAATTAATAACCGAGTGGGCGATTTGAATTATTTCCACGTACGTGCGGCGGCACCGGCACGCCTGTGGCATGCCTTTGTTTTATTTTCAAATTCTTTTTTCCCTCCAACACTAATGTTTGACATTTTTTAGTTATGTTGTACCTAATCTGTAATTACCGTCTATTATATTGTTAGATTCAGCCATTTCCATTTTAAAAACTAAGTTTTGGAAATTGTGATTTATTTAGGGGTGTACAGATATTAGAAAATATATAGGCTACTAGGTGTTCCCCGCGGTTTCGAGGGATGATACACATTTTCGGTATAAAAAGTATGGAGGTTGGATAGCCGCTACAATACTCATAATATTAAAATATGTAACACAAATATTATAAAGAGGAAAGATTTGTATGGAAGTGTGTTTGTTACCCTTTCACGCAAAAACTATAAACGGATATGGATGAAACTTGGCACATAGATAGAGCATATCCTAGAATAACATATAGATAGGTTACTTTTTATCCCGGGAAAATGTGATGTCCCTCGGGAACGCGGGTGAGAACGCGGGGCACAGCTAGTATGTAATACTAGCTATCAAAGCCCCCACGGTTTCACCCGCGTTCCCTAAGGATAACTTAAAATTTTCCTGTGATAAAATTTGCTTTTCCAGACTATAATCTATCTCTGTGCCAAATTTCATCCAGATCCGTTCAGCCGTTCTGGAGGGATTGAGTAACAAACATCCATGCAGACTTAGCATTTATAAGAGTAGTGAGATTAAATGAGGCCTCGGAGAGCTTATCTCTCACGTGATTAAACTAGCGACAAGATATGATGGCCTATTGACTTAAAGAATGTCACTGAAAAATCAGCTTTAACATTATTGAAATAAGGTGCATCTATTCATTTAATAGTTAATCGTGGGATGTTGCAGATAAACTTTATTCTAAAACAATTACTTTTCCTATGACATTCTGAAACGTCAAAACTGCCAGCTTAGCGCGTCACTATACTACCGGTACGCTATGATGGCCGTTTTGACGTTTCAGACGGTCATGGGAAAAGAAACTGTATTGCTTTGGAATAAGGTTGATTTCCATCATCATACAATTAGCTGTTGGATCAATAGATGTGCCTTATGCCTGAAGGAATAAAGGTTATTTTTCTTTGTCATTGTTAAACGTCAAAACGGCCATCATAGCGTGCCGCCAGTTTAGTTTAGTAGGTAATATTAGCGTAGTTAGCGACACAGACAAAACACGGAGGCCGCGACGAAACATCCTCGAGTTAGTGTCGTTTTCCTTACAGAATCGAGCCCCAGGTCACACGGGGTCAATTACACTGTGATGTTCAATAGTAATCGCCAAGTAGTCAATGTAAAACCACGGGAAATTCTCCAAGTAACCAAATGCTGATCGTCAAGTTTCTGGTTCTGTCGACGGTTCGGTCGGTACTACTGGACTGGGTGGAAGCGCTCACTCACCGGCTGGTGGACGATCGTAGCATTAAGTAAAATATTGTAACTTCAAAATTGCTAAACTGGCACTATATTGCACCTTATAGTTTGTTTAGTTCGATCCGATTTCGTTGAAGTGGAAGCTGGCGGTGTTCCGTGTCGCAATAGGATCTGCTCGAAGATTCAATTCGTTCGGCGCTGCCTAATTTCTTAGTGAGTTGGAGGGCCGTTGGATATTAGATTTTTTACAAGTACCGTACGCATTGGGCGAAACAAATGTTGCCTGTGCTTCATGGAAAATACCCAGCAATTTGTGCTTTACACTAAAGCTACTTTGGCTAGGACTATACGAACGAAACAATTAACAAATAATAATACAACGCAGGTTTTCTATCCTCTATAAAGGTATTTAAGCGAAATAAGGTTCCTTTGACCCACCACCACCTCAAAACTACTGAACATATCGGGATGGGACTGCTACCATTCGACGCGGAATTTTATAAGTATAGGCAATATATGATATCGATAAACGCGGGTGAAACCGGGGGTCAGCTAGAATATGTATCCAAACAATTAAGTAAGACCTAGGTAATTAATCTCTCGGACTGTTTATAAAGCTTAGGCCTCAGGTGCGTGGACCGCAGTCCGTCTGTCTGTTGAACTATTAATTATGACACACTGGCAGTCACCTGTGCGCAAAGGTACATATTATAAAACCCCAGAGGTGACAGATATAAATAAATTGCCGGCATTTTGATTTTACTGTCATAATGAGTTTGGTAAAAGGAGGCGGGATCTTGCAAAATGACATTTTCTAATTATAAATTTAAATATGCCAACCTATTTAATTATAAAAATTAGTTAACAACGTAGTTTTTATTGTGAAGTTTCACCTTCTTATGGAGGGTTATACCTAATCTTAGCTATTATCAAGTGATTGATGAATAATTAAAAATGTTTCCCTATGATACAAGAGTTTTACTTCTATCGTATTTTATTGGTTTTTGATAGATGTTCGTGCTTTGAGCAGGAATCTGACGATGAAATGTAAATTGTATACTGGCAGAAATAAAGTCAATTTTATATTTATTTCTGGAACTGTCACAAGTCACAACTGTTTTCTTTTGGTCCTATATTGGGAAGCAATTGGCATGGATATCATCTGTGGTCATACATGTTACCTCTATGGTTGAAGGACGGCCTGATGAATTGTATGCTTATCTCCTTGCTTAATGTACAGTGACAGTACTCAGGTGACAGGGATTAGGGTATATGCCCATTTTGGCAGTAGTAAATGTTAAAGACGAACTCTGTTGCTTTAGAAATAAAGTCCATCTGTTAATCCAATGGTTCATTGTATAATGATGTATTTGAACCTAATCAAAGGAATAGGGTTGATTTTTCTAAGACAAAGGTTACTAATCACTACATAGTAAAAACAAAGTCGCTTTCTCTGTCCCTATAACCTCCTATGCTTAAATCTTTTAAACTACGCAACGGATTTTGATGCGGTTTTTTTAATAGATAGAGTGATTGAAGAGGAAGGTTTTTATGTATAATACAAGTGACATCCCACGGGAACACGGGTAAAACCGCGGGGTACAGCTAGTATTATATAAAATTATCAATTAGATGAAGGCTTTACCATAATAATAGTAAAAAGTGTTCGTCAATGGAATCACCAAACATACATTTTTTTATTTATTTTTTAGTTATATTATATTTAGCACATATTCACAAACATTACATCGCCAAACTGCTCAGCAGTTTGTAGGCTACGTGCTCTTTAAACAATAAATTGATCTTATAGTACCTAACTACATTATTATACTATTTTAATAATCTACTACTACTACCAACATTCAGAAGAAAATTGCTTTTAAGAAATCATCAATTCCTTAATAACTCTTTTCAGCTTCATTTTACATTTAATTCTTTCACCATCTCTTAACAACGGATATTTATTACATGATCTTGGTACTAGATATTTGCGTGTTCTCTCACCATAGTAGTTGATAACTTTATTTTGTACAAGTCTTCCTTTTTTAACAGATCTAACACTGTACTTATAAGTTTTATTGATTTTATGTTTTGTGTTATGAATTAGGTTGTGAAAAAAAAATAACTGTTTTCATTTCTTTATTAAAATTCAAAACCATCAGTTTAGGCACTTGTAAGGCACTTATGAAAGTCAAATTTAATAACATAAAAAAATAAGAGAATAGAGTGAGAGGTGAACAGAAGTGACGCCCATTCTTTAAGTGTACGGGTAGTGCCTACAAAAACAAATGAGATCCCATCAAAAACATAAAATGTACAAAAATGTCAAGTCTCGCAACACAATCCTTCCATCGCAAAAAGTTGTTAGATCTCATGTAAAATCGACTGGCCAGTTGGCTTGGTGGTTAGCGACCCTGAGTGCCAAGTCGCAGGTCGCGGGCTCGGTCAATCATTTGTGTGCATGAACCTGTCTGTTTCATCTGTGTCTGGGTGTAACATATTTATATGTACGTACATATTATGTATTTCAAAATATAAAAAAGTAGTATATGTAGAATATCAGTTACCTAGTTTCCATAGTACAAGCTCCGCTTAGTTTGGGATCAGATGGCCGTGTCTAAAGAATGTCCCGGGATATTTATTTATTTATGTAAATCCATGTTACTTTTTTTATTTACTATGAAAGCACGTCTTTGTCATAATGTGTTTCTTATTTGATTACCTACCAACATTTTGGGACCGTTTTAACATTTATTTATTTAATAAATATAGTGACTCGGCAATCACGCAGCACAATAGCGTTGCCGCGTGGGAATTCCTTCTCAGATCTCTAATGAATTGATTTTAGGTAGATAAGTTATTATGTTGCGTTGCGATTGCCAAGTCACTATTTTAAAGAAATAAATGTCCAATGTTAAATGGTCACTAAATGTTGTAAGGAAACTAAATAAGAAACAATTTATGACAAAGAAGAACACACGTTTCCATACTAAAATAAATGACTTTGCATGACATCTCATGACTTTTTACAATGGAAGAATTTGTGTTGCGAGACTTGACATTTTCATACATTTGAAGTTTTTGATGGGATCTCTTTGTTTTTGTATGTACTACCCGTACACTTAAAGAATGGGCGTCGCTTCTGTTCACCTCTCACTCGCACGCTGTCCTAACTATCACACTCACCGACTAGACTGCAGACAGTACCGGCCTAATTAGCCGCCATTTACAATCCCATTCTTTATCTGTACGAATAGTACTTAGTCCTTTTTTTCCTTTAGATTATGATTTCTAGCACGTCAACTATGAATTACACTCTACCGCCTCTATCTCTCTTAGTTTTTCTCAGAGGTTTAAATGTATTCAATTCAGATAAGTCTTGACTCTTGACGGTAAATGCTTCTAACTCTATGATATTCAGCTATTACATTTTAGGTACATATTGTAATGAATTTCAATCGAGTGTTTCCAACATAATATGCGTTAAAAGCAATTCAGTCGCGTAGCAAAGTTAATAAAACATAATCGCGTCGATAATTATCCGGTGTTTTGTCGTTTCCCGCCGTTTTCCATTAGCGCGGCCATTTTGAGGCGCGCGACAAAATGGCGGGAATAAATGACCTGTGAACATGATAACTGAAAGGTTATGGACTTGTTGTGTAAGCGGGAGCGATTAGCGATTATTACTTAATTATTTAAATCAGATAATGTAAAGTCTTTTGACCACCCCCCGCAACGCCTTTAGCCCGAGGTCCGAGAGCCCCACAGGGGACACCCTCAGTGTGCTTGTTGCTTAAAATCTAAATGTTTTTTCGGCTGAGAGCCCCCAGCGCTCGTCGGAATTGTCCGTGTAAGGGTGTAAGAGCCATCTGAGGTTAACAGCTTCGTCCCTTCCAAAAAAAAATTTACTTATTATTATTAGACATAGCTATAGAGGTGAAGTGTACTCTTCCATTTAAAAGAGAAGATCTAAGAAGGTGACCGGAAGTGCCGCGAGAACTACATTAGTGCGATGCAGTTTTTATGGAATTTGTGTTTCATCTATCCATCTGTCCTTGGTAGCGCAATATTCGTGTCGTTTTGATAGATGTCACTTTTTGGAAGGGACGAAGGTGATCTCTGATAGATCTTACTTCCTTACACGGAGACCTAATAGATCTATAGTCAAGAAAATTAAATATACTTTTGAAGCATCTGGTCATTTCTTTCATTTTCTTTTCTTTTAGTTGACAGGCTGGTTACAGTAGTGGTCAAATCCCTGGCTGTATTTAAGAAGTATATTTAAAATTAATATTAAGCCATTTGGTTTATATAGTACAAGATCCACTTCGTTTCGGATCAGCGAGCTTAAAACTACAAATTCCTGAACGTAGTGCATATCCTTAACTTACACTTATTGCACCTTTTTGTCTGAATGTCCTTTTTAGACCCTCTGATGGCGGTGTATGAAGAAGAAACAAGTATAGGTATGTGTGCGTCCCGCTCCGCTCGTGCGCTGTACCCGCTCCCCGGAGCGCAGCGGAGATGAGCGAGCGGCCCCGACTCCCGAGCCCGCGCTATCGCGGGCGGGTCACACGATTTGTTCCGTTATTAATGTTGCAAAACCATGACTCGACCGAATCATCCCCGAAATACTTCATTAATCTATTTTTGAAGCGTTGACGAGATATTTAGTCCATTTAACGCATTTTATCTTCTCAATGGTACATTGAGGTTTTTGTGGAGTAGAACCATCTGGTGAGCGCTAGAAAAACTTGCTTCAACAAGCATGTTTGGTAGCACGATAACTGGAAAAACCAAATCCCATACGTAGCCACAGTAGGTACCTACATACCTGCCCAAAAGTTTTCTACTATGTTTAGAATAACGCCCCTAGAGGGGCTTTAACCTCGGCTAGACGATTTATAGCCGTATGATATAGAATATAGATTTTTCATAAAATATCTACCCCTAATACAGGAAAACGCCGAGTGGGACGACCTCTCACCAGGTGGGCCAAAGTCCTGGTCAGAGTCGCTGGAAGTTGCATATATTCAACACTGGTCATATCTCTGTGCTGATATGATGATGATGATCGCTAATATTAAGTCATATAAATCTATCAATTTCATAAAATAATCAGATGGAACGTTTTCAGATCCGTCGCCATACTTTCCGTTAAAAACATTCAAGACATTATCTATTCTTGAGATTTGATTGACTCAATGATATCTTATTATATCTATTCATTTTAAAGTATCATTATTTCCATTCCTTTTTTGTCGTTAGTGAAGCACAAGAAATTTATTGATTTTTTATTATATTTAAAACTATATCAAATATACTTTTGACTCATAATACATTTTGTTTTTCCAAAGATTCTATGCAACAACCAAACGCAACCACACCAAATGTCAAACTTCAATCAGCTGTTTATTCCTAACCTAAAAATAACCGATGAAAACAAAGTAAATTTATGAAAATAAATAATTAAAACGTTATTAGTGACATAATGCGGTACGTATCGCAGTTGTTCCAGCCCGTGATCACGATACCGAAGAACGCTAGGATAAAGAATACGGAGATAACATGTAAAAGTCAGAAGGTATGCCGCAATTTAGTTCACAGAGAGTTTTATTAAATAATATACCTTCACAGCCTTTTTAAACTCAGTTCACGGAGCTAGGGGAGTAGCTGACTTATTAGGGGAGATTTCACTTAATAGTGGTGGTCACCGCCGATGGATATTTCCAACACCAGGGACCCTAAGACATGAAGTTATTAAGCCTCATGTGCCTGTAATTTCACCAGTCTTACCTTTCTTACCTAAACAGTAATACAAGTGCACTACTGCTTCACGGCAGTAATGGATATGGTGGTAGTACTTCTTTGGACAATCACTGCGCCATGTGCTTTACTATTTCTAATTTCTATTTGCATTGAGACAGTCTGTAAATGATACTGGAACTAACAGTTTCAATTTAATAATACATTCATACAGTAAAAATGTTTTTGAAGGTAACTGATTTAAATAAAGGAATGTGTTGTAGAGGATTTTTTTTTCAATTCTGAACTTCAATTAAACATAGAGCTTAATCTTCAATTTACCATAGAGTTTTTCAATGTCCTTTATAAAAAAAAATTGTGCTTCTTCATTTTCAATGTTTATATTGAGTCTTTTGATATAAATGAACAATTTAATTGGCAGATAAGTCAGATAATAAAAAAGAAATACATTGTTAGGTTTCTTGCAAGTGTCTTACAAGACTGAACAGTTACTTTAGAAGTAGTAGAGCTCTTCATGCCGAGTTCGTCCGGGGAAGTACTACCACCTTACCCATTTCCACCATGAAGCAGTAGTGCACTGGTATTACTGTGTTTCGGTTAGAAAGGTAAAGCCGGTGACATTACAGGCACATGAGACTTAACAACTTCATGTCTCAAGGATGACAACGCATTGACCATGCCTCTGGTGTTGCAAATGTCCATAGGCGGGGCCACAATGTCCACATATCATCAGGTCGACCTGCCGTTTGTTGGCCCCACTTGACGTAAGTTTTCTAGGGAATTTATTCCCGCAATTTTAATGTTGACTCTATTTACATGAAGGCAGGGTGAGGCCGGCTAGTGTTGTACTCCTGTACTGGCACTAGCGGTTCTCGCATTTGGACTACAGTTCTACTTTACATCAGGTTGACTGCAGTCATCTGCTGTCTCTTTTTTGCAACTTTGCAAACATGCAACTTTTTTAATTTATTTTTCACATCACTTTTGGATTAGTTATTACAGACTAACCTTTTGACTGTAATTTTTTTCAGATTAAAAATTGCTTTGAATACTACTGAAACCTCAATAAACAATTTTAATATTGATTTTTAAACCTTCCAGCTTCTATTAGAATGCGGGCTCGTCCGCCCCACAAGCTCTGGTTTCTTCACACTACTCCCACTCGCACGAAGAGCTCTAGACAAGTTGGAGCATCTCATACGCACATGTGTGGAGGCTGCTGGGGCTCAACGGATGTCTCTACCGGCCCTCACCTCCGCCAGCTTGTGGGAGAAGACCGGCAGGCTGCAGGACGTGGGCCCGGAGCTGATGAAGCTGGAAGATAGGCACGGGAAGAAGTATTTATTGGCACCGGTAAATAAATAACTATGAAATAGACATGTGTATAGAGCTAGCTGTCCCCCTGCGGTTGCATTAAAGGGCTCATATTTACTTCTTATAACATCAGCTATCTATCAGTGAAAGTGCCGTCAAAATCGGTCCAGCCGTAAACACCATTAATAACTCGAGAACGGCTGCACAGATTTCGATGATCTTTGATTTGTTGGATTCATCTCCGTCCCTAATAGCTGAATAAGTAATTAAAATTAAATTTAATTTAAACATAAAAAAAATTACAAAAAAACTACGAAAATTTGTTTTGTAAAAAATGTTTCGTTATCAACGCTATCTCTAACCACAATCCTCGAGATCGCGGGTGACTCTGCGGGGCACAGCTAGTAATACATAAAGTAAATAATCTTTATAGTTGCAATATGAGATTGTTGATATTGTCCTGTCGCTCTGTTCCAGACGCATGAAGAAGCAGTGGCGGATCTCTTAGCTGACGTCGGACCGCTCTCCTACAAACAACTGCCACTCCTGCTGTACCAGGTGAACAGATTTTTTTATCTTCACGCCAATTTCCCTCAAAGAGGTAGACAGAGGTCTAAGTAAGGAAACTCATGGTGGTAGACATTTGAAGTCTCAAAGTCACATGTGGTGTGTATTGTCGCCGTCTCTCATGTATGTTACCAATTCTAGTCTACTAGCTGTAATTCCTATCAAAGAACAGTTAATGATACATTGTCCGACCTGGGAATAGAACACACGACCTCTGATCTCAAGCCTAGTTCTCCAAATACTTTAATTAAGAAGTAGTGTAGCTCTTAGTGCAGAGTTCATCCAGGGAAGTGCTACCACCTTACCCATTTCCGCCGTGAAGCGGAGCACTTGTATTACTGTTTCGGTTAGAAAGGTGCCGGTGACATTACAGGCATATGAGACTTAACAACTTCACACTTGGGTGTATCGCTCGCTCCAGCAGGACACATCTTGTACAAAATCTTATTTTGAAAAGAGTAATTGCTGAGTTTATTGCCGGCTCTTCTCAGTAAAAGCAACCTTCCGAACCGGTGTTAGAGTCTGACTATTAATTATGCCTGTGAAGGCCTATTTGAATTTCATTTCATTTCACATGTCAAGGTAGATAATGCAGACCTTGGTGTTGCAAATATCCATAGGCAGCGGTGACGGCCTAATTGTCATTAAAAATACTTAGAAGGCATCGCCAAAAGCTCGCATTGATATACAACACAAACTTTTAGGGTTTCGTAGTTGTCGTCCGCCTTCCATCTAGACCATTCATCTCATGAATCAAACTATAGGGATGTCTAATACATTGCTTAGCACAAATCATGGAAACAATCTCAAAAAACGTAACCTTGTAGTTACATCACAAATAGAATCTCTCCGGAACCCTCGGAGTCCGATCCGACTCACAACTTTTTTTTTCTAACTACATTGTATATGTATAGATAAGTAACAAATACCGCGACGAGGCGCGTCCCAAGCACGGGGCCCTCCGCGCGCGCGAGTTCACCATGCTCGACGCGTACGGGGCCCACGCCGCGGGGCCCTGCGCCCTGGGGGTCTACCAGGACCTCTCGCAGGCCTACCAGAAGCTGTTCCGGGAGTTGGAGTTGACTGTCTATAGAGGTGAGGTGTTTATGCCACTCGCGGGTGCACCAGCGTTCCCTTATCATGTTGCATTTTTCCAGCATTCAAAGAAAAGTAAGTTAGTTACAACATTAGCTATCTGCTAATTAAAAACGCATCAAAATCGGTCAAGTAGTAACAGACAGGCAAATAAAAATAAAAATAGTTTATTTGAAATAAGTACCACATAATTAGTAAATAAGTTATTATTTTGACATTACATACAGATGCTTTATTTCTTTTTATACATTTTAAAGAAATAAATATCCCGGGACATTCTCTACACGGCCATCTGATCCCAAACTAAGCAGAGCTTGTACTATGGAAACCAGATAACTGATATACTACATATACTACTTTTTTTTTCTAAACACATACATAATATATAGCTATTTACACCCAGACACAGAACAAACAGACATGTTCATGCACACAAATGTTTGTCCTGGGTGGGAATCGAACCCGCGACCTTCGGCTTGGTAGTCAGAGTCGCTAACCACCAAGCCAACTGGCCTGTAAATTTCGGAATATATAAAATAATACATATTATTTATATTCTAGTGCAAGCTCCTTCTGGGGATATGGGGGGGTCTCTCTCACACGAGTGGCAGCTCCCCGCGGCCACGGGAGAAGACAACATCCGAGTGTGTCCGTCCTGCTCGCACGCGACGCTCGGCGAACACTCGGGGCCGTGCGAGCGGTGTGCGAGCGAGATGCAAGATATAACCAGTATTGAGGTAACATGTGCGTCACTTTCTGAGACGTGAAGTTAAGTCTCATGTGCCTGTAATGTCACCGGCCGCACCTTTTTAACCGAAACAGCAATACAAATGCTCAGCTTCACGGCGGAAATGGGTAAGGTGGTAGTACTTCCCCGGACGAATTCTGCACTAGGAGCTCTATAAATTACCTTGACATTGTTCTAATGAGCTCATTGTAGAATTCGAACCCTCGGTCATTCTATTATCTATAATCTTCGCCTTAAAATATTGTATACCAGCTGACCCGACGGACGTCGTCCTGTCTTAACTATGAATATTTAATTCGAATCTTCCGATTGACTGCACTTAATTATATAGAAATTATAAATTAATTATTTTATCAATATAAGTCCGACCCATGCCTCTATTTTGAACGATATTTGCAGCGCGCATTCTGTCAATCTTGCAACTGTCAAACGACTGACATTTAAGTTAAACGCCATGGTTACATTAGAAAAGTTAATATGGTCGTTATGTTTTCTTAAATTTTCAAATTTTCCGCGCAACTTTCTTAATTTTTTCATTCATAAGTACCTTCTACTAACAATAACAAACACAACAAAAATAGAATTAGCGAAATCGGTCCAGCCGTCCGTGCGTGATGCCGTGACCAAGGGAAATAGGGATTCATTTTTATATATATAGATTTGTGTATATGAACATTTATAAAATCTGTATGTTTGTATAGTAATATATGTAATGTATGGATGTTTGTTACTCATTCACGCAAAAACTACCAGACAGATTTGGATTAAACTTGGCACATAGATAGAGCATATCTTGGAATAACATATAGGCAATTTTTTGCCCCGGGAATATGTGACATCCCTCAGGAACGCGGGTAAAACCGCGGAGGGCAGTTAGTGATTAATAAATATCCCGGGACATTCTTTACACACGGCCATCTGATCCCAAACTAAGCAGAGCTTGTACTGTGGAAACCAGATAACTGATATATTAAATGTGGTAATCGAACCGACAACCTGCGCCGTGGTAGTCAGGGTCTCTAACCACCAAACCAACTGATCTCAGTATGATAAGGGCTTAACTTAAAATGATGTTACGATCATAGAGACTAAACAAAGTACGCTCTATCCGATGAATAGTAAAACATAGTCAATTTATTGATAGAATAAGCATACCGATACTTCAGCCTCTTCAACACCGGGACCACCCTCCCCGCTCGGTGCGAGAGTGACCTAATCAGAGATGTGCCAAAAGTGTTATTTGAGTTAAGCCCCTATCATTCTGAGGGTGCGATATGCTAGTTGGACTTAAACCAGTTCTCTTCTAGACGTTGTGTGGTTACCACATTCCACCACATGACCACTTACCACATAGATCTTTCCCCCACAGGTGGGACACACGTTCATCCTCGGCACGAAGTACAGCGAGCCCCTTGGGGCACACTATGTGCCCCAGAGCGGGCCCCAGCAGCCGATCGTCATGTCGTGCTACGGGATCGGTATTACTAGGCGAGTGAAACAAACATATTCATAATAAAAGTTGGAAAATAAATTGAAATGAAACTTTGTATTTTTGTTAATTCGTATGAGAATGAGATGAATACGCTATGAAGGTGGTAAACAGAGAGAGAGAGAAAGGGAGAAGGAGAAGGCGGGAGAGATAGAGATTGATTGTCTTTTTATTACTCATTTTCGTTTCACAAAACCCAATTTAGATCATCCCAAAAGAAGTTTCACTTCAAAAATTTAAAGTTTTTGGATTTTGACAACAGCGCCACCTACCGGGTCCAACTATAGTTATGAACCGTCTATGTGACTTCATTAAGTTTCAAATCACACGTGCACACGCGGTAGAAGTGAAACTCACAGAAAACTACCTATCTCGTTCTCTCATAGGCCAAATCCTATAGTAGATTTACTAAACGTGTGTCCCTTTTTAGTGTCGCGTTTTATTAACTTCGAATCACAACGGTGATAAAGAAACTTCAAAAGTAAAATGTGTGTTCACACGCGTTAAAAGTGTAACCTTCAGAAAACTACCTATCTCTTTCTCTCGCAGTGTAAATGGTACATGTTTGTCCCTTCGTAGCTTATCTTTATCAAACGTGTAGTGTTCGGCGGCAGGTTGCTCGCGGCCAGCCTGGAGGCGCTGTCGAGCGAGGCGGCGCTGCGCTGGCCGCGCCGCCTCGCGCCCTACTCCGCGCTCGTCATCGGGCCTAAGGTTAGTCGTGGTCGCTGGTGGTGGCTGCCACAGCTCGTCAGCTCGATTCCCATCCATTACAGACGTTTGAAACAACAAAAAAATACTTTTTCGACTTGCAAGAACCCCTCGGGAAAGGCCTCCTCCAAAGATAGCCAATCTTTAGACTGGGCTACTTCAACCCGATTTGTAGTTGCTTCTTTCTTTTTCATAGGGGGGCCTTCGACATTGTAACTTTTTTTGTCCATCTATGGTCCTGAAGGCGTGCTTCGTGTCCAGCCCGTTCCATTTTAAAGTTAAGGCTTGAACTACAAAATGACAATAAAAACAAACAAAATAATAAAAACAAGCTGAAAAAACTCATTTATCATTATTTATTCCGGGAAAATGTAAAATCCGTCGAGAGAGCTAGTGAAACCGCGGGGGACAGCTATATTTATATATATACAGCCCAATTGGCTTAGTGGTTAGCGATAGACTGCCAAGCCGAAGGTCGCGGGTTCGACCCACCCAGGACAAACATTTGTGTGCATGAACATGTCTGTATATGTATGTATTTAAAAAAAAGTTGTATATGTAAGAAAGAAAAAAAGAAAGAAAATACGTTTATTCGTGGCAACACACAACATTACATTACATTAAAAAAAAAAAAATAAGTGAAAAACAAACAAACAAACACCAAACGTTTTTAAAAATGTAGCAATGTTGAGTGATGCCAGGAATAGGTCCCGACTCAGCAAAAAGCTATGTAGTATATCAGTTATCTGGTTTCCATAGTACAAGCTCTGCTTAGTTTGGGATCAGATGGCCGTGTAGAGAATGTCCCAGGATATTTATATTATATATTGAATTCCAGGAAGGTAGCAAAGAGAGCTCGACCGGCGCCCTCGAGCGGCTCCAGCGAGCACTCGCCAGCGACGACGACGTGCTGGTCGACGACAGAGACCACCTCACTATCGGCAAGAGGCTCATGATGGCCGACAGGTGAGGGAGCTTCTGTATTTCTAATCACTACATAGTATAAAACAAAGTCGCTCTCTCTGTCCCTATATCCCTATGTATGCTTAAATCTTTTTTTTAAGTATTTACTATTATTCCGTTTTATAAATATTCAATACAACACCCAACGACAACATCTTATCATAATCCGTTAATATTGCCACTCTCCAAATTCTAATTACTTCAATATCGGACTTATTTCTGCCATTATAACTGAATAGTTAACACTTTAAAACTACGCAACGGGTTTTGATGCGGTTTTTTTATAATAGATAGAGTGATTGAAGAGGAAGGTTTAGATATAGTAGAGAAAAGGCGAGAATTTAAATGAATTCCAATTATTTTAACTGAGCGCGTTAGTCAGATTGTCCGACATAGAGTAGAGTAGACATTACAGTCCTCCGGAACGCGGGAGAAACCGCGTATACCATAATAAAAAAAACGTGTCTACTTATGTACGCACATAAGTACACACACACCGTGTGGCGACATCTATGAACACGCCTACTATCCTTCACCGCCCGCACTACAGTGATGTGGCGACATCTATGAACGAGTAGAAACGAGTAGAGTTCTCTCAGGATTCGACATGTATACAAGCAGCAACATCAACAGTAGGGCCGCAGTCCCCAGGTATGATCACCTAGCGGTGGAAGATCTTCCCTTTTAAATGGAGGAGTCTCACACCTCGCTCCTCCATAAAGTTATACCCTAAATTATTGGTGAGAAACACTGCACTAAAAGCATTTTTTACTATTCGGTCGTGAAATTGTAGTGTCCAAACTCTTTGCACTTGTGTGTAGCAACGAATAACAATTGACGTTGTTAGGTTATTATTGACAATAACATCATTACTCGCTCATTGACACTGACAGTTGCGATTTGTGCGATGTTCCGTAGGGACCGTTATCAGCTAACTTCATCCGTGAGAATTTTGTGTTTCACTGATACGCGCGCATCTTAAAAAATCACTGTCATAATTTTTTCATAACGTGCCTAAAGAAATATAACTTCAAAAATAAAAAAATTGTCTATAAAGTAATTGTCCAAAACTCGGGCCCTTGATAAAAGTGGATCATAGTCCAAAGCGTGGGCCGTAGTCCTAAAAGCCGTTCATAGTCCGGACCTTTGGACGACGTGGATCAAATTCCAAAATATGAAATGTAGTCTTCCATGTAGATACTAGTCTAAATCGTGAATAGTCCAAGACGCGGGCATGTTTATTCCCTATAGTCTATAGGTAATGAACAGGGTTTGCCCGGATTTGTCCCAGTTTAGAGGGAGTCCGGGGAGCGTCCGGATGGGGTTTTCAAAAATAGTCCCAAGTGAAACCCGGACAATTTTTGTCTCAGAGGAATTAATTGGAGATCCCCTTTTTAAATGGAGGCCATAAGGCCTTTGCTTGCGTCGTTCCTGCGCGCTCGTGACGCTAACTCGTGTACAATATGGCTGCGACGGCGGCGATGCCTGCCGCTACCTACTAATATTATAAATGCTAAAGTTTGTGAAAGGTTTTCTTTTTAAATAGAGTACTCTAACACCCATATTCTAAGACGTTTCCTCGAAAATTCCTTAACTCCAAGATATTAGTATTCATAGTTGCAAAAATCTCAAAAATCCCTCACTCGAGGTGAGGAAACTGTCAACTTCAAGGTACGTCGCGACCAACCTTAAGGAAGTTTATTAGTTACTAGCTGTCCCCCGCGGTTTCACCCACGTTCCCAAACTATGTTGCATTATTTTGTTCTTTCTACCATCAATAGTTTTCGCAACGCACGCAAGTTGGAGCATTAGTATGGATCCCTAACTTTTTTGAAAATTTAATATAGCCTATATTACTCAGTGATAATGTAGTTTTCTAATGAAAAAGAATTACATATTAAAATCGGTCCAGTAGTTTTTGAGTTTATTCGTTACATACAAAAATACAAATCTTTCCTCTTTATAATATTAGTGTAGATAAACACAATTACTATAGCTCATTATTATATTTCATTAATATTTTAGCTAAAATAGAATGACGTTACTAATGACATGTTACCTTGACTACACTTCGATTCGACATCAGTCGGGATTGCCGAGTTTTGCTCAAGTTATAACATAGAATACCAATTTTGAGGATTTCTCGAGAAAATGTTTAAGGTATCCTCAGTCGAGTTGGAGTCCAGTGACGTCTTAGAATATGGGTGTAACACCTCGCTCCTCCATATTGCTTTTACCGTATCACAGTTCATAGGTTTAAAAGTACTCTATATGCCTGTCTCTGGGTACCAAGTATGGAGTGTAGAAGTAAAGGAGAACCATCTCAGTGTACTAAAAAGTGTCCGCTGAAAGGGAACAAATGAAGGTGGCGCTACTGTAGCAAGTGGAAGAATTTTAAATAGAGCGCCACAAATTATTAGAGTAGGATACTAAATTAATAAAAAAGGAAAGAAACATTTCTATTTCGTTACAGCGCATTTTCTAAAATTATTATATTATATAGACCAACATGAGTATGGAATAAAATTATACAGTGTTTTTAAGTGCCCCAATTAATTGTAAATAGCAAATAGAAAATAGTATTAAAGAATTACCGGAAACCAACCCAGCACACTTCACTCTGTTTATAACTGCTTATGCTGCTAAGTTCATATCATTTCCACTTGCTACACTAGCGCTATTTCGATGAGAATTCGAAACCTAATTTGCTGTTTACAAGTGGACACTTTTTCGACTAATCCCCCATACAAGATGGTCCTCCTTTACTTCTACACTCCATAGAACCAAGCTACACTTTTTACAATTTCAAATAATAAACCGTACATACATAAATAGAAATACTTGTTTTCTTTTTACAGAATGGGCTACCCCACCATCATAGTATGCGGGAGATCGACCCTGGACACTCCGCAGCGCTACGAAGTGTACCGAAGCGACCCGAACACTACCGTCTCCGTGCAACTACTCACATTACCAGAACTAACGGAAGTTTTATCTGAAAATAACACATATAATACAAAAGAAAAGCATGTTGCATCTGATGATGTTACGTTTACTATGGAAGAGAATGCAAGGAAAGTGTAGTTTATTTTGTTTGGTAATAGATGGCGCTGTTTTTGATTATTATTTTAAGAGTGAATAAAAATTATAATTGTAATGATTTTTTTTCTATACTACATGGGCCTACAAATAAGCAGACGGTCCACCTAATGGTAAGTGCTCACCGCCTATGGACATTTGCAACACCAGGGGCATCGCCGCGTTGTCGCTGAGACGTGAAGTTGTTAAGTCTCATGTGCCTATAATGTCACCGGCCTTACCTCCTAACCGAAACACAGTAATGCAAGTGCTCTGCTTCACGGCAGAAATGGGTTAGGTGGTAGTACTTCCCCGGACGAACTCTGCACTAAGAGCTCTACTACTCAGACATTTGGACAAATCTGAGGCCATGTCAAAATAATCAAGCTAGATGCCTTTGCAGACCCTTCCACAAACAGAATATGGCCTCAACACAATTCCAGTTACCGGAGGCCATTGAGAAATTCGAAATCAATGTAATCAATAGAAAATAAATAAAAATTAATGTTTTTCAGATTGTTTATTGTTTGAGCGATTTTAATAAGTTTCATGTTGTTACTGGGACACCTCTCTTTTAGGAAAGCAACATGCCAGTTGGCTTGGTGGTTAGCGACTCTGACTACCAAGCCGAAGGTCGCGGGTTCGATTCCCGCCCAGGACAAAGATTTGTGTGCATGAACATGTTTGTTTGTTCTGTGTCTGGGTGTCTATCTCGTTTCCATAGTTCAAGTTCTGCTTAGTTTGGGATCAGATGGCCTAAAAAAAAAAAACAAAAATCTCGGCAAGAAAGACGCCGACGCTTCATTCATTGCTGAGTTTCTTGCCGGCTCTTCTCAGTAAAAACAAACTTTCGAACCGGTATTTAATTTTTGATATGTATTATTGAAAAAAGATAAATATATTACATTGAGGGAGATTAAGTATCAAATTAAGCCCTAATTTAAAGCTCTTACTCAATTATTTATTAAATTTATACCGTTTGTTGATAAAAATAATCTTTGACAATTTTTTTTTTAACTTTTATGTTATAATTGAGTAAGAGCTTTAAAATAGGACTTAATTTGTTGTTCAATGAATAAAGAACAAATAATTTTTATGTTTAAAAGATATAATACAATTTAATATAAAAAACCAGGTGAGAATGATGAAATGAAAGAGAACAGAAAATTTAAAGTTTAATAAAAAATATTAGTAATTTAAAAAAAAATACTTGATTGTTTTTGTTCTTTTAAGTAGAAAAGAAAAAAATACAGAGAGACAATTCATTTGTTTATAACAAATTGTTTATTAAATCAACAATGAAAATTTAAATAAAAATCAGCTCTTTTTGTTTAATATCAAAGACCAAGATAAATAATATTTTTGTTTTTTTAAATATTCCTTTATATTATTTACAAGTGATAGAAAAAAATTGTTAATTAACAAATCCATTTAAAAAAACAAGAAAAAAAAATTACAAAAAAAAGTTTTTTTTAATGTTTAATGGAGCTTTAATTTTTTTACCAAAGTAAATTGTTAATAACAAAGCGAAAATTAACAATTTTTTAATTTTTCCAACGAGAATCTATTCTAATGTCTTTGACAAATAGCTCCACGAAAGGAAAAAATTCTCAGATTTATAGTTTAACAATGATCGCACTTGCAATGTTAATATTTTGTTATAAAAAATTATAAATTAACTAATGGATAACTAATTAAAAAATCGCGATAAAAATTTTTGGACCGCGGATTATTGTTCATTGATCTATCCTGTAGGTGCCAGAATTTTTTCGCTTCTTAATTTTCATATTTTATAAGTTAAAATAATATTTATTCATTAAAATGTCCAAAGTGGGCGTGGCTTGCGCAAACCGGAGTACCCGTTTTCGGGTATATTTTCAACCCTCTGGGAAAATTATAAATATTGGTCCTACAGTTCCGGGAGTATAGACTTTTCTTTAGGAAATTTCCTGCTCTCTTTGAATCTTTTTTTAAAATTTTCAAAATCTCAGATAGATTTCGAGATATTTGCAAGAAACCAAACCCCCTTTTTTTTCACTTAATTGTTTATAACTTTTGCCATTTTTGCGAGCGGCCCTTCAATTTTCTCAAAAAGTTTCTACAAGCCATTCCGAATCGAATGACACCAAAATCATAATTTTCGGAGAATTAGAAAAAGTTTCGACCTAAAAAGCACTTGTTGACTAGACTAAAAAATATAAAATCGATTCACAAATCTATGACAAAATTTTACTTACCTATTTTGTCAATTCCTATTTATAAATAGAATATAACAGAACTTCCAGTAAAAAAAAGTAAAGCCGGTAATAGCCATGCATCAAATACACGAATAAACCGCTAAGAGAAAGCCTATTTGCTTAAGTAGTGACCGCGCAATGATCACAGATTTGCATAACAATCACCGACCATTATATGCCTTAACTCGTTGCAATAGGTTCTATAATGCGTTTGACCTAACTGTAAGTGTATGTAGAACAACTTTTCAATTTTAAATTTAGAAAAGGATTACTTACGAACAATAACAATAGTGTAGTTGGCCTTACTGGTTTAAAAAAAAAGAATACATTTTTATAATTATGTATTTTTCTTTATGTTGGTACACTGTAATACTCGGAAATTTCGCGGTCGATTTCAATTTACTTTTAATATATATTTTTTTACAACAAAGTCAAGAAAGGAACTGGCTCTTAATTCCATCAAGTTGCGGTTTAGAGCGAACAATCCGGTTTGAGACAATTTATACAATTACTCCAAGTATTTTATTTAACTTGCTATGTATGTTACCAGTTCCTCTTATCCTAGAGTTGAAATTTAACAAGTTAGTTCAGTTCCAATGACAATGTATTTTTATGAAGCATGGCCTGATTCTACCAGGACTGTCTTCAGACGATGGAACTCCTCAACCGTCAAAAGTACACACGAAATTTTGTAAATCTGGCTGCTTCAACCAGGGTTGGTTGAGGAAACTTTTTCTAAAGTGTTTTTCCATTTGTTAGAATGCCGGAATGAAACCTTTTGATGACTGACGTGTTTGCAGTCGAGCATTGTAAGAAGGCGGAGACCTATTGTAGGTTAGACTTTTATATAACAGATAAATAACCGAATGGTTTTGTGAGAAAAAAAAATTATTTAGTTATTATATTAATGCAAAAAGACTTGGTATCCCCTACTATTCAAAGTTCACTAAAAAGAAGTATAAAAGTCACATTCAAATTTCGAATCTAATTAATACTTCATTTAAATCATTTTAAAATTGAACTACTTTTATAATTTTTGTAATATAACAAACCTCTTTTGACATTTAAAAATGTTATAGAAAAATCAACCCTAAAGCGTTATGATAAGTATCATCAGCATCATCAAGCAATATATCTTATAGATGACCTTAATTCCAATGCGGTAAAGTACATTTTCAAATGATCATTTAGAAGTCAAAAGAATATTTTATAGTGGTCATCATTATGCAATATAATAGGGAATATACGGACGTATGTTATAGTCATTATTGTATTTAACATAACAACATTATGTACTCACTCGCTATGTACAGTACATTATGCTTCAATGCTATCAATCAACCATCTAAAATTCAAACGAATACAATCCTGATAAATCATGATAGTCATTACAATTTGATTGAAGTAATCAGGACATGGTATACGTAAATATATAGGATAATAGTACTTAAATATATAACTATTGCATGGCTAAATTGAAAAGGCACTTATGATTGTAGCTGCATTCAACAGGACGAGTGTATTGAAATGGGTAGGTTTATACTTTATACCGACGAGAGTGGGTACGCGGTTAACTTTTTTTTACAAACGTCAGCCAGTCCGTCCAGCCAGTTGCCTTTGGAACCGCGTCGTTTGCGCGTGTGTGTAAAAGTTTTATTTAAAAAAAGTTTGTTTTTTTTTCGCATTTCAAGGCTTTGGCAGTACTATTGTTCGATTTAAGAAGTTGTAAAGAGGCAGTATCACAGTGAGTCTTGATGTTTTTATTTTTTTCTATTGGCTGTAACAATAATGCGGTTTCCTAATGAGTAATTGCTTAACTACCTCCAAAGTTTTTATTGGTAGTTAGGTGTAGAACATGTAACTTCGTGAGAATAGTTTTGCAACCTTGGTAACTTGAACCTTTTTTTTAAAGTTGAGAAATAACACCATTCTATTAATTGCCAAAATAAAACCTTTTCCGTGATTTTAAAAAACGTAAGCGCTTTTACTTTTAATGTGTTAATATTTGTCTAAGTATTTACAAAGTTGAATGATATTAAAAATTGATATCACCTATTAGTTTATTTACTAACAAGCTATTACTGAACCAATCACCTTACGATTAAGGTCTATTTTATTGACCGATGTTTAATTCAACTAATATTATTAATGAGAAAGTTTGTGAGCATGGATGTATGGGTGTTTGATACTCTTTCACGCAAAAACTACCGAACGGATCACGATGAAACTTGACACATTGGTAGTTTAAAAGATGGGTTAGCACATAGTATAGTTTTTATCTAGGAAAATGTGACTTCCCTCGGGACCAAAAAAAAAAACAATGTAGGTAACCTTGTTGAGTTTGTTGCCGGTTATTCTCAGTTGAAGGCTGACTTCCGAACCGATAGTAGTTCAGTAACTTTAAATTTGACCTTCATAAGTGCTTTCCGAGGGCCTAAACTGAATAAATGGTATTGAATTATGAAAAAGAAAAACAAAGAAAATTGAATTTTTAAACGTGGCTGAAATCGTGGGGAACAGGTAATCTCTAATATTCTAGGATCAATCAATAGTATAAAGATCTTCAAAAAAAATAGGTGACACCTCAAAAAAAAAACGACTATAACTAAGTCTTACCGAAATGACCGTCATGATAAGTGATAGTTTCTGGCCCCTAATGGGGCCGCAACTGGCATAGGAGATATTATCTCTGGTTGCAAGTGTTTCCTCAAACCAACTGGCTGGTTAAGTAGAAAAAAAAAGCAAGGAAAAACTAAACATTAGATATAATCTCTATGGAACGTAATTATGTAATAAAAAGCAAGATTTATTTGTGAGCATGAACGAACATATTATATGCAATGATATATAAACTACAGATCGTTCTCCACGCTCAGGCACGGCATCATATAATATTGTTCAAAACAGTTTTGAGTAGTAGAGCTTTAGAGGAGAGTTCTTCCGGGGAAATGTGTCTGTGTATCACAGTGAGTGAGCAGGGGCTCGATTCTGTAAGGAAAATGACACTAGCTCGAGGATGATTCGTCGCGGCCTCCGTGCTCTGTCTCTGACGCTTACTACGCTAATACTACTAAACCTGCATACTATGATGGCCGTTTTGACATTTAACTATGACAAAGAAAAATAACCTTTATTCCTTCAGACATAAGCCACATCTATTGATCGAACAGCTAATTGTATGATGATGGAAATCAGCCTTATTCTAAAGCAATACCGTTTCTTTTCCTAAGAAAATCTGAAACGTCAAAACGGCCATCATAGCGTGCCGATAGTATAACACGTGCGAGGTAAGCTCTCCGAGGTCTCCGTGAAGCGGCTCGCCGACGAAGTTTGGATTAGCTGAATAAGGGGGCTGGTACTAATAAGGAAATACTAAAGACGTATTAAAAATTTAAGAGGAAGATAAACACCAAAAACTAACAAACAATGTTTTTACCAACTCGATAACAATCTATTGCGCTTTATAATTAAATATTTAATTTATTCAGACGCATACGTCGTGCCATTTGCATTGTTAAGAGCAGCGTTTCTAAAAGTTTGCGCGGGTGCCCCAAGGGGACGTGAGTTGGGCCTGATGCTGGGGGGGACGCTGCAAGATTTTCTTCATGCGGGGTGATTTTACGAAATTAGAGACAAGTCCATTAAAAAAAATACTTATTCATTTGTATTAAAATTCCGGTGGGCTTGTGTTCGTAAATGTTCTCCTAAACGGCTTGCCCGATTGATTTTATAATTTACTAGTCACCTCTACCATGAGTTGCTATCGAAACTTACTTTACTACTACCGATACAGTATTTCTCGATAGCAACTGTCAAATTTGTGACTCATGGTACCGAATTTCTATACCAAAGGCTAAAAAACGTTACTCGCTAGTGTCTACATTTCGATAGGTTTTTTACCTATCGACTCGTACTATCGATTATAGTTCTTTAGGTGGCCGCTAGTGGCGCTGTACACATTTGCCATAGAAATGTTTTACGCCGTCGCTAGCGAGTACGTAAGTTAAAAACTCATGGTAAAGGCACTGGATGATTGTTAAGAACGATGACCCGACCGATTTTTTATTTTCCATCCTTCTTTTTATATATCTAGGGTGGATAAATGATGCTGTAGTCAAGTTACTTGTACTCGTGCTCATAGCGCCACCTACGGAGCAGAACAATGTCTGCAGAGTCAGCTAGTATTGTTATGCAGCTTTTAACCTTCTAATGGAGAAGTAGGTACGCAGTTCTAGATGTTTAACATTTCATAATGGCCACTGAAGGTGTTCTTGCGTGATATTCCAAAGACTCCTGTATAAAATAAAGAAACAAGTTAGTAATCAAAATACGATCAATATTAATAAATTGATATTTATTAACAAGAATTCAATTCAAATTCAAAATTCAAAACCATTCATTCAGTTTAGGCCCTCGGAAGGCACTTATGAAGGTCAAATTTAAAGTTACTGAAGCTACAACCGGTTCGGTAGTCAGCCTTCAACTGAGAAGAACCAGCAAGAAACTCAGCAAGGATACATTCTTTTTTATTAACTAATTTTTTATATAAATTTTATCGATTCTGACTTTTTGGCTATTTTAGAATGTCAGTTTTACATAATTTTATATTTAACAATTACAAAATACTTAATATAGGTAACATTCAAAAATTAATAATGACCTTCAAGGATACCAGTCTTAAATATGCTTAATCCAAGATCACTGAACGAGAGTACATTCAACACACGGAAAGCGGAAACGCGAAATATAAATCTGTTTAAAAAGTATTTAAATGTCAATTGAGAAAACAGCCTGTCATGAAAATTATCTATAGTCTGTCCATTATACGAAATCCCTTTAGAATATCAAAACAATATATTTTTTTCCATTTAAAATAAATTTATGTACCTGGATGACCGAGTTTTGGTCGGGGTTTCTTTACTAATGTAACTACTACCGTATTCTTTTTTTGAAAGAAGGAACTTGAAAACTTTTTACCTTCGTATTCTAATGATATTGTAGCAGTTGTCATTGCCTGACGGATAAAACAACGTTTTCTAAAAATTTTAACCACTGAATATTCCGATATTCAGATTATATATATAAGTACGTGTATGCAAGAATTGCTCGTTTAAAGGTATTAGATTTATTGATAAATGAAGCTTAACATAAACCACAACGGTTCAATTTATCCACGACATACTTAAACGTCTAAAATGGTTTCTTACATTGGACACACTATAGTATTTCCTAAAGGGGTCGTGAGACGAAGTTTGAGAACTTCTGGACATATGTAAAGAGATACTGCAGGCGGATCCATTACATCTTACTATTAATAGAGTCCTATACGAGCATACGTTGAGGGGCCAGTTGGCTTGGTGGTTAGCGACTCTGACTGCCAAGCCAAAGGCCGCGGGTTCGGTTCCCACCCAGGACAAACATTTGTGTGAATGAACATGTCTGTTTGTTCTGTGTCTGGGTGTCAATATCTATATAAGTATATATTTAGAAAAAAAGTAGTATATCAGTTATCTGGTTCCCATAGTACAAGCTCTGCTTAGTTTGGGATCAGATGGCCGCGTGTAAAGAATGTCCCGGGATATTTATTTTATTTATTTATAATCCATGCATTCAACAATAGAAAAATGAAATGTAATACTACAATATTAAGGAACCACAAGCCTCAGCTCAAAACAACGAGGTGAGCAAGCGCGGAAAGATGTTAATTTATAAAAACACAATACAATTAATCTTAAAATAATTTATCATAGAATCTTCAAAGAGTAGAAAATGTAAAAAGGAATAAATAAAAAACTAAAAGAACTGACTGCCACGCAACAAGAAAAACATTTTGTGTACATGATCTCTTTGTTCTGTGTCTGGGTCCGGATAAAGCCGGATACAGTAAGGCTTTTTGATTGCTTGTCTGGCCAAAATAAACGGTGTCCGGCTCGTCCGGATTTTGTTAGGCTTTTACATTTCACAAACGAGCTGGTAATAATCAAATAAGCGTGATTACATAATTTACTGAGACACAAAATTCTCAATAATGTAAGATCAAACTGATTGGTCTGACTATATCTGAAGGTCCCCCTGATGATGGTAAGTGGTCACCGCCGCCTACACACATTTGTAACGCCAGGGCCATCGCCAAGGCTTGTCCCTGAGACGTGAAATTTAGTCTCACGTGCCAGTTATTTCACCGGCCTTACCTTTCTAACCGAAACACAGTAATACAAGTGTAGATACTGTTTCAAGGCGGAAATGAGTTAGATGGTTTACTTCCCCGCACGAACTCTGCGCTAGGAGCCTCTCTACTACTCCTCTAAGCACCAAATTGAAAACCGGAAATTGCTTAACTGTTGTGTCCTGGCTGGAAATACGAAAACCGAAACTTTATAATACTTGTGAGAAATAAATGGACACGATTGTTTGTGGTCGACCATCGAGTAAGTACTTCACAAAGAACTATGCGCAATAACTTATTCAAATACGGGTATTAAATTCGCGCTGGCTGGTGAGGAGCAATAACGCATTACAAGTACGGTTCGTGCTTAGCTTATTAAAGGTGTTATGTTCCTTAAAAGATGTCCTGTAGTCGTTAAAAATCTCACAGTAAAACTATCTTTATTCCCTTTCTTACAAAGCTCATCTTCGTTAATTATATGATGAGGAAGGAAAAAGTAACCATCGGTGATTGTTGGCTAAATTTTAGTGTGTCCCTTACGTTGCCAAGGGTACATGGGGCACGAGACAATGAACTTTATCACAAAGTATTAGGATACATTTTTCTATGACGTTCTGAACGTCAAAAAATACTTCGTTTATGAAACAGACTAACGTTAAGCAGGTCAATTGACCCCGCATCGTTATGACGTCACAATAAATAAGCCAGTATGTCATACAAAACTCCATAGAAAGCTAACGTTTTGACATTTAATAAAGAGTTGCTAATTTGACGTGATCTCTCCCGCGCTAAAACGCTTTACACACGCCTCTTCGGTTGACCACAAACAACTACAAACACCACCAAGTTACTGTGATACGTTGTGCAGTGACCTCGCGTCGCGTGGGGAGGTCAATGTTTCTTGGTTACCTCCTTAGCTTCACCTTTGCCCGCCAGATAGTAAACTTGATAAGTGTTTAATAACACTTGATAAAAGTGAAAGTTTGTTGTCAACCACTTGTTTACAAATGTGTTTATTTTTAGAATTTTGATGTCTCGTACAATGATAGTATTTAATTAGGACTTCGTTGAAAAGATAATGTTGCCAGCCTACCGCGAGTTTGCCAGGCTTATAGACTCGAGCCTCTCTACTTTTTGTAGATGTTTTCATCCACCTTCTATATCCTTTTCCGTATCAAAGGTAACGTACGTACCAAATGACTTTGTGATCGGTTCAGCCGTGAAAAGGTTATTCGTTATAAGCTTAGCGCCTAGCTTTTACGCCTCAGCTCACGCTGGACCTAGGTGTGGCAACACCGGACGGAAGAAAGTCCGGAAAAAAAAGAACAATACAATGTGATGTGTAATGTCGGTACGCGCTTTTTCTTGTCTTTTGAATTAAGTTACAACTGTGCCTTTTTTGGAATATGAATACAATAATACGGATGTGTCCCGAATGTATAGTTTTGTATGAAATAGCAAGTTGTGACGTCATAATTGTACAGCATCAAAAAACATACTCTTTATGATTAGATCAGTACTGAAAAATCAATTTTGATCATATTTTATATATTAGTGTTTGATCATTTATCTTTAAAACAGGACACATCCCAATTATGAAAGAGCTTGGTTCGATTATTATTTCGGCCGTCTACCTCACAAGTTTCATCCAAATCCGTTTTAAAGATCTTGCATGAGAGATTAACAAACTAGATGTCACAAAAAGACTTTCTGCCCGGCGGTCGGCGAGGTAACACGTCTGTGGTGCTAGTGCGTCGACTCAGTGACAGCGGGTCTAATACGTCCTGAAGATGCTTCGTGTAGAAGCGAAACATGTGTCGATTTCCTGTTGAGTTTCCTTGTCTGGGACTTGACAGAGAAGGAGATCCAGCGGAATTATTTACTAGATATTTGTTTTTGTACGAAACAAACTTTAGCATTAAAAAATAGTAGGTTTAATAGAATTTACACATAGATACAGAACAAGCCAACTGGCCCGTCTAAAAATTTGATTATGATTTTTATATGTAATAGTGTAGCTAAATGTTGATTCAATGCAGAGGAAAAATTTATTCTAAAAAATAACGAGATAAAACTAGTTATAACTCGACATTAAAATAAGAGTCTGATTTACCTACACACAATCTAGTCCACATCGTACAATGATGCTAATTATAAATATATTAAGTAAGAAACTTAAGCAATATGTCTACAAATTTGTCACGTTCTTGCACCAATCGACTTTTCAAGAGTTAAAGAGCAATTTACTTTCAAAAGATCATTTAGTCAAGGCTCTTGTAACATCTGTGTATTTTCATAAAATAAAAAACAAACATGTATTGGCTGGTTTCGAATTTCGATAACCAAGCGCTTAGCCAAGAATTAAAAAAATATAGAAATACACATAATATGTTTTACTAAATAAAATCTTTTTAATAAGGCCAAAAGGCTTAGGACCCCCTCGTTTTTAGGGGAAGATCGTACCCTATATTGGATCTGTTATTTATTAATAATAGATGTTATTTATGCATTCATATCTCTCTCAGGTCAATACAAAATGGTGGGTCAAATATCCATATCAGCAAAGTGTCAAAATACAATTTCATTGTAATTACGATAGTCGGTCGCTCACACGCGGCTATAGCATTGAAATCAAGTTTATTAATATATAATCTGTGGTTGTGAGATGAGAAGATTGTGTTTGAGACTCATTTATTGTGTTAGACAGGTAAGACGTTTTTCTAAGCTAAACTTCTTATATGAGAGCTTTGAGATTCTGATCCGCAACCTTTTTGTGTGACGAGAAATAAATGAATAATAAAATCTATGCTATTCAAAAGTATGGAGTGTAGAAGTAAACGAGAACCATCTCAGTGTACTAAAAAGTATCTGTTGAAAGGTGGCCCTACTGTAGCGAGTGGAAGAATTTGAAATAAAGCGCCACAAATTATTAGAGTAGGATACTAAATTAATAGAAAAGGAAAGAAACATTTCCGTTTTGTTACAGCGCATTTTTTAAATTATTATAATATATAGACCGACATGAGTATGGAATAAAATTATACAGTGTTTTTAAGTACCTCAATTAATTGTAAATAGCAAATAGAAAATAGTATTAAAGAATTACCGGAAACCAACCCAGCATTTCCACTTGCTACAGCTTGCGCTGACAGGTGTAACGACAGTGCGGGGTAGCCAATCAGGCGGGTACGACGAAGTACCACCAGCGTGTTATGGGTTCCTTCCGATGCTTCCTGAAGATTGTAGGTTTGTGGTAGTAACGTACCATGCCTTGGAGGTGGTGGGTTCAAATCTTGCAGCTTGTAGGTAGGGTACTTTCTACTACCCTCAAATTGATAAGTCTCCAAGTTTCCTTGTCTAGGCAGTGTGTGCTCACCTTCTACCACGTAATCACATTCCATAGTAAGTTTATCTACAACAAAAAAAAACAGGCGAAAAGATCATGTCTGTGGTATGGGAGCCCCCTTAACTATTTATTTTATTCTGTTTTTTTTTAGTATTTATTGTTATAGCGGCAACAGAAATACATCATCTGGGAAAATTAAAACTGTCTAACTAACACGGGTCATGTTTAATTCAATTAGATATTGCTGTTCCTAGATATAAGATGTTAAAATATATAAAATTGCCATAACAATCAGAAAAGATAAAATGATTATAAAAAATATTTAAAAATAAATGTAACCTAGCGGAGTTTCTTGCCGATTCTTCTCAGTTGAAGGCGATAAGGTGCTGTGCCTTTGCCATGACTTTTTAACGTACGTACTCGCTAGCGACGGCGTAAAACATTGCTATGGCAAATGTTTGCAGCGCCACTAGCGCTCACGTAAAGAACTAAAATCGGTAGTACGAGTCGATAGGTAAAAAACCTATCGAAATGTAGGCCAGTAACGTTTTTTAGCCTTTGATATAGAAATTCGGTACCACGAGTCACAAATTTGATAGTTGCTATCGAGAAATACTGTATCGATAGTACTTTACTCGCTAGTGACTAAAGTGAGTTTCGATAGCAACTCATGGTAGAGGTCCTGATCCAATGGTTGATTGTATGATGAAGTAAAACTACTTTATAATAAAGCCATAGGGTCTATTTTTCTGTAACATTGTCACAAGTTTAGTAAATTCCGAGATTGGAGAAAGGAAGGCGTCGCGACAGACTACAGTTAAACAACAGTAATTGCTCGGTGTGATTCTGTATTGACGCTAGATCGACAGCCAGCGGTATTTATGCGCTGTCTCTTTCGTTGGTACGTGATCTCGTGGGAGGCGGGGCGGGCTCGACGATGAAGATTCTGTTAGGGAATGGGGACTTGTTGGACGGTTGATTTATGTAGAGCTGCCAATGGGACAAGCGGCTAGTACAGGCTTATTTACTTGCAATGTCAAGTCTTGCAAGCTGTATTAGAACCACTTCAGTTCCAATGATGCATGCATTTTGATGAAGCATGACCTGATTGTACCAGGTTTGGAAGATGAAGGAACACCTTAACTTTCTATAGCATTGTCACGAAATTTTCAAAAATACAAATTTTATTTTGAATTGCACCATCAGCTGGCTGCTGCAGGGTTGGCTTCTTGAGGCTAAATAGCACACGATAAGGCTTATATAAGCTATCAGCTTAAACCTTTTAAACTCAGTGAACATAAAAACAGTATTTTGTATACGTTTTTAATAGAATAGTAAATATCGGAAACGGCTCGAACGATTTTTATGAAATTTAGTATGCAGGTGTTTTCGGGGGCGTTAAATAGAGCTAGTATTCATTTACAGAAAATGTCGTTTTATCCGTGTTTTTAGGCAATGAAAACTGCTACAATGTAATTAGATGGTAAGGTTTTCAAGTTACATCTTTTGTGAGAAATACTGTTATTGGGAGCCCTTCATTTGTCGCATCTAATTCGTACTAGGTATATATGACAGTGCTTTAAGAAAGAGAATACGAAGTCACGTTAGTAAAGACATCCCGAGCAATGCTCGCCCGTCCAGGTTTAAACGAAATATACCTAATTAAAATTATACATTAGAATTTTCTTCTGTACTCATTGAGAATATTTTTATTTATTTATTTTCAACATACATAATAACATCTTCACAGAAGAAGAAATCCAATACGATGATACAACGACAACAGTTAAATATTCGGCAATATAAAAAGGTATTCATAGTAATGTGTCACTATATTCGATACATCTCTGCTGCTTCCGTAAACTTCGGCAAGGTACAGTGGAAGTATGGAGTGTAGAAGTAAAGGAGGACCATCTCAGTGTACTAAAAAGTGTCCGATGAAAGGGAACAAATTAAGGTGGCGCTGCTGTCGCAAGTGGAAGAATTTTAAATAGAGCGCCACAAATTATTAGAGTAGGATAGAATATTAATAAAAAAGGAAAGAAACATTTCCGTTTTGTTACAGCGCATTTTTTATAATTATTATAATATATAGACAAACATGAGTAGGAAATAAAATTATACAGTGATTTTTAGTACCCCAATTAATTGTAAATAGGAAATAGTTTTAAAGAATTACCGGAAACCAACCCAGCACACTTCACTCTGTTCATATAATTTCCACTTGTTACACTAGCGCTATTTCGGTGAGAATTCCAAACCTAATTTGCTGTTTACAAGTGGACACTTTTTCGACTAATCCCCCATACAAGATGGTCCTCCTTTACTTCTACACTCCATAAGTGGAAGATGTCAATTCCTTTCGCTATTACATGGATTAGATGTTCGCTTGTAGCTCGTACTGCGCCGTCGAGGTCGCGACCCACTCGCACTCGACACACGACACATACCCGTTCATTATGTACAGAACGTCGATGTGTTATATGTACTTGAGAAAGTGCATGAGCTTTCTTTGCTATTCAATTGCTGCGAAATAGAAAGGTTTAGATACATTCGGTTCAATGAAGAAAGTTTAGAGTGCAGTGTTAACTTAGGGAACGTACCCATACTACGTGACCCATTCAGGGGGGGGGGGGGGGGGGGGAGGGAGGTCTTCAGAATACCACGCTTAGTCTCAGGGGAGTCATGTAGTCAATAACCTCTATGGAAATCTGGCGCCTTTTAGCTTTATTCAAATATGGCAATTTTTTTTGTCATTCTATTTGTGAAATATCGTTGAAAGCCGTATTTATAAATTACTATGTACAAATTAGTCCTGGGATATACTACGTGTGGTCACCAAGGGGGGGAGCGGGGTCAAAATTGTAAAAGAGTGGGTCACGTAGTATGGGTACGTTCCCTTACTCTATAGGTTACTAGCTGTGCCCCGCGGTTTTATTCGTATTTCCGAGGCATAAAAGCGCGGCGCGAGCGTTTCATAATTTAATGATGCTTTGAAAATCGAAAATCGAATTTGCTCGGTGGTCACAGGTCGTGGCTTCGATTCCCACTCAGGACAAACATTTGTGAGAATGAACATGTCTGTTTGTTCTGTGTCTGGGTGTCAATATCTATATAGGTATATATTTAGGAAAAATAGTAGTATATCAGTTATCTGGTTTCCATAGTACAAGCTCTGCTTAGTCTGGGATCAGATAGCCGTGTGTAAAGTAATGTACCAGGATATTTAAATGGACATTGAGTTTGTGGCGACATCTATGAACACGCCTACAATCCTTCACCGCCCGCACTACAGTGATGTGGCGACATCTATGAACGAGTAGAAACACACGAGAATCCTACATCGCACTATCAAGATTCTCTCAGGATTTGACATATATACAAGGATCCAACACCAACAGTTGGACCGCGGTCCCCAGGCATGATCACCTAGCCTGGCGGAAGATCTTCCCTTTTAAATGGAGGACTCTCATACTGTGTCATAGTCTACATAGTCTACATAGTCTGTGGGTCAACTGTACGCGGCGAGCACACGGCGCTCTGCGTGTCCAATATATGATAATAATAATAAAATATTTATTCATCTCCACACATTACAAGTCTTGGTAGCATGTGCATCATACAAATGGTTATGAAGATACAATAGTGTAATTTGTGGGAGATCTGGAGCCTAAACTAAGCCGGAGCCTGTCTTTTAGGACACCAGTTCCCCCCTAAACTTAGCTAGTTGGTAAATATAATATACTAATAATATGAGAGTATCTTAATTCCTATAAATACGGGAGAAATTATAAATTTACCCATAAACTTTTAGCATGACAAATTTTTTAGATAACTAACTCGATATAATTCATATCATGTCGTAATGTTATAAATGCGAAAGTTTGTGAGGATCGATGTATAGATTCCGCGTTCCCATGGAAAGTTCCATTTTCCCGGACTTAAAAGTATCCTAAATATTATTTTAGGGTATACTCTATCTTTGTGCCAAGTTTCAACCAAATCTGTTCGGTAGTTTTTGCGTGAAAGAGTTACAAACATATCCTGCTAAAATATTATGAATGCGAAAGTTTATGATGGGTGTAAAGATGAACTAGCAGTTCTCTCCGGGGTCACTCACTTCCCGAGGGAAGTTCCATTTTCCTGGAATTAATAGTTATTTTTATTTTTTTTTATTATTAGTATACAAGAGTGCAAAGTTGCTTTTTAACCGCGTGCTCAATTTGGATGACCGAGCAAGGAAAGGATTCTAAAATTTTTAAAAATATATCCTGAGCGTTAGTGTGGGAATCAAAAGAGCACGAGGTGAAAAATCTTCGCACTCGAGTGCAACACGTAACTTTTCATCCCAGCGAAAATGGCGCGCGCAAAATAAAAAAAAATACACCGAGAAGGTTCCGAGTCTGAGTGCTTAACAAATAAAAAAGGTTGTATGATAAATTCGGCACCATGGAGGTAGAAGTAAATAGGTTTAATGATGTTTTGAACTCACACACTTAGTGCACGATGTTCTAAATTCAATTTACTTTATCCTCTAGCGGATAAAAACGGCTTTTGCACTCAGATATCGAAGAGCAAAAATACTCATTCCGAAATGGGGGGATGAAAAGTATCTTATCTATTATTCTAGGACATCTATCTATGTTCCAAGTCTCATCGACATATGTTCGTTAGTTTTTATACCAGCTTTTGCCCGCGACTTCGCTCGCGCATACTTATTCTGCAGTCCTATGTGACTGAAGTAGATAAGTATCGACATCAGAGCAATTATTAATTTATTTTCTTTAACTGTACGTCTAAAACTTACGTCTTATTCCAGAACAAAATGAAGGTGTTGGTGGCGGCGTGCCTGGTGGCGCTCCTCGTGGTCGTCTCGGCCAAGGGCAAGAAGTCTGACGAGGGGAAGGTTTGTACACCCACGGTATACAATCGCTATTGAGAGCTTCTACAGTAGGTACGTTCTTTGGTAACGAAGTCTTATAAATATCATTACGAGATTATGGCGACCCCCCTCCCCCCACACCCCCACCCCTTCCTTGATTTATTTATTTAGACAATTAGATGGGTTTTCACCAATATTACTAATTACTCACATCTACTAAAAAAAGTATAACAATAAATTTACAAAAACTAAACCTGTCACTGTAGCGTCTCACAATACCTCAGCTCGACGACCTGACTGCCACACCGCAGGTCGCGGGTTCGATTCCCACCCAGGATAAATATTTGTGCATGAACGTGTATGTTTGTGCTGTGTCTGGGTGTAAAATGTCTATATAAGTACTACTTTTGTATTTAGTAACATAAAAAGTTATCTGGTTTCCATAGTACAAGCTCCGCTTAGTTTGGGATCGGATGGCCGTGTGTAAAGAATGTCCCGGGATATTTATTTATTTAGTCTCAGGATACCCCTCTCCTCTCCTACGTGAGATTCGATGAGATTCGCTGAGATTCTACTCGACCCTCTCCCCCAAAACGGTTCGCGTAATGGACCCGTAGTAAAAGATACGTACCTACCCTAATAAAGAAAGCTATTATTTGTGTCCAGGTGAAGATAGCTCTGTACTACGAGTCGCTCTGCCCGGACAGCAAGCGCTTCGTGACGAGCCAGCTGGCGCCCGTGTGGCGCGACTTCCGCGGTCAAGTCAAGGTCAAGCTGGTGCCCTACGGGAAGAGCACGGTAGGTACCCGTCGACCTGACTGATTCCCTCAGGATAAGACATTTAGGTGCAGGAAGAGGAGATGTACATTTTATTTATCTTACGTCTATCTTCACAGGCAATCCGGATGCGACACAGTCGTTGATCTTACTTTATATTAGTAGATTATTATAATCTATTAATAACACTACTCGGGCTTATGCAATATAATTTCCAAAATTTAAGGCAAGAAAGAAAACTGTTTTATTACAGAAGGCTTTCTACAACACAAATGATTATTTTAATGACGACAATGCTCGGGTGTAGCGCTCGCTCCAGCAGCACACGTCTTGTACAAAATCTTGTTTTGAAAAGAGTAATTGCTGAGTTTATTGCCGGCTCTTCTCAGTAAAAGCAACCTTGCGAACCGGTGTTAGAGTCTGACCATTTATATTATAACTTGCTGTCCCCTGCGATTTTACCTGCGTTCCCGTGGGATGTATTATCCATTTTATTATGACATGTATTATACATAAAAACCTTCCTCTTCAATCACTCTATCTATTAAAAAAAAACCGCATCAAAATCCGTTGCGTAGTTTAAAAGGTTTAAGCATACATAGGGATATAGGGGCAGTGAAAGCGTGTCGTTTTATTCTATGTAGTGATAATGTCACACAAAAATGAACCTTACTCCTTCACAACATGGTACAACTGTATCATCATACAATAATCTAATTAATATGACATTCCTTTAAAGGTCTGTTCAAGATTCTAAATTCAAATCTAACATTGAGTTTAGAACTTTAAATAATGTCAATCAAAAGTGAACCTTACTCCTTTACAATGTGGTTTAACTGTACAATCAAATAACAGCATTTCTCACTCATTGACACTGACAGTTGCGATTTGTGCGATGTTCCGCAGAGACCGTTATCCAGATCGTCAACCTGTTACTTTTGTGTTACAGTGATGCGCGCGTATTTTAAAATGTCACTCTCATCATTTTATCATAACGAGCGTTTAGAATACCTTCAAAAATAAAATAACTTCGAATAATATATTTTATTTCATTGTCCGTTTGTTCGGTGCCTGAGCCGCAAAAGCGACAATAAAAAGAGATAAATATACAAATATAGGGTCTAGCCTGTGAAAGAATGAGATAGGTAGCTTTCTGAAGGCTTCACTCACACTGTGTGAAATTCATCAGCGAAACTTCTTTTGGAACGATATGAATTGGTTTTTATGAAATAAAAAAGAAACCACGAACATAAGAGTAGCCGACATTGGCAGTCAAAAGGTTATTTTCTTACTAATTGTGCGTTGTTGATTGTATTGCAGCACGACAAAGTGAACGGCAAGTGGCAGTTCACCTGTCACCACGGACCTGAAGAGTGCTACGGGAACAAGGTATGCAAGCTCTTTAAATTATAGACTACGAGGTGTCCCGGTTTCGCCCGCATTCCCGAGAGATGTTACGTGTTCCCGGTATAAAATGTGCCAAAGTTCGTCCAGATCCGTCCAGCAGTTCCGGCGTGATTGTGTAAGGAACATCCATCCGTCCAAACATTTGCATTTATATTAGTAGTAAGGTTATGTCAAACATTATTGTTGCGAGCCTGTTTGCAGAATGTTGCCACTTGCAATAAAGACAAACTGTTTTGTAATAATAAATTTAAAGCAGATAAAAAAAATATATTTCGCATATTTTTTCTTCAAATAGCACGTCTCTTATGAGCATATATTCATATTGCGATGTTTGCGTTCCAGGTGCAAGCGTGCATCCTGAAGGACCGCAACCTGCAGGACACTGACAAGATGGAACTGGTCATCTGCCTGATGAGCCAGCCAAGCCCCGACAAGGCGCTTGATACGGTACAGTCATTTAAAATAATGTCAATGAGTTTATTAGATTTAAAATAAGGTTTATTTTATGGAGTGTGGAAGTAAAGGAGGACCATCTCAGTGTACTAAAAAGTGTCCCTTGAAAGGGAACAAATTAAGGCGGCGCTACTGTAGCAAGTGGAAGAATTTTAAATAGAGCGCCACAAATTATTAGAGTAGCATAGAATATTAATAAAAAAGGAAAGAAACATTTCCATTTTGTTACAGCGCATTTTTTTATAATTATTATAATATATAGACAAACATGAGTATGGAATAAAATTATACAGTGATTTTATGTACCCCAATTAATTGTAAATAGGAAATAGAAAATAGTTTTAAAGAATTACCGGAAACCAACCCAGCATTTCCACTTGTTACACTAGCGCTATTTCGGTGAGAATTCGAAACCTAATTTGCTGTTTACAAGGGGACACTTTTTCGACTAATCCCCCATACAAGATGGTCCTCCTTTACTTCTACACTCCATAGTTTATTTACTGCCCGACGGATGACGCGAGAGAGGCGGTGCTGCCCGCGCTCATTTTCTTAATTTTTTCGATCACAAGTATGCCGACAAACTCGCAGACTGTCCACCTGGTGGTAAGTTGTCACCGCCGCCAATAGACATTTGCAACACCAGGGCCCTCGCTGCCTTGTCTACCCTGAGACGTGAAGTTAAGTCTCATGTACCTGTAATGTCACCGGCCTTACGTTTTTAACCGAAACAGTAATACAAGTGCACTACTGCTTCACGGCGGAAATGGGTAACGGAAGTACTTGTTGTACCTGTCGAGCCCTGCAGAGTAGCATTATTATTCTCATAGAAAAAGTAATTAATAAATCTATAGAATATTGTCAATGGAATAATTTGCAACCATTTTAAATGGAGGAGTCTCATACCTCGCTCCTCCATAAATATGTGTACGAAATTTCATCGAAATCAGTTTTCCAATTTTATGTTTGTTTGTGTCCAACAGTGCCTCACCCAAGTGAACAAGCTGGGAGAGTCAGACAAGCTGAAGCGATGTGCGTCAGGCGAGCAGGGCGACAACCTGCTGGCCGCGTACGGAGACAAGACCGACGCCGTGCTCCGCCCGCTCGCCTTCGTGCCCACTATAGTCATCAACGAGGTGACAATATATAGATAAATAAAATATGTGCAGGGCGGGACTCAGGACTGGGCAAACAAGCTAACCCCTAAATTAGGCTTACACCCATATTCTAAGACGTTTCCTCGAAAATTCTTCGACTCCACTCAACCTCACTCTAAGATATTAGCATACCTAACAAATATCTCCTCCACTCGATGCCTTCTCTCACTCGAGTTGAGGAACAACTGTCAACTTCAAGGTACGTCGGGCCCAACCTTAGGGAAGTTTATCTGTAACTGATTACAAGCATGTAATCAGTTACTGAAACTTGTTACTTCATTTGATTAATATTATATCTATAATAGAATGTCATATTACCCGACTTCACTTCGACTCAACCTCAGTCGGGAATACTCGAGTTTTGCTCAAGTTATATCTTAAAATACCAATTTTGAGGATTCCTCGAGAAAATGCTTAAGGTATCCTCAGGTATGAGGAAACGTCTTAGAATATGGGTGACATCTTAAGAAATAATAATTAATAACCTTTGTCGATTTATCAGTTACATATTCTATCTTTGCCCTAATCATTAAAATAAGAGAGTACTAAGGTAAAAAATAAAAAAATTTTTGATAATAAATATTGTTTCAGAAATTCGACCAGGCCATCCAAGACGAGGCGTTCCCCGACCTGAAGGCAGTCGTGTGCCGCGTCGCGACCACCAAGCCAGCTATTTGCTAACACTCACACGAGACACTTCACTAAATAGTAGAGCAGCTTGAAACGACATTGATCCTACAACTCATTATATCCAGACTCATCACTTCCAATTAAATGTACCCCTAATGACCCTAATAAGCTGCTCAATAAGAGTGGATCAGTCTCCGAGAGGACTGTCTATCTTCTACACCTTAATAGGGAACATCCAAAAATAAACGGATACATCAAAATTTTATAATTAATATGATTTTTAAGTATTAATCTTAACAAAAAGATTACATCTTTTGATGCTGTACATTTATGACGTCACAACTTGCTATTTCATACGACAGTCCATACATTCGTTTGTTTTGACATTTAATAAAAAGTTGCTAATTTGACATGTCAGTCAACATCCCTATTGTAATGATCCTGTATTTTTAACCTCAATACTAATTTGACTCAATCAAGATAAAGTTGAAATAGCTGTTTTGTCGATGACTGACCTTATTTCGGCCCTGTCTTAGAATATATTTCGGGGCAAAATGTTTCTCTAGAAGATACACATGACATGCAAAAATACTCAAAAATTAAATTACATAGATATTGAAGTTGAAAGTTTTTTTTCTCTATTAGATTATAGTATAAAATACAAATTTTAATTAGAGATACAATCAAGACCTGTCCGTTAGTACATATCGTATTTTATAAGAATTAAAAATGTGAAAAAATATTTTTTCTGTTAAAATAATTAAGTGTATTTTAGAAAATATGTATGTTTAAGATTTCTATTATACTTTATTGAATAAATTAAGTACTTAGAAAGGTGTTGTATTATAATTTGGTTGTTTATTGTATTAGTAGCTTATTTTGTTTTGTATATAAGTACTTATTTTGGTTTATTTAAATTTTGGTAAATTTTTTAAATCAACTGATCGAAATAATTCGACTCGACTTTTTGGCGGGAACTTTTAAGTGACGTTACAACTGACTATGGTTGAAAATATCGTATACTAGCTGTCCCGCAGTTTCAGCCGCGTTTATGGATATCATATACATATAGCCTGTAACCATCTAGGAAAAATTCCGCGTCGAATGGTAGCAGTCCCATCCCGATATGTTCAGTAGTTTTGGGTGATGGTGCAAAGGATACCTATTTTCCTATATACTATATAGATTCAATCATTTTGAGGCATTTTAATTATTAATAACCACACTTTTTAAATTGTCTTAGAAGTTTTAATGAAACCTCCACAATACCGTTTATTCAGATTTTAATTCAATAAGAATTGATTATACACGTTTTTCGAGTTCCATCTTCGGCCTTATCTTCTATCTAAAAAAACGTGAATTGAACATAAAACTTAAATTACCACTGGCAATAATTTGTACTTAAAAAATTGTTCCTACAAATTGTACCTAAATGTATGCAAATGTCAAAGTTTTAGTAAAACGTATACTTACCATAAATTGAACTCGAAACTGGCAATGATGAGTTACAAATGAGAATTTTTTTTATTTAAAAAAATATTAGAAGAGGTACACCTACCTGTTAAAGGTTTTTGATGTGAAAATATTTGACGTGACGTCTAATAAATCGATGAACGCTCGCTGCATGCACGAAAATTGTCGCGTTACGCTCATTGTACAAGGTTAATTATTCTTGCATTTAAAAAATCTGATTACTAGTTTAATTTCAAGTATTCTTTTATTATTAAAAAAGTAGCATCGGTCAGCGAGTGCAGTAATAGTAAAGTAGTAATGCTACAATTGACAAAAAAATTATAGTGATTCATATTATTGATGATAGATATTTGATTACAGTCCATTTCTATGAAAACTTGTTCATAATTATATTTAAACTTTATAGCTAAACGCCAGTTTTTTAAATTAATTACATGTTATTGAATGGGGGTACCCCAGGGTTCAATTTTAGGTCCATTTTTGTTTTTAGTATATATAAATGATTTGCCATATGTTGTAAATGACCTCACAGATATTGTCTTGTTTGCTGATGATACATCATTAATTTTTAAAGTTAATAGAAAAGACAAAGATCTAACTAAAGTTAATCATACTATGTCAATTGTCTGTGGGTGGTTTGCTACAAATAATCTATTACTAAATTCAAAGAAAACTAAATGCTTAAGGTTTTCTTTACCAAATGTAGCACAAGTAGATAGCCAAATAATAATAGATGGGAGCCATATTGATCTTGTAAATAAAACGGTATTTTTGGGTCTTACATTAGACAATAAATTGCAATGGGGACCTCAGGTTGATACTCTAGCTGCTAAATTAAGTTCGGCTGCTTTTGCTGTTAGGAAAATTAAACAATTGACGAATGTTGAGACGGCCAAATTAGTTTATTTTGCATATTTTCATAGCCTCTTGTCCTATGGTATTTTGTTTTGGGGAGCAGCAGCGGATATAGAATCAATATTTATTATACAAAAAAGAGCAATTCGTGCAATTTACAGTATGGGTCCCCGTGAATCATTAAGAGATTTATTTAGAGAAATAAATATAATGACATTACCTTCACTATATATTTATGAAAATATAATGTTTATACGTAGAAACATAGGAATGTTTGAGTCAAAATTAGATATTCATAGTATAAATACAAGACAAAGGGAGAAGTTAGTTGTTCCATACTTTAGACTAACTAAAGTTAACAAGTCATTTCTTGGTAATTGTGTTCGATTTTATAATAAGATACCGCTTTCAATAACCAAAATGTCTGATCATAAATTTAAAAATTATATTAGGAAAGTTTTGAAAGAAAAAGCGTATTACAAGGTGGTTCATTATATTGAAGATAAAAATGTATGGAAATAGCTGCTCTCTGCACAGTGCACCTCTAAATCTCTTGTTTAAGTTGTAAGTACCTAATTATTGTTATTTTCTATTTTGTAGTCTTGTCATATGTCCTTTTTTTTTTTTTTTTTTTGTTTTGTTTTTATTAATGTTACCCATAATAAGTATTTTGTAATTGTTAAATATAAAATTGAAATTATAAAATAGCCAAAAAGTCAGAATAGATAAAAAATTATATAACAAATAAAAAAGAATGTAACCTTGCTGAGTTTCTTGCCGGTTCTTCTCAGTTGAAGGCTGACTTCCGAACCGGTTGTAGCTTCAGTAACTTTAAATTTGACCTTCATAAGTGCCCTCCGAAGGCCTAAACTGAATAAATGGTTTTGAATTTTGAATTTTGAATTTTGAATTTAGATTAACAATGTCTTATTATTTTTATTAAAATATTTTTTTTTAATTTTCATAAAATTATGCAATCTATTATATTGGCCCCGTTTACACGAGAGTTGAGTTTAGGTTGAAATACATTGATTATATATCTATGTACAATATAAACATATTGCGTATATTTGTACAGCACAGATATTATACACAGGCAGACATTGACAGGCCAGTTGGCTTGGTGGTTAGCGCTCTGACTGCCAAACCGAAGGTCGCGGGTTCGATTCCCACCCAGGACAAACATTTTGTGTGCATGAACATGTCTGTTTGGTCTGTGTCTGGGTGTAAATATCTATATAAGTATGTATTTAGAAAAAAATAAGTATTATATGTAGTATATCAGTTATCTGGTTTCCATAGTACAAGCTCTGCTTAGTTTGGGATCAGATGGCCGCGTGTAAAGAATGTCCCGGGATATATATTTATTTATTTATATACGTCAGTTTTTTTTTCATTTTTCCACTAACCCAGTGAGCAATGTATCAAATTTCAATAAATCTTTGAAGCGCGAGGTGGTCGCGCGCGCGTCCGTTTCATAATAAAATTGTCACTAACCAATTGGGAAAACGGTCTGTTTAATACGTTATGAAACGCTCAGTTTACAGTTTGTTCATATTTTTAAGATCTGAGAGACAGGTAGCTACAGAACATGGACGGTCAATAAATCTGTAAGTATTACATGTTATTTTTACTCTTTAACTTCCCACGTCTCTTAGTTATTTCCAATATCATACCTACCTTGTAATATTTTTCTCACCTTTTAAAAATCAGGAGGTGTTAATTTACAATAATTCAAATACTTGATTTTTTACTTTTTATTCACCTGCAGACTCTAGGCCGTTGTTTTCAAATAGGTTTTAGGACAATAACATCATTACTCACTCATTGACACTGACAGTTGCGGTTTGTGTGATGTTCCGGAGAGACCGTTATCAGCTAACTTCATCCTGTTACTTTTGTGTTACAGTGATGCGCGCGCATCTTGAAAGTATATCTTCAAAAAGAAAACGAAACTAATGATTCTGTTGCACAAAACTAAACTGATTTTATGAACCTCCCTTTCTATTCGCAAATTCGAAAAGAGTGAGGATATTCTAAGTTCTATCAGTTCAGAAACTGATCGGCAAGCTATCGCGTCGATGCGACGTCATTTAAACACTTTCATTAATTCTTTTACATGCATAATAATACCAATAATTTTGTAATGACTTTATGACCGATGTGCGGAGAAATGTAGTACTCAGTGTTTGTCAAAGAGGATGTGTATTATCGTGTAAGTGCAACCAACGACCGAGAGAAAGCGCTATTTTTAATTAAAAACATCTGGAAAAGGTGGTTAGTGACACTGACCACTATGACTGAAATAGTAAACGGAAATTATATTAAAATTGTCTCAGAGCGCCGCCGCATACCGGTGGCGTTGAAATTATATGTGGGATCGGTTACAAGGGGAAGAAGAGCAGTCCACGGTCCTCGATGTTGGGGTTGCCATATCTAATTAAGGTTAGCGATGCAAAACACTAAAGCGCCGTGGGATGTCCCTACTCATAAGTAATGTACGACCATTGCCTAGGCTCAGTCTCGACCGCATCGCAAACCCTTCCCAGACTTATACCATCGTAGTCATAAAAATCCTTAGGTAAATTCTCAATAACCGACGGGTTCTTCATAGTAAATTCAAATAATCTATCGAGATTTAGATTCAAGATGACCGTCTTGATATGCAGACCAAACGGTATGGTCAGCCAATGAGCCAGGACCTTGGCTTCTAAGCTGTTGCCGGTGAAGGTGCACTGAGACTGTTTGTCAATTGTTAGAGTTCCGTATTTGCAGCGGTACGCGGTCCCCGGCACAGGCGCCAGGTTCAAATTGTCGACGTAGTGAGCCACTCGGGGTGTCGTCGGAGCGAGCTGGACACTGGTCGCTCTCCCGATCATAGTAGCGATTGTTTCCCCGGCTTTATTGACCAATTCTATATGTTTCTCTATGGTATTCATAGCGCTTTCCATTTTCTCATTGAGCTTGGAGATGCTCGCTTCTGCAGCTTTCGCCGGTTCCGTTTGCTGGTCATCAGCTTTGTTCGCGTGTCCCATAGTCGTGATGGCGAGTGCCCCTCTGTTAAGAGTTTCGTTGTCTCTGTGTATTGTTTGGCGTTGGATGTTTAGTTCCTTAAGCGAGGAGACGAGGTCGTCGTGGCTGCGGGAGCGGCGGCACGTGACCACTGCGAGCATGGCCGACACCGAGCAGTAGACCGCCGAGGCACCGAACCGGGAGGCGTCTCGGAGCTCCTCCTTCACCGTTGGCCAGTCTCCTCCGACCGCTGCGGCCAGACGGGTATATTTGGAGTATAAATCCACATCCTTTAATGCAGCATCATCAGAGATTTTCCCCACCAGCTGAACGAGAGGCAAGTGCGTGGGGAGGACTTCGGCTCGGAGTATTTGGGCCAGGTCCACCATGAGGCCGGAACTCCGCTGTTCCTGATTGTTCTTAGGTGGCATCCTGCTCGAACATACAACACTATGATGAGAGTTTGGACACAAAGCACATAAAAGGAAGCTCAGAACAGTTGTAATAATAAATAATAGCAAATGTCCCGGCCATCTGATTATATATGTATGTCTATGAAAACCAGATAACTGATAGTACTACATAATACTACTTTTTTTCTTCGAAATATATTTGCTAGCTGTTCCTCACGGTTTTTTTTATAACCTATAACAATCTACGAAAGATTCCGCGTCGAATGGTAGCAGTCCCATCCCGTTGTTCACTAGCTTGAGGTGACGGTGCGTCAAAGGAACGTATTTTACTTATAATAGTTAACATATCTATGTACGAGTATATCCCATATTACCTACATATTACCTACATATTTTGGAAAGGTTAGTTTACGTTTCGTTTTACTAAAGGCCTGTTATAATACACAAGCTGTCCCCCGCGGTTTCACCCGCGTTCCCGAGGGATGTTACATCATTTTGTTCTTCAATCAATGGTTTTCGCAGCGAACGCGATATAAGGAATTTTGTAGGTTATTTTTTACACGTTGGGTTTAATTATTGAAGTTTTGGTAAGGATCCCTATTTTTTTTAAATATATTGTAGCCTTTGTCACCCGAGGATAGAGTAGCTTTCCAACGGTAAAAAAAATTTCAATTCGACCCAGTAGTTTCGGAGCCTTTTCAATGCAAACAAACAAACAAACAAACAATCGAATCTTTCCTCTTTATATGTATACTAGCTGTCTCCCGCGGTTTTACCCGCGTTCCCGTGGAATGTCACATGTATTATACATAAAAACCTTCCTCTTCAACCACTCTATCTATTAAAAAAAAACCGCATCAAAATCCGTTGCGTAGTTTTAAAGATTTAAGCATACATAGGGGCAGAGAAAGCGACTTTGTTTTTTACTATGTAGTGATTAGTAACCTATACTGATTATTTAAATAGAAATAACCCGTGGCGCTGAATTGCACTCAACAAGCTATCCATTAAACTACATGTATTGTGAATTATTTAATAATATTGTTAAGATTGTTAGGTGGCGCTGCTGTAGCAAGTGGAAGAATTTTAAATAGAGCGCCACAAATTATTAAAGTAGGATAGAAAATTACTAAAAAAGGAAAGAAACATTTCAGATTTGTTACAGCACATTTTTTATAATTATTATAATATATAGACAAATATGAGTAGGGAATAAAATTATATCGTACAGTGATTTTAAGTACCCCAATTAATTGTAAATAGGAAATAGAAAATAGTATGAAAGAATTACCGGAAACCAACCCAGCACACTTCACTCTGTTCATATCATTTCCACTTGCTACACTATCGAATTCTCACCGAAATAGCGCTATTTCGGTGAGAATTCGAAACCTAATTTGCTGTTTACAAGTGGACACTTTTTCAACTAATCCCCCATACAAGATGGTCCTCCTTTACTTCTACACTCCATATTCAGAAAGGACGATATATATATGTCGTTTAACTTACCTCACAATAACAATATAACTGCAACACTCGGGAAACAGTTCAAAAGGTTCTTCAATACCGCGCGCGTCCATTCACAAGCGGATGCGAGCTGGCCTAATGTGTTATTCTAAACTCAGGAATAAGCACCCACTTATCTTTATCTTTACTGATATAACCCGGTAATCTAACATGGCGGCGCTTATCATGTTCGCTCGTTTACACACTAGTGCCGTCTATACTCACTCACGCGAGTACCGTACGGAAAAAAAATGTCTTGATTTGCTTTCACGTTGTCCTGTTTTATAATATACCTACAAACAAATATGTTAAATATCACACGCACATACAGAGAAAGTACATTTAACAAAGTAATTTTTTTTTGTGAGCCGTCCCGGGACGCCTGGCAGATGTGTAACATCGAAATTATTTTGTACAAGTAATAGGCACAATAGTACAGATTATGACAGGGACTAAATGACATGATAAAGAAATACAATATTACGAATTTTCTCCTGAAAATGATGACCGTTTATTTAATAGTTCCTGGATGGCCGAGCATTGCTCGGGATTTCTTTACTAACGTGGCTTCTACCGTATTCTCTTTTTTAAAGCACTGTCATAAATACCTAATAAAGGGCTCCCAATAAGAGTATTTCTCACGAAAGATGTAACTTGAAAACCTTACCTTCTAATGACATTGTAGCAGTTTTTATTGCCTAAAAACACGGATAAACGACATTTTCTGAAAATGAATCCTAGCTAGATCGATTTAACGTCCTCGAAACCCCCTGCATACAAAATTTCATGAAAATCGTTGGAGCCGTTTCCGAGATCGTATACAAGAATATATATATATTGTATAAATAGATTTTATACAAGAATTGCTCGTTTAAAGGTATTAGATAGATAGATACGTTTATTTTCTTCATACAACATTTTTAATTCAAAAATTAACGAGCTATTACCTATCGATTACTATTTGCAGCAGTGGACATCCCTGGGCTGATATGATGATGATGATGAGAGTATGGACATGTAGTAGTGGCATATCATAGCCTTGCATTTGCTGATTGAATTTAAATTTTTCATTTCATATCATTAATTTGAAAAAAATCCTGGACCTGAAATTTTGTGTGATGACTGTACTATCTGTCAACGCAACTACAAGCCGCCGCCATTTACAATTATTTAGTTTCTTAAAATGCATGGCCTTATACTTCATTCTCGGTATGGAGTGTAGAAGACACACTCGTTTGTAAGTAATCCCCACCCAAAGACTACAGTCTATAGAAAACATAGAGATATCCGTCATGGTGATGAACTATTGTCTATGTCAAACCGGACTAATTATATATTTCTATTAGTCGAGAAACACTAGCTCGAGGAATGTTATGCTTACGTTTACACAAATTTGATACATATAATATATTAAATTTATTTTAAACTACTATTTGTTATATTATTCAATTCAATTATAATAAAATATTCCTAACCTGTATTTCACTTTAGCGATTTACCTATTATTAAATTCTAAAATAATTTTAGTCGATTATAAACAGATACATATTAGGGAACTTACCCTTGGTGATCACGCGTAGTATGTCCCAAGACTTATTTGTACATAGTAATATATAAATACGACTTTGAACGATATTTCGCAAATAGAATGACAAAAAAAATCAGGTTATTGACTACATGACTCCCCTGTGACTAAGCGTGGTATTCTGAAGACCTCCCTCCCCCCCCTGAATGGGTTACGTAGTATGGGTACGTTTCCTTATTTATATCCGAACAAATTATTATTTATCCGGCTACCATATTGACATTGTCATAACGATTCTAATTAGGAAAATAAAATGGTGTACACTTTCATTGTAACCTTATTAAAGTTTTACTATGTAAATAAACGGGTAACTAGTAGGTACACCCTTCAGCTACACAGTATGTATTTTTTAAACCAAAGTTTCAGTACATACAAATTGAATTGATATGTTGGCAACATCGTAAAATTATTGTCTTTGCTTGTAAAAGTTTTTACTGTAAAGAAACAAATTAAACCTCTTAAAACGGTTTAGATATTAGCCTCAGAAGAGTGGTTTTCGCGGATGAATCGATGTATGGGGGTTTACCCGGCCATCGGCGATATAATACCACCAATTTGAGTGGCAGTAAGTTTTCATAAAGTAATTTTACAGTATGATCTATTTCTAATTGATTATTAAGAATTGAAAAGAAATTAGAATTTACTTCAGTGAGTCTTAAAACGAATTGTAGTATATAATAGTTTATAGTCATGGATAGTTTTGTATAACTCTGTCGTCTCGAGCAATGCACGCGCGGATCGCGGTGAGGGGGGTGGGGGGAGTGGCCTGCCGACCGCCGTAGAGAGAAAACGCGGACACTTGCTGCGAGCCGATATCTATTAGTTATGATACTTATTACTTGTCTTTCATATCTATCAACCGGAGTCATAGAACACATTAGACGAATATTCGTCACTAAGTTTGACAAAATCATTAATTATTGGTATAGACAGACAAACACATACTCCCCACACTACCACATCCCCTCATACCTTACCATTTCACACATTACAATACGCAGAGACCTTTTATTTGAATTCTATTTCATTTTATATCGATATACATTTTTATAAAGAAAATCATCATAATTACCTATTGTTGTATACAGAGGAGGAGCCCAACCGATGTAATAAACAAAATTTTGTTTTTTTGCATCAGAAATCGGGTATTTAAAAGAATATCGCTGGATATTCATTTATTTACTCTGACGCTCACTAAATAGTCAATAACGCCACATAATAAAACACAAAGTACAAAATAATCAATTTATTCGGTTTGGTATCAACACATCTCCGCCGCACGCACACACTTACAACTACGTTACATATACATACACAATGTACACTAGTGCGCGTTCGCAACAAACACCACACTTAAAACTAATTACACGAAAAGATCATCGAGTTCCCACAGCACGGAATGAAATGTCTGCATTACAAACTCGGTAGAAGTGACACCAACAGAAAACGACCCATCTCATTCTGTCGCAGGCTAAATACTATAAATGTATATGTTGTCCTTTTCCTTTTATCGAGTATCAAATAACAAGGTTTGAACACCAGCGGCATCACGTAATGAATGGACGCATCCTCACGAACCACGACAATCTCACTTTTCAAATTAATAACCAAAATACATTAGACTACACAAATAAAAATATTAAAAATGCAAAAGTGAGTTTGCGTGTCGCGCTACTTTACTGGTGGATAGCTGTTGTTAGATAAATATACAAGATTAATTTTTACCTTCAGCACACTTGTTGGTTTATCTGACCACAATGTGGTCGAGTGGTAAATAAATACATAATCAAAGAACGCACTGGGAACACACCGACGGTACATTTGTCAATAGAACATAATAATTGTGCTAAGACTTAATTATTACTTACAATACATAATTGAACAGGTACACAACATACAACTTATTCGAGCAAATTTATAACAATACATTAATAAAGTTATAATTAAAAAATTTACTCAGAATGTGAACTTAATTCGAGAAGTAAAAATGTTTTACTTGTTAAAATATCATTCGATTCACATTCAAATTTACATTTTGAATAATTACATAAACTCGACCACAGTCAAAGATTCCTTGTACATTTATTTAAAAAAATATCTTCACGCCCATTACCACAGAAAGGTCTAAAACGAAAGTGACATGCGGCGAGTATTGTCGCAGTCTCTCTCGATGCGACTCCCGGGCCACCAGGTGAACATATGTAAGCAACGAGACGTCAGCTGCGCCTCGCCCGGCCCGGGTATCGAAACAACTTTCTTTTTCTTAAATAACAAACACATTACCTAAGTGTGCGTTAAGTACTTAACAGTGAATCAGAATTATTTACAGATTATTATAAATAGCTTATGTTAAGAAATTATTCCTACTTATGGAAATACACCCTTTTCTGCTGTTTTTGTTGATTAAATGATAAAAATCACGATACAAGATATATGTCCTTTCTTTTAAATGGTTAGCTACCGCCCCGCGGCTTCGCTCGCGTTCCCAGGGATCGAATGGATTCCGGGATAACATAGCCTATGTAATGGAAATAGTGTAGCTTTGATTCCCACCCAGGACAAACATTTGTGTGACACATTTTCTTTGATTATAGTTTTATTTATTTCAGACATTGTTCTATATAATATAAATTAAATATAATGGTATTGATGATCTTATGCTGGAGGTAGCCATAGCATTTATAAAACTACTTTAAAGTCCTCCATGCACATCTATTAGCAAGAAAACCTTCTGGAAATGTATGGATCTTTGTTACTCTTTCACCCAAAACTGGACATATTTTGATGAAAGTTGGCATGTAGCTTCCCGGATAAGCAGGGACACTTTTTATCCTTTGAAACTGTAGTATGCCTCGGGTACGCGGGTGAAGCCGCGGGGGAACAGTAGGTTACCATTATCGATGGCACACAGTCTCTTTAGACAAAAGTCGACCTTGAATGGTGGTGTTAAACTAAATTGACACGCGTTCAGTCTTCGCATGATGCTGTTAGTGACGCGAACTTGGTTCAAGTTAAAATTAAACAGTCCACTATTATAAATAATTAGTAATATTAAGAATAGATTTCATATTCATAGGTTTGAGCGTGCAGGCACTCACGAAATAATGTCGGAGGAGTTTGGAAACTGTGTTTTGCATTCTTATCTATCTATCTAAGTATATGAGGAAAAATAGGGTTCCTTTGACGCACCGTCACCTCAAAACTACTGAACATATCGGGATGGGACTGCTACCATTCGACGCGGATTTTTTCCTAGATGGTTGTAGTATATATGATATCGATGAACGCGGGTGAAACCGCGGGGACAGCTAGTATGTATATACATTTACAGTTTAATCAATTCATGGTATATATAAATAGCCACATTTATTTATCTCCCAGGATCTAGAACGCCCGTGAATTGGCCAATGGAAAAGTGGGACTTGCATAGCTTACTATCTAGTTCCAGAGATTAGCCCCTACGTACAAACAAACTTTCATGTCTATTATATTTATCTAATCTAAATAGAAATATATACAGAAATAAATAGATTGACTACCTTATCAGTAGAAATCATTTCATGAGTAACATTTTTATCTACAATATATTTATAAATGCAATTTCTTGTGTTAAGTCAAAAGGAAAAAAAGGGGAAGATGGGAAGTCAGTACAACTGATAAGAACCGGCAAGAAACTCAACAAGGGTAAATTTATCATTATTTCGACAAAAATGTAGGTATCAATTTTATCGAATATTCGGTTAGGTAAAAATGTAACCGAACGTTCGGGCGAATATTCGACTTCGGCGAAACCCGCGTTCGGCCAATCTCTTGTACTTGCACGCACAAACGGACGAACAAATTAATTTTCTAGTCACTTATTTAGTATCACACGCCGCGGACGCGACACAGCTCCTAGTTGTAGTCTTAGATTAATTAAAACTATTTATTCACATTTTGCTTTCAAAACGAAACGATACACACCACTGCGTTGTCTCAAGCTACAAAAGATTTTGTGTAAGACTTGACTGTATATTACATGAACAACCTATCATATAACTCGACACTGGCAAAAGTCACAGTTAAACGTTTTTGTACAACAGGCTACTTTAGTGATGTCTGTGTTACTTCATGAACTTAACATATTACTTGTCACTGGCAAAAATAAGTCACAGTTAAAAGTGTTTGTAGACTAATGTTGTGTCGACAGTAACGAGATAAACTCGACACGTGCAATAATAAGTCTGCAATGAAATAGCTGTTTGCCGAACACACTAAAAGTATTAATTCTCGAACATGTTCGAGGCGTATGCTAACAATCAATCTCTCAAGAGGCCGCGCGCCTTGGCGGTGAGCTTACGGACGCGTCCGCGGGACGATATAGACACGGTCGCCGGACCAGAGTTGGTGGACCCGCCGGACGCACCGCCTGCAACGAGAATACGTTTCTTTTTACATCGGTTACGTTCGCGTTTGTCTTCTTGCTGAAAACAGAGTTCACACAAGTTACAGAAACTAGAAGAGATCGTACTTACTAATATAAATAAAAAATTCGTACAGGCACACGAGAGACGTGAAACTTTAGTATTACAGGGAAACATTTTAGTTACTCATCAATCACTTTTGAATAGCATACATTGTGTTTATCATTTATTTAGTTTTCGTCACACAAAATGGTTGCGGATCAGAATTTCAAAGCCCCATAAGAAGTTTCAATTCTAAAGAAAAAGTTGTAAAAAAACCGTGAAAATAAAAAAAAACGATTTAAGATAATAAACAACATCTTAAATGAGTGAGACAAGTTTCTTGATACGTTAGATTAGATCATTCTGTTCATTTAGTTCTACTGAAGTCAGTGTCACATGGTACAACGTATAATTCAATACAAATTCCGTACGCTGTGCGTTCTTTCTATACAACCTTAATTCCAAAGCGATAAAGTTAACTTTTCTGTGACAAATTGATAGATCATTTTATCGCGTCTCTCAAAATCAGTGAAAATACTAGATAGAATACTAGCTCATACGCGAAGAAAGGGAAAAAAAATAATGACCACATAAGTGTGGCTGTTGTTAGAGCGAGATGAATATAGTTACGTTAAGATTGAGCTCGACTAAAGAAGCATTTTATGTTGGCATTATTGAGCGCAAACAACGCATGTATAGTTGATATGATTGCTCACCGGTGCCGTTGTGGTTGTGTGTCCTCGTGTTGTTGCTGGAGTGCGCGTGCCCGTTGAAGTAGTTGTGGTCCGTCGTGTGCGCGCCCACGCCCACTCCCGCGCCCACCCCCACGCCCACGCCCACGCCCACGCCCACGCCTACACCCATGCCCATGCCCATGGTCAATACGCTCTGCGAACAAAATATTGATCATCAATTAAATCTTCCGGAATCTCATGTGTCTAATAGACCGACACAACAGCCAGACCACTCACCCTCAGGCTCCACCGCCGCTGGTAGACTGTTGTGTTTTTGTGGACACAACCTTAATAACCGAAAGACAATAATCCAAGTGCACTACGGCTTCGCTCCGGGAATGGATAGTAGGAGGTGGTAGTACCTTTCCGGACGAACACTGCACTAAGAGCAATACCACTCATAAAAACATGATGCGGCGTGGTGCTGGCGCTGCTGGTGGTGGTGGAGGTAGTACCTGCGCGGCGTGGTGGTCCCGGCGGCGCTACTGGTAGTGCTGGTGGTGGTGGTACCTGCGCGGCGTGGTGGTCCCGGCGGCGCTACTGGTAGTGCTGGTGGTGGTGGTACCTGCGCGGCGTGGTGGTCCCGGCGGCGCTACTGGTAGTGCTGGTGGTGGTGGTACCTGCGCGGCGTGGTGGTCCCGGCGGCGCTACTGGTAGTGCTGGTGGTGGTGGTACCTGCGCGGCGTGGTGGTCCCGGCGGCGCTACTGGTAGTGCTGGTGGTGGTGGTGGTACCTGCGCGGCGTGGTGTTCCCGGCGGCGCTGCAGCAGGCCGTGCTGGCGCTGTTGGAGGTGCTGGTGGTGCTGCAGACGCTTGCTGATGACGGCCGCGGAGTCCTCCTCGCTGTCCTCGTTGTAGCGGTGCGGCCGGCGCGCTCGCAGCGACACCCCACCAGCTCCTTCCGCGGTGCTCTGTCGACATAGCCGATAGTTAGTAGAGGAGAGGGGGAGGAGTCCACGTAATTAATGAATTTATTAGTCCTGACTTACTGACTGATTCATCAACGCTGAGCGGAAACCCCAGGGGCTACAAACAAAATTTTTTTTACCAAGGTCCCTATAATGAAGTAAGTTAGCACAAAGATGGCATATTAGCAAATATCACCCTTAAGGAGATAAAATAAGGGATGAACATTTGCACGGAAGTTCGTCATTTCGAAAGTAAGAAACTCGAAATTGTATATCTAATTCAGAGCTTTTAAAATTTAAGAGGGTAAATTAGAAAGAAGGAAAGAAACAAATTTATTTGTGAAAAAAGAAACGAGGTACATAATTGTCACAAATCAATGTAGGTACGTATAGCCAACGCTGATCTTCTTCTGAATATGACTTCCCTCGGGATCGCGGGTGACACCGCGGGGGACAGCTAGCAAGTAATACCACCCATCTAATTGTTATGAAATTGTTTAGTAACCTTAAAACTAACAAAAGAATAATGAAAAGTGAACTGACCCTCCCGTGCCTGTCCCGGGGCCTCGCAGTGTCGGCCCCCGCCGAGGAGGGCCCCGCGCCGTCTCGCCGCTCGCGCTCCCTGCACACGACATGTATATATTTATTATATATTATATACAGAAATATAATTATTATTATATTTACATTCTTTGATGCTTGAATCAGGTATAATTAAAGTTTATAGAGGAATTGACTGATATTGATATAATGTTGACACTTAAAACTAATGAATGATATTGATATAAGGTGAGTGCGCGCGGCGGGTGCCTACGACGATCTGAAATGTAAAATTGTGAAAAGCGACATTGCGCGTAAAAGTGCTGATCCGACGGAAAGGATGTGCGGTTGCACTGCACACACACCAATATTATGACAAAGTAAAGTTAAGATGTAGGAGATAATCTCCGAAACCACTCCCTCCATTTGAATAATTATTCTACTAATAGGAAACTTCACTATTCCCGATACCATAGGCTATGTAATAGTCTGTACTGGACACCTTGATGATGATTTTGTTAATAATTAAAGAACTAAAATATGATACAAAGTTCATTGATAATATAACTACTGTTCAATCTTATTTACACTACTTTTTTAAATGTAAATAAATATCCCGGGACAATCTCTACACGCGGCCATCTGATCCCAAACTAAGCAGAGCTTGTACTGTGGAAACCAGATAACTGATATACATTTCTTATTCTAAATACATATTCAATTATTAAATACAATTCACATACTATCAATTACCAGTTATTGGCAAGTTAATTTAACTTAAGCTGACAGGCCAGTTGGCTTGGTGGTTAGCGACTCTGACTGCCAAACCGAAGGTCGCGAATTCGATTCCCGCCCAGGACAAACATTTGTGTGCATGAACATGCCTGTTTGTTCTGTGTCTGGGTGTAAATAGCTAAATACGAGGTGTGTTCAAAAAATAAGGTGACTTTGTATTTTTAAGAAAAAAATATTTATATATAGTCCCCTTCAAAGTAATCCCCCTCAGATACAATACACTTTTACGGTTTTTCCAATCCTCAAAGCACTTCTCATAACCACTTTTCGGTATAGCCTTGAGCTCTTCCAGCGATGCAGTCTTTATCTCTTCAATCGTTGCAAATCTCCGTCCTTTCCTGTCAGATGTTCGGGAAGAGTGTACCAACATTACTTTTTGAACACGCCTCGTATGTATGTATTTAGTAAAAAAAAAGTGATCAGTTAATCTGGTTTCCATCTGCTTAGTTTGGGATTAGATGCCCATGGTCGGTGACGGGATGGTGGATGTCTGCCTCGTACCTGTAGAGGTGCAGCGGCGCGTCGTCGTCGGTGGAGTAGCGCGGCCGGTACGAGCGGTCGGACTCGTAGCGCGCGGCGCCCGGCTCCGGCTCCGGCTCCGACGCGGACGACGAGCCCGAGCCCGACGACGACGTCGTGAAGCGCTCGCGGATGCTGCGGGAGTGTACCATAGGTGCTTGTTTATATATGTGTGACGTTGGTTAAGAAATAATATAAACTCTCTATAATGTTATTAGCTCTATATTGGACGAATCGAGGTAGGAATGTATTTCTCGAAACAAAATTTGGATGAAATTTTGCACCAACATAGAGCATACCCTGGAAAAACATACGAGCATACTTTTTAACTTTTTCAGTTAATAATTAATAATTATAAAAGTGACACAGTGTCGCCTCTACGATATCATTAGCTCAATAAAGGATGAACATTCGCGTCTTCCTCGAATGTTTTTTGAAGGCACATAAATATAGCATCACCTAGAACAGCATATAGCAGCGTCTTGACAGCTATTCAATGTGTAAAATCACTACATAGTATAAAACAAAGTCGCTTTCTCTGCCCCTATGTCCCTATGTATGCTTAAATCTTTAAAACTACGCAACGGATTTTGATGCGGTTTTTTTTTAATAGATAGAGTGATTGAAGAGGAAGGTTTTTATGTATAATACATGTGCCGTCCCCCGGGGACGCGGGTAATTGGACTATAAACGTTATCCTGATATTTTTCCTGTGACATTGTGAACTGTTTGGATGGGGACAAGTGTCGAGGTGGCGGCTTGACTGACCGTTTAGGTTTGTGCCGGTGCGGCTGCCGTCGTTGCCGCCACTCGGCGCTGCTGGCCGAGCTGCTGCGGCTGCGGCTGCGGCTGCCGCTGCGGGAGCGCGCTCGCTTGCGGCCGCTCACGCTCTGTATGTGGGAACAGTGGAAATGTAATAAAAAGTATTTATACACATAGGCCTTCATAGGTGTATGTAGGAGCGAAGTGCGAGACTCCTTATTTTTAAAATTTAAAAAGCTAAAAATTTTTTTTGAAAAAAAGTGAAAAATTTAGAAATCGATTTTTTTTTTGTCCCGCGGCACGGGAACCTAGCGGCGGAATATCTTCCCTTTTATATGTAGGAGCGAAGTGTTAGACTCCTTCCCGTTCAGGTTCCCGTGCCGCGGGACAAAAAAAATCGATTTCTAAATTTTTCGCTTTTGGCAGTGACTAGTTTTGCCCTCTGGTGGCTCTTACAACCTGACGCGGACACGGGATGTATGATTCTGGCGAGCGTGTTCATAGATATCGCCACAGGTACATATTTTATATCAAATCGACACCTGGAAACCTTAGGTTCGATTCTCAGGTCGGGCAGGTAATATTAATGTTTCTTTATGGTTCTTTTAGGTTCACTTGTAGCATGGTATTGCAAATGTTCCCAGGAGAGGCCTGTCGACCCCATCGGGGATAATGGTCGTAGATATATATAATGCGTCACCTGCTCCATGTCCGCCGGCTCGTAGGTGAGCTCGGCCAGCTCCTCGGGCAGCGACTCCTCCACCACGCGCAGCGAGCACCACTCCGAGGACTCCGAGCCCGAGCCGGAGCCGGAGCCGAGCCGAGTCGCCACTGCTTCTGTTATATATACCACATGGGTCGACAAACAAGCAGCCGGTCCACCTGATGGTAAGTGGTCACCGCATACTATAGACATTTGCAACACCAGGGGCATCGCCGATTGTTGTCGACCCTGAGACGTGAAGTTGTTACTGCACTACAACTTCACAACGTAAATGGGTGAGGCGGTAGTACTTCCCTGGACGGCCTCTGAACCAAGAGCTCAAAAATTAAGTGAGTTTGTTTATTTGTTTACGCTTCCACAGACAAACCGCAAAGGAACCACAGAACCTCGTGATGTTTTCCAGACCTATTTTATGGGCCGGAGGAAATATAGGGACTACTTTTTACCCCAACAAGGAGCGTGGGTAGATCCGCGGGGGATAGCTAGTTAATATACAAATGTGTGTACCGGCGTGTGCGGGCGGGCCGGAGCCGCTGGGGGCGGGGTCGCGGCTGGGGCCGGCCGCGGGGTCGGCGCTGGCGCTGCTAGACTTGCTCTTCTTGCCGACACCTTTACCTGCAATCGAGGTTTATGGCTCATCATCATCACCATTAACATACATAGAAAACGATTACTTTCTTTGCAAAATAACAACAAAAACACGTTTATTGGATAACTAAGCTCGTAGTGTATTTGTATTTCAATACAGTATAACATTGCAGAACTACCTTTATGAGCTGAGTGCACTCTAATATACACAAGCTTCAGACATCCATTTTTGACAGACTAGATTGTCACAAGGCATAGTTTGCCCACGAGGTGCAACCGAGGTGTTAGTACCTTTCCTAGGCTGGTACAGCGGCGCGTCGCTGTCGGAGGAGTGCCGCGGGCTCGTGGCGCCGTCCCTCTCCCTCCGGTGGACGCGGCGCGACGTGGCCGCCAGCGTCTCCGAGCCCGACGAGTGCGAGGAGCGCGCCGCGTGCGAGGGGGACGCGGCGACGAGCGAGGGCGCCGGCTCGCCGTTCTGGCTCTCCGTTGTCGCTACATACAAACGTACACAGTGGTCAATCTTCAACACGCGTCTACGATGCCGAGCGTTGTATATTCAGAGAGAGAGAGAGTACGATTAGGTATCTATTAAGGTCTACTTGTTAGTCGTGGTTGCCTATAGCTATATACCTATATACAAGGCACGTTTTATTGTAAAATCCTTTATTGTATAACTGTGTATCATTTGTTGGCGATCCTTTAAATAAATAAAGCCAATCGACCGTTTGGATAACGTCATTATCATTTTAGGTATTTTTAATTTCCATTGTCATCGAAAAAAGAATAAAATATTAAATCTGTCTGGAAATTTTACTGGTTGTTTTCCCGCGGCTGAACAACTTGCCATGGGGAGTACTTTCAAAGCATAAAGTAAAATTTAAAAAATAATGAAATTTTTGTATTAAAAAGTAAAAAAATAACTTGCGTCTGTAAAGTCGGTTTACGGACGAAAGTTTAACGCGTCAACGTCATAACAAAACATTGATGAAATAATTGCATAATTTTATGAATAAAATTTAATAATTTTTATTGAATTATCATTATTTTGTATGGATATAAAGGAGTGAAATGAAATTAATCAATTTAATTGATAAATTTACTACGAACAGATTATTGTAACTAAAAATTAAAAGAATTAATACTTGAAATTATACTAGTTATCACATTTTTAATATGCAAAAATAATTTTACCAGTAAGGAACGGGACAATTCTTCGTGCATGCAGCCAGCGTTTATCGAGTTATCAACACTAAGTTATCAGCTGATTGAACAGCACGCGGGTCAACGGCCGCGCGTCGGTCGGCACCGGCTTGCGCCGAGCGTAGGTATCGGCTGGTATCGGTACTATTGTTTCGTGGTCGATTTCGTGTTTAGTTTTTCACAATGCTAAAACTGCCATTTTTGGTTTCAAATATTTTATTTTTTTATAAAACGATTGTATAACCATAATAAAACCATTTCGCTGCGGGAAAACAACCACTAAAATTTCACGGTGTGTAATGAAAAGTTCCCATGGGTCCTACCTGCGTTCGCTTGTCGGCGCGTGTGGCGCGTGTGGCGCGTGGTCCGCGTGGGGCGGGCGGGGCGGGCGGGGCGGCGGGGGCGGGCGGGGCGCCGGGGGCGGGCGGGGCGGGCGCTGCTCCGCGTGGGGCGGGCGGCGCTGGGCACGCGCGCCCACAGCGTCTCGAACAGCGCCGACAGACGCACCGTCATCGAGTATATCTGTGTACCATTATGTAAGAGTTCACTGTGACACTGCCGGCGGGGGGACGGGGGTGTGTGTCGCTACCGTAGTAGGAATTATACGCAGTTACAGGCACGGGGGGAGTGCGTGTGTCGGTGAGACCAATGGTGTGACTGGGGAAGAGGTTGCGTGGGGAGTGCATGTGTGAGAGTTGTATGTGACTGAAGGGAATGCGTGTGCGTGAGAAGAGTGTGTATGTGTTAGAGGTGGATGCGTGTATTAAGGGAAAGTATGTGTGTGCAGAGTGCGAGGGGGAATGTTTATGGGGGAATGCGTGATGGTGTGTGTGTAAGGAAAGTGTCTAAGTGGGGGGGGGGGGGGGGGGTGAGGAAAGTGTGTGCGTGGGGGAAACATGTGTGTAAGGAATGGGTGTGTGTAGGGGGAGTATGTGAGTGAGGGGAATGTATGGGTGGAGGGATAGTGTGAGGGTAGGGCGAGAGTGAGGCAAGTGTGTGGGTGGGGGGAATGTGTGAGGGTAGGGCGAGTGTGAGGGTGGTGTGGGGAGAATGTGGGGGGAGTCAGTGACACTAATAAAGAAGTAATAAGTATGTAAGAGCTACTATTTTTGCGACCGGTGGTATGTGAGGGGACTGTGTGTGTGAGGGGGAATGGTAAGTGGGGACTTTATGTGACTTTAGGTGATTTATTTGGTAAATGCGATACATAGAAACTCGGAATTAATTCTTGTTATGCTTATGTATCACACTTTGAGCCACGCCCGCTGTACAAATTTCGCAATGCAATGATAATAGAGAATAATGCAAGAGCGTCTATGAGAGCGATGGTGTCTCGGCGGAAATGAGTGCGACTGTGACACTGATGATGTGTGTCTGTGAGACACGTGTCCTCTCTACGACCCAGACATTTACTAGTAACAATATAGTTTTTTCGCGTTCTAAGGACTGTTTGTCCGTACACTTTATGTTTTATTATTGGAAGATTATGTCACATTCCTTTTTATAAATGATCATCCTTGACTTGTAAGTCAGAAACAAAAAGTCATTGCGACAGTTGTGTTAAGATCCAAATTACAAATGTAATGTTCGTGCAAACAATGTTTACCTTCATCGAGTCCTGTATCGTGATCCGTGCCGTGCAACAGAAAAACACACACACATGTACATAGGCTGATACACAGACACACAACATGCCGGCATTGTAATGGTATCATGAAGAGAGAATGACGAACTATTGAGTGATTTTATATAACAGATGATTGTGAGTCTGACGAGAGACTTTTCTGTGATCGAGCCAAAATAAAGGTACTGGCGACGCAGCAGCCGTATGCCAACTACCAACCGCGTCCAGCTAGTTAATTGTGTGTATACAAAGGACAGAATGGGAAAACAGTGAATTTTAAATATTTTCCTATCGATATTTATTGATACCTAATGCGGGAGAAATTATAATAGCAACCTTTTTTTAATCGCAGGAGAATAGGTTCCATGACGCAAGGTCGCTTTTATAGTTCTGTATAACCGATAATTTGTTATTTATAAAACTTATGGTTAGACAACCAATAATAACACAAACTGCGACTGGCAGCGGCGCCGCGAGCCGCCGGCTCAGCGATCTGACATCATTGCGAACAAATTTTTTACTAGACATTTTGAAAATGTACATTATCACTACAAAATTTTTAGGTAGACGTCAGGAAAGAATTATCTGCATATTTAATATAAACGCAAGCTAGTCGGAACGCAGATTGTTGGAAAGAAATCAGTCATCTGGCACATACTCGTACATGGGTAGATACATGTCTCTTATACTATTTGCTTAACTTATTGAGAGGAAACGTGTTAAAATGAATAGACGATGGTGGTGTGTAAGTAAGCAAGGCAAGTCAGTGTCGGACGAGACTCCCAATTACGTGTTTTACAACATTTTGATTAGGTTTGTCCAAGAAAATGTAGAAATTAGTGCAAAAAAGATAAATTTATATTACAGATCACTTTGAATGATGAATAATAAGAATTTCAGTACCAAAAGAAATGATATCTCATTATAACATAAGTAATGGCAGCCAGTATTAAACATATGCGAAGTCATCAACTTCGCCGACAAAATAATTGAGATCTAAATGGGTGCCAAGTCAATCTTGAGCAACAATGGAATTGACCACTGACTTGATCCACCCTTACGTTGTCGAAACTCCTACGGTCCGGACTATACGTTTCGCCTCGTCGGTTGTACCGCGTACATCGAGGGACTGGAAATCGGAGGACTGCGGAGCAGGCAAGTTCCCGTGCAATTATAACTTGGGTGTCTTCAAGGCTAGAGTGAATAGGCTCTTAATAAACTAGTGCGCCTCAACATCAATGATTGCATCACTGCTATTATAAAAAAAAATCCCTATCTACCGTGTAGAAATAATTCAACAGTTCAAATTTAAGAAACAATTTTTTCAATGTATGCTACTTTCTCTTTACAGAGACATGGTTGAAACCGGGCACTATGCTTTTTAATATTAAAAACTTTACAGTTGCCAGTATATTCAATAGATTATCTGCAGAAGGTGGCGGCACAATAATTCTTATAAATAATAATATTAAATTCAAGGATCGTAAAGATATTTGTAGCCTCTCTGTTGAGCGTGTTTGTGAGGTGTCTTGTGCAGAGTTGCAGAACTATATTATTGTTTGTGTTTATAGGCCACCGGCATCAAATTTTTTATTGTTTACGTCTATAATGGAAGAGATTCTTCGTAAGTTATTTAATAATTCTAACAAGTCAATAGTTGTATGTGGCGACTTTAATGTAGATATTCTTAGTAATTCATCTGAAAGTCGGAATTTTGTTGCCTTATTCAAATCGTTCAACTTAGATTTATTGTTTAGTGAGTCAACAAGATCTACAGCCACTTCGGCTACTTGTATTGATAATATATTAACTAATAGTAGTATACTAGGGAAATCGATTAATAGTGGTGTTCGCTCGGATCATAAGGCTCAATTAATAGAATTGCCATTTAAAAGACAAGTATTTAAAGTAACGAAAGTAATTAGACCCACTACTAAGGCAAGATTAGACACCTTTAAGAATAATTTAGAGCTGAAACTCTGTAATACAATATATCATAGTGATGAGCCCAATGTCTTGTATAAAGGTTTATTGTCTGGGATTTGCGATAATTTTAATAGAGCCTGTCCTAATAAAATAGTGAAGGTAAATAGTAAAATGGGATTTAGTGACTGGGCTACAAAAGGTATTCGTAAGAGCAGGGATAGGTTGTATGAACTTTATCATTTAAAATCTCTAACTCAGAACGAAGAATTTCATAAATATGTTAGAAAATTTTCAAAGACTTTCAAGTTAGTGTGTAATCAAGCTAAATCTTACTTTATATGTAATAAAATAGGTAATGCTAATAACAAAATAAAGACAGTCTGGAATGTTATTAATACGGAAACTGGTAAAATTAGAAATAATAATGAACAGGTAACTCTTAAAATTAATGATAAAATTCTAACAAATAATTTAGATGTAGCCTGTGCTTTTGAAAACTTCTTCACGAGTATACCTGGTAAAACTACTAAAAGCCTTAAATCATGTCCTATAGCAGCGGAATCTTTACTCAAGCAGCATATTCATAATACATTTCCAAGTTTTAAATTTGACCATATTAATGCTAGCGATATCATAATAACTTTTAATTCTCTCAATATGAAAAGTACTGAAGATTTATAGGGCTTATCAGTAACAATCGTAAAATCAATAATAACAGTGATTGCACCTGTTTTGTCAAATATTTTTAATGAATGCATTGATCAGGGTTGTTTTCCTGATTTAATGAAATATAGTAAAATAGTACCTATTTTCAAGTCCGGTTGTAGGGAGAATCCATCTGATTACAGACCAGTTTCCGTTCTGCCAGCACTTAGTAAAATCTTTGAAAAATTGCTGCTTAATCAAATGTCAAGTCACTTTACTAAGCATAAGGTATTGCATGGTCATCAGTTCGGTTTCACGAAGGGAAGATCTACATCCGATGCGGCAGCAACATTGCTGAGGCACATTTATGGCGCATGGGAGGATTCACAGGATGCGATTGGCATTTTTTGTGATCTGTCCAAGGCATTCGATTGCGTTGACCACCGTACGCTACTACTAAAACTTGACTTCTACGGAATTCGTGGAACTGCTCATGATCTTGTTTTATCTTATTTATCAAATCGCCAGCAAAAGGTAGGGATTACCGGCACAACATCCAAGGGCTCTTTAGTCGAAATGGGGGTACCCCAGGGTTCAATTTTAGGTCCATTTTTGTTTTTAGTATATATAAATGATTTGCCATATGTTGTAAATGACCTCACAGATATTGTCTTGTTTGCTGATGATACATCATTAATTTTTAAAGTTAATAGAAAAGACAAAGATCTAACTAAAGTTAATCATACTATGTCAATTGTCTGTGGGTGGTTTGCTACAAATAATCTATTACTAAATTCAAAGAAAACTAAATGCTTAAGGTTTTCTTTACCAAATGTAGCACAAGTAGATAGCCAAATAATAATAGATGGGAGCCATATTGATATTGTAAATAAAACGGTATTTTTGGGTCTTACATTAGACAATAAATTGCAATGGGGACCTCAGGTTGATACTCTAGCTGCTAAATTAAGTTCGGCTGCTTTTGCTGTTAGGAAAATTAAACAATTGACGAATGTTGAGACGGCCAAATTAGTTTATTTTGCATATTTTCATAGCCTCTTGTCCTATGGTATTTTGTTTTGGGGAGCAGCAGCGGATATAGAATCAATATTTATTATACAAAAAAGAGCAATTCGTGCAATTTACAGTATGGGTCCCCGTGAATCATTAAGAGATTTATTTAGAGAAATAAATATAATGACATTACCTTCACTATATATTTATGAAAATATAATGTTTATACGTAGAAACAGGAATGTTTGAGTCAAAATTAGATATTCATAGTATAAATACAAGACAAAGGGAGAAGTTAGTTGTTCCATACTTTAGACTAACTAAAGTTAACAAGTCATTTCTTGGTAATTGTGTTCGATTTTATAATAAGATACCGCTTTCAATAACCAAAATGTCTGATCATAAATTTAAAAATTATATTAGGAAAGTTTTGAAAGAAAAAGCGTATTACAAGGTGGTTCATTATATTGAAGATAAAAATGTATGGAAATAGCTGCTCTCTGCACAGTGCACCTCTAAATCTCTTGTTTAAGTTGTAAGTACCTAATTATTGTTATTTTCTATTTTGTAGTCTTGTCATATTTTTTTTTGTTTTGTTTTTATTAATGTTACCTATAATAAGTATTTTGTAATTGTTAAATATAAAATTATGTAACATTGAAATTATAAAATAGCCAAAAAGTCAGAATAGATAAAAATGTATATAACAAATAAAAAAGAATGTAACCTTGCTGAGTTTCTTGCCGGTTCTTCTCAGTTGAAGGCTGACTTCCGAACCGGTTGTAGCTTCAGTAACTTTAAATTTGACCTTCATAAGTGCCCTCCGAAGGCCTAAACTGAATAAATGGTTTTGAATTTTGAATTTTTTGATGTAGCAGAAAAAAAGCAAGAAATTGTTTTTACACATGTTTTAGAATGGTCTTATATTTAAATTTCAATATTCCCCACAGAGCTTGGCTTGGTGGGTGTGGTGGGTGTGGTGTGTGTGTGTGTGTGTGTGTGCGGTTCTCACCCGACTGCGCTTGTTGGTGTTGTAGAGGCGGCTGTTGGCGAAGACGCGGCGGATGTCGGCGGCGAGCGCGGCCGGCGACGCGTACAGGCCGCGGCGCAGGCGGCCGGCCGCCGTGCCCAGGTCCATCGGCTGCGACACCACCGACAGGTAGTCTGCCATGGACGACGCCGGCGGGGGAGGGGAGACATTAGACCTCTACATGTACATTTCATAGTATAACATGCAACTATGTCGCTCCCCGTCGCCTGTACGCTGATCTTTTAAACTAGGCAACGGATTTTGAAGCAGTTTTCCTCAATAGACATAGAATTGCGTATATTTTGTACACATGCATACAAAATTGGAAAATTTCAGATAACTTAACCGCCTATTTTAACTTCGCGCGTTTAACAGTGCGCGTATTACCGATCTTCGGAACGCAGGCGAAACCGCGGGGGAAAGCTAGTCGTCTTACAAGGTATACTTCTTTTGGCGCATTTGGGAAAGCAGAGGCCTGATTGTAGAAAACTTTGTATCGAAAGGTATTTATAAATATAACGGATTATTTAGACTCTAAATTTTATAGTTTTATAAGACAGCGTCATGCCATTTCCCGTCACGGCATACGAATCGGTTTTACTATTATCTAGTATTTGTCGTCTGACAAAAAGCTGCTATTTAAGCCCGTTCTGAATAATGTATAGTACTGACCGGGCGCCTGGTCGGGCGACACCGGCTGGCGGAAGGGCTCGGCGTCGTGCGACGACATGAGCTCGCGCAGCAGCTCCTCGCAGGCGCCGCGCCACGCCGGGCCGGCCTCCGCCGCGGCCCCCGCCGCCCCCGCCGCCGCCCCCGCCGCGTGTCGGGACCCGCGCCGGGGCCCGCGTCGGGACTGGGAAACGGAACATACATTTATATCATAGAGGAGGTGCGTGTCGATAATTAAAACTCTTTGATTGGATAAAAATAAACTTTGCAAGTATCCTACAATAAACTTGAGCAAGGAAAACATTTCGAGGAAACCATTGCACGGTGGTAGGGTACTCTGTAGTACCCACCTGGCTGGGATTTTTTTGGAACCCCACCAGATTTTCAGCATGAGGGTCATGTAGAAAATGTGGCGCCGCCGAACTCCATCGGTGTGTTCCGACAGCCACTCGAGAGCCAGTTCTAGGTTTCGTGTGCTTACCGCCTGCGACCACATCATCATTTTCCATGGCGCGCTTGTGGTTCGACACGAGCTCATTCAAAGTAAAATAAGAGTATAGTGAGTAATACATACCTTCCTGGCAGACGCGAGGGTCTCGTCGTCGGACGAGTGGTAGGCGGCGGCGAGCTCGTGGTACTTGGCCACCACGTTCACGTCGCGCCAGTGGCTGCCACACGAACGCAACGTTCGGGTTAGGTGCAACGGTATACATACATACAAGGGCTTTATATTAAATTAAATAAAATTTGAAGGTGAGACTTCTGGATTAGGGAAGGTGGCTGGGTGGTGGGTGGTGGGTGGTACCTGATGATGTGCAGCAGCAGGTCGGTGATGAGGCGCGCCTGGCGCACGATGGGCGAGTGCGCGCGGTTGAAGCGCTCGGCGTTGCTGGCGAGGTAGCGCACGTCGAACTGCGCCGCCGCCGCGCGCCGGTACCACTGCGCCCGGGACCAGACAAACAAACAATCGTTACGTGTGCTCGCGTGTGGTGGCGTGTGGTAGCGTGGTGCGTGGTAGGGCGCGGTGCCAACCTGGTTCTCGAAGCGCGCCTTGATGGTGGCCAGGTCGATGGGGTAGGGCACGACGCGCGCGTACAGCGGGTACAGCTGCAGGTCCACGGGCGCCACGAACGGCTCCGCCACCGACAGCGTCATCACCTGCACACGACATGTGATGTGCAATACGAGCATCCGCCTCGGCGTCACGTCCGCGGTATTGAAGGATCTCAATATCTCGGGGAAACGATGTGGCTTTTTACTTCTGGATAATGTAGCTTACTAATGATGAAAGATGACTAAAATCTGTCCAGTAGGTGTTCAGTTTATTCGTAGCAAACAAAAATACAAATATTTTTTTTTTAATGTTTGTGGAGATTATTTATAGTTTGTATTAATAAAAGATTAGGTCGGAATATAAAAAAACTGGATCTCGAAAACAGTCTCACCTACCGGTTATGACTAAAGCTAGGCACCACCCAGTGCCTTTACCATGAGTTTTTAATGTACGCACTCGCTAGCGACGGCGTAAAACATTTCTATGGCAAATGTGTACAGCGCCACTAGCGGTCACGTAAAGAACTAAAATCGATAGTACGAAATGGAGAAATTCCAGTTGCTATCGAGAAATACTGTATCGATAGTAGTTTAGTTTACTCGCAAGTGACTAAAGTAAGTTTCGACAGCAACTCATGCGGTTAGAACCCACCTGGCTGATGTGTTCCGCGATGAGCGCGCAGGCGAGGCCGCGGTCGGCGCGCGGCGGCCACTCGGCGGGCTCGGCGCGGTACAGCGCGGCCTGCAGCTCGTGCGCCAGCACCGCCACGCAGCCCCCGGGCTCCGGCGGCAGCCTGTACACGCGACAGAGCTTATGCCGTGGTACCCAGATAACGGATATGTGGCGACATCTATGAACGAGTAGAAACACGCGAGAACCCCACATCGCGATATCGAGAATCGACAGTTGGACCGCGGTCCGCAGGCATGATCACCTAGCGGCGGACGATCTTCGCTTTTAAATGGAGGAGTCTCACACCTCGCCCCTCCATAGATATTTACACTCGGACACAGAACGAGCAAACACGCAAATGTTTGACCTGATGGGTATCGCTCCCTCGAGCATCTAGATGTGAACCAGCTTTATAAGTGGCCCACTAATACAACACACGTGAATTAAAAATATACTGATATATTGTTAACATGCATAATATGCATAGGCTTGTGTTTGACCACATCATATAGTAGTATTATAGTAAATGGTGATGAGATGAGAGCTGAAGGTGGTAAACACACCACGCCTTAAAGAGAACCTTCAGAACACCCGGCAGGTGCTTGGCGACAGATTCGAGGGTGGTAGCCAGCCAGTCGGGTACTACAAAGTACCCAATCCTTCTCACTGAAGGCTTAACCTCAGGGTTCGACGCCACCACTGACTCCATGAGACGCTCACCGTTCCGGGTCGAGCGGCTCGAGGTCCCAGGGCGACAGGCGCTCCACCTCCCCGTTGTCCCAGCGCACTCGCAGCGACAAGAAGTGCGAGGCCGCCACGGATGCCCAGCGGGCGGCCTCGGCGTCCCCCGGGCCCGCCGACGAGGGGCCGGCCTCGCCCGCGGCCCCGGCCCCCGCCCCGCCCTCCGCGCGCTCCAGTACCACGCCCGTCCACCACGAGTCGTCGATCATGCATCGGAAACTGTTGAAGAAAAAATTGTCTTTAGGAATTTAGGTTAACTTCCATACCCAGTGGTAGCTTGCGTAGCTTTGACCTTCCTAGATTAATCCTCCACAGACCTCAACGGCTTATATAGTAATAGATGGCTTTTAATATTGAATCGCAGTCCCATATTAGAATTTTAACATTATGGATCCTTATTGGGCAAACATTGGTGTCCATGGACAAGTCTGTTAGTTTAAAATTAGTATTAAACTAGTAGTATATGTACTTGATGAGTGTAATTGTGCTATATAAAGCGACTTTGCGTCTGTGTGGTAGCTAGTGGTACAGTGTGTGGTGGGGTGTGGTGAGACTGACCGGTCGCCCTGCCCCCAGTTCCTGGCGGTGGCGCACTCGTACTGCTGGCGGAGCACGAGGAAGTCGATGACGTCGGGCATGTCGTGGTAGCGCACCGTCAGCGACCCCGCGCCGGCCCCCGCCGCGGCCCCGGCCCCGGCCCCCTGCAGGCGCGCCAGGCGGAGGCACACCACGCGCGGGGGCTTGATCACGTACTTGATGCCCACCACCTTCACCAGCTCGCATTCCTGCATAAACATTCGTTAATAAAACAAATATCCCGGGACGTTCTTTACACGCATCCATCTAATTCCAAACTAAGCATAGCACAGGACTACGAAAACCAGATAGCAGATATACAACATGTACAATTTAACTTATATTATAAATGGAAAGTGAGTTTGATAAAAAATACCGAAAAATCCAGAATTTACATACAAGCTTTTCCGCGATTTCACCCGCGTTCCAAAGGGACGACATTGTCTCAGGTTCAAAAGGATCCTTTGTGTTCCAGCATGCTCTGTCTATGTGCCAATTGTAATTCAAATATATTTTAATTTGGATGAAACTTGGCACATAGGAGTACCAAAGATCGGTCTTACACAACAGCAAACAAACTCCTTTTGCTTCATTATATTAAGATAATATAGTTCAACTCACGTTTACGTGCGTTCTCTCCCAGGGCTTGTCCCGTGGGTTCACTTTGTACAGGTCCTTCTCTGACACCGCCTCGAAGTACCTCTGGTGGCCCTGCAACACATTCAAAAAGATTAAATGACTTACTGAAGAAGAACAGAGAATACTTTAGAAGTAATAGAAGTCTGTAGAGGTACTACCTCACTCATTTCTGAAAGACAGTAGTAGTGTAGTAGACTTGTATTAATGTTTCGGTTGGGCAGAAGGACATTACAGGCACATGAGACTTAACAACATCACTTCTCAGCGACGACAATGCAGTAACGATGCTCCGGTGTTGTTTGTCGGCACATGCAGTATAAAAAAAAGGTGTACTCACAAGCCTGAAGTATAAACACTCGTCTCCCATCTGTGGGTGGTAGGGCGCCTTCCGCGGGGACACGGCCGTGAGCCACTCGCCCGGCCGGTACGCCTCGGGCAGCTCGACCCCCGCCCCGGCCCCCGCGCCGGCCCCGGGCCCCGCGCCGGCCCCGGGCCCCGCGCCCGACCCCGACGCGCCCGCCGCCGCGGGGGGCGGGGGGGCGCGCTTCGACGGGGTCGCGCTCGGGCTGTATCTGTTGGGGGAGAAACCACATTTAGATTTACAGGCAAAACTTGACTAGAGTTGTCCTGCGAGCTTATTATTAGAACTTGTGAAACAATTAAAAAAATTAAATGTAAGTCAGATAAAATCATCATATCATCAGCCTATCTGCGTCCACTGCTACAACTAAATAAATAAAAAAAAAAAAAAAAAAATAAATAAATAAATAAATATCCTGGGACATTTCTTACACACGGCCATCTGGTCCCAAACTAAGCAGAGCTTGTACTATGGAAACCAGAAACTGATATACTACATTTTTAAATACATATGTATAGATATTTACATCCAGACACAGAACAAACTGACATGTTCACGCACACTAATGTTTGTACTCGGGGGTAATTGAACCCAAGACCTGCGACGTGGCAGTCAGGGTCTTCAACCACCAAACCAACAGGGCCAACATATTAGAAGAGTGTCTCATGAAAAAAAGAAAGAAAACCTATTTATTAAGGACGCGGTTAACAATAACAGGTGTCTCGTAAAGACACGATAGAATTCAAACTTTTGAATTACAGAGAAACATTTTAATTATTCATAAATCACTTATGAATAGCATACATTGTGTTTCATCATCATCAGCCTATCTCCGTCCACTGCTGGACATAGGCCTCACCTATGGCACGCCACTGAGCTCGATCTTCAGCTCTCTGTTTCCAACCGCTGCCAGCCAGCTTGCGTATATCATCGCTCCATCTAGCTGGAGGGCGCCCTACACTACGTTTACCGAGCCGTGGTCTCCACTCTACAACACGTCTACCCCAACGGTTATTGGTTCTACGGCAGATGTGACCAGCCCACTGCCACTTCAGCTTGCTAATCCTTTGAGCTATGTCGATAACTTTGGTTCTCTGACGGATGACTACATTTCGAATTCGATCCTTCAGAGAGACTCCGAGCATAGCTCTCTCCATAGCTCGCTGAGCGACTTTGAGTTGGTGAACCAGTCGCACCGTCAGTGTCCATGTCTCGGCTCCGTAAGTCATAACAGGTAGGACGCACACGTTAAAGTCTTTCGTCTGCAGACATTGGGGTATGGGCGATGAGAAGACTCGACGGAGTTTTCCAGAAAAAATAAATGTACAAAAATAAAAGAAACTGAGTTTTTTGTTGGTTCTTCTCCATTTTAGGGTAACTTCCGAACCGGTGTTAATTTCAGCAGCTTTGGATTTCATTAGTGTCCTTCTAGGCCCTAAATTGAATAAATGAAATTGACATTTGAACTCTTTCCAACTATCTTATTTACACACGGCCGTCTGATCCCAACTAAGCAGAGCTTGTACTGTGGATACCAGATAACTGATACAAATTTGTTTTCTCAATACATCTTATATAGATATTTACACCTAGACACAGAACAAACAGACATATTCATGCCAAATAAAAAGGTGTGTGTGCGATTCACACACGATAGAAGTGAAACTTCAGTCAATCGACAAAAGAATGAGATGAATATATATAACAAGGGTAGGATAATTACAAAGTGAAATGAATGTATTTTGATTAATTTTAAAAGATATTTTATTTAACATATATAGTATGTATATTTCTGTCTCATTCTTTGCCGGCTTCATCCTACACATTTTTGTATTTGTGTCTCTTACCTGTCGTTTTTTCTGTTGCATCCGGTTTGAAATCACAACGATTCTAAAGAAGTTTCACTTAAAAAAAAAGAGTTTTGTAGTGAGCACTCAATCGTATTGAAATAACTAGTTTACAAATAAAAGTTGACAACACCCTCGAAAACCATGCAAACGATACCCATGACGAGAAAGTTGATAATTTATTGTAGCCGCCATGTTGGATTTCCGTTTTGACAGCAATATCGGCTTCCAACACCCTTGAAAACCATGAAAACGATACCCATGACGAGAAATTTGATAATTTTCTGTAGCCGCCTTCTTGGATTTCTGTTTTGACAGCAATATCGGCTTCAACACCCTTGAAAACCATGGAAACGATACCCATGAACGAGAAAGTTGATAATTGATTGTAGCCACCATCTTGGATTTCCATTTTGACAGCACTATCCCCTTTAACACCCTTGAAAACCATGAAAACGATACCCATGACGAGAAATTTGATAATTTATTGTAGCCGCCTTCTTGGATTTCCGTTTTGATAGCAATATCGGCTTCAACACCCTTGAAAACCATGGAAACGATACCCATGACGAGAAAGTTGATAATTGATTGTAGCCGCCATCTTGGATTTCCATTTTGACAGCACTATCCCCTTTAACACCCTTGAAAACCATGAAAACGATACCCATGACGAGAAAGTTAATAATTTATTGTAGCCGCCATCTTGGATTTTCATTTTGACAGCACTATCGGCTTCAACACCCTTGAAAACCATGAAAACAATACCCATGACGAGAAAGTTGATAATTTATTGTAGCCGCCATCTTGGTTTTCCATTTTGACAGCACTCAATGTAATAAATAAATATGGCGCGTAACGGAAAAATGTTACCCAGAAATAAAGATGGCGCGTAACAGAAAAACGTCACAATTTTTTTACATTGCTATAAAATTTCTCCCATACGCCGATAAAGAAGTTTCACTTCAAAAATATTCGCCACTGGTGGGAATCGAACCCACGACCTGTAGCACGAGATTCACACGTCGTTTAATAATTATTGCTCAGATACAAAGCTACAGTATTCCCGAGTGACATAGGCTATGTAATAATGCTAAGGGGGTAGGCAGCGGTGGCGTACCTGGTGGCCGGCAGCGGGCGGCGCCGGGCGCGCTTGGGCGGCGCCAGGGCCGCGCCCGCCTCCCAGTCCGAGTACTGCGACGACGCCGAGCTGCACACACACACATTACACATCATCGTTTGTTAATAGTTAACCTACAACCGAATCAAACAGGTACACAAAAATCACTGACATACAAATAAAATAACAAGTACATATTAGTCACATAAGGTATAGGTTGCTTCGTGCAAAATTTGCTACAATTTTTTTGTTTGAATTTTAAACAATTATTTTTTTTGGTCATTCTCAAATAACATATCTACACGCCAATTATCCTCGATGAAGTGAGAATTGAGACCTCTGCCTACCTGACGTCTTTTAATTCCCGACATTCATTTATCAATTTAAAACAGTAATAATAAGTAAGCTAAGTTACGACAAAGTATTATAAATGATGCTGTGCTCAGCTGCCAATGAAGTGCAAATATAACCTTTTAGCTGCGTATTTTTTATGTATATTTGTAATCCGTAGCAATTTATTATTTAAAAAGAACTACAAAAAGTCAAGGCGAGCATTATCACTATTTCTCGAACATTTTATAAATTCTCATTTTTAATATTACCTTGCCCGAACCGGGAATCGAACCCGAGAGGCGATTTAATAGACAGCAACAGAAATATAGGAATGTATACTCACTTATCGCTTTTACTACCAGAGTGTGAGCTGCAGAACAGAAACAAAAGTTTAAATAAAATTGTGTACATCTTTTCTTACATAAGTTCAAATTTAAAACTGTTTGGTAAGTGCTGAAGATTATTCTCTACTTGAGAGTGTCGGACTCACGGTTTCTTTGTCTTTTTTTTACCACCATTCAGTGCGCGCCCTTCATGCGCCTAAGTTGAATAAATAGTTATAGGTTGAATAATTTTGGACATTTTGAAAATATCTGTTTACTATAATCCGTCTATATACAGGAATATTTTTTATTCAGTGCGCAATCTTTGACAAATTAAACTTAAATGAGTTTTATTAAATACCTAATTTTTATTTTCAAAAGTTTTAGTACAAAAACAATTATCGTTAACGAAAGATATAGACTTTAAAATTGATATTATGGCTACTGTACGACTGTCTGTCGGGCGCCCACCCCGGCCGTGGCCTTGGCAGCAGCTGGCTCTACCGCCGTCCATTGTTTGTTGATTTTAAAGTAAAAAAAAAATATAAAAAAAAATAAAGAAAAAAAACGGAAATGTGTTCTGTTACTGACCCGCGTTTCCGAGCGACGTTACATATTCGTAGGATAAAAAGTCTAGTATCTGCGTGCCAAGCGTTGTACATACGTGTCGTCGGTGCCGGTGGAGAGGTCGAGGCTGGAGCGGCTGGAGCGGCTGGAGCGCGAGGAGCGGCTGGAGCGGGCCGAGCGCGCCGCCGAGCGGCCCGACAGGCGCACCGACGAGTCCGACGTGTCCGAGTCGGCGCTCTCCTCGGGCGGCTCCTCCTCGCGGCGCGGCAGCGGGCGGGGCCGGGGCCGCGGGCGCGGGGCGGGGCGGCGGCCGGGGCGGCGCCGGCCCCCGGCCCCCGCGGCCGCGCCGGCCCCCGGCTCGGCGGCGGTGCTGATCATGACGGGGCGGCGGCGCATCTCGCGCCGGTACCAGGCCTGCTCCATGGCGTGCAGCTCGGCGCAGAGCCGCTCCAGGTGCAGGCGCGCGGCGGCGCCCAGCGGCGGCACCACGGCGCGCGTGCTGGCCGGCACCAGCTGCGGGTCGCCGCTCTGCCACGAGCCGGCCGTGTGGCGCACGCCCTCGCCGCGCCACACGCCACGCGTGGGGGGGTCGGGGCCCCCGGGGGCGGCGGGGTCGGCGGGGTCGGGGCCCGCCAGCGCCTCGATAAGGGCGTCGAGGCGGGAGCGCGCCGCGTCGGCCGCGGGGATGAGCTGGCTGAGCGCGAGCAGCTCGCGGCCGGGCACGAGGCGCTGGTGGCGCGGCGCGTGGGGGCCGCCCTCCACGTCCACGAGGAAGGGCGGCGGCATGAGGTGCGGCGGCAGCTCCGTCTGCTCGTCCAGCGCGCCGCCCAGCGCGTCGCGGACTGCACCCGGAACCACATGTAGCTCGGTTACTGACGTTTCCTCATAGCGGAGACGGTTCAGCCGCGATTCAAATATAGCTCCTTTTAAAAACGAGCATCTCTCGTAAAGAGTAAAAATTCTAAATAGTTTGTAGCACCAGCGATGCGCCCGATAAACATGATTAAAAACTTTTTTACTCCAGTAGCGATGCTAGTTTCATGGAGTTTATTTTGTAAGATTTTGTGTAATATACGTTCGCAAAACTATGAAATAAATAAATAGATAGATAAAAATTATTCTTATTTTTGAAGTGAAACTTCTTTATCGGCGTATGGCAGAAATTTTATAGCAATGTAAAAAAATTGTGACGTTTTTCTGTTACGCGCCATCTTTAATTTCTGGGTAACATTTTTCCGTTACGCCAACGTCAAAGTGGAAATCCAAGATGGCGGCTACAAAATTAAAATTATCAACTTTCTCGTCATGGGTATCGTTTTCATGGTTTTCGAGGGTGTTGTCAACTTTTATTTGTAAACTAGTTATTTCAATACGATTGAGTGATCACTACAAAACTCTTTTTTTTTTTAAGTGAAACTTCGAATCGTTGTGATTTCAAACCGGATGCAACAGAAAAAACGACAGGTAAGAGACACAAATACAAAAATGTGTAGGATGAAGTCGGCAAAGAATGAGACAGAAATATACATACTATATATGTTAAATAAAATATCTATTAAAATTAATCAAAATACATTCATTTAACTTTGTAATTATCCCACCCTTGTTATATATATTCATCTCATTATTTTGTCGATTTACTGAAGTTTCACTTCTATCGTGTGTGAATCGCACACACACCTTTTTTATTTTAATGAAGACGGTGGTCGAATATTTAATGCGATCTTTACGATATTTATCCAATGATTTTTAAATCAAATATTTTCAATGTACAACCACACTATAAACACTATGGACATATTGTAGACTCACCCAGCGGGCGGTAGTCCGTGTGGAAGAAGAGCTCGGTGGGCAGGTCCCGCAGCAGCGGGTGGCCCTGGCCCAGCCCCAGCAGCAGCAGGTGGCCGTGCGAGTCGGACGCGGCGATGGTGGCGCCGCCGCCCCACTTGGCGTCGAAGATGGCGCCGTCGCCTTGCCCCTCGATGTGGTTGTGGAACTTGGCCACCACCTGCCGAGCGTGCCAAATGTGTCTCATGTACTTATGTAAGAACACACCGGCTGTAGGTATGGAGAGTAGAAGTAAAGGAGGACCATCTTGTATGGGGCATTAGTCGAAAAAGTGTCCCCTTGTAAACAGCAAATTAGGTTTCGACTTCTCACCGAAATAGCGCTAGTGTAGCAAGTGGAAATGATATGAACAGAGTGAAGTGTGCTGGGTTGGTTTCCGGTAATTCTTTAAAACTATTTTCTATTTACTATTTACAATTAATTGCGGCGCTTAAAAACACTGTATAATTTTATTCCATACTCATGTTTGTCTATATATTATAAAAAAATGCGCTGTAACGAAACGGAAATGTTTCTTTCCTTTTTTATGAATTTTCTATCCCACTCTAATAAATTTGTGGCACTCTATCTAAAATTCTTCCACTCGCTACAGCAGCGCCACCTTAATTTGTTCCCTTTCAACGGACACTTTTTAGTACACTGAGATGGTCCTCCTTCACTTCTACACTCCATAGTTTTGTATATGAACACTGGCGCAGTACCTCCCCGCGGGCGACGTCCCACACGAACAGCTGGCCGTCGTGGCCGGCGGACAGCAGCACGCCGGCCAGGAAGGGGTGCGGCTCCAGCACGTAGGCCTCGTCGCGGTGGCCGCGCAGCGCGCGCACCTGCCGGCACGTGCGGGCGTCCCACACCTGCGCCCGCGAGGGGGGGGAGGGGGGGGGATTAGACCGTACATCATCTTGTTTTATCTTATTTATCAAATCGTCAACAAAAGGTAGGGATTACTGGCACGACATCCAAGGGCTCTTTAGTCGAAATGGGGGTACCCCAGGGTTCAATTTTAGGTCCATTTTTGTTTTTAGTCTATATAAATGACTTGCCATATGTTGTAAATGATCTCACAGATATTGTCTTGTTTGCTGATGATACATCATTAATTTTTAAAGTTGATAGAAAAGACAAAGATCTAACTAAAGTTAATCATACTATGTCAATTGTCCGTGGGTGGTTTGCTACAAATAATCTATTACTAAATTCAAAGAAAACTAAATGCTTAAGGTTTTCTTTACCGAATGTAGCATGAGTAGATAGCCAAATAATAATAGATGGGAGCCATATTGATCTTGTTAATAAAACGGTATTTTTGGGTCTTACATTAGACAATAAATTGCAGTGGGGACCTCAGGTTGCTAAGTTAAGTTCGGCTGCATTTGCTGTTAGGAAAATTAAACAATTGACGAATGTTGAGACGGCCAAATTAGTTTATTTTGCATATTTTCATAGCCTCCTGTCCTATGGTATTTTATTTTGGGGAGCAGCAGCGGATATAGAATCAATATTTGTTATACAAAAAAGAGCAATTCGTGCAATTTACGGTAACCTCTAATTTTCTTGTTTAAGTTGTAAGTAATTATTGTCATTTTCTATTTTGTAGTCTTGTTATTTCTTTTTTTTTTTGTTTTTGAATGTTAGCTTTATTAAGTATTTTGTAATTGTTAAATATAAAAATATGTAAAATTGATATTATAAAATAGCCAAAAAGTCAGTATAGATAAAAAAGAATTTAATAAAATAAAAAAGAATGTAACCTTGCTGAGTTTCTTGCCGGTTCTTCTCAGTTGAAGGCTGACTTCCGAACCGGTAGTAGCTTCAGTAACTTTATATTTGACCTTCATAAGTGCCTTCTGAGGGCCTAAACTGAATAAATGGTTTTGAATTTTGAATTTTATATCTTAACGAATATAAACAAAGGATCGCACTGACCCGCACGGTGTGGTCGGAGACGGCTGTGATGACGAAGGCGTCGCTGCAGTCCCAGCACACCATCGTCACCTGGGGAATAAATATTAATATTATATCATATAATGTATTTGGTTCCCATAGAACGAGCTCTGCTCAGTTTGGGACTAGAAGTGGATATTGACTTATAATAATTGATTATATTATATGCCGAAATGAAAACAATATTTATAATATTTCAATTTGTTAGGAAATTTGTATATAATTTTATAAAAACGAATTTATATACTATATCGACACACGGAGACATGTTTTAGTCCCGTGCGGGAATCGAACCCACGCCGTGCGCGTGAAAGTCAGGGCCCACCATCACGTCACCGTTGATGTGCGCGTCGATAAAGCAAAGCGATTGGGAACAATATTGTATTCAAGATAAATCATCAAATTCTAATTATATCGATATCTATATATATATATAAATGAATCCCTATTTCCCTTGGTCACGGCATCACGCGTGGACGGCTGGGCCGATTTCCGAGTTATTGTCAGGAGATGGTTCTTATGAACGAAAAAATTAAGAAAATTACGCGGAAAATTTAAGAAAACTTCACGATTTAATGAGCGCTTTTGACAATGTAAACTGTTTGACATTATTGTCAGTTGGCGCGATTGACAGAATGCACGGTGTAATTTATCGTTTAAAATAGAGGTGGAGAATCGGAAGATTCGAATTCAATATTCATAGTTCAGACAGGACACCGTTTGCCGGGTCAGCTAGTAGTCCAATAAATATGATCAAAATTGTATAAATTACTAGCTCATCAGGCAAACGTTTTACTATATTCAACCCTATTGCGGATCTGTGGATGGAACAGAATAATATAAAAACCGCGATTTAAATATAGGGGTTGGTGATGAAAGGGTGAAAATTTAGGATTGTTTGTATTTTTAATGTCACGTTATAAAAAAAATTTAATTTGTCCGAAAAATAAATATAACAATAAGGGGTGGACAACCCTTATCACTTAGGGGTATGAAAAATAGATAGTAACCGATTCTCAGACCTACTGAATATGCAATTTCATAAAAATCGGTCAAGCAGTTTCGGTGGAGTATGGTTACTAACATTTTGACACGAGAAATTCATATATAAGATATCTGATTTCTAAGTGCCCATCTATTCACAAAGATTAGATGTTTTGATGCTGAACAAGTATGACGTTACAACATACTGTTATATACAAACGATAGTCTTGACATGTGAGTAACCATCTGTATCATAGCTGATGGTGGACTGACCTTGAGTTTCTTGACGTCGCTGGTCTGGTAGTCGGTGGGCAGCAGCAGGACGTGCCGCCACTGCGTCGCGTGTAGCGTCCACAGCGCCGCGCTGCCGTCCTGCATTGCAGTACAGTACACTACATCACTACACAGTACTGTACAGTACAGTACATCGCAGTTCAATATTTAAACAAACCAATATTCGTGTCGTTAAACGACAACACCATTTGTTATAACACTCTGTGGCGACATCTATGAACACGCCTGCGATCCGAACGAGTAGAAAACACGTGAAAATCCTACATCGCGATATCGATTTTCTCAGGATTCGACATATATACAAGCATCCAACATCAACAGTTGGACCGCGGTCCGCAGGCATGATCACCTAGTGGCGGAAGATCTTCCCTTTTAAAAGGAGGAGTCTCATACCTCGCTCCTCCATAGATTCTTCTAAGACACATTTTATTATAATTAATAATCTATTCCTAAGGAATTTAATGTATTCCGGAACTATGACATAGCCTATGTCTTTTCTGAATAAGTACCATCCAAATGGTGAAAGTATTGTTTGAACAGGTGCTGCGGGTCCAGATATTACCATCAGTAAATTCACTCTCCTGTTTGGAATATTGATCTCGCATTGAAAAGAGTCATTGCTAAGTTCATTCCGTATCTTCTCAGCCGAAGCAAGTTTCCCTTGGTATTGCATGTTTGCCTACATACCATCAGGTGTACCGTCTGCCTGCTTGTCAGTCTACTCGGCACTAAATTGTTAGGATTAGCGCAGCACAGTGAGCTCTGTCTCCATAGCAACGTTGTCCTTGTTATTTTTGTGCTCATGCAAATATTGATTGTATTTTAATTGCCAAGGACAACGTTTTTATAACGGTTATTCAGGTTACAACAAGAACAAAGTATTTTAATAGTGGTGTGGTGTGGTATGGTCACCTTGCTGCCGGAGACGAAGCGCAGGCCGCGGTGTGCCCACGCGAGGCTGTCGACCGCGTCCCCGTGCACGGCCGCCTCCAGCACCTGGACGAATATATATTTTACTCAATTCCCAAGACAAAACAAGACGAAATATATTCCATCAGACTGACCCGGCGCGGGCCGAAGTGCTCGGTGTCGTCGTCGGGGTCGCGGTCGAGGTCGAGCCCCACGGCGTACAGGCGCACGTGGTGGTCGGCGCTGCCCGCGGCCAGCAGCGCGCCGCCCGGCGACCAGGCGGCGCACACCATGTGGCACGCGCCCGGCCGCATGCGCTCCACGAACTGCACCGGCTGCGACAGGAACGCGCCGTCCGCCGAGCACGCCCAGAACGCCACCGAGCCGTCCGTGGACGTGGAGGCCAGCCAGCGCGCGTGGCCCGGCCCCCGCGGGCCCGGCGCCCACTGCACCGACGTCACCGTGCCCGCGTGCGCGTGCAGCACGGCCCGCGGCGCCGCCGAGGCCAGGCACCACACGCGCAGCAGCCGCTCCACCGAGCCGCACGCCAGCAGCGCGCCGTCGCCCGACACGCTGGCGTCCGTGATCTCGGCCGCCGCGCCGCGCAGCGTGGCCCGCAGGCGGCCGTCGCGCGCGCTCCACACCTTCAGCAGCAGGTCGTCGGCGCCCGTGATCACGTAGCGGCCCGTGTTGTCGAACACGAGGCAGTACACGGCCGACAGGTGGCCCAGCGTGCGCCGCTGCAGCCCCACGCCCGCCAGCATGCGCGGCGCGAACACGGCCGGCCCGCCGCGCCCGCCCGCCGCCGCCGCCGGCCCCGAGCCCAGCTCGCGCGCCGCCAGCCGCCGCACTGAGGGGATTACGACGATGCTAGTATCTCGACGGGTACCGACGGGTGTCTACGAACTCGATGTGACCGTGAACGTCGCTCACCCAGCGTGTGATCCTGCTTGTATGAGGCATATTTGGGTGGCGGCCTCACGAGCGACTCGCTCAGCAGCGACAGTCGCGCGGTCAGCCGCATCTGCTCGGGCCCGGAGCCGAGCGCGCCCGAGGTGCCGGGGGCCGCGAGCGAGAGGGCCGGCGTGATCTGCGCGAGGCTGAGCGCTCGCTCGCACACCGACGCCAGCCGCCGCCACGACACGTCCGAGTATTGCGATGCCTGGAGAAAGGTTACTATGATCGATGTGTTCGGATGGGTTCGTCTCCAAGTTAGATGGCCAAGCGACATCAAACCATTATGCATACTATATACTCCTTATAAGAAAATAGGGAATTATAGAACCATCGTTTTTATGGAGGTGGGTAATTGTAAAGGCGCAAAATAACGAATTTTACTACCGACAAGTTATGATTCAAAGTATTCAAAAAATAAGTACACAATAAGAAACTACTAAATACAAGTAAATATGGAATATATGATAATACATAATATGAGATTTTTTCATTTTATTAAATTTTTTTAAACTAAGCAGAGCTTGTACTATGAAAACCAGACAAGTGATATACTTAATATGCAACTTTTTTTTTCTCAATACATACATACAAAATTTACATCCAGACACAGAACAAACAGACGCGTTCATGCACACAAATGTTTGTCCTGGGTGGGAATCGAACCCGCGACCTGCGACTTGGCAGTCAGGGTCGCTAATCACCAAGCCGACTGACCTGTCAGATGAACTTACACACATATGTTTAGAAGTAACTGAAAGTTTAACTTAATTTTACGAGTTACAAAGATTCAAAAACTGCCGCCAAACCGATGACGGCGAACGTTCGTAAACTTCGCGCGCGATCGGCCATGCGACAACTGCAATCGTACGTTAGAGCGAGCTAGGGCACGGAAAACTAAGACGATTCCGTGCGTCGGAACGGGACGGCAATACTCCTAATTACGACACCATTCATCCTCACTATTGCATGATATAACAAAAATTTTGCAAATTACGGAAATATATCCAAATTATGACTGAAACATCGCCAAATCATTTTTCACGAGTTTCAACCGTATTTTCATGAACGTTTTTGCGTATTTCAAAGTTTAAGATATTTGGTAGTTTAATCGCAATTTATATATTTCCCGTCGCTCATCTCGCTGTAAAACGTAAATAAACAGTGTTAGGAAGCTGAAAAACATGTAAACTTACCAGTTCATGGTATGATTGGGTGTGCTCGGTGCCTTGCCAGTCGAGTCGTCGGGGCAGCACCTGCAACGGTCGCGAATGTTACCAAAACTTTTCAGCAAAGTTTCAGGGAGTTTGACAGCCCCTACCACGTGCGTTTGCAATCAAAACAACAATAAGCTAAACCCGGCACTAGGAAAAGCACAAACTTACCTCGACGCGCTCCAGCTCTTTTAGCAAAGTCTGTGAAAGAAAATCCCACGATTAGCACACAAAAGTCTGGATTCGTAATATTAAGATACAGTACGAGACAATTTACCTGTGCAGTCTCTTTGAGCGGGCCCCCAGAGAGAAATTTCGCTATCAGAAAGTAGAGTTCTGAAATCGAAAAGCTACCATTACACGACCTCGTACTTGGGACATTGACAATTTCGAGCACAGTTTTTATAGATCCTGACTTACCGGGAATGACCCTAAGCTCATTGTTGGATTCCTCCATGAGCCTAGTTTGTTTTTCTAGGCTTTAAACTTAACTTGCACATCACATTCACTACAAAAATCAAGCTAACATTTCACTTTACATTGTTGACGAACAGATAAAGCAACCTTCTGTAATAATAGCAAAATGGCGTCAAGACTGTAGATAAAGCAGTTTCCTGAATATCGTTATCGGTAAAACGGCATGTGCAATGTCTCATGTGCTATCAATACTTTAGCCTCTATGGCATAGATGGCGCTGTGTAAATTAAACTTTGAATCCTATTTATTTAGAAATGTATTCAAAAAATGTTTATTCACATTAATATATCACCACCGATAATTTATAGATTCTGATAAATGCTAAATAATTTCGTAATTGCCGATAAATATATTATTTTGGAGCCAAAGGTGACTTGCCTCAGTACTAATCCTTGACCTCGGCTGACCTAATTAATAATTCAAGTGTGGCAACATCGTATACAAATGTCAAATTGGCCCGGGCGTTCAGAGAAAACACGCAAAAATGCAAGTCTTCGTGATTTTACCATGGGTTTCACTGATGAAACTATTTTATTGAGTGCAACAGTTACTGCGGACCTTTGCTCGCCTCTGGAGACTGCGTTGTGTGTCAATAAACAGTGGCTTAGTGGTGTCGGTGCTGGTAGCTCATGAGTGCGTGTCCAATATTGAAGATTGACCACTTTGGCGGGAGTACGCGCCAGCATTTTAGTACGAGCATGCTCCTTCGGTGATTTACCTCGCTTCAGACTTCAATAACTCGTATGTCACGTCGTAAATACATAATTAATTCGGCCCATCATTTCAGGTCATTAGTTCTGTGGTAACAAGTGTATGGTTAATGTTTATCGATTATAAGCTATAAATACCGACGGCCCCTCGTCCTGGATGCCGCTGGAGCGGAATAATGGCTCGTAGTGGGGCTTAGTATTTTTAAATAATTTCATTGTGCTCTTTCAAGTGTTGGACCTTTGATGGTAATTAGAGTAATAAGGTGTTCAAAAGTAACTTGTTGCTAGTAAATTTGCCTTACATTGTACCTATTAAAACTAGGGCTGTACACCTCCTTTTAAGTGATTCAACTTGACTGAAATTGATTTCCTTTTCAGTCAAATGTTGCTGTTTACCACACATTCAGACATCTGTATGACACAAAAACAATTCAGTTGAGTCAGAAATGGAATGCTATTAGAGATGTGTAAATTTGGTGGTAGTAGTGCCCCTGCCGAGACTTCCTACCTTTTCTCTAAAGAGTTTCATTATACTTTTGAACCATAATGTTTATGGACTCAAAGCTAAGTAAACACAAGGTAGTGTTTGACAAAGGTATCTTAGACAAGGTTATAATTATAGTAGCCTACAGCAGATGCTGAACTAGGCAACAAGCCTGTATTACAGCACCAAAAACCTATTATATTCATGACAATAGCCACAAATACCACGGCACAGATTGTAGGTTTGATTCTGATCCAGGGCAAGGATTTGTGTGCATGAAAAGATAAAATGCAGTAATATATGTTCCCTACTAATAATATAGATGTGAATGTTAGTTTTTTTGTTACACTTTCGCACAGAATCTACTTAACCAATCATCATGAAACTTTGTACAAACATTCTTACAGGTATTAGACGTAACATAGGATACTTTTTGTGCCGGGAAAGTGTTACATCCCTCGGGAACACGGGTAAAACTGTGGGGGACTCTTAGTTTCCACAGTGCAGTGTTAACCACAGTTTGTTTCTACACTAGTATGACACTTTTCAGTGTGCGCAGAGAGCTCTCAATGTAGCCCTACATTACCTTTACACTCCCATGTAAATTTTTTAATGTAGGCAGAGAGTGTTCCCTACACATTTGTAAAGACTAGACTGGTTCCACAGTATCATACTTAGATTGTAAATTTTTGAGTGTCTCTGTTATTTTGTTTTCATGGTTATAAGGACCTTCCTTTTGTATTGTAAGGAGATAGATTGTATCTTGGGGAAAGACAGGCTTCCTTTTGCAAAAAAGTCTTAATTCCATTATTATACAGGTTGGATTCTGCATCAAACTAATCATCTGTCGATAAAGTATGTCAGCTTGCCTACATGACTATTGGCTCCATTAAATTTTAAACAGACTAATAAGGATAGTGAGACCTACGCCCAGCAGTGGGACCATATGTCCTTCCTTGTAATCAATAAAATATTCTGTATAATAAATTGTTGCCTATCTAGCTGTGCTCGCAAGAGTGTACCTTGTGGTCACTTTAAATAAAAGTTTTTTTGTGTGCCGATTTTAATCAAATAAAGACTTGTCCCAAGCTGTGTTCCAGTAACTTGCGAAAATCCTTTTAAAATTTTTGAATCAGAGTTGGAGATTAGCAAGTTCAAACAGACAGACAATACTTTAACAAATGGTTACACTTTGTACATTAACAACTATTAGACTGATTCTATAGTATGTATATTTTTTATTGTTTACCTCTATAATAGAAGAGATTCTTCGTAAGTTATTTAATAATTGTAAAAAGTCAATAGTTCTATGTGGCGACTTTAATGTAGATACTCTTAGTAATTCATCTGAAAGTCGGAATTTAGTTGCCTTATTCAAATCATTCAACTTAGATATATTATTTAATGAGTCAACAAGATCTACAGCCACTTCGGCTACTTGTATTGATAATATATTAACTAATAGTAGTATACTAGGGAAATCGATTATTAGTGGTGTTCGCTCGGATCATAAGGCTCAATTAATAGAATTGCCATTTAAAAGACAAGTATTTAAAGTAACGAAAGTAATTAGACCTACTACTAAGGCAAGATTAGACAACTTTAAGAATAATTTAGAACTGAAACTCTGTAATACAATATATCATAGTAATGAGCCCAATGTCTTGTATGAAGGTTTATTGTCCGGGATTTGCGATAATTTTAATAGAGCCTGTCCTACTAAAATAGTGAAGGTAAATAGTAAAATGGGATTTAGTGACTGGGCTACTAAAGGTATTCGTAAGAGCAGGGATAGGTTGTATGAACTTTATCATTTAAAATCTCTAACTCATAACGAGGAATTTCATAAATATGTTAGAAACTTTTCAAAAACATTCAAGTTAGTGTGTAATCAAGCTAAATCTCACTTTATATGTAATAAAATAGGTAATGCGAATAATAAAATAAAGACAGTCTGGAATGTTATTAATACGGAAACTGGTAAAATTAGAAATAATAATGAACAGGTAACTCTTAAAATTAATGATAAAATTTTAACGAATAATTTAGATGTAGCCTGTGCTTTCGAAAACTTCTTCACGAGTATACCTGGTAAAACTACTAAAAGCCTTAAATCATGTCCTATAGTAGCGGAATCTTTACTCAAACAGCATATTCATAATATATTTCCTAGTTTTAAATTTGAGCATATTAATGCTAGCGATATCTTAAATACTTTTAATTCGCTCAATATGAAAAGTACTGAAGATTTATGGGGCTTATCAGTAACAATCGTAAAATCAATAATAACAGTGATTGCACCGGTTTTGTCAAATATTTTTAATGAATGTATTGATCAGGGTTGTTTTCCTGATTTGATGAAATACAGTAAAATAGTACCTATTTTTAAATCCGGTTGTAAGGAGAATCCTTCTGATTACAGACCAGTTTCCGTTCTGCCAGCACTTAGTAAAATTTTTGAAAAACTGCTGCTTAATCAAATGTTAGGTCACTTTACTAAGCATAAGATATTGCATGGTCATCAGTTCGGTTTCACGAAGGGAAGATCTACATCCGATGCGGCAGCAGCATTGCTGAGACACATTTATGGCGCATGGGAGGATTCTCAGGATGCGATTGGCATTTTTTGTGATCTATCCAAGGCTTTCGATTGCGTTGACCACCGTACGCTACTTCTAAAACTTGACTACTACGGAATTCGTGGAACTGCTCATGATCTTGTTTTATCTTATTTATCAAATCGTCAACAAAAGGTAGGGATTACTGGCACAACATCCAAGGGCTCTTTAGTCGAAATGGGGGTACCCCAGGGTTCAATTTTAGGTCCATTTTTGTTTTTAGTCTATATAAATGACTTGCCATATGTTGTAAATGATCTCACAGATATTGTCTTGTTTGCTGATGATACATCATTAATTTTTAAAGTTGATAGAAAAGACAAAGATCTAACTAAAGTTAATCATACTATGTCAATTGTCTGTGGGTGGTTTGCTACAAATAATCTATTACTAAATTCAAAGAAAACTAAATGCTTAAGGTTTTCTTTACCGAATGTAGCACAAGTAGATAGCCAAATAATAATAGATGGGAGCCATATTGATCTTGTTAATAAAACGGTATTTTTGGGTCTTACATTAGACAATAAATTGCAGTGGGGACCTCAGGTTGATACTCTAGCTGCTAAGTTAAGTTCGGCTGCATTTGCTGTTAGGAAAATTAAACAATTGACGAATGTTGAGACAGCCAAATTAGTTTATTTTGCATATTTTCATAGCCTCCTGTCCTATGGTATTTTATTTTGGGGAGCAGCAGCGGATATAGAATCAATATTTATTATACAAAAAAGAGCAATTCGTGCAATTTACGGTATGGGTCCCCGTGAATCATTAAGAGATTTATTTAGGGAAATAAATATAATGACATTGCCTTCATTATATATTTATGAAAATATAATGTTTATACGTAGAAACATAGGAATGTTTGAGTCAAAATTGGATATCCATAATATTAATACAAGACAAAGGGAGAAGTTAGTTGTTCCATATTTTAGACTAACTAAAGTAAACAAGTCATTTCTTGGTAATTGTGTTCGATTTTATAATAAGATACCGCTTTCAGTAACCAAAATGTCTGATCATAAATTTAAAAATTATATTAGGAAAGTTTTGAAAGAAAAAGCGTATTACAAGGTGGTTCATTATATTGAAGACAAAAATGTATGGAAATAGCTGCTCTCTGCACAGTGCACCTCTAATTTTCTTGTTTAAGTTGTAAGTAATTATTGTCATTTTCTATTTTGTAGTCTTGTTATTTCTTTTTTTTTTTGTTTTTTGTTTTTGAATGTTAGCTTTATTAAGTATTTTGTAATTGTTAAATATAAAAATATGTAAAATTGATGTTATAAAATAGCCAAAAAGTCAGAATAGATAAAAAAGAATTTAATAAAATAAAAAAGAATGTAACCTTGCTGAGTTTCTTGCCGGTTCTTCTCAGTTGAAGGCTGACTTCCGAACCGGTAGTAGCTTCAGTAACTTTAAATTTGACCTTCATAAGTGCCTTCTGAGGGCCTAAACTGAATAAATGGTTTTGAATTTTGAATTTTTTGAATTTTGAATAATAAAATAGATAAATAGCTGAAGGTAGAGGATAGATTAACTGTGTATGTTTTACAGATAATAATTGTGATGTTGTTGGCAGGCCATGTCAGGCGCGGCGGCTAGCGGCGCCGGGCTGGGCTCGGGCGTCGGGGCCGGGGCGGGCCCGGGGGGCGGCGTCTCCGCGCTCGGCGGGCTTGGCGGCTCGCTCGAGGAGAAGGTAATGTGCAATCTTATAATTTGATCGCTTTGTACCATCTCCTAGCCTCAGTATCAGGTTATAGGATTGATGGTTATAAGTTTTTTTATTTCTGCTATTCTATATATTTCTTTATTTCTACAACAAAATCCACAGCTATGTATGCCAATACTTACAGCCAATTATGGATTTAAATTTTGATTTTTTAACCTAGTTTAATTTAATGCAGTCACATCCATATTGCATTCAGTACTTAATTATATCATACAAAATTATATAAAAACAAGAATATTTGTGTGGTATGTGGAACGGTATTAGTGTGTGCGTGTGTATGTGTGTATGTATGTTTGTGTTTGTGTGTGTTATTCGCGTATGTATGTACATAAGTGTGTATGCCATAATGTAACATTGAGTATGTTTTGTAGATCAGCTAAGATGATAGGTGTACCAACTCAATCACATAAAATGTTATCCTTAAAAGCATTTTTCTTTTCATGAAATATATCAATGGTATGAATTTTTTTATTGTATGTTCCATGCATCCTGTTCACCAATGAACATTGAACATTGAGCATAATTAGTTTTTGCTTGTGCTACCGCGAATAACCCTGTATGCCTCACTATTTCCACCCCATAGTTAAAAAGTTACAGAGGAAACACTTTTTAAATGGTTTTATTTTAAACTTTAGACTCTCTATAAATTGATTTGTTTTTGCCATGTGGTTATGGAATATCACCACATTCAGTTCAGGCACAAACTGGCCGTTCTTCTCAGTCGAACCTCGTTTCGGCTAAACTAATGGAAGTGTGTGTTGTCTCGCAGGACTGCGACCTGCTGTGCCCGGTGTGCTTCGAGCTGATCGAGGAGGCGTACGTGACGCGCTGCGGCCACTCGTTCTGCTTCGCGTGCATCGCCAAGTCGGTGGAGCTGCACCGGCGCTGCCCCAAGTGCGGCGCCGCGCTGGCCTCCCGGGACCACATCTTCCCCAACTTCCTGCTCAACGAGCTGGTGGCCAAGCGCCGCGTCCGCTCCGCGCGGGCCGCGGCCGGCCTGGCGGCGGGGGCCGGCGCGGGGGCCGCGGCGGGGGCCGGCGCGGGCGGGGCCGCCGCGGGGGCCGGCGCCGGCCTCGAGGCGGGGCGGCTGCGGGCGCTGCTGGCGGCCGAGGCGCGGCACCTGGCGCTGGCCGACGTCCGCGGCATGCTGGAGCTGCTGACGCGCCGCAAGCGGCTGCTGGAGGCGGAGTGCGCGGCCGCCCACCACCGGCTGCTGTACGAGTTCCTGCTGCACCTGCACCGCCACCGCCACCACCAGCTCGACCAGATCACCCGCGAGTGCGCGCTCGTCAGGAAGGTATGGATCTTGAACTCTCTTTGAAGTTCTCTATTAATAAACTAATAGGCACTCGTTTCAATGCGTCCCCGGATCCGGTTCACTTACAATAATTCCTGGATATTCCAACATTGTGCGCGGTGAGAATGTGGTGAAACAATATAACGTGAACAGGACATGGAGCAAGTGGCGGGCGTGCTGAAGGAGCTGCGGTCCGGCGCCGCGGGGCTGGCGCGCGCGCCCGCCGACGCCGACGCCAGCGTGGGCGTGGGCGTGGGCGTGGGCGCCAGCACCAGCCTGGCCACCAACACCAACACCAGCACCAGCGCGGACGCAGGGGCGGGCGACGCGGTGCGGGCGCTGCGGCGGGAGCTGGTGGACATCGCGGACAGCGTGGGCGACGCCGCCTCCAATGTTGACGGTCAGTATGAAATGAAAATATTTTTATATATACTCGTACATACAATATATAACAAAAACCCTGTTGTTCCTTCTACCTACGTTTTAAGAATCGGTATACATACGTAATAAAGGAAGCCATTTATAATAAACTGTAAACACAAATAATTAAAATAAATATTTAATTATTAATATTTGTAATGTTATTCTGATATCTTACCTCTGCATGAAGCGATGACCCGAAATCACAAATAATAGGAAGAAGTTCTACCCGACCCGACAAAGAGAGTGGCCTCTCTTTGTCGGTGCCGCCGCGCCGCGCCGCGCCGGTTATCTACCTATTTTTTCTACACAAGTTCACGACTTTGTCAGCTGTTGTTTATCACTTTAACGAATGAATCTTTGAAAATGTTGGTTTACACGATATTTTTATGCACAATTGATAATTGTTATAAGTACATTTAACACTTTTACATAAACAAAATAAAGTCCCCGCGTCTGTCACACAAAACCTTAAGTACCTACTTGCATTTTAATGTATTAATTTATTATAATGTCTACTAAACGGCCACGGAGATGCTGTTCAATATGACCACCTTGTACCTCGACACATTTGTTGCAACGCCTAATAATATTTTCACGTACGCTTTGTAAAATGGAGCTATCGAACTTGATGTGGTCAAATGCTGCTACTATGCGTGAACGCATTTCGACCTCCGTATCACACGGTTTTTTGAACACCTGTTGCTTAACAGTACCCCAGAGGCAAACAATCGAAGGGCGTCAGATCAGGTGATCTTACGTAAATAAAACACAACTCACTCACTAGGTCAACAATAACAACCGTTCGAAAGTAAGTTGCGTGGGAGACTAAGGAATTCGCTTATGATTCGCAGGGCGGCGGGTGGTGGGGTAAAGGGGTAGGAAGGCACGTGGCAGGGATACGAGGCACGCGCCTACGTTTTAGCGGCATCTTCTGTCGCATCAAAGAGAGCCGCCGAGCTCGTAGGCTATTTAGCGAAATAAAGATGTATTTGTAAAATCAGATAATCTAAACATTTTTTTGAATGTGTCGATTTTAATAGTTATTTGATTTTGACCTTTGTACTAGCCAATGTTTATAATTGTTAAATTCTAATATCATTAATGGTGTGCTTGTAGGTAATGTATAGCGTTCCTAAAAGGAACAACAGGGTTTTTGTTACATACTGTATATCTACAAAATAGTTAAACTTCACTTGCTATCCATCCAGTACATTACAACATTACATTCCTCAAGCGAGTGGCGTTACTGGCACATTTATTTATCAAGTGTACGAACTATTTAGACATTATAGCGGATGTTTTATATATTGTACTCCACTTCAGTGAGCGTGCTGGGCGTGGGCATGGGTGTGGGCGTGGGCGTGGGCGGCGGCGGGTCGGAGGAGAGCTTCGCCAGCGGGCCGGGCGGGGTGGGCGGCGGCGGGGACGCGCTGGCCTCCCGCTGGCGTCGCCTCACCGCGCACTTCGATGACTTTGTACAGGTACCTGACCTCCCTCGAGGGACGATTCATGAAAATTGGAGTTCCCCAAGGCTCTATATTTGGACCGTTGCTATTCGAAATTTATACAAGTGGCTTATCAAATATTTTGCAATATTCATAATAACAAGTAAACCTTCGCCAGTGCTACTTCGCGCACCGTGCGGACGAGCTGTACTTCCCCGGGTCGGGCGCGGCCACCCCCAGCCCGGGCCTGGACACCCCCCTGCCCCCCGCGGCCGTGCCCTGCGCCCCCTCGGCGCCCCCCGGCCCCGACCCGCTGGACGCCGACCACGTGCCGCAGGGCCCGGACTCGCGGGCCCCCAGCGCCGCGGGCGGGGACCAGCGCGCCCCGGACGACGCGCCGGACGCGCCCCCGCCCCCGGGGGACGCGTGTCGCGCGGCCGCGGCCCCGGGCCGGGCGGGGGGGCTGGACGCGTTCCGCGAGGACCTGGTGTCGTTCACGCGGCACCGCGCGCTGCGGCCGCTGGCCACGCTGTCGTACTGCAGCGACGCCATCAACTACTCCACCATCGTGTCCACGATCGAGTTCGACAAGGACGAGGAGTTCTTCGCCATCGCGGGCGTGACGAAGCGCATCAAGGTGTTCGAGTTCGCGGCCGTGGTGCGCGACGCCGTGGACGTGCACTACCCGTGCGCCGAGATGCAGTGCAGCCACAAGATCTCGTGCGTGTCGTGGAACGCGTACCACAAGAACGTGCTGGCGTCGTCCGACTACGAGGGCACGGTGTCGGTGTGGGACGCGGCCGTGGGGCAGCGGACGCGCGCGCTGCAGGAGCACGACAAGCGCTGCTGGTCCGTGCACTTCAACCGCGCCGACGTGCGCCTGCTGGCCTCGGGCTCGGACGACGCGCGCGTCAAGCTGTGGGCGCTCAACGCGGAGCGCTCCGTGGCCACGCTGGAGGCCAAGTTCAACGTGTGCTGCGTGCGCTTCAACCCGCGCTCCTCGTGCCACCTGGCCTTCGGCTCGGCCGACCACTGCGTGCACTACTACGACCTGCGGGCGCCGCGCCAGCCGCTGGCCGTGTTCCGCGACCACCGCAAGGCCGTCTCCTACGTCAAGTTCCTGGACGCGCGCACGCTGGTGTCCGCCTCCACCGACTCGCAGCTCAAGCTGTGGCGCGTGGACGAGGCCCGCTGCGTGCGCTCCTTCCAGGGCCACGCCAACGAGAAGAACTTCGTGGGGCTCGCCACCGACGGCCGCTACGTGGCCTGCGGCTCCGAGAACAACGCGCTCTACGTCTACTACTCGGGCCTGTCGCGGCCCATGCTGGCCTACCGCTTCGACGCGGTGCGCGGCTTCCTGGACCGCGACCGCGACCGCGACCGGGACCGCGACCGCGAGCGCCGCGACGAGGAGCCCTCCGAGTTCGTGTCGGCCGTGTGCTGGCGCCGCGCCGCCGACGCCGCCGACTCGCAGGTGCTGCTGGCCGCCAACAGCCAGGGCACCATCAAGGTGCTGGAGCTCGTCTGAGCCTGTTATTGTTCACAATACGTTCGTATGAGCGGTCATATTACGGCGTAACGTTTTTATTGTAAAACGTGCCTTATTGTAAAGGACATACGGTGCTCCGTTGCGCTCCCTGCTACTGCCTAACCATACAACATGATCCATAGGACTTCAAGTGTCATGTGCCTGTAATGTCACCGACCTTACCATTCCAACCGAAAGGTAGTACTTCCCCGGACGAGCTCTACTACTTCTAACATTATACACGTACACGCACGCCGCAGTAGCGGGAGCGCCGCGGAGGCTGAATATTATAAAATAAATGTGTCAAAACGACTTTGTACTGTGTATCGTTACAAAGCCGACGTCCGTGTGCCAAATGTGTGGTGCAGCATGTTGATAGTTGAATGTATAGTCGGACGCGATGTGTAAGTGAGTTGATGTAAATAATAAAGTTAATAAATAGAGCGACGCGAGCGCGCCGCGCGCCGAGGGGCTGTCCATGAATAATGTATTAATATTGAAAATAAATCCTTGTATGTGGACAAACCTGTGTAAATATTTTACGGTTACAGACAAAACGGGTGTCGACGTTGTCGTCGGTGGGCACTGCATTAACTAAATGTCGTGGGTTCGAATCCTATCTCTCTATCTACCTCCTACAGCTTGGGCATTCAGTGTGGAAACCGAAATGGTTACCGCTCGTAACTTGACCATGTGTGAGCTGCACTTGAGAGCCAAGAGTCAAATTATTATTAATAACAATAGGGTAGCGGACTGTATTAAAATTAAATTAAGAATTATTATTCATCAAAAAGATTGTCTCAAAATACCCGGGTGTTTTGCGATTACAGCTAATTTTATATTAATAAAACAAAAAAAAAAGTACAGCAATTGACTATGACAAATGATGACGTCATACGTTCGTACTCAGTACATTTTGCATACAAAATTTGCGTTTTGACAGATGACAAAAAGTAACTGATTTCACAAGGCAGTCCTATTATCTAAGAAATTTATTTCAAATATTTTGTCACTTATAAAACGTTGATAAAAGCGATAGGCATTAAATGAAACCTTATCACCAACCTTTGTATCATTTTCAGGCCACACACCAAAAATCAGAGCGATAGAAGCAATACTTTAGCCACAGGATATTTTTAAAGATTTTTCTTAGATAAAACACGATGTATCTTCCCTAGCAGCTGACCAAGTACATTGCAATAGCTACCTAGAGTCATTCACCTTAAAATGACAAAATTCACGCGACGGTGCCGCTCTTCATCATGAGTTCCCAATACAAACAAGGCGCTACGCTATGCGATGTTGCCATTCCGATACGCAGGTCAGAGGACATTTTTGCAAAGTTGTGAGTTTTACTTTGACTATTCAGCTATTTAATATCTTTGAAAAAAGTTTTTTCACGTAAACTTTTTTTTATTAGTTTCATATTAATCGTAAGCACGTATAGTATATGTGGTTTCATTTAATGCCTCTCGCTTTTATCAACGTTGTATAACTGTGCCAGATTTAAAAAAGCATTTATATTTGCCGAGATTAACAGCTGTGATGCACTGGCAAACACCGATATCGCACCGTAAGTGTTTCTTTTTAGGGTGCCGTAACTAACGGGTGCCAACGGGACCCTATTACTATAGTACTGTGCGTCCGCCTGTCATATGGCTGTATCTTGTAACAGAATATATTCTACTATGGCCGCTATTACCAGAAATAATCTTTAAAAGGGGGTCATACAAGAAACGTATTTCTACTGTACAGTAGTGCGGAACCCTTCGTGTACGAGCCCGCCTCGTACTTGGTCGTTTTTTGTTACTATGAAAATGGAAAATATTTTTATTTTAATAGACCTTTACAAGCACTTACTGAACTCTAAAAAGACCTTTAGAGGACTATCAACCATAACGTGGTTTTTCCAGTGCCGACGACGACGGACGGCAGCCATCTTGTCTGGGGGGTGGGGGAGGGAAGGGGCGAATCCCGCTGCTAGAGCTGTACTGACACGGTATCATATTCTAAACTTGTTGGCATCCTTTATGTAACAAATGTATGGGAAATAATGTTACTGACTCTTTTGTACCTCAACTAAACTTCACTTGAATCTTTGTAACTCTCTTTCTTATCTTAAAGTTGAAAAGAGTGAGGAGATAAAGTCCTGTCAGTTTGATCAAAACCATTTGTTGGCAAAATATAGGTTGATGAAATTAATTACTTTTAGTCGGTTCGAAAGGTTGCTTTTGCTGAGAAGAGCCGGCAATAAACTCAGAATTTACTCTTTTCAAAATAAATTTTTGATTTTTTTCGATGCGTCCAGGTGGAGCGAGCGCTACTCCCAAGTATCGTCGTCATAAAAATAATCGTTGTTCTGTACTAAAACTTCCTTAATTATTTTCTTAATTGCTTGCAAATGCATATTTTTATTAGTGTAGGGGTTTTCTTATAGAAGCTATCCACATCTCTTTCTATTTTAATACGATGATACGAGAAAGAAAGGCTTAATTTAAGATTAGGCCTGACAAAGTCGCTTAGTGTATTGGTGACGTGACGACGCAACTAAATATCTCCCCACTCTTTTCAATTTTAGGAAAAGAAAGAGAGACTAGATTAAAGTTAAGTTCAGTTTGATGCACGATAGTGTCGGCTCCATTGATATATTATATTATACATACATAGTAAATGTAATTATAGTAAATAAGATATTTTAGTTGTTGTGTTGTGCGAGTCAGCGGTTGCGTCCGAGAGGTCCTCGGTTCGATTCCCAGGTCCAATAGTTTACTTTTTAGGAGAAATCACAAGATGCTGACTGACACAACCCGATGTAAAGACAAGCCGCGGGCACAAGGCACGACTTAAGCAATAATCTTTAAAAAATAAATGGAAATAGACTTTAAATACTTTGAGTTTCAAAATTTCAAAGATTTTATTTAGTTTAGGCTCCATAGCCACAAGCTACTACATGGTTCGGATATTTAAATAAATAAATAAATATCCCGGGACATTCTTTACACACGACCACCTGATCTAAAACTAGGCAGAGCTTGTACTATGGAAACCTGATAACTGATAGACAGGACAGTTGGCTTGGTGGTTAGCGACCTGACACGGTCAAGTCGCAGGTCGCAGGTTCGATTCGCACCCAGGACAAACATTTTGTGTGCATGAACATGCCTGTTTGTTCTGTGTCTGGGTGTCAATATCTATATAAGTATGTATTTACAAAAAAAAGTAATTTATGTAGTATATCAGTTATCTGGTTTCCATAGTACAAGCTCTGCTTAGTTTGGGATAAGATGGCCGCGTGTGAAGAATGTTCAGGGATAATTATTATGAACAACATTTTTATTCTAAATACATAATTAAATAGATATTTGTAAGTACTGTGACTTTCAACTTAAAACACATTACGATTGAGTTAACATTGGGTTATAGATCGTTGAAAGATTGACTTCCAGACCTGTGATCACTTCAGAAGTGCACAACTGAATAAAAGATATTGATTTTGTGACAAAGATGTCGTGCCTCGCGTGTTGTCCGCGGCGGTGTTGCCAGTGTTAGCATGTCGTGAACCCCCTGTGATGTGTCGCTAGTGCCAGTGTTGCCACTCAGTAAACAAGCTAACCTCTCTGCGTGGTGTTTCATTTATACCTACCTACTATAGACAGTTATAGGCCCTTTTTTATACTACCAAGGCGACAAACGAACTGACGACCCGCCTGAAGATTTAAGGTAGAAGGCAATCTCCGAAACTACTCATTTGATTTTAATATTTCTTGCACTGACAGAAAGCAACTCTATTCCCCAGGCTATGTTATAGTCTCGAGAAACAAGATAGACGCGCGGGAAGCTGCAGGGCGACGAGTTAACAATAAAATAATGTAATTGAGTTAACTCTTTATTCAAAAATATAGCTTACAATTAATAAATCAGTTCAAGATTCTGGTAGATTCAACACTTAACCTAGTGCTCGCGAGCGCACTCGCCTCGCGACCAACCCACTACGCGACCGACATCATTTGACATTTCAAAACATTATAGCACCGTGTGACCTAAACTCGCACTTAAGTCATGCCTTTCAGTGACTGAGTAAGAGGGCGCCCATTAATTTCGTGAGGCATTTAGGGGGGGGGGGGGGGGGGGGGGCTGGTTCGGCAAATATCACGTAATTATTTTATTAGCAAGAGACAGTGTAAAATTGCTAGAAGAGGATTTTATATCGTAATAATATTTTTTCACATCTAAATCAAAATCGTATACTTATGATATAATATCAAATCTCACGTGAGATTAGGGGCGGGGAGAGGGGGTCGAAACTCGCCAAAATCACCTCACGTAATTAATGGATGCCCCCTAATCTTGTACATTTAGGTCACACGAGCTTTGAATAGTTTACGATAGTCGTGACTTCAGTAGTCTGCACTATGTATCAAAATGTGACAATGACTCGCTTTGCAATCTTTGTCTAAATTTTCATTTAAATTTCAACATTTGTTTTTTAATCTTTCTGACCTCATTGTCAGTTCAATTAGTTAATAAAAGACAGTTGTGTACAAGTTACACAATTTAGCAACTTGTACATAAATAGATGAAAGATAAAAGAAAGTAACGAGTTCAACAGATTGATGCACCAAACAATAAATATCCTGAAACATCTTGTGCACAGCCATCAGATTCCGAAATAAGCAGAGCTTGTACTGTGGTACTTAACTAGATAACTTATATTCTAGAAGTATTGATATTTCACATGCCAACACAACAACAGAGACATCCATGCACACAAATGTTGGTCTTGGATGGGAATCGAACCCATATCATACTAAGGTGTTCTTTGTGAACAGGGTGATTACTTGATGTTATTTTTTTACTTAATTGGGTCAATAACACGGACGCGCCGCTCCAGCGAGCATCGCGCGCTTAACTAACATCAATAACAATTTAATAATAATGAATAGATAATAAGAAAAGAAAGTAAATCAACACAACAATGCGCATTAAATGACAGTCACATTAAAAAAACAAATAGTGTTGCACGGCACAGTTTTGCAAATAACATGATATAATTTAGCAGCATTTGAAAAAGTATGTTTCATATTGAGGAGTCCGTTAACACTTCGCACATTCACTATCACGTGGGCATCGCTTTAGGGTTGAACAGCAGCTTGCGGTGCCTCCGCGCGAGTACGGAGGGCTGGGGGGGAGCGGCGGGGGACGAGGACCCGCTGCCCCTGTGGCGCAGGCGGTGTCGCGTCACGTCCGAGTAGCGCGGGGTGCGGGGCCGCAGCGTCGGGTACGCGGGGGGCGGGGCCGCCTCGGCGGCTGGGGGGGAGGGCCGCAGGCTGGACCGCAGCGTCCGCCGAGGGGGAGAATCTTCGTCGTCAGCTGAAAATGTAATTCAAATGAAACTTATCAGCGAAGGAGCTTGAGCAAATTTGCACAATAGTTATTTTATCGTTTGACTACTTTTAAGAAACCTCAATAAACAACTTAATTTTTTTTAGCCTGACCCACCAGGGTACCCGCATGAATTTGAAGTTTAATTCGAAAGATGAAATCCATCTCGTCCTAAACGGGTAGACGAATACCAGTATGTTGGATTAGATGAATTATTATTGTTTCGTCTACTGCGACTGTCTCTGACTGTTAATAAATTTAACATTTATTGCCATTGAGAAACACGGAGAAGCTCTAGCCGTCTCTCGACATCTCGAAGGCTTTTGACAGGGTTTGGCACGCTTCCTTCATATGGGCTCCCTGCAAGCCTGTGCAACTGGGTATCTGATTTTCTGAGGGAACGGTCGATCCGAGTGGTCATCGATGGCTGCTCGTCTGACCTAATGGCTATCGACGCCGGGGTACCTCAGGGTTCGGTTCTTTCCGCAACTCTATTTCTGCTGCATATTAATGACCTGCTCAAGCCTGGTATAATTGGGTATGCAGATGACAGCACAGTTGTGGACAGATATTTATCCAGTGCACGGGCCACCAGCGCCGAGACGCAGTCCCTGAGAGGGGCCATGGTAGAGCGCATGAACCTTTCACTTCAGGCAGTGTCTGAATGGGGTGACAACAACCTCGTAAGATTCAATGCCTCTAAAATACAGGCTTATCTTTTTTTCGCCAAAAGGAGTCCCTTCACCTTGACTCCCACTCTCCGAAGCGAGTCCATTGAAATATCCGACCACCTAGAGCTCCTCGGTGTTAATATTACATCAAATCTAATTTTCGGCCGATATATTGAATCTAGGGCAAAAGTGGCTGCAATGAAGCTAGGCATCCTCTCTAGGGTGACAAAGTATTATACTTCCCACCTGGACAGCTCCTTACTCTATACCAGGCTCAGGTGTGGAGTACTGATCTCATCTTTGGGATGGATCAGCCCGCTACCAGCTAGAAGCCCTGGATGCCATAGATCGCCGAGCAAGGAGACTCATAGGCGACGTCGAGTTAGTCTCGAGTAAGCTCCAAAATGTTGAGCATCGCCGCAAAGTTGCCTGCCTATCGGTGTTTTACCGGATTCATTTCGGTGAGTGTGTGCAGGAGTTACACGACCGCATACCCCCTGCTCCGTTCCACTTGCGGGCGACTCGGCGCCGGCTGGGGTTCCATCCTTTCCTTGCTGATATTCAGTTAATCCGCACGAAGCGTTTTGCTTCCTCTTTCATTATGCGGACAGCAAAGGAGTGGAGCTCATTGCCGGCGTTAGTTTTTCCCGATTCATACAATCTCGGAGTCTTTAAGGCAAGAGTGAATAGGCATTACTTGAGTTCGCGTGTACCATCCTCGACTGCATCGTCACTTTTCATCAGGTGAGATCTAGTCAAATGCGCTCAAGTTTTTATATAACAAAAAAAAAAACTAAAGCTCTGGGAATAGTGTGATGGCAAAAATTCTAATCTTGTATATATATGTACACTTAATAATGAACGGGACACGTACAGCTGTCTCGCGTGGAGGGGGCGGGGGGTGGCCCGGTGTCGTCGGACTCGGGCTCGGGCTCGGGCTCGGGCTCCGGCTCTGGCGCGGGGGACCGCGGGCGGCGGCTCCACGCGCCCCTCACGCCGACCTCCTTGCTGAATATAGAGTTGCGGCGCGGCTGCGGCGGCTGCTGCTTCTTACACTTGATCGTGCCTGCGACACGCGACGGGTTCAAAACATTAATTAATTTTATTTTACGCTCTTTGGTAGCTCGCCGAGCAGTAGCTTACATATTCATAGCACTGAATGACTGACAAATTGAATTATATTTAATTCGATTAAACATGAAATAGGATGTAGTTTAAATCGTATATCTTCATATTTACAGAACTGAAATTTCAATTGATTTCTAAATAGACAATATGTCTTGAAATGTGTCCATCGTTCATGCCAGTGTACAGTACAGAATTGAGGGACTGACCGGTAGAGGCGGCGGCTCGCAGGCGCGCGACGTGGTCGGGCGTCAGGCACAGCGCGGGCAGCGCCGGCAGGATGTAGCGCAGGTAGCGGTTGCGCAGCGAGTGCCACGAGCGCCTCGCCCCAGCCCCGGCCCCGGCCCCGGCCCCCGCCCCCGCCCCCGCCAGTCGCGGGAACTGCGGCTCCAGCTCGCGCCACAGCTGGTTCCCGTTGACCCTGGTGGCGCGCCCGCCCATGCTCACCCACGTCACGATCGCGTGGTCCTCCAGGTTCGAGTACTCGCGCATCGGACCCGAGGGCCTGTACAAAAAAAATACCCAAAACATTATTCAGGCGCTGAGCAGAGATGTGGTGATAAAAATACTACGAGGTCAGTAATAAAATGCTACTCACCGTTTAGATATAACGTGCTTGGTGCCGGCAGCCCGCCCCTTCGGCGGATTCTTCGAGTCCCGCTTTTCGGAGTCTCTTTGTGAGACCGGTTCGGTTACGCTCGCGCCGTTTCTTTCACTCGCCCTACCGTTGTTGCCCGGCGACGTCTCGTTCGACTCCATCCTGCCCCCGGCTCTGCTGATCTGATTATTAGCAATCTTTCGAGGACCGAGTCTCTTGTGGATTCCTCCGTTCTTGACACCGACAGCTTTTAACTTCCTACTGTTATCGTTGGACACTTTAAAGTTTTCCTTGTCCGTGTCGTCGCTCGAAGGATTTCTGTCGTTAACGAGCTTACTTCTGGTTTTGTGTTTGGGCGGCTGGGGCGGCGGCCGGCAGTCGGCGACGGAGCGCAGCCCCAGGTTGGACACGAAGTCCTGCAGCGTGACGGGCGAGTCGGGCGAGGAGGACATGGCGGCGATGGTCGCGCTGCGCTCCACGCACACCAGCGGGTTGATCCTGTAGAACACCATGCGCTTGTAGTCGTCGTTCCGATCGAAGGCTTCTATGTCGATGTCCGTCGCGTACCGAATGAGGAAATTTCTCAGAACTTCCACGTCCGACTCGTCGATGATCAGCTCCTTACACGACGCTCCTATGCGGTTAGCTTTAGGTCGCTCGCGACTCTGCTTCGCGAGCCAGTTGGACAGTTGTACCGCGCTATCGTTTATGTTCGGCGACGACGTCCGGTTTGAACTCGAACCGACGACTGAACGATTACGTTTAGGCCTCGCTGACACATTTGACTCCTGGCTGCTTATGTCTTCACGGTTCCTCGAGACCGGCCTCCGCTTAACGGGAGAGCTCTTCGTTGATCGATTTCTAGTTTGTGGTTTAGTCACTCGTTCTGATGAATCAGAATGGGAACTTTCGGAAACTCTTCGCTTCGAAGTCCTAGATCTCAATTTGACCACACTATTATCCGCATGTCGATTAGTCTTCCCAGTCTTCCTCGGTACTTCTACGGTATCAGGTCCGGAGCTCTCAGAATTCCTCCGTCGCGACGTACCGTGTCTAGTCTGCGGCTCAGTTGTCACTGCATTACAATCAGAACTGGAGCCGATTGAAACTCTCCGTCTGGAGCTGGACGGTTTGAGCTTCACGGGACTAGTATACGCCGAATGTTTTCTATTCGCCGAGCTCTCCGGTGCCGCTGAAGCTTCAGAGCTGGCGCTTCGATACCGCTTACTACACGCGGGCCCCGGCCGGCGCTCGGGGCGAGATAGTTTGAGTTTCTTCCTCGGTTGCGTTATTTCCGACGACTTCTCGATGCCTTCGTCATGTTCTTCCTCTCTAGCTCTTTTAGAAACAGTTTTTTGGGTTTTACCTTTAGTCACTCGTCGTACTCTGGAGCCGGTCGGGATGCTCGCGGCTTGGAAGGGCTCACGTGAGCCGGTGTCGTCCCGCTTCCTCTCGGGGGCCGGGGTCGGGGCCGGCCTGAGCGGGGACACGGACAGCGTGGTGCTCACGGTCTTCACGAGCAGGTTGGTCTGCACCTGCGTGCTCGCGTCTTGTACTGTATCGGGGTGCCGGTGATTACACAATTTTTTCAGCGGCCTGGAAGCGGACTCGTCGCACTCTATGTTATTGTGACAACTGTAATACAGAATCCTTGTTCATACACATTATACATATTTACATATGGTCATATTTATCGAGCGGGTGACTTACGCGTGTGCGTGTGCGTGTGCGTGTGCGTCGGCGAGCTGGCGGCGCCGCGGCCGCGCCCTCGCCCGCTTGGGGCCACTCCTGCCAGACACACGCTCGATATCAACAATTCATTGAATTTTCATTTATAATGATTTATTAATCTTAAAAACCATACTGTCCTTCTATTAGTTCCAACTTAAAGTTAAAAATGTTAGCTCACTAAATATTATAAAGAAGTTTGTACGCTCGGATGTAGAAGGTAATGTTTGATACTACTCTGCTAGAAAGCTATACTATTTGCGAGTGATATAGGCTATGTTACAATGGCGGGTATCCCCTAGATCCCTTGGGAATGTGGCTAATTTATTAGCATTGTAATTTCCCATAAAAGATGTATTCCTGTTAGTAATGTAACCTATCCTGGTAATGTTATAAATGAAGATGCTTGTGGATTTTGTTTTTTTCTGGAAGGTTTTGATTTGATGGAGGGATGTTTGTTACTCTGTGGAAACTAAGCAAATAGTTTATAACCTGGAGTAACACTTCAGAGTCATTTTAATACAGAGTAAATGCAACATCCCACAAGAACATCTAGTTTTCTATGTTTTGTAATTTTGCATACATATATGTATGTTGTTGGTGTACCTTCAATAGGCACATTGGCCTCCCATGGATATCTTCATCAAATAAATAAATGATGGAATTAATATCATTTCAATGTTTGATTTTCTTCTCCACGTTTTCATTAAACCTGGGACATTCCTCAAGCAGCTCTCAAACTAAGCAGAGCTAGTACTAGGTATGGTAACCAGATACCGGACTGTCATACTACATATACTACTTTATTTTCATCTAAAGACTGTATGTACTTAATACTTGAATCTAAATATTTGCTCCCAGACACACAACCGACAAACATGCAATGTGTGGCGTGGCAGGCAGGGGCTCTAATACTCAAACTACATTTGTAAGTTGAAGCGAGACATCATAACAAAGTAATGCTGCAACATGATGCCACATAACAAAGCATTTAATTGTTATACTATATATATGATGGCAAGTAGCATTCGCATTGCAGTAATGGCATTAGCATTGCCGATGTAATGTTTACCTTGGCACATGATGTCGCTAAAGCTTATACTGAATATCATTTCACTGGTGCTTCAAGGGTCTTCCTAACCAAAACCATTGTACATCATGCCAGTGCACTACTGCTTCACAACCTATCTAGCCGTGGTGGTAATACTTTGCCGGACTAGCTCTGGACTAAGAGCTTGACTACTTCTTTATACCTCCTGGCTCTGCATGTACTGGTGAGATAATTGTTTTTGTTGGCATACCACATTAGGGGCATTATATGCAGGCCTATTCCGCAATGAGAACTCTCGACGCTCTATCTCTCAGAGATTGGATGATTGAATTGACTGGTCTGCGATCATAGGTTATACTTGTGCAAGACTTGAAGACGCCGGTCCCTATAAGAGCGCAACAATAAAGTTGTTTTGAATGCGTAATAACCTGCGTTGTGAGAGCCGCGGCCCGTCCCGCACGGTGCTGGGGTTGTCGGCTTGCAGCGCGCGCAGGCCGCGCAGCACCGCCTGCGGCCGCGCCACCTCGAGCCGCCCGCGCCGGACGAACACGAAGCGAGCCGAGTCCCGCCATCCGGACACAGCGCCGGTCGTCGCGTCCACCTCGCGCCACCGACCACTCGCGTACACGTAGAACTTCGGCATGGCCATGGCATCGCATTAGGCAAGCTAGTTCCACTTCTTTTATTACTTTTGTTGGAAATAGCGCCAAAGCCGCCGATTTTGTTTGATTTGATACTCGCCTTTTACTTGACGTTTCACTTGACGTTTTGTTTGACGTTTAAAAACCCGCATCGGTTGGTCGCTTCAATATACGTAATTTATTATTATTTAAAGGTGAACTAAAAAGATAAAGATAATTTAACGTATTCGTTCTCTTTTTGAATGGGTGACCACAGATAAGACATATGAAGATAAGAAACTGGAAAATCAAACACAACTTGACACATTTTGACAGCGTACAATAAGGATGTAGTAGTGTATAATCGATAAAGCGATCATTGATTTTATTCTCATAAATCCTGAAATCGATATAACTGTGTGGCCAGATTATAATACAAAAACAATTATATTTTTCTATTTAATTAATAATTTATTTAAATTACTACGCAAGCCCTCCAACAACGACGATTTCGACTCGTTCGTATTTTTATTCGATCGATCCGTCTATTTAGCGTATAATACGCATATACATGGTTGCGAATTGCGGTGGCGTCAAAGTCATTGATCTGGGTTGTTTTCAAAACTCTCCTATTCTTATTCGGTGTCGACTACTTCTTTCCCTCGTCATCCTCTGTCGTTTGAGTTGATGATGTCTCGCGTGATGGAAGCGTATACAATGCACTAACGGTGACAGAGCTGGATCTGATTACAAATCAGAAAGCCCTGATTACAAGTTTCCACTAACTATAAATTTTTAATTTGAGCGAGCATCTCGGAGGCAATACATTTTTGAAGCCTCGGTGTTCGATTGGTGAATTCGTCACTATTTTTCCCCCTTGAAATTGTAAATCTAATTTAGCAATAATATGTGAAAAATCGATATTATTCCATGCTTAAACCAAAAAATATTACTCACTTCAACGGAACGAATAAGATTTTAAAGAACCCGGAAACGCTTCTTGAATCTACTGAATTTTCATAAATGCAAGCAGCCAAACAAATATCAAATATGTACAATTACGCACCAGAAAAAAAACGAGTGAAGTTAAAACCGCTCGATTACATTATAGCACAAGACGCAAATCGGTTAAAGTCTAGTATAGTCACGCACGCGGAGCGGCGGGGGAGAGGGTGGGAGGGGGAGGGGGGATGCCTCCTCTGACTTAGCACCACTCCCATGAAAAGGTAACCCACCATTCCTGAGAAATACATTTTTTTGTAACCTAACCTCAAAACACTATAAAGTTGCTTCTGTAACGGCTCCGACGCTGCGGGAAGTGCAACCCCTTCGCCCTAACGTAACAAAGGAAAGGCACCCATGCTCCCCACCGCAGCTTCGGCTTACTGGTCGCCTCCGGCGACCAGCCTCAGCCGCTGCAGCTCGCAAGGGTACCTGTCATTTGTTACGGTGGGCGGTGGCTGCCCTCACTCTAGAGGTAGTAGCCAAAAGACTGCGTGGAGTCGGGGTGCCCCGATTCGGTTTTGGAACAGATTCGACCAAAGTCAGCCATAAATAAGACACATTAATTTCGTAATTTTTCGAAAGGCAAAAATTCGGCGTCCAGTGTACAAGTGCAGGTCAATTGTGAAAGCAATCAATCAAAGTCCAGATGAAAAGCCAAAATCGTCGAAGAAAACCACAACAAAAACACTAAGAGCACATTCACGTAACTCGGGAAGAAACGGAATGAACGAAAACAAATGACACTGACATATGTTTAATTTTTTTTAACGTTCCGTTTCATAGAATTTGCAAGACACTTTACACCACAGACAATGTACTTGTACAGATTTGGTTGTCAATCGCCCATTTTAACGTTTCGTTTTTCCTTTTTGTGATTTGAGGTTAGTTTACATTTCTATTAATTTCTCGAAAAATATGCATTACCTTTTAATAAGAGTGATGGCGTTATAATTAGGGATCCAACCCCTACCAGCTACAACCATTTATACCCCCCTCCGCGTGCGTGACTATACTAGACCACAACCTTTATGTCGCTTAACGTGTTTATGTTGTTATAATTTAAAGAAGCACAAGAGTCTGGAATACTTGTCACGTTTTGAAAGACTGAGCTAAAATATTTAGACAACAGCTTACACACATCTGATGGGTCAGAGGTAGTGACACCCTCGTATGTCAAGTTGTTGGGACTGAATTCGCGGCTTTTTTGCTATTGACATATCTCCAAAATGCTTTAACATTGATGTGGCGAACTTCCGTGGACTGTATTTTTCGAATCTTCTCTCGCGCCGGCTGGAGGGGAGAAGAGGAGGGGCGTGCGCACACGTGCCGAAGACTTCGGTGAACGAAGCGACGGTCACGGCGGGGATAGACGACGGCGTCTGGGGGGAGAAGGGGGGGAGGGGGATTACGAAGCCTAACTCTGGCACCGTGCCTCGTTGATCCTTATCCGGGAACTCGGGAACTCGGGATACTCTGGATCTCGGGAACTCGGGAACTCGGCAACTCGGCAACTCGGGATACTCTGGATACTCTGGAACTCGGGAACTCGGGAACTCGGGAACTCGGCAACTCGGGATACTCTGGATACTCTGGATACTCTGGAACTCGGGATACTCTGGAACTCGGGATACTCAGGAACCACACTTTTTGGCGAAGAAAACTCACTACTTTCACTATATGTTCCTTTATTTCTTTTCTTCTAATTTGTTGTACACTGGTAGAGCTGTCCTGGTAGGAGTGCCAATCCCAAGGAAGTTGCCTCTTTTTTATTCATTTTTCCTATGTATTGCGACCAATCACAGGCGCGGAATTAATTCGAGTCAGCCAATGAAAAGGCCTACTTAAAATGGATCAGTCCATGTTTACGTTGTTAAGCTCCGCCCATTTTAGGGTGAAGTAGATTTCCCTTTTTACTTCCTTGGGTTTTGACTTTCCTTCACAATTTTCATTTTCTTACGTTAGCCTTTATATACAATAACGTTTTACAAAAACAATTATTACAATATGACAATTAGTTTGATAAATATTGACAAAAATGTAAAACGGCTCTCGTTTTGGTAATGCCTCGTTTTGAGGTCCATTTTTGGGGCTAATTTAAACTACAAAACCCGAAATATCTTTATTTGTTGCCTTTCTAGGCCTTAAAACTAGTCTTAATAATAATATTGGAAGGCTAGTTATACAATTAGATAACAATACAATATAACATGACATAACATTCAACAAAATATATAACAAAATCTTAATTATATTATTACTTCCGTCTGGTCCCGGGTAGATCTTCTCTATTTGCCCTCGGGGCCATGAATTTCGAGGTAGCGTTGCGTCGACTATTGTCACGACGTCGCCGATTTTCGGATCTGTCGTGTCTCTTCCTGTGATCTTTCTTGGCATCAGAGTTGGTAAGTATTCTCTGATCCATCTCTGCCAGAAGTGGTCCGCCATTCTTTGTGTTGTTCTCCAATTCGCCCGTCCGACGAGGTCTCGGTCGTTGAACTCTCCCGGCGCCATCGCTCCACTGTGTTGTTCTCCAATTCGCCCGTCCGACGAGGTCTCGGTCGTTGAACTCTCCCGGCGCCATCGCTCCACAGGAACGTCCAAGTAAGAAGTGGTTTGGTGTCAAGCTTTCTTCATCGTTCGGGTCCATGCTGATGTCAGTAAGTGGACGAGAGTTGACGATGTGTTCCACTTCGGTCAGGAGCGTGTGAAGGACTTCCTCCGGTGGGTTCTTTTCGTTCAGGACCGCTGCCAGCGCCGTTTTCACCGATCGGACTAGTCTCTCCCAGGCGCCACCCATGTTTGGGCACCCAGGGGGGATGAACTTCCACCTTATGCCTTTGTGTACGGCAGCAGCTTCCAATTCTCGATTGGCCCCCACGAAGTTTGTACCGTTGTCGCTGAAGATTATCTTCGGAGTTCCTCTTCGGGCTGCCATTCTTCGCAATGCCATTATCATAGAGCTGGTATTGAGTGAGTTTGCCAGCTCTAAGTGAACAGCCCTTGTTGTGAGACATGTGAAGAGAACTCCCCAGCGCTTTTCTGTTATTCTTCCCACGGTGACTTGCATTGGCCCGAAGTAATCCACTGCGGCGCATGTGAACGGATGCTGATGATGGTGCAGACGTTCAATGGGCAGATCTCCAGTGGGTGGTATTTGCGGCGTACTCTTCTTTACTTTGCACCATTGGCACTGGTGAATGACCTTTTTCACTAGCGTACGTAGACCCAGAACCCAATACTTCTGTCGAATTTCATTTATCACTGTTGCTGTGTTACCATGGAGAAATCTTCGGTGATAATGTTCGACGATGAGTTGGGTGATTTTATGTTTGGCGTCTAATATCACAGGATTTTTTTCTTCCTTGTATGTCGATCTTCTGAGTGCGACTCCTCAGTTTGACAATACCCTGTTGATTCAGATAGATATCAATCTTCTTTATTCGACTCGTGTTTTCCAGAGGTTTCTCATTTTTCAAACAGATTATTTCCCTGGTAAAACTTTCTCCTTGACTCTTCTTTATCAAAGATTCTTTGGCTCTTCTCAAGTGACTATCATCCAGTGGGATGAATGTCTTGTCGACCTTTTCACGGCTTGGCTGGATTGGTTTCGTTTTCTTCTTCGGAGAGTACTTCTGTGGTTTCCATTCGTCTTTCCTTTTGCGAGTGGTGTTGACTTGTTTTCTGGACTGGACCTTTTCTTTCAGGAGATCGATGAAGTGGAAGACGCGTGCCATGGTTCGTAGCAAGCGTACCCAGTTGGAGAACTTTTCTACGTTTGGCGTTTCTTCTTTGACGATCTTCAGTGTAGTTACCGTCTGGGTATTCTTCTCCTCTCCCGTGATTTCGGTTTCATGATCGAATCTCTTGGAGGGCCAGTCTTCTTCGTCACTTCGCAAGAAATAAGGACCGTTGAACCACCTGGCGGTGTGGTCGAATTCCTTGGGTGTTCCTCGCGTGGCGTCGTCGGCTGGATTTTCTTTCGTAGGGACCCACCTCCAATCTCGCGGTTTCGTCAGATCTTCAATCTCTGCGAGTCGGTGAGCCACAAACGTTTTGAACTTCCTTGGATCGGCCTTGATCCATTGGAGCACCGTGCTTGAATCGGTCCAGAATACTCTCTTCGTTATTTTTAAATCCATTTCCTTCTGAATCGCGGAAGCCAATCTGCTCCCAAGTAGAGCCGCTTGTAACTCAAGCCGGGGAATTGAGACCGGCTTTGTCGGCGCCACTCTTGCTTTTCCGGCGATGAGTGACACGTGTATTCTACCATCTGGTTCGATGGTTCTCCAGTAGACCGCTGCGGCGTTAGCCTCTTCGCTTGCGTCGCTGAATGTATGGAGTTGACCTTCTTTCTGGTTTGGCGATAGGCATCTCGCTATCTTTAATTCTCTTAATGAGGCCACTTCTTCTAAGTATGTCAACCAGGCCGCCTTTTGTTCTTCTGGAATTTCTTCATCCCAACCAATCTTCGTTCTCCAGATATTCTGGATGAGCTTCTTTCCTTGAATGAGGATTGGTGTGGCGAATCCCAGCGGGTCGAACGTTGACATTACCGCACTTGTCACTTCTCTTTTTGTAGGTGTCTTCTTGCCGTCGAGAAGTTCCTTTGGTGTGTTGCGAAGTCCTACGTTGAATGCTAATGTATCTTCGTTCATTAGCCATCTGAGTCCAAGTGTTTTCTCTTCCTTGTTGAGTTCCAGTGTCCCGTCGTTCAGTCGTTCCCCAGCGCCTTCGAGTATTTTTGCGCTATTGCTTCCCCAACCCCTCAATTGGAAACCGGCCCTTTCATGGATTTTCTGCACTTCATTCGCTATCTTCTTAGCTTCGGTTTTGGACGCGAAGCTTTGGAGATAGTCGTCCATGTAATGATTCTTTTCTATGGCTTCCACTGCCGTTGGGTAGTCGTTCTGGAATTCCTTTGCATTTTTGTTCATGACATAGATGGCGATGCTCGGAGAACAGACGGCACCGAAAATCACCGAGGACATCCGGTATTCCTTCGGTGTCCCATTACGTCGGTCGCCTCGCCACAGGAATCTGAGACAGTCGCGATCTTCTGGCCTTATCTTGATTTGAAGAAACATTTCCTTTATATCTGCCACGACTGCGATTGCTTGTTGTCTGAATCGTAGCAGGACCCCGAAGAGAGACTGAAGCATATCCGGTCCGGGCAGAAGCATGTCGTTCAAACTCTTCCCAGCGTGTTTAGCAGCGGCGTCGAACACCAGACGTTTCTTTTTCTTCGTCGGGTGCGTCACTGCGAAATGCGGGAGGTACCATATTTTCTCGGATGGTACGTGTGGTGCTTCCTCTGCGTAACCGTTGTCGATGAAACTCTGCATCTGCTCCTCGTACGTTTTCCTCAGATCTTCATCTTTGTCTAGTTTCCTCTCTAGGTTGACGAGACGTCGATGAGCTTGTGCGTAATTGTTGGGTAGAACTTCGTTTTCGTTCTTCCACAGCAGTCCAGATTCGAATTGACCATTGGGCAGTCGCTTCGTGGTCTCTTCCAGGATCTTTATTGCCTTTTGATCCGCATCGTTGCTCGGCCGGCGAGGTTGGATGCCAATCGACTCGATCTCGAAGTGACGCCGCACTAATGTTTCTATTTCATCTTCTTCTTCGATGTGTCTGCTGTGGTTGACGAACTGCACTGGAGTCTTATGTCTTGCGTCGCACCCGTGAAGAACCCAACCGAGGCTCGTGAGAGAGGCTACCGGATCTGCTTTCTTTCCTTTCTTCAAACTCCTTGTGACGATCAATCCCCAATTGTCTTGACCGATTAGGAGTTGCGGTTCTTCCTTGTCGTAGATGAGTTGATCCTGTATCGGTATCAGGTGCTCGCATCTGTCGACGACTTCTTTCTTGACACCTTGCTTGGATAGCTTCAGGTTGTCAATCGTTCTGACTTCAATTGCCCTCTTGTCCTTACGATGGGCCCCTTTTATTTTCAACTGAACTCGTCGAGAATTATTCGTCCTGATGCCTTGTCCCCCCACTGTCTCGATGGTGATCGCTTCTTCTCTGCCTCTTGCCCCAATCTTCTTTGCGACGGAAGAGTCCAGTAAAGTTATAGTGGATCCTTCATCCAGAAGTGCTAGTACTTGAATAGAGCCTCTCGGTCCGTATAGGTTCACAGGCAGCATCTTCAGGTATGCGTGACCTTCGGTGGCAGAGGTGTGCACGGAGCTAATCTTGCTTGTAGATTCACAATCGTCTTCACTCGTGCTTGCAGTGTTGCGGCGGGGTAGATCCTTGACTGGTGACAGCGGTCCATCAGAATGGAGGGAAGAGTGGTGCCATCTCTTGCACTTCTTGCAGGTTAAGGCTTTGCAGTTTAATCTCGAGTGCCGGTAACGTAGACACTTGAAACAAATCTTCGCATTGTTGGCCATTTCCCACCTGTGGTCGATGTCAGCTTCTTTATATTTTGGACATTCGTACATCCAATGTTCTTCTTGACATCCTGGACAAATAATTTTTTCTTTCTTGATGAACGGTTCACTTTCTTGAACGGTATGGACGGCTCTGCGTGGTCCGTTCCATCTTTGCTCCCGCGACGCTTCAGGTGGAGCATACTGTTGACGGGTTTTCTTTGCTTCTGGTAACACTTCAGGTGAAGCAAAGTCCCCACACATGTCAGCTTCTATCTCCAAGAAGTCGTCGATGAGGACCAGTTCGGGTCGTTCTTCGTCTCGACGACTTCGGTGGTACGCGAACCATCTGTACTTCATTTGAGGTGACATCTTTTCGATGATGACTTTCAATGTTTCCGGTGAGCTCAAGTAATGCGGTTTGCCGAGAGCCTTGATAGTGGCAACCGCATTCTTCACTCTACTTGCGAATACACAGACTTCATTGGGGTTCTCGCTGACTTTCGATAGGTTTTTCAATTTCTCGAGTTCTGACAGGGCTAAAGCACCAGGTCTTCCGAAGCGCGCTTCCAATCCTTTGAGGACTTCGGATGGTTCTTCTGCGGTGAACAGCAAACTTTTGACTGCTTCCTTTGCCTTTCCTTGCAGTGCTCGCCTTAATCTTGCCAGGTTCTGAGCGTGGGTGAACCCCTTGGCTGTGTCTTTGAAGGTTCTCTTGAACGCGAGCCACTCTTCGCTGGAACCGTTGAAGCAAGGTAACTCTATCATATGTTTCGGCATTTGACTCTTCCCGGACAGCTTGGATATTGCCAGAGCCAACTCTTGGATATCACTCTTCTTTTCTTGAGTGGATACCGGTTCTTGAGTCTGTTGTGGTCTCGACTGCGTGAGCCACTGTTCCACGTGGTGTGATCGGTCCATTTCTTCTTCCATGATCTCGGCCTCTTCGTCCGACTCGATCTGCAGTATTTCGAGTTCGGCCAGGGCCACTCTTGATCTTGCCTCTGCCATTTCTAGTTCTCTCTTGGCTACAGTCATTCTGGCTTGTGCTTCGGCACGGCGTTTAGATGAACGGACTGTACTTACACTACTTTCACTATATGTTCCTTTATTTCTTTTCTTCTAATTTGTTGTACACTGGTAGAGCTGTCCTGGTAGGAGTGCCAATCCCAAGGAAGTTGCCTCTTTTTTATTCATTTTTCCTATGTATTGCGACCAATCACAGGCGCGGAATTAATTCGAGTCAGCCAATGAAAAGGCCTACTTAAAATGGATCAGTCCATGTTTACGTTGTTAAGCTCCGCCCATTTTAGGGTGAAGTAGATTTCCCTTTTTACTTCCTTGGGTTTTGACTTTCCTTCACAATTTTCATTTTCTTACGTTAGCCTTTATATACAATAACGTTTTACAAAAACAATTATTACAATATGACAATTAGTTTGATAAATATTGACAAAAATGTAAAACGGCTCTCGTTTTGGTAATGCCTCGTTTTGAGGTCCATTTTTGGGGCTAATTTAAACTACAAAACCCGAAATATCTTTATTTGTTGCCTTTCTAGGCCTTAAAACTAGTCTTAATAATAATATTGGAAGGCTAGTTATACAATTAGATAACAATACAATATAACATGACATAACATTCAACAAAATATATAACAAAATCTTAATTATATTATTACGTCGCTGACAAACATCACTATCCAAAGAGTCTTCAACCGATGTTATAATTTTTTTTTTATAGCAAGAATCAATGATGCCTTTACATTTGGTTCTGTAATGAGAAAACTTATCGTAGTCAAGGGGGTTACCAAATTTTTTGAATAGTTTATGGTACTTGTGTTTAGCTTCCAAGCAACGTAGTGCATGATCGAACCAGACAGGGTATTTATCATTATATTTTTTAGATAGCGGTGTATACTTACCTATGATACTATTGAGCGTATCATAAAATATATTCAAGCCCACATCAATATCAGCACAAAGTAGCTTAGAATGCCAGTCTACCTCAGATAGTTGAATTCATATATCCAAAAAATTACATTTATGAAAGTTGTATCGCCTTCGAATCTTTGGCCTTAGTGGTTTGACGGATAGGCCAGAATTATTATCGATACACAAAACTATAGCAGGATGGTGGTTATCCAAGCGACTAAGAGGATCGGCACCATATACTGGAACGTCAATCGTGGCCAATACAAGGTCGAGAAGTCGGTTATTTGTATTCGCAATGCTATTGAATTGTTTGAGTTGACAGAGAGACATAGTATCATACAATAAATGAGACTTGAAATCATGAGGCGAACTAGCCCGCATAGCTAGAGAGTTAGGCTCTTTAGACCAGGACAACCCAGGAGTATTGTAGTCCCCAATACAAATAAATTCCTCTGAGTCACGTGAGTTTATTACAATTATCATAAAAAGTTTGAATCATATTGTGTGGCAGGTCCGGAGGCAAATAACATAAACAAAAATTTATAATTTTACTGTTTACATCCAATGGCGGGATAGTTATCCACATGTCTTTGATGCTACTGTCTCAAGATACTTGGCGAACAATTTTAATGCCTTTCTTAACTGCAATCACTATGCCCCCACCCTCATCTTTACTAATGGCAGTACTGGAGCGATCGCGTCTGTAAATATTGCAGCGGCTATCAAATAGCTCGGCGCCATACACACTGCTATTGAGGTTAGTCTCCGTAAGGCAAATTATATCGTAATTATTGTTTAGTGCATTCAAATAAATATCTGTGATTTTAGAACGAATCCTGTTTACATTCTGATAGAAAACTAACATGATAGTATAATAACATTAGAAATAAAATCTTAGAGGTTAAAACATATTAATGATTAATAACACTAATTAAAAATATACAAAGCTAAGCCAACTTATCCAAAACTTTAAGGTTCCTTACAAAAATGCTACCACACTGGTCATCTTTGCGCAGGTACACCCTCCCGTATTTGACCCATACATATTTATATTGTTTCTCTCTGGCAAACTTCCTAGCAGCAGCATGCAGCTGCTTGCATTCTGGTGAGAGATGTTCCACAACGTATATTTTATTAGTTTCTCCGCTTATGCCTAGGTGAAGGGAGCTCAGCATATCATTGGTATGCCCCTTGTTGAATCTCTGGACAGCAGAGAGTATCGAGTCCTTCAACCGGGGTGAAAACAGAGTTACCAGGATGTTCCTGGGCCGCTTGGAGTTATTATCCATTTTAGCCACTCTGCGGCATGCGTGCATGTAGTGGTCTTCAATGGGGAAATTCACAGTATTACAGAGGTTTTTAAATATTAAGGTTGCATTTTCCATAGCAGACATGCAGTCCGTCAACTTGCGGAGATATATATTTTTTTTTGAAATCTACTTTATGCTTCGAAAGTACACCCTTTTTTTTTTTTTTTTTTGTTTTACAAGGTGGAAAACGCGTTACGCGTTCGACCCCCCGCCTTGGGAGCGGCAGGGGGGATATGTGGGACTCCCTCTCTCGAACTCCCCTTCTCCTAATTTGAAGGGGCCACAGAGGTCTACCCACTAAAAACCACTTTGGCGTACCCTCTTTCCGGTTTTGTTGGGTATCGTGGCACCCGCACTTGGCATTCTCCACGATACCCACCGGTCGCCCCAGCCTCTGCCGGGGCTTTCCGCGCCGATGGAGGGATGACCGGTAACGCGTGGCCATCCCCCAGACCGCTAAGTGACTTGTCACGGCAGGCAGAGGACTCCCATCCTCCTTGGCCTTGGCAATTCCCACTTGGAAGGCCCCCTTTGCCTCTTTGAGGGCGCCAACAATGTTGGTAGGCGCGGCGGGCACTGTTACTGGTGGTCCGCAAGGCCGCTATTTCTACGGACCACCAGTACACCCTCATCCGGACGGAGGGGCGTCTGGCCCGGGGCATGGCCCCCCGTCATCGAGTTGCACACCCTGACGTGCTGCAGGCCCACCTCCTCAAGGCTCAGGCCGTTTATGGCCTTGGCCATGGTGGCCTGCAGCGTGGTGGCGGTGGTAAGATCCTTTTTCATCGTGATCACCACCGGCGTCGTCTTAGGTATTTGCAGCGCCTTTTTAGGCGCTGCTCTCTTAACGATGGGCGTCTGGGTGGGGGGGGGGCACTCTTGCCCTTGCCCTTCTTCCACCGGGCCACAGTGGCCCAGGTCTCCTCGGGCCGCTGTCCCAAGGGTCCCCGGACCCTCCTCAGGGGCCGCCGGGGCGGCCTTGGCCGCAGGGGCAGTCGCGGCCGCTGGGGCGGACCTCTTCTTTTTATTGGCCTTGACCTTTTGAGGCCGGCCATCTCCCAACCTAGCCTACCTAGCGGCTACAATAAATTATCAACCTTCACGTCATGGGTATCGTTTTCATGGTTTTCGTGGGTGTTGAAGTGCATAGTGCTGTCAAAATGGAAATCCAAGATGGCGGCTGCAATAAATTATCAACTTTCTCGTCATGGGTATCGTTTTCATGGTTTTCAAGGGTGTAAAAGGGGATAGTGCTGTCAAAATGGAAATCCAAGATGGCGGCTGCAATAAATTATCAACTTTCTCGTCATGGGTATCGTTTTCATGGTTTTCAAGGGTGTTAAAGGGGATAGCACTGTCAAAATGGAAATCCAAGATGGTGGCTACAATAAATTATCTACTTTCTAGTCATGGGTATCGTTTTCATGGTTTTCAAGAGTGTTGAAGCCGATAGTACTGTCAAAATGGAATTCCAAGATGCCGGCTGCAATCAATTATCAATTTTATCGTCATGGGTATCGTTTTCATGGTTTTCAAGGGTGTTAAAGGGGATAGCACTGTCAAAATGGAAATCCAAGATGGTGGCTACAATAAATTATCTACTTTCTAGTCATGGGTATCGTTTTCATGGTTTTCAAGGGTGTTGAAGCCGATAGTGCTGTCAAAATGGAATCCCAAGATGGCGGCAGTAATAAATTATCAACCTTCTCGTCATGGGTATCGTTTCCATTGTTTTCGAGGGTCTTAAAGGGGATAGTATTGTCAAAATGGAAATCAAAGATGGCGGCTACAATAAATTACCTACTTTCTAGTGATGGGTATCGTTTCCATGGTTTTCAAGAGTGTCGAAGCCGATAGTGCTGTCAAAATGGAATTCCAAGATGGCGGCAGCAATAAATTATCAACTTTCTCGTCATGGTAGGTAGGTAGGTAGGTGATTTCCGGCTCCGGGAGCGAGGGCGAGGGCTTCGTTCTTGCCGAGGTTGCACCCGTGTAGATGCTCAGCGGTTTACCCCGACGGAAGGTGCTAATCTTTGGCACGCTCTTGGGCCTCGGATCTTCCTCCTCTTCTTCCTCATTTTCGTTGTGCCCCCTCTTTTGGGGCAGCGAAGTCGTCACAGCCACCAGCTGCACGTCATCCTCCGAGTCCGAGTCGGGCTTGGACTGTTCGGCCCAATCAAAGTATTTGGACGTCACCCGCTCGTCTCTGCCTGCCCGTGTTTGTACTCTTGCCACGGCAGGCGTCTCCATTTCCTCCTCCTCTTCCGTCCTCCTTTCCTCACCTTTATACATATTTACAACACTCTTATTAACATTCGTCATTCTTTGCTTTGTAAGTTCCTCGATGCACAGTTCTCTTTGGCCGTACCTAGTTCTGCCACTCCGTTACGGTGGTCAGAACTAGGACGTTTCCAGGGGACGCGATGCCAAAAACAATGACCAACCCGACCTTGGCAGCAGTCGACGCTGACAGGCCCGAAATCGAAGAAATCCGAATGCTCAGGGAGGAGAACATGAAGATGTATGTCCGCCTTGAGCAGCTGGAAAAGGACCTGAAGCTCGTCCGCACCGCCTACTCCGACGCCAAAGGTGAAGTAAAGAGGACCCGCGAGACGGTGCGCACGGAGATCGAGCGCGAACGCGAGACTCCAGCCCCTCCACCGCACCCGCTCGGCGTGGCGGACCTGGCTGAGGTCATGGAGCAGCTAAAGAGGGACCTGTTCATCTCCCTAGGGGAGATGATAAATACGAGAATAGAGGAGGTGAACAGGCGCCTCCCGGCCGAGCCCCTCGTCCGCCCCCCGTTGGTGGCCGACCAAAGAAAGGCGGCAGGACCGGCCACGTCAGCCCCAGAAAAGGAACCTGAAAGGGCCAGACTGGGAGATGGCCGGCCCCAAAAGGCCAAGGTCCCCAAGGCCAAGGCCCCCAAGGCCAAGGCCCCCAAGGCTCCCAAAGCCCCCAAAACTACCGTCCCGGCAGCCACAACTGTTCCGGCGACTATAGAAGAGGGTCCGGGACCCTCAGGCCAACAAATGGAAACCGGCACCTGGGCGACGGTGACCCGCAAAAACAAGGGGAAAGGAAAAGGCAAGGCCAAGGCCCCCGCCCAGGTGCCCCCCGTTAAGAAGGCAGCGCCAAAGCCCAAGGCGCTGCAAATTCCCAAGACGGCGGCGGTGGTGATCACCATGAAGAAGGACCTCACCACCGCCACCACGCTGCAGGACACCATGGCCAAGGCCATTAATGGCCTGAGCCTGGAAGAGGTGGGCCTGCAGCACGTCCGGGTGCGGACTTCGATGACGGGGGGCAGGGTGATTGAGGTCCCCGGGGAAGACAACGTGCGGGCGGCGGATGCGCTAGCAGAAAAACTGCTAGCCATTGTGGGCGACGTCGCCCACATCAGCCGCCCGCAGAAGATGGCCGCCGTCCGGATCAGTGGACTGGACGAGTCAGCGACAAAAGAGTCGCTGACGGCGGCCATAGCCAAAGCCGGGGCCTGCAGTGAGACCCACATTAAGGTGGGGGGGCATCCGTTCCCAACATGACGGCACTGGATCGGCCCTAGTCCAGTGCCCTGTGGGGACGGCAAAGGCCCTACAAGAACGTGGTCGGATTCTGGTAGGATGGGCATCGGCCAGGGTCGTCGCAACCGATCCAACACCCATGCGGTGTTATAAATGCATGGGTGTTGGACACACAAGAGAGTTGTGCCCCTCGACCATCGACCGCAGCCGGATGTGTTTCCGATGCGGCAAAGAGGGGCACTTCTCCAAGATGTGCCCGGAGGAGAAGGCATGGTGCGCAATATGCCACCACGCCAAACTCCCAGCCGGCCACGTAATGGGGGGCTCGAAATGCTCCCCACCAGTAGCTAGAGGCAGGGAGGCGAGGCAGAGATCCGCCCGTCCCCCTCGCCCCATCCCAGCAACATCGGCCGCCGGCCAAACACAAAAGGAGGACAACCACATGGATGTCTAAATGCCAGCACACCGGCATCTAGACATCCTACAGACGAACGCCAACCACTCCGCCAGAGCTCAAGATCTGCTCATGCAGAGCATGGTGGAGTGGGGAATGGGCGCTGTGGTTGTCGCGGAGGCCTATTTTGTCCCACCCCTCCGCACCTGGGCGGGGGCGTCGGACGGAATGGTGGCGATCGCGGTGCCGGCGGTCGGGGACTTCCCCCCCCTAACGAGGATCGAAGGCGGCCCGGGATATGTGGCGGCCAAATGGGGGATTGACACCACGATAGTGGCGGTGTACTTCTCCCCCAACAAGCCGCTACGTGCCTTCGAGCAGTTCCTGGGGGTCCTGAGCGGGGTAGTTAGGAAAGCTGCACCGACTCAAGTGATGGTTATGGGGGACCTGAACGCCAAGAGTGCGGCGTGGGGTTCCCGCATCACGACCCCCCGAGGGACTGCCCTGGAGGACTGGGTGACGACATCGGGACTGGTGATCCTGAACCAGGGCAACGCCAACACTTGCGTGCGGCGACTGGGGGGGTCAATCGTGGACGTCACGTTCGCGACCCCTGCCATAGCCGCGCGCGTCAATAACTGGCGTGTCCTGGAGGACGTCGAGATCCTCTGATCATCTGTACATCAGAATGAGGGTCTCCCAAAATGGCGTCCAGCCGTCGCCCACCCCAAGGGGGGGAACTAGGGGCCGGGGCGGACGGGAACCAAAGTTCCCAAGGTGGTCCCTGCCCCACTTAAATAGGGAAAGGGCGGAAGAGGCAGCAATGGAGGAGGCATGGTGTGCCTCCCCACCCTCCGTCCTCGGCGTCGAAGAAAGGGCGGCACGGTTCCGCGTCGCACTGCAGAGGGTGTGCGACGCGGCCATGCCCCGGGCCAGACGCCTGTCCGCCCGGAAGGAGGTATACTGGTGGTCCGCAGAAATTGCAGCCTTGCGGACCACCAGTAACAGTGCCCGCCGCGCCTACCAGCATTGCAGGCGCAGGCGGCACACGCCGGCAGAAGAGGAAGGGCTCCACAGGGCCCTCAAAGAGGCAAAAGGGGCCCTCCAAGTGGCGATTGCCAAGGCCAAGGACGATGCACACTGCTCGTTCTTGGCCACCTTGGATATGGACCCATGGGGGCGGCCGTACAAGATGGTGCGCAACAAAATGCGCACCGCCCCCCCCCCCATGGACTCCTTGGAGCCCGTCCTCCTACAGAGGGTGATCGAAGGGCTGTTCCCATCAGCCCCGTCGATCTCTCCCCAAACGGTGGCCAACCCCCTAGCGGAGCAGGAGGCCGAGCTCGACGTCGCACCAATAAGCGACGACGAGTTCGAAAGAGCGACGGACCGACTCCGGGGCCGCAAGAGGGCCCCGGGCCCAGACGGGGTCCACGGTCGCGTCCTCACAGCCGCCCTGAATCACCTCGGGAGCCGCTTCAGGCAGATCCTGGACGACTGCCTGAAGGAGGGAAAGTTCCCGAGGGTGTGGAAAGAGGGGCGGCTATGCCTCCTCCGCAAGGACGGTCGGCCCGCCGACTGCCCGTCCGCCTATCGCCCCATAGTGCTGCTGGCCCACCGGATCCAGGCAGGCAGCACCTGGAGACCGCCGGCCCGAACGTCTCTGACAGACAGTTCGGGTTCCGGGAAGGGCGGTCCACGCTCGACGCGTTGAAGTCACTTAAGGACTTCTGCGAAAACGCGTCGAGCAGGGGAGAGGGTGTCGTCGCGGTGTCTCTTGACATCGCAAACGCGTTCGGCACCCTTCCCTATGGGGTGATTAGTGAGGCACTCCGCTATCACAAAGTGCCTCACTACCTAAGGCGGATCGTAGAGCATTACCTTACCGAGAGGGTAGTGCTCTACGAAAACAAGGACGGGCATAGGGGGGAGAGGAAGATGGCCTGCGGCGTGCCCCAGGGGTCCGTACTCGGCCCCCTTCTTTGGAACCTGGGGTACGACCGGGCCATCAGAGGGGACCTGCTTCCGCGCACACTCACCGTCTGCTATGCAGACGACACGATGGTGGCTGTGTGCGGAAGCAGTCAGCGGGAAACCCTCCGCGCTGCGGAGGAAGAAGCCAGGCTGGCGATCCGCCGGATCCAGGAGCTCGGCCTAAAAGTGGCCATCCCGAAGACTGAGGCGATACTCTTCGGGGGGCGGGGCAGGGAGTGGAAACTGCCTGCCGATGCGGCGCTCAGCGTGGAGGGTGCTGCGGTTCAGATAAAGCCCCACATAAAATACTTGGGGCTAATACTGGACCGCAGGTGGAGCTTCGGGGAGCATTTCAAAAGACTTGCTCCCCGAATCCGGGGCGCCGCCCGGGCGCTGGGCAGACTCCTGCCAAACGTCGCGGGGCCGGGCTCCTCTTGCCGGCGGCTGTTCGCCGGCGTGGTGCGAAGCATGGCCCTATATGGGGCCCCAATATGGGCGGACAAACTGTCCGCCCGGAATAGGGCGTTGCTGCGAGGGCCACAGCGGACTGTGGCCCAGAGGATGATACGGGCCTACGTCACTGTGGCCCACTCAGCGGCCTGCCTCCTCGCCTGCACCCCTCCATGGGAGCTGGACGCAGAAGTGCAGGCAGAGACCTATCGTGTTAGGTCCAGCGCCCGGGCAAGAGGAGAACGCCCGGACCCTGAGGAGGTAGAGGCCTCCCGTCGTGCGACGGAGCGCCGACTGCGAGACCGATGGAAGTCCGTCCTGGAGGACGCCCCCTACGGAGTTCGAACCGTGAGGGCGATCCTTCCAGTGATGGACGAATGGTGCGAGAGGGCAGTCGGCGCTACGTCGTACCGGCTCGTGCAGGTGATGACCGGACACGGCTGTTTCGGGCATTACCTGCACCGAATAGGGAAGGAGCCGAGCCCGCGGTGCCATGAGTGCGGAGGTCCCGACGACACGGCCGAGCACACCCTCCTGGTGTGCAGTCGTTGGGACGGGGAGCGTGTACTCATGGCACGCACCATCCAGCGGGCGGACCTCTCGCTGCAAACCATCGTCTCTGAGATGCTCAGCAGCGAGAGGTCCTGGGAGGCAGTGGTCTCCTTCTGCGACTCAATTATGTCACAGAAGGAGACCGCGGAGCGGAAGCGCGAAGAGGACCCCCTCGCGAATCCCCTCCGGCGTAGACGGCCGGGGTTGAGGCAGCGGCGGTTTGCCGCTCGCTTTAACCCCTAGTGACTGCGGGCGAAGGATGGGAGACCTCCGCCCGCCGTGAAAAGTCACTCGGCGGTCTGGGGGATGGCCGAGCGTAACCGGCCACTCCCCCCCAATCGGCGCGGAAAGCCCCGGCAGAGGCCGGGGCGACCGGTGGGTATCGTGGAGAATGCCTAGTGCGGGTGCCACGATACCCAACAACAAAACCGGAATGAGGGTACGCCAAGGTGGTTTTTAGTGGGTAAACCTCTGGGGCCCCTTCTCATTTTTGATATGAGAAGGGGAGTTTGCGAGAGGGAGTCCCACATATCCCCCCCGCCGCTCCCAAGGCGGTAGGTAGGTAGGTAGGTAGGTAGGTAGGTAGGTAGGTAGGTAGGTAGGTAGGTAGGTAGGTAGGTAGGTAGGTAGGTAGGTAGGTAGGTAGGTAGGTAGGTAGGTAGGTAGGTAGGTAGGTAGGTAGGTAGGTAGGTAGGTAGGTAGGTAGGTAGGTAGGTAGGTAGGTAGGTAGGTAGGTAGGTAGGTAGGTAGGTAGGTAGGTAGGTAGGTAGGTAGGTAGGTAGGTAGGTAGGTAGGTAGGTAGGTAGGTAGGTAGGTAGGTAGGTAGGTAGGTAGGTAGGTAGGTAGGTAGGTAGGTAGGTAGGTAGGTAGGTAGGTAGGTAGGTAGGTAGGTAGGTAGGTAGGTAGGTAGGTAGGTAGGTAGGTAGGTAGGTAGGTAGGTAGGTAGGTAGGTAGGTAGGTAGGTAGGTAGGTAGGTAGGTAGGTAGGTAGGTAGGTAGGTAGGTAGGTAGGTAGGTAGGTAGGTAGGTAGGTAGGTAGGTAGGTAGGTAGGTAGGTAGGTAGGTAGGTAGGTAGGTAGGTAGGTAGGTAGGTAGGTAGGTAGGTAGGTAGGTAGGTAGGTAGGTAGGTAGGTAGGTAGGTAGGTAGGTAGGTAGGTAGGTAGGTAGGTAGGTAGGTAGGTAGGTAGGTAGGTAGGTAGGTAGGTAGGTAGGTAGGTAGGTAGGTAGGTAGGTAGGTAGGTAGGTAGGTAGGTAGGTAGGTAGGTAGGTAGGTAGGTAGGTAGGTAGGTAGGTAGGTAGGTAGGTAGGTAGGTAGGTAGGTAGGTAGGTAGGTAGGTAGGTAGGTAGGTAGGTAGGTAGGTAGGTAGGTAGGTAGGTAGGTAGGTAGGTAGGTAGGTAGGTAGGTAGGTAGGTAGGTAGGTAGGTAGGTAGGTAGGTAGGTAGGTAGGTAGGTAGGTAGGTAGGTAGGTAGGTAGGTAGGTAGGTAGGTAGGTAGGTAGGTAGGTAGGTAGGTAGGTAGGTAGGTAGGTAGGTAGGTAGGTAGGTAGGTAGGTAGGTAGGTAGGTAGGTAGGTAGGTAGGTAGGTAGGTAGGTAGGTAGGTAGGTAGGTAGGTAGGTAGGTAGGTAGGTAGGTAGGTAGGTAGGTAGGTAGGTAGGTAGGTAGGTAGGTAGGTAGGTAGGTAGGTAGGTAGGTAGGTAGGTAGGTAGGTAGGTAGGTAGGTAGGTAGGTAGGTAGGTAGGTAGGTAGGTAGGTAGGTAGGTAGGTAGGTAGGTAGGTAGGTAGGTAGGTAGGTAGGTAGGTAGGTAGGTAGGTAGGTAGGTAGGTAGGTAGGTAGGTAGGTAGGTAGGTAGGTAGGTAGGTAGGTAGGTAGGTAGGTAGGTAGGTAGGTAGGTAGGTAGGTAGGTAGGTAGGTAGGTAGGTAGGTAGGTAGGTAGGTAGGTAGGTAGGTAGGTAGGTAGGTAGGTAGGTAGGTAGGTAGGTAGGTAGGTAGGTAGGTAGGTAGGTAGGTAGGTAGGTAGGTAGGTAGGTAGGTAGGTAGGTAGGTAGGTAGGTAGGTAGGTAGGTAGGTAGGTAGGTAGGTTAGGTTAGGTTAGGTTAGGTTAGGTTAGGTTAGGTTAGGTGGGGTGCAGGTTGAGAGCCTCCTCGTGGCGCACCCTGGGCAACGTCGGTTTCGAGTGCCACCACACTTGGGCCGGCGGCTGATCTCAACACCGGGAGGGGCGGCCGCTAAGCCGCGACGTAACCCGTAAGGACTACCGGCTCTGCAGGCGGGTCAATGAGGGATCCGCCATATGCATCCGGAGTCCTGCTTCCGTGCGGGGGTCGAAGCGGTCGAAGCGGCTCGCGCCACTCGGGAGGGGGGGCGGCTGCGAAGCCGCGACGTAACCCGCAAGGCGGGGTAGGCCAGGGCAACCGGATACCCCGAAAGGGGGAGCTCGCGGCTCTGCACCTGGGTACCTGCTGCCGGTGGGGGATCGAAGCGGCTCGCGCCGTTCGGGAGGGGGCGGCTGCGAAGCCGCACCGTAACCCGCAAGGCGGGGTAGGCCAGGGCAACCGGATACCCCGAAAGGGGGAGCTCGCGGCTCTGCACCTGGGTACCTGCTGCCGGTGGGGATCGGAGCGGCTCGCGCCGCGTGGGGAGGGGCGCAATAGCGCCACCGCACCTATGGTGGTAGGTGTCGGAGCGGCTGAGGCCCGCCGCGGAGGCGACTGATGCCCGCGCTGCGTCTGTCCGATATTCGGCGGCAGCGCGGCGGCACAGCGCGAATGAGGGGTGGCTATAGCCACCGGAGAGGGGGACTCGTGCCCGGGCTGCGTCTGTCCGGAGTCCGGCGGCAGTGGGCACGTAGTCGGTGGTGAGGAGGGGCGCTTCGCGCCGGAGATGGGGGGGACTCGTGCCCGCTGCGTCTGTCCGGAGTCCGGCGGCAGCGTGGGCACGTAGTCGGGGGAGAGGGGCGGCTGGCGCCGCGGAGGAGGGCGTCCCACCTGCGCTGCGTCTGTCCGGTATCCGGCGGCAGCGTGGGGGGACGGGAGGGCGGCGGCTGGTTTTTATGCCCAGCCGTCTGCCAACCCGTAATCCTGAGCAATCGGGACCGGGGGCCCGGGTCACGTATGGCCTGGGCTGCGAGGAGAAAACCTCTAAAAAAAAACGCCAGAGGGGCGGCAGGCGGCGTCTGGCAATGAGGGCCGGATGCCGCCGTACGCCGTGGGCCCCCGGTGCACCGGGGGTCCCACAGAGGAGGGGGGTCTTAAGGGGCGGCTGAGGCCCGCTGCCCTGACCCCCCGGTGACTGCGGGCGGGGGATGGGAGTCCCCCGCTCGCCTTTCAACGAGTCACCAAGAGGATAGGGGATGGCCGTGCGTATTCGGCCTCCCCATCGGAGAGGGCGCCCCTAGCTTCGGCTGGGGCGAGGACCGGTGGGCACCCGCGGGTAATGCTTAGGCGGGTACCGTGGGTGTCCAACGAACCGGTAGGCGGAAATACGCCGTGGTGGGTTTTGGTGGGTATACCCTCGGGCCCCTGCTCATTTTTGATATGAGGAGGGGAGTTTGCGAGCGGGAGCCCCACATATCCCCCCGTCTCTCCCAGGGCGGGGGTCGAACTCATAATGGGTTTCCCACCACGTCAACAAAAAAAAAAAAAAAAAAAAAGGTTAGGTTAGGTTAGGTTAGGTTAGGTTAGGTTAGGTTGGGGTGCAGGTTGAGAGCCTCCTCGTGGCGCACCCTGGGCAACGTCGGTTTCGAGTGCCACCACACTTGGGCCGGCGGCTGATCTCAACACCGGGAGGGGCGGCCGCTAAGCCGCGACGTAACCCGTAAGGACTACCGGCTCTGCAGGCGGGTCAATGAGGGATCCGCCATATGCATCCGGAGTCCTGCTTCCGTGCGGGGGTCGAAGCGGTCGAAGCGGCTCGCGCCACTCGGGAGGGGGGGCGGCTGCGAAGCCGCGACGTAACCCGCAAGGCGGGGTAGGCCAGGGCAACCGGATACCCCGAAAGGGGGAGCTCGCGGCTCTGCACCTGGGTACCTGCTGCCGGTGGGGGATCGAAGCGGCTCGCGCCGTTCGGGAGGGGGCGGCTGCGAAGCCGCACCGTAACCCGCAAGGCGGGGTAGGCCAGGGCAACCGGATACCCCGAAAGGGGGAGCTCGCGGCTCTGCACCTGGGTACCTGCTGCCGGTGGGGATCGGAGCGGCTCGCGCCGCGTGGGGAGGGGCGCAATAGCGCCACCGCACCTATGGTGGTAGGTGTCGGAGCGGCTGAGGCCCGCCGCGGAGGCGACTGATGCCCGCGCTGCGTCTGTCCGATATTCGGCGGCAGCGCGGCGGCACAGCGCGAATGAGGGGTGGCTATAGCCACCGGAGAGGGGGACTCGTGCCCGGGCTGCGTCTGTCCGGAGTCCGGCGGCAGTGGGCACGTAGTCGGTGGTGAGGAGGGGCGCTTCGCGCCGGAGATGGGGGGGACTCGTGCCCGCTGCGTCTGTCCGGAGTCCGGCGGCAGCGTGGGCACGTAGTCGGGGGAGAGGGGCGGCTGGCGCCGCGGAGGAGGGCGTCCCACCTGCGCTGCGTCTGTCCGGTATCCGGCGGCAGCGTGGGGGGACGGGAGGGCGGCGGCTGGTTTTTATGCCCAGCCGTCTGCCAACCCGTAATCCTGAGCAATCGGGACCGGGGGCCCGGGTCACGTATGGCCTGGGCTGCGAGGAGAAAACCTCTATAAAAAACGCCAGAGGGGCGGCAGGCGGCGTCTGGCAATGAGGGCCGGATGCCGCCGTACGCCGTGGGCCCCCGGTGCACCGGGGGTCCCACAGAGGAGGGGGGTCTTAAGGGGCGGCTGAGGCCCGCTGCCCTGACCCCCCGGTGACTGCGGGCGGGGGATGGGAGTCCCCCGCTCGCCTTTCAACGAGTCACCAAGAGGATAGGGGATGGCCGTGCGTATTCGGCCTCCCCATCGGAGAGGGCGCCCCTAGCTTCGGCTGGGGCGAGGACCGGTGGGCACCCGCGGGTAATGCTTAGGCGGGTACCGTGGGTGTCCAACGAACCGGTAGGCGGAAATACGCCGTGGTGGGTTTTGGTGGGTATACCCTCGGGCCCCTGCTCATTTTTGATATGAGGAGGGGAGTTTGCGAGCGGGAGCCCCACATATCCCCCCGTCTCTCCCAGGGCGGGGGTCGAACTCATAATGGGTTTCCCACCACGTCAACAAAAAAAAAAAAAAAAAAAAAGGTTAGGTTAGGTTAGGTTAGGTTAGGTTAGGTTAGGTTAGGTTAGGTTAGGTTAGGTTAGGTTGGGGTGCAGGTGAGAGGCCTCCTCGTGGCGCACCCTGGGCAACGTCAGCTCCGAGTACCCACCAGCTTTTGGTGGACACTCGGCGCTGGCGGCTGACTCTCACATCCTTCCCTTCGGTCCTCTTCCCATCCTTCCACTCCCATCCTTTTTAAGGGAAAACCCTTATCCTTCCCCCCTTCCTTCCCACCCCCCCTCCCCCTTTCCCGGGCGGGCCTGGCGGCAGGTAACACTGTCGTCGGGAATAACCGCCCAAGATAGAGTGAGGCACGCCGCTCCTCTGAAATCCGTAGCCCGGGCATCCCGCAACGACCTCCACCAAATGGCGTTGTGGAGTAGTGGGACCCGGAGCGGAGGGCTTGCCTTGATTGGCCGGCCCGCGAGAAAGGAAAACTCTTTAAAAACCCGTCAGGACAAGACGTTAAAACACTGCACATACCTGGCGACCTGTGCAGCAGCCTCTAGTAGGTATAGCCTTGCCCCCGGAAGGCGTCACCCGGGGGTTGACATTTAAATCGTCCATTTCTCGTGGGTTTAAGAATATGAAGAAGACAACCAAACAAAACAAAAAAAACAACAACAATACTGGCAATGGAAAGGTGAGGAAGAACGTGGAAGTTGAAGTGGGAACAGTGGAGAGGAAGATGGAGACGATGGTGCCTGTCGTGGAAAGAGTGCAAACACGGGCAGGCACAAAAGAGGCGGAGGGGATGCGAATCCTCTTCCGAAAAGAGGAGGGCGGGTCCGCAACGGCCGCGCCCACATGCGTACCGAAGAGTCCTCGGAGGAGGGCGGGCTTCGTTGTCGACTCCTCCGAGTCCGAGATGGACCTCCCCGAGGTCGAAACCCGCCAGCCCCCCCAAAAGAGGGGGCACACCGATGAGGAGGACGACCCAAGGCCGGAGAGCGGGCCCAAGGTCAGCACGGCCCGAAGGGGAAAACCCTTCGGGCCGCACGCGCGTTCAGCGGCGGCGAGGGCTAAGCTTCGGACTTCCGTGCCATGGCGGGGCGAGACCTCGTATGACGATTCATACGAGGACTCGGACTGCCGGTACGAGGAGTTCGACAGACCCGACGACGTGGTCCGTCGGGCTATAATGCCGGTCACGAAGGGGTTGAGTGACCGGAACATGTGCCCGACCGCTCGGGTCCGGATGATCTTCCGGTGCAACTCCCTCACCGATGTTGCGAGCGGTCACATCGACGACGCGGGGCTCGAGAGGGCCCACAAGTCGGTGGAGGCGCTCCGGGAGGAGGCCGCCAATGAGGGCATAGGCGGAGTTCTCGGGGCCCGGATCGAGCGGGCCTGCCAGGTCGCCCTGAAGATCATCACCGGGGCCTGGGCCGCCCAGACCGGAGAGCAGACGGAGCGCGGCGGTCTCCCGTCCGGTCAGGATCAGGACCGGGTCGATACTGGCACCGCCACCGCCCACGGGGGGGACTCCTCGGAGCTCCTTCCTGAGGGGGGGGACGACACGGTGGCGCAGGAGTCCGAGCTTGACCCGGTCGGGGCGACCCGCAGGGCGGCGGGCCAGATATTGGAGGGGGCCCGCAAGTCAGGACACCTACAGGGGTCGGTGTGGGGCCAGATCAATCGGGCCTGCCGCACCATACTGGCGTCAATGGACGCAGTAGAGGTCGGCAGGTCCGAAAGCGAGGAGGTCCGCGCTCTCAAGGCGGACAATTGGAAGCTGCGAGAGCGGGCCCTCCTGCGCGACGAGGAATTGAAGAGGCTCCACACCGCCTCCTCGAGGCAAGAGACCCCGGCCCCCCCGGCCCCCCCGTCCCTGCAGCTCAGTGCCGCAGACTTGGCGGAGGCCTTGGGGGAGTTGAGGAGGGACCTGTTCGTCTCCCTAGGTGACATGTTGAACGTCCGCCTGGAGGAGATGAGCAGGCGCCTACCCGCTGAGCCCGTTGTCCGCCCTCCGCTGGCGGGCGATAAGAGGACGGCGGCGGATCCTGAGGCGGAGAGGGCGAGACTGGGAGACGGCCGGCCTAAAAAGGCCAAAAAGAAAAAGGCCAAGTCGACCAGGACGCCCGCCCCGGCATCAGGAGACGCCCCGGTTGCCCCCCCGGCAGCCCCGGACGAGAGACCGGGCCCCTCGGGCCGGCAGCCGACAGTGGAGAGCTGGGCCACGGTGGCCCGGAAGGGCACGGGAAGGGGGAAGGGCAAGGCCAAGGCCACGCCGACTCCTCTCGCCCCGGTGCCCCCCGTCAGGAAGGCAGCGCCCAAGCCTAGGGCGCTCAAAGTCCCGAAAACGGCGGCGGTGATGATAACCCTCAGAAAGGACATCACCGCCGCCACCACGCTGCAGGCCACCATGGCAAGAGCCATCGAAGGCGTTAAGCTCGATGAGGTCGGCCTGCAGCACGTGAGGGTGCGGGCCTCCATGACGGGGGGCCGGGTGATAGAGGTCCCCGGGGAGGACAACGTGCGGGCAGCGGACGCGCTCGCAGAGAGGCTGCAGGCCATCGTGGGCGACGTCGCCATCGTGAGCCGCCCGCAGAAGATGGCCGCCGTCCAAATCGCCGGGCTCGACGAGTCGGCGACCGCGGAGTCGGTGGCGGCGGCCGTCGTCAAAGCCGGGGGCTGCGACGTGGCCCACGTGAAAGTGGGGGGCATCCGCACCCTCTATGACGGCGCCGGGTCGGTTCTGATCCGGTGCCCGATTGGGGTGGCGAAGGCCCTCCTTGACCGTGGTCGGATCCTGGTGGGCTGGTCGTCCGCCAGGGTCAACTCGATTGGCCCGGCACCCATGCGCTGCTTTAGGTGCATGGGAATCGGGCACACGAGAGAGCTGTGCCCCTCGACTACCGACCGGAGTAAATCTTGCTTCCGGTGCGGTAAAGAGGGGCACCTGGCGAGAGAATGCTGGGAGGAAAAGGTGTGGTGTGCAGTCTGCCACCACGCCAACCTCCCGGCAGACCACGTGATGGGAGGGACCAGATGCTCCCCACCCTGGACGAGGGGCAGGGAGACGAGGCCGAGACCGGCCCGCCCCCCTAGACCCAAACCTGCAGCCGACGACGCTCGCCGGCCGGAAGAGGAAGACGGCCGCATGGACGTCTGAATGCCAACATTCGGCATTTTTACGTCCTGCGGCTGGGTGCCACTTCCGGCGCAGACGGCAGGGATCGGGGCCGCGTGCCCCGACCCGGAGTGACTGCGGGCGGAGGATGGGAGTCCTCCGCCTGCCGCGACGAGTCACTGGGCGTCAGGGAGATGGCCACGCGTGCTCGGCCATCTCCCCCTCCGGAGAGGAAGGCCCCGGCACTAGCTGGGGCGAGACCGGTGGACACCGTGGGCAATGCTACAGCGGTACCACGGTGTCCAACAAACCGGTATGCGGTAGCACGCCATGGTGGGTTTTGGTGGGTATACCTCATCTTCCCTTCTCACTAGGAGAAGGGCAGATGCAGGGAGGCCCACATATCCTCCCGCCTCTCCCAGGGCGGGAGTCGAACTCGTAATGGGTTTCCCACCATGTAAAAAAAAAAAAAAAAAAAAAAAAAAAAAAAAAAAAAAAAAGGTTAGGTTAGGTTAGGTTAGGTTAGGTTAGGTTAGGTTTTTTTTTTTTTTTTTTTTTTTTTTTTTTCCTGTCCGGGCGCTATCTGGCCCGGCCCGCGAGCTAATCCCCTGACTCGAGGGTCAGAGACATTAAAAGACTTTAATTTTCTTTATTACTACAAAGTAAAACATCTAAAACATTTGTAACTTAATCTAACACATTATTTAATTACAATTTATAAGTATGTCTAGGTATAAAAGGGGGTCTAAAAATTTTTAAAATACTTAATCTTACAGGCTAGGTTTAATATAAGCTTAATGATAATAATAGTGCTACTAATTACTACTGTAAATACATAAATAAATAATGGATATAAAATAAATACTTACTTAAATATAACTAATAATATACTACTATTTCTAACTACTGTAAATACATATAATAAGTGCAACATAAATAAATATATACTAAAATTAAAGTTAAAGTTAAACAATAAAAACATTACATTAATATACAGGGTAAAATAGTGAACAAGTGAAAGTAAATAATTATAACATAAAGTACAATAAGTAGGCAAAGTTAAAATATTTGAAGTTAAAGTTAAACAATAAACACAGTGAATTAATATACAGAGTAAAATAGTGAACAAGTGAAGGTAATTAATTATAACATAAAGTACAATAGGTAAGCAAAGTTAAAATATTAGTAGTTAAAGTTAAACAATATACACAGTATATTAATTTAAAAAGAATAAACAGTTAAACAAGTGAAGTAAATAGTTATAACACAGTGAAAAACAGTAAATTAATAAAGAGAATAAAATAGTTGATCAAGTAAGTAATTGTAACATAGTAAAAATTAAACTTAAGTAATAAACACAGTAAAATATAGAAATAAAATAGTAAAACAAGTAAGAAAGTAAATAGAGTGAGCACAACGCAACAACTTTTTTTTTTTTTTTTTTTTTTTTTTTTTTTTTTTTTTTTTTTTTTTTTTTTTTTTTTTTTTTTTTTTTTTTTTTTTTTTTATTATACATCTCTTTCATTCATCTTACTTTTTCGTCTTGTTCTTACGTATCACCCTTTCAGCCACCTTTACACAATATTCTAGGAATGGTTGTTGCGAGTGTTTCCCTCTTATCAGGCTCTCCAGGTTTTGGGATTTAATAGTATCGCCGATCCGGGTTTCAGCTTCAAAACGCTCTCTCCCGAACGCGGGGCACTCTGCTAATATGTGTCCGATGCTTTGGCTCACGCCCGGTTCGCAGAAGCACGATGGGTCTTCCTTGCACTTGAACCTGTGTAAGTACTCGGAGAACCCACCGTGCCCCGTCAGCACCTGCGTGACTATGCCTGCCGGGCGGAGCTTTCGGACAACCGCGTAGGCCTCCACCGCGTCGGGAAAGAACATTTTCGTGGTTCCTGCTGTAGAGCCGGCTTTGTATCTGCGGTTCCATTCGTCCAGCGATTGCTTACGTAGCTCTCGCTTGGCGAATGAAACCGGGCACGCGTCGTGGTCGGGGCGTCTCTTCAGTCGCAGGGCAGCTTCCTTTGCCAGATGGTCCGCTCGCTCGTTCCCCTCCAGGCCCGCATGTGCTTTGATCCAGAACAGGGATATCTCCTTGTTCTGGAGTGTGCCGCGTTGGATATTGCGGCGGGCTTCTACCGCGAGGGGGTGGGGGGTACTAGGGTTTGCGACCGTTTCAAGCGCCGAACGCGAATCACTGAAGATTCCGAAGGTAGGTTCAGAGCATTTTAATATGAGCCTGGTGGCCCTGCTTATGGCCAGGAGCTCTGCTTGGTAGACCGTGCAGTGGGATGACAGCTTAAGTTTGAGGGTCTTGGTTTCTGTCCCATCTTGCCACAGGGACAGCGCTGCTCCGACCTTACCCTCAATCTTGCTGCCATCTGTGTATATGCGGACCGCTTGGTTGGCGCGGTCGTCCACTTGTTTCTGGTCTACCAGGCTGCTAAACTTCAGGCTTATTTGCTCTGCTGGATGCGGGTTTTTGGCGAAGGCCACTGCGCGTTCCATCTCCCTATCGCCTAGCACTGGCAGGGGGACTCCTCTCTTCGCCTCGAACAGGGCGGCCGCCTCCTGGATCCGGAGGTCGAGAGGTAGTATCCCCGCCAGCACCAGTGCCGCGTTTAGGGAGACGGTGCGATAGGCCCCGCATAACTTCTGCGCGAACCCTCTCTGAACCGCGCCCAGTTGCCGCTGTACACCGAGTTTTTTGGTTGCAGGCGCCCATGCGCTTGAGGCGTACAGGATGACTGGCTCTACTGTGGCCGTGTAGATCGTCCGTATAACCTCCGGGTGGAGACCCCAGCTTATCCTGGCGGCTCTGGACAATTGCTTGTATATGTTCAACGCCTTTTTGCACGTGTGTGCAGTATGGGCGTTGAACGTCAGCTTTCTGTCAATTGTGAGCCCCAGGATCTTGATCTCATCTGACGTGCCAATGTCGACACCGCCCATGGTCAGGCGTGGGGTGTCATATTTTAGCTTGTTCGTGATTATCATAGCTTTTGTTTTTTGAGCTGCGAACTTTAGCTTGTTTCTGACACCCCACTCCAGCACATAGGCGAGGGCGTCATTGGCACGTCGTTCCACCTCGAGCGCCGAGTCGGCGGCAAACACCAGCACCACATCGTCTGCAAACGCTTGTGTGTAGTCGCCCCTTGCTTCGAGCCCCTTCAGCAATGGGTCGAGGAGAAGGTTCCACAGGATGGGTCCGCCGATGGAGCCTTGTACGCAACCTTTGCTGGTACTTTTGGCGTACTCCTCACCGGCGTACCTCACCCTCACCCTCCGGTCCCGGAGGTAGTCGTCGAGCAATCTCCTGATATTCACCGGACACTTTTCCTCAGCCAGACGGATTCTGATGGTTGGCCACCAGGCGCTGTCGAAGGCTCCCTCTATGTCCAGTGACACCACGGCAATCAGCTTTTTGTTAGCTAGACCGCCGCGGATGCACTGCATAAGGTCATAGAGGGAGTCCTCGGTGCTCTTCTGGGGCATGAACCCGTACTGGCGAGTACTCATCCGGGGAATCAGGTGCCATTGCAACCTCCGGACCACCATCTTCTCAAAGATTTTACCCATCACCGGAAGGAGGCCTATTGGTCGATATGATTTTGGGTTAGAGTAATCATCTTTACCCGGTTTTCTTAGGGCGACTACTGTGGCTTCTTTCCACGCTGTGGGGAAGCACGATAGCTCTAGACACTTATTTAGCAGGGCTAAATGGAGTTCAGGATCCTTCGAGATGACCCGGCTGCAGATGTCGGCGGTGAAGCCATCCGACCCGGGGGCCTTTTTGGGGTTAAAACCTTCCACCGCGAGTCTCAGCTCGTGAAGCGTGAAGGGCGGGTCGTGGTGTTCGTCGTGGACCCGCTGGTTCACGAGCTCAGCCGAGTTTCTCGTTAGTCGGTGGTCGGAGTTTTCCCCACTTTCCAGGTCCTCCGGGTAGAAGGTCTCCGCCATGATCCGCGCGGATTCCTGCTGGGTCATCTCCTTCCCGTCCTTCATCAGGGGTAGGTCCTCATGACGGGACGTGGTTTTCCCTATTACCCTGTATATGCCCTGCCAAACTCCTTCTTTGGTTTGCTTTTCGCAGAACTGCTTCCAGCTTTCGATCTGGGCCTTTTTTGATAGTTCTTCGTATTGTCCTTTGGCTTTAAGGTACTCATTAACGACCTTCAACTTGCGGACTGGCGCGGCGCAACGGATTCTACGCTTTTTGGTCGTCACTTCCTTCTTTAGGCGTTCGAGTTCTTTGGACCACCACGGCAAGGTGAGTGTTTCTTTATTTTTCTTTTTGGGTATTGTTTTGTTGCATGTCTGTTCTATTGTTTTTGTGAGATTATTTATTGTATTGTTGATTTGCTCTACTGTATTTATATTTTCTATGTCTGTTTTTGTGATGTTATTTTCTAGCATCGACTGGCTGAGCTTCTCTTGAAACTCAGACCAGTCGGCCTTCCTTGTATTGTAAAGTCTAGTGGTTCTATTAATTTGTATTCCTTTTGCTTTTTGTAATTTTATAGTGAATCCTATGCCGTTATGGTCCGAACTTGTCAGACCCTCGTCCACCTCCCAGTCGTCCACCAGGTCCAGCAGGTTCGCCGAGCATGCAGTTATGTCGACGAAACTGCTGTACCGCTGTCCTCCTCTTATGGTGTCGAATGTCGGTGTGTCACCTTTGTTTAAAATATTTAGGCCCAGATCTTCAAGGGTGCCGGCGACGTCTTCTCCTCTGTGGTCCACGGTGGGGCTCCCCCACCAAGCGCTCTTGGCGTTGGTGTCCCCGCCTATAAGCCATTTTTTGTTCTTTAAGCCAACCTCTATCCTCTCCAGGTGCCCCAGGTACGGTTCGATGGGCTGATCTGGCTCGAAATAGAAAGAGACAAGCGTAATCTCCCAGGCAACGGTTCGGATTCCCACCACTACGATGTTGTTCGTGGTGAGTTGTGGGTACTGTATGACGTTAAGGTCATCGTCGAAGACGGCTATTGCCGCCTTCACAGTCCCGTCTCCTTTACCGCTGCCTTGGAAGATTCTTACGCCCCTGTGACTCCTCATACTTCTCGCCCCGCCCACGTAGGGCTCCTGGAGAAGAGCAACTGCGACCCCGCGCTTTTCGGCCTCTAGCAAAAGCTCATTGGTCGCTAGCTGCTTTCTTTGGAGGTTGGCTTGCAATATCTTGTAGGGGACTTGTTTCTTTGAGCAGCCCTTAGCAATATGCTACAGCTGAACGTGCTATTTCATCCCACTTTTTACGGGTAGGGCAGTCTGCGCTGAAGGCATTATGGCACGTTCGCTCCGATTTGGCCTTTGTGCAGTTTCGGCATTTTGGCGGGACTTCGGCGCGCCACTCTTCGCAGTCTGCCCTCAAGTGGGGGCCGCCGCAGTGGCTGCAGAGGTCCGCTGGCTCCTTGCAGTGACGCCTGCCGTGGCCGAAGCCCAGGCAACGCGTGCACTGCACTAGTGGGGACTGGTCTTCGATGCGGACGCGCTGGAGATCGACATGCATCGTCCCGATGTCGATTGCTCTCCTCCAAACAGTTGGGGACACCGCGATCACAATGTTGCCTATGTGGGGGTTTCGGGCCTTCCTTCTGTATTTGATTATCACCCTGTCCTCTCCGGCGTTTAGGTTGTGGAAAACGTCCCGATTTTGATTCTTCAGGGCCTTCACGACGTCCTCGTCCGTGTTGGCCAAGAGTATGTTTTTGAGGACCAGGAGTGGGTCTTTATTTTGGACCTCTTCCACTACCAGATTTCCACCTTCCTTCTGAAGCCTGTCGCAGACCTTGTTCCTTTCTTCTTTCGTGCCAAATCCCATTATTACTTTCCTGTCTTTCGCCTTTCTTACTTTCTCTACTTTCACCCATCCTTCTTTCGCGTCGATAGCCTTTCTTACCTTCTCAAGCACTTCGTCGCCAGTCTCGGCATCGTTTTTCGAGGTAACCACGACCGAGTGCAGCGTGTTCCTGCTCGGATTTCCGCTTGGGGCCGCGGCTACACTCGCGTACGTCTTTGTTTGTTCCAAGACTTGGCGGTGTTTTTCTACAGCTTTCTTCATGTCTGTCATTCTTTCATTATTTTCTTTGAGCAGCTTCGTGTGCTCCTCTAATTGCGCTAGGATGGTTGGGTTGATGTTTACACCGGTCCTCTCATCCCCCTTTCTTTCGTGTTCTTTCATTCTTCTTTCACTTTCTTTCATCAATCTTTCCATTCGTTCAATCATTCTGTTCTCCCCTTCGCTAGCATTCTTCTGCGACAGGGCTTTAGGCGTTTTCCCCGATTGCGTATTCGCTCCTTCCGCCTCCTTGAAAAGTTGGAAGAGTCGATCGATCGCGCTGATGACTTCCACTTTAATGTCCGTCTTCATATTTCGGGAATTACCCAAGTTGGTCTTGGCCTTTAGTACGCAGGCCCGCGCCTCCGTGATCCTGTCGGCAAACCTCTGCACTTCTTTAGGCGGCTCGGTGGCTCTTAGGATAGACGGATCGGTGACTCTTGGGGCAGACGGCTCGGTGGCTCTAGGGATAGGCGAAGCGATGGTTTGGGACTGTGTCTTCTCAGCCTCTCCCTTTCCGATACTCCGCCATACCGGCGAGTTCTGCGTTCCGACGTCTGTAGATGTTCCGGAGGGTCCCGGCTGGTCTGGGAGTTCCGGGCTTGCTGAGAGGTCAATCAGCGGTGGCTCTCTGGCCTCCGGTAATTCGGCTGAAGGCCTTCTCTTAACCGGAGTACGCATCCCGAACATATTTCGCAAGGTTATAATTTATTATAATTTTAGGAAAGTTTGAATTGACGTTTTAGCCGTTATTTGTTTATTGATGATTTTAATTATATTTTTACGTGTGTGGTAGGTGCTCCAGTAATAGTATTTGGCAGAAAGATTTCAAGAATTTGACAAAAAGTTTTTGCAAAACTCCGACCGAGCCTAGCTGGCGAGTGACAAATGGGTGGGTGGGAGGGCAAATTTTTTGCCGCAGAGTGCAGCGAGATACGTCAAAAGACGCGCCTCGACGAGATAAGCTCGTCTAAACTGTAAAACCAGAGGGGTCCAATACAAAAATCTAAAGTTTTGGATCAAAAAGTGTAATTTATAATTTATATGTATGAAGAATGAGTGTTTTTAATTTTTAGTTTTATTTCAGGTACTGGAGGAGTACGACTGCTGATGGGGGACGCAAGGAGACCGACGGAGCGGAGGTGTGGCAAAAATTTCAGAGGAAACCGACAAAATTTGATGTTGGTAAAATATTTTACCTTCACTGCTTAAGTGGATTTTCGGTTATATGGGAATATGTGATGTTTGCGAATTTTTGCCGCAGAGTGCAGCGAGATACGTCCAAAGACGCGCCTCGACGAGATAAGCTCGTCTAAACTGTAAAACCAGAGGGGTCCAATACAAAAATCTAAAGTTTTGGATCAAAAAGTGTAATTTATAATTTATATGTATGAAGAATGAGTGTTTTTAATTTTTAGTTTTATTTCAGGTACTGGAGGAGTACGACTGCTGATGGGGGACGCAAGGAGACCGACGGAGCGGAGGTGTGGCAAAAATTTCAGAGGAAACCGACAAAATTTGATGTTGGTAAAATATTTTACCTTCACTGCTTAAGTGGATTTTCGGTTATATGGGAATATGTGATGTTTGCGAATTTTTGCCGCAGAGTGCAGCGAGATACGTCCAAAGACGCGCCTCGACGAGATAAGCTCGTCTAAACTGTAAAACCAGAGGGGTCCAATACAAAAATCTAAAGTTTTGGATCAAAAAGTGTAATTTATAATTTATATGTATGAAGAATGAGTGTTTTTAATTTTTAGTTTTATTTCAGGTACTGGAGGAGTACGACTGCTGATGGGGGACGCAAGGAGACCGACGGAGCGGAGGTGTGGCAAAAATTTCAGAGGAAACCGACAAAATTTGATGTTGGTAAAATATTTTACCTTCACTGCTTAAGTGGATTTTCGGTTATATGGGAATATGTGATGTTTGCGAATTTTTGCCGCAGAGTGCAGCGAGATACGTCCAAAGACGCGCCTCGACGAGATAAGCTCGTCTAAACTGTAAAACCAGAGGGGTCCAATACAAAAATCTAAAGTTTTGGATCAAAAAGTGTAATTTATAATTTATATGTATGAAGAATGAGTGTTTTTAATTTTTAGTTTTATTTCAGGTACTGGAGGAGTACGACTGCTGATGGGGGACGCAAGGAGACCGACGGAGCGGAGGTGTGGCAAAAATTTCAGAGGAAACCGACAAAATTTGATGTTGGTAAAATATTTTACCTTCACTGCTTAAGTGGATTTTCGGTTATATGGGAATATGTGATGTTTGCGAATTTTTGCCGCAGAGTGCAGCGAGATACGTCCAAAGACGCGCCTCGACGAGATAAGCTCGTCTAAACTGTAAAACCAGAGGGGTCCAATACAAAAATCTAAAGTTTTGGATCAAAAAGTGTAATTTATAATTTATATGTATGAAGAATGAGTGTTTTTAATTTTTAGTTTTATTTCAGGTACTGGAGGAGTACGACTGCTGATGGGGGACGCAAGGAGACCGACGGAGCGGAGGTGTGGCAAAAATTTCAGAGGAAACCGACAAAATTTGATGTTGGTAAAATATTTTACCTTCACTGCTTAAGTGGATTTTCGGTTATATGGGAATATGTGATGTTTGCGAATTTTTGCCGCAGAGTGCAGCGAGATACGTCCAAAGACGCGCCTCGACGAGATAAGCTCGTCTAAACTGTAAAACCAGAGGGGTCCAATACAAAAATCTAAAGTTTTGGATCAAAAAGTGTAATTTATAATTTATATGTATGAAGAATGAGTGTTTTTAATTTTTAGTTTTATTTCAGGTACTGGAGGAGTACGACTGCTGATGGGGGACGCAAGGAGACCGACGGAGCGGAGGTGTGGCAAAAATTTCAGAGGAAACCGACAAAATTTGATGTTGGTAAAATATTTTACCTTCACTGCTTAAGTGGATTTTCGGTTATATGGGAATATGTGATGTTTGCGAATTTTTGCCGCAGAGTGCAGCGAGATACGTCCAAAGACGCGCCTCGACGAGATAAGCTCGTCTAAACTGTAAAACCAGAGGGGTCCAATACAAAAATCTAAAGTTTTGGATCAAAAAGTGTAATTTATAATTTATATGTATGAAGAATGAGTGTTTTTAATTTTTAGTTTTATTTCAGGTACTGGAGGAGTACGACTGCTGATGGGGGACGCAAGGAGACCGACGGAGCGGAGGTGTGGCAAAAATTTCAGAGGAAACCGACAAAATTTGATGTTGGTAAAATATTTTACCTTCACTGCTTAAGTGGATTTTCGGTTATATGGGAATATGTGATGTTTGCGAATTTTTGCCGCAGAGTGCAGCGAGATACGTCCAAAGACGCGCCTCGACGAGATAAGCTCGTCTAAACTGTAAAACCAGAGGGGTCCAATACAAAAATCTAAAGTTTTGGATCAAAAAGTGTAATTTATAATTTATATGTATGAAGAATGAGTGTTTTTAATTTTTAGTTTTATTTCAGGTACTGGAGGAGTACGACTGCTGATGGGGGACGCAAGGAGACCGACGGAGCGGAGGTGTGGCAAAAATTTCAGAGGAAACCGACAAAATTTGATGTTGGTAAAATATTTTACCTTCACTGCTTAAGTGGATTTTCGGTTATATGGGAATATGTGATGTTTGCGAATTTTTGCCGCAGAGTGCAGCGAGATACGTCCAAAGACGCGCCTCGACGAGATAAGCTCGTCTAAACTGTAAAACCAGAGGGGTCCAATACAAAAATCTAAAGTTTTGGATCAAAAAGTGTAATTTATAATTTATATGTATGAAGAATGAGTGTTTTTAATTTTTAGTTTTATTTCAGGTACTGGAGGAGTACGACTGCTGATGGGGGACGCAAGGAGACCGACGGAGCGGAGGTGTGGCAAAAATTTCAGAGGAAACCGACAAAATTTGATGTTGGTAAAATATTTTACCTTCACTGCTTAAGTGGATTTTCGGTTATATGGGAATATGTGATGTTTGCGAATTTTTGCCGCAGAGTGCAGCGAGATACGTCCAAAGACGCGCCTCGACGAGATAAGCTCGTCTAAACTGTAAAACCAGAGGGGTCCAATACAAAAATCTAAAGTTTTGGATCAAAAAGTGTAATTTATAATTTATATGTATGAAGAATGAGTGTTTTTAATTTTTAGTTTTATTTCAGGTACTGGAGGAGTACGACTGCTGATGGGGGACGCAAGGAGACCGACGGAGCGGAGGTGTGGCAAAAATTTCAGAGGAAACCGACAAAATTTGATGTTGGTAAAATATTTTACCTTCACTGCTTAAGTGGATTTTCGGTTATATGGGAATATGTGATGTTTGCGAATTTTTGCCGCAGAGTGCAGCGAGATACGTCCAAAGACGCGCCTCGACGAGATAAGCTCGTCTAAACTGTAAAACCAGAGGGGTCCAATACAAAAATCTAAAGTTTTGGATCAAAAAGTGTAATTTATAATTTATATGTATGAAGAATGAGTGTTTTTAATTTTTAGTTTTATTTCAGGTACTGGAGGAGTACGACTGCTGATGGGGGACGCAAGGAGACCGACGGAGCGGAGGTGTGGCAAAAATTTCAGAGGAAACCGACAAAATTTGATGTTGGTAAAATATTTTACCTTCACTGCTTAAGTGGATTTTCGGTTATATGGGAATATGTGATGTTTGCGAATTTTTGCCGCAGAGTGCAGCGAGATACGTCCAAAGACGCGCCTCGACGAGATAAGCTCGTCTAAACTGTAAAACCAGAGGGGTCCAATACAAAAATCTAAAGTTTTGGATCAAAAAGTGTAATTTATAATTTATATGTATGAAGAATGAGTGTTTTTAATTTTTAGTTTTATTTCAGGTACTGGAGGAGTACGACTGCTGATGGGGGACGCAAGGAGACCGACGGAGCGGAGGTGTGGCAAAAATTTCAGAGGAAACCGACAAAATTTGATGTTGGTAAAATATTTTACCTTCACTGCTTAAGTGGATTTTCGGTTATATGGGAATATGTGATGTTTGCGAATTTTTGCCGCAGAGTGCAGCGAGATACGTCCAAAGACGCGCCTCGACGAGATAAGCTCGTCTAAACTGTAAAACCAGAGGGGTCCAATACAAAAATCTAAAGTTTTGGATCAAAAAGTGTAATTTATAATTTATATGTATGAAGAATGAGTGTTTTTAATTTTTAGTTTTATTTCAGGTACTGGAGGAGTACGACTGCTGATGGGGGACGCAAGGAGACCGACGGAGCGGAGGTGTGGCAAAAATTTCAGAGGAAACCGACAAAATTTGATGTTGGTAAAATATTTTACCTTCACTGCTTAAGTGGATTTTCGGTTATATGGGAATATGTGATGTTTGCGAATTTTTGCCGCAGAGTGCAGCGAGATACGTCCAAAGACGCGCCTCGACGAGATAAGCTCGTCTAAACTGTAAAACCAGAGGGGTCCAATACAAAAATCTAAAGTTTTGGATCAAAAAGTGTAATTTATAATTTATATGTATGAAGAATGAGTGTTTTTAATTTTTAGTTTTATTTCAGGTACTGGAGGAGTACGACTGCTGATGGGGGACGCAAGGAGACCGACGGAGCGGAGGTGTGGCAAAAATTTCAGAGGAAACCGACAAAATTTGATGTTGGTAAAATATTTTACCTTCACTGCTTAAGTGGATTTTCGGTTATATGGGAATATGTGATGTTTGCGAATTTTTGCCGCAGAGTGCAGCGAGATACGTCCAAAGACGCGCCTCGACGAGATAAGCTCGTCTAAACTGTAAAACCAGAGGGGTCCAATACAAAAATCTAAAGTTTTGGATCAAAAAGTGTAATTTATAATTTATATGTATGAAGAATGAGTGTTTTTAATTTTTAGTTTTATTTCAGGTACTGGAGGAGTACGACTGCTGATGGGGGACGCAAGGAGACCGACGGAGCGGAGGTGTGGCAAAAATTTCAGAGGAAACCGACAAAATTTGATGTTGGTAAAATATTTTACCTTCACTGCTTAAGTGGATTTTCGGTTATATGGGAATATGTGATGTTTGCGAATTTTTGCCGCAGAGTGCAGCGAGATACGTCCAAAGACGCGCCTCGACGAGATAAGCTCGTCTAAACTGTAAAACCAGAGGGGTCCAATACAAAAATCTAAAGTTTTGGATCAAAAAGTGTAATTTATAATTTATATGTATGAAGAATGAGTGTTTTTAATTTTTAGTTTTATTTCAGGTACTGGAGGAGTACGACTGCTGATGGGGGACGCAAGGAGACCGACGGAGCGGAGGTGTGGCAAAAATTTCAGAGGAAACCGACAAAATTTGATGTTGGTAAAATATTTTACCTTCACTGCTTAAGTGGATTTTCGGTTATATGGGAATATGTGATGTTTGCGAATTTTTGCCGCAGAGTGCAGCGAGATACGTCCAAAGACGCGCCTCGACGAGATAAGCTCGTCTAAACTGTAAAACCAGAGGGGTCCAATACAAAAATCTAAAGTTTTGGATCAAAAAGTGTAATTTATAATTTATATGTATGAAGAATGAGTGTTTTTAATTTTTAGTTTTATTTCAGGTACTGGAGGAGTACGACTGCTGATGGGGGACGCAAGGAGACCGACGGAGCGGAGGTGTGGCAAAAATTTCAGAGGAAACCGACAAAATTTGATGTTGGTAAAATATTTTACCTTCACTGCTTAAGTGGATTTTCGGTTATATGGGAATATGTGATGTTTGCGAATTTTTGCCGCAGAGTGCAGCGAGATACGTCCAAAGACGCGCCTCGACGAGATAAGCTCGTCTAAACTGTAAAACCAGAGGGGTCCAATACAAAAATCTAAAGTTTTGGATCAAAAAGTGTAATTTATAATTTATATGTATGAAGAATGAGTGTTTTTAATTTTTAGTTTTATTTCAGGTACTGGAGGAGTACGACTGCTGATGGGGGACGCAAGGAGACCGACGGAGCGGAGGTGTGGCAAAAATTTCAGAGGAAACCGACAAAATTTGATGTTGGTAAAATATTTTACCTTCACTGCTTAAGTGGATTTTCGGTTATATGGGAATATGTGATGTTTGCGAATTTTTGCCGCAGAGTGCAGCGAGATACGTCCAAAGACGCGCCTCGACGAGATAAGCTCGTCTAAACTGTAAAACCAGAGGGGTCCAATACAAAAATCTAAAGTTTTGGATCAAAAAGTGTAATTTATAATTTATATGTATGAAGAATGAGTGTTTTTAATTTTTAGTTTTATTTCAGGTACTGGAGGAGTACGACTGCTGATGGGGGACGCAAGGAGACCGACGGAGCGGAGGTGTGGCAAAAATTTCAGAGGAAACCGACAAAATTTGATGTTGGTAAAATATTTTACCTTCACTGCTTAAGTGGATTTTCGGTTATATGGGAATATGTGATGTTTGCGAATTTTTGCCGCAGAGTGCAGCGAGATACGTCCAAAGACGCGCCTCGACGAGATAAGCTCGTCTAAACTGTAAAACCAGAGGGGTCCAATACAAAAATCTAAAGTTTTGGATCAAAAAGTGTAATTTATAATTTATATGTATGAAGAATGAGTGTTTTTAATTTTTAGTTTTATTTCAGGTACTGGAGGAGTACGACTGCTGATGGGGGACGCAAGGAGACCGACGGAGCGGAGGTGTGGCAAAAATTTCAGAGGAAACCGACAAAATTTGATGTTGGTAAAATATTTTACCTTCACTGCTTAAGTGGATTTTCGGTTATATGGGAATATGTGATGTTTGCGAATTTTTGCCGCAGAGTGCAGCGAGATACGTCCAAAGACGCGCCTCGACGAGATAAGCTCGTCTAAACTGTAAAACCAGAGGGGTCCAATACAAAAATCTAAAGTTTTGGATCAAAAAGTGTAATTTATAATTTATATGTATGAAGAATGAGTGTTTTTAATTTTTAGTTTTATTTCAGGTACTGGAGGAGTACGACTGCTGATGGGGGACGCAAGGAGACCGACGGAGCGGAGGTGTGGCAAAAATTTCAGAGGAAACCGACAAAATTTGATGTTGGTAAAATATTTTACCTTCACTGCTTAAGTGGATTTTCGGTTATATGGGAATATGTGATGTTTGCGAATTTTTGCCGCAGAGTGCAGCGAGATACGTCCAAAGACGCGCCTCGACGAGATAAGCTCGTCTAAACTGTAAAACCAGAGGGGTCCAATACAAAAATCTAAAGTTTTGGATCAAAAAGTGTAATTTATAATTTATATGTATGAAGAATGAGTGTTTTTAATTTTTAGTTTTATTTCAGGTACTGGAGGAGTACGACTGCTGATGGGGGACGCAAGGAGACCGACGGAGCGGAGGTGTGGCAAAAATTTCAGAGGAAACCGACAAAATTTGATGTTGGTAAAATATTTTACCTTCACTGCTTAAGTGGATTTTCGGTTATATGGGAATATGTGATGTTTGCGAATTTTTGCCGCAGAGTGCAGCGAGATACGTCCAAAGACGCGCCTCGACGAGATAAGCTCGTCTAAACTGTAAAACCAGAGGGGTCCAATACAAAAATCTAAAGTTTTGGATCAAAAAGTGTAATTTATAATTTATATGTATGAAGAATGAGTGTTTTTAATTTTTAGTTTTATTTCAGGTACTGGAGGAGTACGACTGCTGATGGGGGACGCAAGGAGACCGACGGAGCGGAGGTGTGGCAAAAATTTCAGAGGAAACCGACAAAATTTGATGTTGGTAAAATATTTTACCTTCACTGCTTAAGTGGATTTTCGGTTATATGGGAATATGTGATGTTTGCGAATTTTTGCCGCAGAGTGCAGCGAGATACGTCCAAAGACGCGCCTCGACGAGATAAGCTCGTCTAAACTGTAAAACCAGAGGGGTCCAATACAAAAATCTAAAGTTTTGGATCAAAAAGTGTAATTTATAATTTATATGTATGAAGAATGAGTGTTTTTAATTTTTAGTTTTATTTCAGGTACTGGAGGAGTACGACTGCTGATGGGGGACGCAAGGAGACCGACGGAGCGGAGGTGTGGCAAAAATTTCAGAGGAAACCGACAAAATTTGATGTTGGTAAAATATTTTACCTTCACTGCTTAAGTGGATTTTCGGTTATATGGGAATATGTGATGTTTGCGAATTTTTGCCGCAGAGTGCAGCGAGATACGTCCAAAGACGCGCCTCGACGAGATAAGCTCGTCTAAACTGTAAAACCAGAGGGGTCCAATACAAAAATCTAAAGTTTTGGATCAAAAAGTGTAATTTATAATTTATATGTATGAAGAATGAGTGTTTTTAATTTTTAGTTTTATTTCAGGTACTGGAGGAGTACGACTGCTGATGGGGGACGCAAGGAGACCGACGGAGCGGAGGTGTGGCAAAAATTTCAGAGGAAACCGACAAAATTTGATGTTGGTAAAATATTTTACCTTCACTGCTTAAGTGGATTTTCGGTTATATGGGAATATGTGATGTTTGCGAATTTTTGCCGCAGAGTGCAGCGAGATACGTCCAAAGACGCGCCTCGACGAGATAAGCTCGTCTAAACTGTAAAACCAGAGGGGTCCAATACAAAAATCTAAAGTTTTGGATCAAAAAGTGTAATTTATAATTTATATGTATGAAGAATGAGTGTTTTTAATTTTTAGTTTTATTTCAGGTACTGGAGGAGTACGACTGCTGATGGGGGACGCAAGGAGACCGACGGAGCGGAGGTGTGGCAAAAATTTCAGAGGAAACCGACAAAATTTGATGTTGGTAAAATATTTTACCTTCACTGCTTAAGTGGATTTTCGGTTATATGGGAATATGTGATGTTTGCGAATTTTTGCCGCAGAGTGCAGCGAGATACGTCCAAAGACGCGCCTCGACGAGATAAGCTCGTCTAAACTGTAAAACCAGAGGGGTCCAATACAAAAATCTAAAGTTTTGGATCAAAAAGTGTAATTTATAATTTATATGTATGAAGAATGAGTGTTTTTAATTTTTAGTTTTATTTCAGGTACTGGAGGAGTACGACTGCTGATGGGGGACGCAAGGAGACCGACGGAGCGGAGGTGTGGCAAAAATTTCAGAGGAAACCGACAAAATTTGATGTTGGTAAAATATTTTACCTTCACTGCTTAAGTGGATTTTCGGTTATATGGGAATATGTGATGTTTGCGAATTTTTGCCGCAGAGTGCAGCGAGATACGTCCAAAGACGCGCCTCGACGAGATAAGCTCGTCTAAACTGTAAAACCAGAGGGGTCCAATACAAAAATCTAAAGTTTTGGATCAAAAAGTGTAATTTATAATTTATATGTATGAAGAATGAGTGTTTTTAATTTTTAGTTTTATTTCAGGTACTGGAGGAGTACGACTGCTGATGGGGGACGCAAGGAGACCGACGGAGCGGAGGTGTGGCAAAAATTTCAGAGGAAACCGACAAAATTTGATGTTGGTAAAATATTTTACCTTCACTGCTTAAGTGGATTTTCGGTTATATGGGAATATGTGATGTTTGCGAATTTTTGCCGCAGAGTGCAGCGAGATACGTCCAAAGACGCGCCTCGACGAGATAAGCTCGTCTAAACTGTAAAACCAGAGGGGTCCAATACAAAAATCTAAAGTTTTGGATCAAAAAGTGTAATTTATAATTTATATGTATGAAGAATGAGTGTTTTTAATTTTTAGTTTTATTTCAGGTACTGGAGGAGTACGACTGCTGATGGGGGGACGCAAGGAGACCGACGGAGCGGAGGTGTGGCAAAAATTTCAGAGGAAACCGACAAAATTTGATGTTGGTAAAATATTTTACCTTCACTGCTTAAGTGGATTTTCGGTTATATGGGAATATGTGATGTTTGCGAATTTTTGCCGCAGAGTGCAGCGAGATACGTCCAAAGACGCGCCTCGACGAGATAAGCTCGTCTAAACTGTAAAACCAGAGGGGTCCAATACAAAAATCTAAAGTTTTGGATCAAAAAGTGTAATTTATAATTTATATGTATGAAGAATGAGTGTTTTTAATTTTTAGTTTTATTTCAGGTACTGGAGGAGTACGACTGCTGATGGGGGACGCAAGGAGACCGACGGAGCGGAGGTGTGGCAAAAATTTCAGAGGAAACCGACAAAATTTGATGTTGGTAAAATATTTTACCTTCACTGCTTAAGTGGATTTTCGGTTATATGGGAATATGTGATGTTTGCGAATTTTTGCCGCAGAGTGCAGCGAGATACGTCCAAAGACGCGCCTCGACGAGATAAGCTCGTCTAAACTGTAAAACCAGAGGGGTCCAATACAAAAATCTAAAGTTTTGGATCAAAAAGTGTAATTTATAATTTATATGTATGAAGAATGAGTGTTTTTAATTTTTAGTTTTATTTCAGGTACTGGAGGAGTACGACTGCTGATGGGGGACGCAAGGAGACCGACGGAGCGGAGGTGTGGCAAAAATTTCAGAGGAAACCGACAAAATTTGATGTTGGTAAAATATTTTACCTTCACTGCTTAAGTGGATTTTCGGTTATATGGGAATATGTGATGTTTGCGAATTTTTGCCGCAGAGTGCAGCGAGATACGTCCAAAGACGCGCCTCGACGAGATAAGCTCGTCTAAACTGTAAAACCAGAGGGGTCCAATACAAAAATCTAAAGTTTTGGATCAAAAAGTGTAATTTATAATTTATATGTATGAAGAATGAGTGTTTTTAATTTTTAGTTTTATTTCAGGTACTGGAGGAGTACGACTGCTGATGGGGGACGCAAGGAGACCGACGGAGCGGAGGTGTGGCAAAAATTTCAGAGGAAACCGACAAAATTTGATGTTGGTAAAATATTTTACCTTCACTGCTTAAGTGGATTTTCGGTTATATGGGAATATGTGATGTTTGCGAATTTTTGCCGCAGAGTGCAGCGAGATACGTCCAAAGACGCGCCTCGACGAGATAAGCTCGTCTAAACTGTAAAACCAGAGGGGTCCAATACAAAAATCTAAAGTTTTGGATCAAAAAGTGTAATTTATAATTTATATGTATGAAGAATGAGTGTTTTTAATTTTTAGTTTTATTTCAGGTACTGGAGGAGTACGACTGCTGATGGGGGACGCAAGGAGACCGACGGAGCGGAGGTGTGGCAAAAATTTCAGAGGAAACCGACAAAATTTGATGTTGGTAAAATATTTTACCTTCACTGCTTAAGTGGATTTTCGGTTATATGGGAATATGTGATGTTTGCGAATTTTTGCCGCAGAGTGCAGCGAGATACGTCCAAAGACGCGCCTCGACGAGATAAGCTCGTCTAAACTGTAAAACCAGAGGGGTCCAATACAAAAATCTAAAGTTTTGGATCAAAAAGTGTAATTTATAATTTATATGTATGAAGAATGAGTGTTTTTAATTTTTAGTTTTATTTCAGGTACTGGAGGAGTACGACTGCTGATGGGGGACGCAAGGAGACCGACGGAGCGGAGGTGTGGCAAAAATTTCAGAGGAAACCGACAAAATTTGATGTTGGTAAAATATTTTACCTTCACTGCTTAAGTGGATTTTCGGTTATATGGGAATATGTGATGTTTGCGAATTTTTGCCGCAGAGTGCAGCGAGATACGTCCAAAGACGCGCCTCGACGAGATAAGCTCGTCTAAACTGTAAAACCAGAGGGGTCCAATACAAAAATCTAAAGTTTTGGATCAAAAAGTGTAATTTATAATTTATATGTATGAAGAATGAGTGTTTTTAATTTTTAGTTTTATTTCAGGTACTGGAGGAGTACGACTGCTGATGGGGGACGCAAGGAGACCGACGGAGCGGAGGGTGTGGCAAAAATTTCAGAGGAAACCGACAAAATTTGATGTTGGTAAAATATTTTACCTTCACTGCTTAAGTGGATTTTCGGTTATATGGGAATATGTGATGTTTGCGAATTTTGCCGCAGAGTGCAGCGAGATACGTCCAAAGACGCGCCTCGACGAGATAAGCTCGTCTAAACTGTAAAACCAGAGGGGTCCAATACAAAAATCTAAAGTTTTGGATCAAAAAGTGTAATTTATAATTTATATGTATGAAGAATGAGTGTTTTTAATTTTTAGTTTTATTTCAGGTACTGGAGGAGTACGACTGCTGATGGGGGACGCAAGGAGACCGACGGAGCGGAGGTGTGGCAAAAATTTCAGAGGAAACCGACAAAATTTGATGTTGGTAAAATATTTTACCTTCACTGCTTAAGTGGATTTTCGGTTATATGGGAATATGTGATGTTTGCGAATTTTTGCCGCAGAGTGCAGCGAGATACGTCCAAAGACGCGCCTCGACGAGATAAGCTCGTCTAAACTGTAAAACCAGAGGGGTCCAATACAAAAATCTAAAGTTTTGGATCAAAAAGTGTAATTTATAATTTATATGTATGAAGAATGAGTGTTTTTAATTTTTAGTTTTATTTCAGGTACTGGAGGAGTACGACTGCTGATGGGGGACGCAAGGAGACCGACGGAGCGGAGGTGTGGCAAAAATTTCAGAGGAAACCGACAAAATTTGATGTTGGTAAAATATTTTACCTTCACTGCTTAAGTGGATTTTCGGTTATATGGGAATATGTGATGTTTGCGAATTTTTGCCGCAGAGTGCAGCGAGATACGTCCAAAGACGCGCCTCGACGAGATAAGCTCGTCTAAACTGTAAAACCAGAGGGGTCCAATACAAAAATCTAAAGTTTTGGATCAAAAAGTGTAATTTATAATTTATATGTATGAAGAATGAGTGTTTTTAATTTTTAGTTTTATTTCAGGTACTGGAGGAGTACGACTGCTGATGGGGGACGCAAGGAGACCGACGGAGCGGAGGTGTGGCAAAAATTTCAGAGGAAACCGACAAAATTTGATGTTGGTAAAATATTTTACCTTCACTGCTTAAGTGGATTTTCGGTTATATGGGAATATGTGATGTTTGCGAATTTTTGCCGCAGAGTGCAGCGAGATACGTCCAAAGACGCGCCTCGACGAGATAAGCTCGTCTAAACTGTAAAACCAGAGGGGTCCAATACAAAAATCTAAAGTTTTGGATCAAAAAGTGTAATTTATAATTTATATGTATGAAGAATGAGTGTTTTTAATTTTTAGTTTTATTTCAGGTACTGGAGGAGTACGACTGCTGATGGGGGACGCAAGGAGACCGACGGAGCGGAGGTGTGGCAAAAATTTCAGAGGAAACCGACAAAATTTGATGTTGGTAAAATATTTTACCTTCACTGCTTAAGTGGATTTTCGGTTATATGGGAATATGTGATGTTTGCGAATTTTTGCCGCAGAGTGCAGCGAGATACGTCCAAAGACGCGCCTCGACGAGATAAGCTCGTCTAAACTGTAAAACCAGAGGGGTCCAATACAAAAATCTAAAGTTTTGGATCAAAAAGTGTAATTTATAATTTATATGTATGAAGAATGAGTGTTTTTAATTTTTAGTTTTATTTCAGGTACTGGAGGAGTACGACTGCTGATGGGGGACGCAAGGAGACCGACGGAGCGGAGGTGTGGCAAAAATTTCAGAGGAAACCGACAAAATTTGATGTTGGTAAAATATTTTACCTTCACTGCTTAAGTGGATTTTCGGTTATATGGGAATATGTGATGTTTGCGAATTTTTGCCGCAGAGTGCAGCGAGATACGTCCAAAGACGCGCCTCGACGAGATAAGCTCGTCTAAACTGTAAAACCAGAGGGGTCCAATACAAAAATCTAAAGTTTTGGATCAAAAAGTGTAATTTATAATTTATATGTATGAAGAATGAGTGTTTTTAATTTTTAGTTTTATTTCAGGTACTGGAGGAGTACGACTGCTGATGGGGGACGCAAGGAGACGACGGAGCGGAGGTGTGGCAAAAATTTCAGAGGAAACCGACAAAATTTGATGTTGGTAAAATATTTTACCTTCACTGCTTAAGTGGATTTTCGGTTATATGGGAATATGTGATGTTTGCGAATTTTTGCCGCAGAGTGCAGCGAGATACGTCCAAAGACGCGCCTCGACGAGATAAGCTCGTCTAAACTGTAAAACCAGAGGGGTCCAATACAAAAATCTAAAGTTTTGGATCAAAAAGTGTAATTTATAATTTATATGTATGAAGAATGAGTGTTTTTAATTTTTAGTTTTATTTCAGGTACTGGAGGAGTACGACTGCTGATGGGGGACGCAAGGAGACCGACGGAGCGGAGGTGTGGCAAAAATTTCAGAGGAAACCGACAAAATTTGATGTTGGTAAAATATTTTACCTTCACTGCTTAAGTGGATTTTCGGTTATATGGAATATGTGATGTTTGCGAATTTTTGCCGCAGAGTGCAGCGAGATACGTCCAAAGACGCGCCTCGACGAGATAAGCTCGTCTAAACTGTAAAACCAGAGGGGTCCAATACAAAAATCTAAAGTTTTGGATCAAAAAGTGTAATTTATAATTTATATGTATGAAGAATGAGTGTTTTTAATTTTTAGTTTTATTTCAGGTACTGGAGGAGTACGACTGCTGATGGGGGACGCAAGGAGACCGACGGAGCGGAGGTGTGGCAAAAATTTCAGAGGAAACCGACAAAATTTGATGTTGGTAAAATATTTTACCTTCACTGCTTAAGTGGATTTTCGGTTATATGGGAATATGTGATGTTTGCGAATTTTTGCCGCAGAGTGCAGCGAGATACGTCCAAAGACGCGCCTCGACGAGATAAGCTCGTCTAAACTGTAAAACCAGAGGGGTCCAATACAAAAATCTAAAGTTTTGGATCAAAAAGTGTAATTTATAATTTATATGTATGAAGAATGAGTGTTTTTAATTTTTAGTTTTATTTCAGGTACTGGAGGAGTACGACTGCTGATGGGGGACGCAAGGAGACCGACGGAGCGGAGGTGTGGCAAAAATTTCAGAGGAAACCGACAAAATTTGATGTTGGTAAAATATTTTACCTTCACTGCTTAAGTGGATTTTCGGTTATATGGGAATATGTGATGTTTGCGAATTTTTGCCGCAGAGTGCAGCGAGATACGTCCAAAGACGCGCCTCGACGAGATAAGCTCGTCTAAACTGTAAAACCAGAGGGGTCCAATACAAAAATCTAAAGTTTTGGATCAAAAAGTGTAATTTATAATTTATATGTATGAAGAATGAGTGTTTTAATTTTTAGTTTTATTTCAGGTACTGG